>JAQQZY010000007.1:21237985-21259799 GCA_030068375.1 Ostorhinchus rueppellii | reverse complement strand
TGGATTGTGGGAGGAGCCAGAGTACCCAGAGAAAACCCACGCAGACACGGGGAGAACATGCAAACTCCACACAGAAATGTCCCACCTGGGAATTGAACATGGGATCTTCTTGCTGTGAGGCACGAGTGCTAACCACTGCACCACCGTGTCGCCCTGGTTCAGTTCTTCCAGTGTAAATCCAACCCACTCCTGGTATCTCCTGGTTCAGTTGAATGTGGTAGGTAGGACTGAACAAGAGCTGGAGTCACAGACAGAAAACATCTGAGAGAAAAGGAACCAAGAATTTACAGAGAAAGAAAGAAATGGACACATGTTCTGATGGAAACTGACATGAGCTTCACCTGTTTGACAGCAGCAGCCCACAGTGGTGAGGTCATTGTGTTGGAAATGCTCCTCTGATCCACTGTTTGTGGGCAGGTCCACTCATCAAACCCTTCTGGAGGGTTGTTGAACTGGTCCCCTCTGTCCAAGACTGTGTTCACTAGGGGATAAAAGAAAGCAAGCATACCAAAAGGGAAGTTGTCTGTTCTTATGGTTGGGGTCTCAGTGGTAGCTAGGATTCTTGTGAAAAACTGGAAAACCCCTAAAGCCCCAGAGTTTATAGAAGGGGTAAACATGATGGTAAAGAGTGCTCCATATGAACATATGTTCTGTAAGTAACAGGGATGGGACCACAGCACCAGTACAGTATTATCACTGCCCGTCAGCAGGATGACAGATCTCTGGGGTTTAGTTTATTTATTTTTCCTTTGTTAGAATGTCCACGTTTTGTAGTGTTATTGATCCTTTTTATGTATAAAAGCCCTGTTTGTTGGCATTAAACAACATTGTATGATTGTCATTTACCAAGTAAAAACTGTAATAAAAATAATATTGTAGAAACAGTGCATGTGTAGAAGTGTTGTTCTGACCCTGAGTCATTATTTGTTTATCTGCACTTTCTGTATTTCCTGTGTAGTGTGTGTTTCCCCCCAGTCCTGTAGGGGTGCTGTGTTTTCTTTTCAGGAAGAAGCGATGGATTAGAAGAACCAGATTGACAACCCTTTAAATGGCCCTGGATCCAGTCTCTCTCTCTCTCTCTGTGTGTCTCTCTCTCTCTCTCTCTCTCTCTCTCTCTCTCTCTGTGTCTCTCTCTCTCTCTCTCTCTCTCTCTCTGTCTCTCTCTCTCTCTCTCTCTCTCTCTCTGTCTCTCTCTCTCTCTCTATCTCTCTCTCTCTCTCTCTGTCTCTCTCTCTATCTATGTGTGTGTGTGTGTGTGTACATACAAGTTGTGTGTGTCGGTCCCCAAGCAGGACTGTCTCGTCTGCTAAAAAAAGAAAGGTTACAGCGCTGGCACTTCCAGCCTTTTCTCCTAATTGGCATTTGTTGAGAAGCCTGGATAAATAAATAAACAAATTGGGGTTGGGGGTGCCGGAGCTGCTCAATAAACAGCAGGTCACATTAGGCCCTCCCTTATTCTATTGATTTTGCATTGGTCTTGCAGATATGACATTAAGAGATGAGGGAAATACATTTTAGTAACAAGCTGATGATCAAACTGTATGTGCACCCCTCCAACTTCTGTAGAATGACAACTGTGAAAAACTTAAGTTACTTTACTTTCTAGTAACTCTGTTTTTCTCTGCCCTCTAGCTGAAATGCACACCAAATATGTATATGTGTTTAGTTTGCCTCCCATTTTCTCTGTTTTATGCATCCCAGATTTCCTAAACTGCTTTCATTTCCACTGCATTCTCTGAGAGACAATGAGCTTCAAATTGACTTAAATTATGTTGTAGCAGTGAGGAGTAAAGGAGACGTTTGTGTGCCGCTGATCGTTCTGCACTATGTCTTGCCCAAACTAGAATGTTATAAACCTAGAATAAATAGAGACAGTAGAGCCATTTTAAAAAAAAATACTATATAATTTCTGGAATAGAAGTGGAAATGTTGTGACTGCAGACATGACACAGAAAAGAAAACGATGTCATTAAAATACATGCAATTCACTCTTACTGAGGCACATATATAGAAATGGTGCAAAAAGAAAGTACTGCCTGCACATTGATGCATCTCAGCTCTTTGTCAGATCAGGCTTTTGACCAGATCGAAGCCCTGCCCT
Organism: Ostorhinchus rueppellii; assembly: GCA_030068375.1. Lineage (NCBI taxonomy): Eukaryota > Metazoa > Chordata > Actinopteri > Kurtiformes > Apogonidae > Ostorhinchus > Ostorhinchus rueppellii. The sequence goes on along the minus strand of JAQQZY010000007.1, from coordinate 21,257,698 downwards.
TGAATAAATTTGCTTCTTTGCAGACATTGTGCAGAAGCTACTTCCTTCTTTTATGCTATTTTTTCATTGTCTTGCACAACGTCATGTCTGTAAATGATTCCTCCTTCGATAAATATGATGAAAATGATCTGCATCTTGATCCATTTTACTGTACGCAGGATACATTTTTCTTATACTTGATGTCCTTCTTTTTTAGGTAGAATCCAGAGTATTACGGAAATATCTGCTTAGGAAACCAGCCTTGTAGTGCTTAACACACTTTCAGTGGCTACAGACTTTTTCCTGATCAACATAAGTGACAAACATGTTGTTGAAAATGTAATTTAGATTTACTGCTGTCTTAATGAAATGCTTCGAGACGCAAGAATCACACTTCTGAATAAGGATGATAAGAAAACAATGAGAATCAGACATTGTAGTTATGTGCAACAGTTATTTGATTATAATATGCTCCGTAGCAGCTGCCAGCTAAAATTAATTTTACAGTATTTAAATAATGACTTTTATCTTCAAAACAGGTTTTATGAACAAACATCTCATGTGTACTAATCCATTTTTAACTTTTATCTTAGTGGAATATTTGTTTTGTATCTTTTTCTTTAGCTGTAGGCTTCTCCGTCTTCTCAGCCTTGAATTATTAGCAGGCTTCTCCATAAGAATAAATCACTGCAGAGGATTCCTCATCAAAGGAGGTGGAAAGTTTTGGAAAGCAGCTCTGTTGCTGGTTTACTTTGAATTCACTATACCAAACATATATTCATTAGGGGTGTAACCATACAGAAAAAAATTTGGTTTGGCATGTTTTCAGTGCAGGGGTTTTCGGTTTGATACATTTTCAATATGTTTTTGGTACAGTGAATGAGACCAGTGTGTGTGTGTGTGTGTGTGTGTGTGTGTGTGTGTGTGTGTGTGTGCGTGTGTGTGTGTGTGGAGGGGGGGGTCTATAACTGCCAAAAAACTGAAAGTGAAATTTAACACACTTCAGATGTCCTTTTTGTCTCTGTTATACTCCCTGTTGTCATGTCTACCCCCAGTTATTGACACCCCAGCGTCAGAATAAAGTGTTTTTTAAGGTTTTTTTTGCAGCGGCATTGAGAATTCAGCAGCGGCGCAGCTGTATATAAGGCAGACCCTGCACATGGGTTCTGCTTGCAGCCCCCCTGCTTCCCAAGTGTTTACATGGGCTCATACAGTAGGCTATATGCAGACATTGGGTACACATCTGTATTGTATCGAAGGCCCAGAAACAGTTTAGTACAGAGTGCACCGTTGCACCCCTAATATCCATTTATATTTACACACACACACACACACACACACACACACACGCACACACGTGTATATATATATATATATATATATCTCAAACATATAACCATGTAAACTACATATAAGACATAGACGTTTTTTTCCCTATTTTTTTCTATATTTTTGCAGCAAAATGTATTAAATTAGTTTATTATTTATTAATGTCTTCTCTTATTACATTTCTTCCTTCCAATCACAATGTTTTTTAAATAATGTTTACAGCATACTTCCTTTTGTAATTATAGGGCTTCCAGACTCCAGTAAGTGAAACATGACTTTTAATCTTGAGCTTTTTTTTTTTTTTAACACAATGTCAGCATTCAGTCTATATGATGTTTTCACCACTTTGTGCAAAAACTTACCATAGAGATTCATTTTCATGGATCACTTTCTCTGTATCTGGTCTGTGGCCTTAGCTAAACCTGTCCATCTCATCAGAGAGAGTTGAGGACATAGTGGGAAGCTTGACCTCTGTGTATTTTCATGGTTGACTTGGTAAAACCTGAGTCTACTTGTCCCTGTGGAGAAAGAGGATTGTAGAGTGCAGGCCATGACAATATATTCCCTGTGTTCTCATGGATGGCCTGTCTTGAACAGCCAGTTCCACAGTTGACATTTACACACAACTTACTCATTGTGCAGAAAGATGAATCCTTAAAAAGGAACAGTGGATGTTTTATAAGTTGTATTAACTTAAACCTTCAGTTCACATAACAGTTGGGTAGTACACTGTTGAGTGGAAGTGGGCACTGTTAATTTCAATTATTAATAAGTGAATTTCATACATTTTTGCCTTTTTAACAACTTTTCCACAGAGCCAAAGTGTATTACTTCTATATGTCACCATGTTGGCTCTCACACTGAAAGCAAAGGCAAGGCAAGACACATGTATTTTTATAGCACGATTCATACACAGGGTAATTCACAGTACTTGAAAAATGGAAAAGAGACAAGTTAAAAACACAACTAAAACATAACCAGTTGAACATAAATAATAATAAATGAAAATAAAGTAAAAGAGAAGAGTGCAGATAGAACATTGTCAGCTGTTAGATGCACAGTTGAACAGAGCTAATGCTGCATCCTGGTCTGTGTAATCATATGCCAAGGTTTTTAAAATGTACTCCACAAGACTGTCATGTCAACCGGGTGGACAAAAAAGACAACATTATTTTACACAGTTCTACTCTACAGGACGAAGAAAAATATGGATATGCAGATGGTTGAGAAGTTGCAGGCAGCATGGTGTGTCTGCCACAGCACAGTCTCAGGTCATGGTCTGGCACAAGATGCAAAATACTACTCCATTAATATGAAAACACTCTCATTAAAGTTTAGAGTACATGGACTGCTGATGGGTGAAATTGTACTTAGAAGTGCTCAAAGTGCAAGATAGATGACCACAACTTCAAACAAGCAGGCAAATCCCATATGAGCATCCGACTGCCAAACCCCTGATCTTCTTAACTGATCATTTAGGCGGTTAAACACATGTCACATCTCTTTTTTAGCGAAACTTTGACCAAACAGTGTGTCCTCTTCTAAACAAGTCAATCAGAACCACAGCAACTTGACCTAAAGAACTTAAGTGTTTTTAGTGTAGTGCATATGCAGAGTGCCTACAATGTTCCTTAGTGGGAAGTCTGCTCCTAAGGAGTTTAAAGGAAGAATGCAAGCATGTGCTGAACAGTGGGGCACAGTGGTATTTATTAGGACACAAATATTCACCTACTCTTGACATCATCTTTACATTCATATACCAGCACATGTCAGATCAAAGTTAGATAGTGTTCAATCTGTGTTGCTTGCATTAATTACAGTTGTGCAGATATGTTTAGTAAGTTATTATCAACAAAATGTAAAAATGAATGTATTTTAACCCATACAGAGCCAAACAGCCACTGGTGTCACAAACTATTTACAGATACAAACAGTTTAATTCCTGTTGATCCACTAATCCTATCCATAACGTGTAAATAATTGGTGTAAAATGCAGTTTCTCATCTTTTTATGGTCATCGGGTATGACCCATTTGGATGTTCAGAGGCTCCGTAGTTACAGTGGAAACACTGTCAACTTCTACAACATTGATTCACCAGAAAAATCCATGGAGTTGGATCAATGACAGTGGATATAAACTCTTGTTTTTGCATACATTTAGCGATATCTTTGCTGAAAAAGTAACTTTTTCTTCTTTGTTCTTGGTTTTGATGTAATTACCTTTGAATTCACACTGAATTTTTACAAACATCTACAAGATCAGTTGAATTAAATATAGGAAATCACTTAAGAAAGGTATAAATACAGAAGAATTAATGTGGGAACTGACATAAAAGTAGCTTTATGGGTTAAAATGTGTATGTGTGCGATCTTTAAAAGGGATATGCAAAACTTTGTCACACTGTCGATATATGCAAATTTGTTGCAGTGGGTGATGATAACTGTTCTCACATATTTTTATACAGTACATTTAATTGATTTTAACCTTGTCTCTTCTCTCTGTTTCTTTTAGGTGAGTTGCAGGAGCCTGGATGAATGTGTCATGGGTGTGAGCAGTGGTCATCACAGTATGGATTTTTTTCTACTCTGTTTTAACGTATAGTGTCACTTTGACTTATCACATCACTTGACTGTGATTCTTGAGGATATCCACACTTAAGTTCTATAAATAATGGCTGATAATAGCTGTAGGCGTTACAATGGATTATCATTACCCATATGCGCTGTGTATGGCATTGCTCAAGATTTAGAGTGCTGTCCATGGTGCTGAAAACAAATCCATTCCTGCCAATATATTTGTGCTCAGTTGTGTAATAGGTCTATTGTGTGTGCAAGAATTTGTAGGAGCATGTGCCAGTGCGTACCCGTCCATCTTTGCAGTACGCATGTGTGTGTGTGTGTGTGTGTGTGTGTGTGTGTGTGTGTGTGTGTGTGTGTGTGCGCGCAGGCATGTGTGTGTGTAGCTCCATTATCTTTGCGTCCGAACAGTTTTCCCGTCCCATGCATCATCCACCCCCGTCTGTCTCCATGTCAGGCCTGATAACAGCTCCTATTGCCCACAGAGATGACTAATCAATAACACACAACCATGGGAACAACAGCTTGCTGTCCGCACACGCTCACAAACATTCACGTGTGCACATATACACACAGCGGAAATATTGGCTCACTGTCCACAAACATTGCATCGACTGCTGTAGGCTGACAAAGAATCTGTTGTTTTGTGACTTCAGGATATCAAAAAGACTCCACAATCCCCCCACTCACACTTGTACTCTTCTTCAAATGTAAAAATGCATGTGCTCACACATAGACCAATATGCCAGCGAGCCCACAATCAGTCTTGCATTATCGGCCTCACATTATCACTTGGTGGCGCAAAGGATGTTTCTTTTTAAAAAGATTCTTGAGTTTCTTTCTCCTTGCATCACACTCATCATTTTTTTCTGGTGCCTTCTTATCTATTCATGTTCTTCATTTTAATACTCTCCTAGTACGAGACCTGTCAACTTCTGTGGAAGCTAAATCAGCGCCGCGGTTGAATGGGATCGCTTACTGATTTCACATGATTCAATGCCCCTCACCTTCAATCAGTATCTCTGTGAGCATCAGTAGAATAACAGAGGACAGATGACAATAAATGCATAAAAAGGCATGGAAGGCACTGACAAAGCACTTTACCTTCTTCCCCTTTTCCTTTTAAGTTTCTTTTCTTCCACCTCCCCATGAGGTGTAATTCCCGTAGACAGACTAGCCTGCATAAAAGCTTGTCTGCTGTCCTGATTCCCCCCTGAGGTGCCATTCTGACCCAATAACTCCTTCATTCCTCTCTCATGCTTCATTCACTCATCTTTCTGCTCCCTCTCCTCCTCCTTACCCTCCTCTGACTCGCTCTCTCTTTCTCTCTCTGTGTGTCTTGCTCTCTTTCCCTCCGGTGGCCAGAATGCTGTAATTGAGTTTTTTATTCAAGTCAATTAAAAGTGCAGGACCAGCTAGAGACAAAACAAGTCTGCACAGTCGCTTTTTTCCTCAGGCTGCCTTGTTATTTATTCAATCCCCTCTTTATATCACTCAGTTGCTAAGAAAGCATGGGGTGTGTACTTTCATTTCATATGTGTCATTAAACTGTTTTGACATTGTTTACAATGTAATTTATCTTTCTCTATGACGCCTCCCCTTCCCCCAAAAGGAATCCTATTTAAATGGTAATTCAAACTTCCATTAAGTTGGGGCCTTTGTGAATGCCATACTGAAGTTGCTCTATTCCTCCCTTCTGCCTCAGCACCCATCTGAGGCATGATTGCTTACTCCCAAAAAGCCAAATATTCATCAAAGGGAAACACCAGCTATGTCGTCTTCAGTTGATATGCTTTCCTATTCTCATTTAGTTTCATATTTTGTTAGTCACTGAAGTGATGAATGATAGTGCTAAGTTCATCGAGATCAGCTGAGATGATAGAGCGTCATAACTATCTGTCTTCGGTGGATGCATATTAACTTTGTATTTGGAGGGAAGGCTCACCAGGGTTTGAATGACTTGAGCCACTTCAGACGCACACACTAGATGTGGGTGCAAAAAGATATGCAGATGTTCACACAAACTACACAGCATATCACTACTTCTTTTTTTTCTTCTGTTTTTCCTCCCCCTCGATTACTGAATTGCAATTCAGTTTGTGCAGTGTTGAGATAGTGAAGGTGATGGTTTTCATATGCAAATGAGAAATGGGAAGTAAGAGTTGCAGCATTCGTTAAAAGAAAAGCAAAGAGATTTACGGTGGCTGTGGGGCTAATTTTCTTTAAATGCTTTAATCAGCTAACTGTTTGGAAGACACAACTCTGAAATGGAATTTGGTCTCTTCACAAATACACGTAATAAACCACCTACATACTTTACTTTACACACACGGGGACGTTGTTTATGAGTGTCTGATTCTGATTTCAGAGCAGTTCTGAGCCTTCTATAGCCCCACGAAGAAACCAAATTCAACTTAGCCCTGGATATGACATTTTAGGGCCAATAAAGTGGGCAAATTGTTCATTAAAGGCTTTATACTTGTGATAGCCAATTATATCAGTATGAACTGTGACTAGAAACATGTCTCGTTAAAGGCTGAAACCCTTGTATCATTAACGCACCCTTGAAGAAAGGATAGAGAATGGAAGGCATGAGAGTCGCCATATTTGGTTAAAATACCTCACTTCCCTTGGGGATACTTACTGACATTCAAGCTTTTACATTGTTATCCCCGAACCACTGACCCTCTGATGCTCTTTCCTGTGCATGTTTTTTGCTGATATCAACCTTGAGTAATTATGGTGGGTATACACCATACTGTAGCAGGTATTGATGGTATGTTAGAGAAAAGTAACATGATGGATGGGAGGGCATTGTCATCACACTGTGCACTGTATGTGGAGGATGGAGTATGTTTTCCATTTGAAAACCACCGTGTTTTGGCTTTTCGATAAAAGGATCTGAAATTACCATGTTTTTGTCCTTATTTATTGTAACAGGTTACATTTATTTAACCCTTGATGTAATAATTAGTGTTTCTGAGTAAACAGTGTATCACTTATCTGGAGATTTGTGGTAGGGCTCCATTAGTGGTTAATCCTTTTGGGAAATGATCAGGACCATGCAGATTAGGTCCAAGGCCACTGAGATGATGGCTAACATTTAATCATATGATTCCTCTTTTGGATGCATTTTAAATTTGATTAAGAGATTCAGGTCATGGAGTGAAGCCTGAAGTGTGTGGAGCTTTCTGGACATCAACGAGTGAATGACAAGAGAGTAAACTGGTAGATGGCCCGTATTTCTGAGTTTGCTTGCTTTTTGTGATTGTGAATGTTATAATTTTTCCATTATGGATAGAACTAATTCCATCCCTCCCTCCCACTGTAACAATCCAGAGACAGAAGGGAAACTCCAGGGAAGTGAAGGGACAGTCAACAAGAGAAAACTGCAAGCTGCAAACAGCTGTTTCCCCTGCTGATTCTGAATGATTTTTGTGAACGCTCTGATTATTCAGTGTAAATAAATGATGCTTTGTTTGTGATGACAGTTGAATTTTGTTTAGATTTAATAGCTAGCATGTCCTCATCCAGTGTGTTGCAATATTTCTTGATGCTTTCTGTCACTTTTTCTGTCCCCCCAACCCACCGGAACAGCAGTCTCACTCAGCTCTTAGACTTCCTCATTTCCAAATTTGGCACGCCTGTGTGGGAAAATAAACGGTTATTAACTGTTCTATATCCAATAAGTCAGCTAATGGTGGCAGATAGGAAAGCAAACACTTCCCAGCTCACCTTGAGGTGTGAACATTTACAGCTGCTGTCGTCACTTATTAATGCCCTGACTGTTAGCCTTTCATTATTTACAGGAATGTTGTATGGGAACATTGGAAATGTCATGAGACGCTGCTGTTAACATGAGGGAGAATAATTGATGTTTCCTGCAGACTTTAGATAAAGATAAGTCTATTCAATCAATGTATTCACCAGCTGTTATCACTAACTTTTGCATTATTGGTCACACAGAGATGCTTTGTTAAACTACATTGGTGTGGACAGAGGGAGAAAATATCTGTTCAGAAAAAATATTTCTGTTAGTGTGGATATGGTGTCGTAAAACAAATAAGAAAACACAGACACTGAAATGATGATAAATTCCTGATGATAACAGTTTTCACAGTTTTGAGTCATCTGTATTATCTCAGTTGTGGTTCGACAGTTAAAGAAGGCAGTAGAGTTAATACTTGGTGATTTAATTTACTGAAAAGAAAAAAAAAAACCTTAGCACATGTCGCTTTATTATGTGGTACATCACCATCTCAAAGTACAGTTTGTTCAGACACAGGTAAAGCACTGCTTGACCTTCTGCTGTAGTTTTAAAAAAATCTACTTTTATTTTTCTATTCACTCCAATAATTTAATGTGACACCAGAAAAGGGTGGAGAGGTGTTTAGTACTTTCTTTATTATGAAAATGTACATTCCTCTCTCAGTTCATCAAGTACATATGTATCTAGTTCAGCAATGTTTCTTCTTTCAGCTCTCCTTTCAGTAGTTTCCATGGTTACAGATGACTGTAAAAGGCAGGTAGAAGTTGAATATACAGGTTATTTATTGTTTAAACTCAACAGTTAGGTATGCCAGACATAACATTTCAGGCTGGATTGTCCTCCATTTAAATGCTCTAAGGGCCTTGGTTGAGTTTCTGTATTAATGCTTTTTTATCGTCACTACAAGTACAGAGTCAGGTCTGGTTTTCTTGGATCCATTATTTGCTCTGTTTCTTTGCCCTGCTTGCACTTCAGCCTAGTTGTTTTGTGTATCACAATAAAAATGTTTCTTGTACAAGCACCACAGCAATATATCAGATTAGTGAGGCCACTTTCCTTTTACAGGGCATTCACAAGCTGTCAGTGTAACAACTACTGCAAACAACAGACACGATTTGCATGAATGTGCAGGGTAGTAATGTAGCTAGATCAAAAGATGCAGTCTCTCTGAGGTTCAGTTGCTTTTTTCCCCTCTTTCTTCTTCAAGGTGTTGTGCTGTGAAAAAAGTGCACACCTGACCCAATTCAGTGAGAAGTGTTACAGTGGAGGAAAAAATACCCTGAAATGAAGTCACTGTATTAACTTTTACTTTTTATGCTTCAGACATTCACATCTCATTCTGCACCGACTATATCCTATTATTATTATTATTATTATTATTATTATTATTATTATTATTATTATGATGAATAATAAGCAGTGTTAAGGTCTGTTTTAGTAGCATATACTAACTTAATGATGGGGAAGGAGATCTTGGAAAAATGGTTTGAGCAAGCTGCATTTTGAAAATACACATTTCAAAAGTCCAAACCCCTTTCTTCAGACATCCCCCTGAAGCCACGCCTCCAGAGTACTGGCACGCGCAATGCTTGTTCCCGAGGGTTCCTGAGCGCCACACAGCATGAATTCACCTGGCACCGGCCTCGGCCTCGGCTCTGGCTGTGGCCACAGCTCGCGGATCCATATGTACCTCCTTCAGTCTCCTCCAACACCCCTGCTCTTCCAGAACAGCCCCAGTTCATACCTGTCTGGCTACCGTTATATTCCCTAGTGATTTATGTTTGTGACAAACAGTTTGCTGGTGAACTTTCCATCCCAATATAACTAATATACTTAGCTCTGGCTTTGGTTTTATTTCTTGTACAAGTGCTCCAAACCTCTGAGAATGCATGATTTGTGCATGAAGAGGGGTCCACACAGAGGGGGGAGGGACAAATGACAGTTGAGTTTGACAGACATATCACCATTCAATCATTTCAGTGGGCCAGTTGAAATGATTGGGGGGTATTTTTTATTTTTTTTAGTCCTATCTGTTCAATAAAAAAATTGCGTTAGAGCATTTAAATAATTGGTTTGAATCAGGGTGTGAAGGGGATTTTAAGCAATATAGTAAGAAAAAAATGCTCCAGGAAAACATCTCCAACCCCCCCCCCCCCACACACACACACACACACACACACACACACACAACTTAATAATCTATAAATAAGGATGATGTAAAGTTGATGGCTGATTGATTTGATTTCTTTTGTTCTCGCTGGAGATTATGGATATAACTGCTGTAATTATATTGAAGATATACAGTTGAAGTGATGTATGTATGCATTGCCTATTTGCCTTTTACCCCAACATTTTTTATATTTAGGTAGTTTTGTTTAGCCTAGACTGAATCGGACGCTTGCACAAGCTTTGCCAAACATTCAGAGCGGTCAGCAGGAATTCTCCTTTTCACTGCTGTGCTTGATGATAGGGATGGGCTAGTGTTAGGGTTGCACACATTATGGCTAATGTCTCTTGTAAGCAGAGAGCACTCCCCCAAAAGGTAAAGTTACTGTATTGTCAGCATGTTCATTTGCAAACTTTAGTCTTGTGTTTATGCTGGTTTTGGAGTATTCTCTCAAGCTTGTGATGATACTGCAGCGGTCTCATACTGGTATTGAACAGTGGTCCCACACAGATAAAACAGCAGGATGAAGTATGGTGATGATGGTTCCACTCCGTAGGTGGATTGATTCTAGTCAGTGCTATGTTGTTGTGTTTCTGTTGAGTATATGTTTTATACACCTGCACCTGTTGCTTAAAGGAGATGCAGATCAGAGCACACACAGCGTGGTTGTAGCATGAAGGAGCGAGAATATCCACAAAGTGAGCAGAAAAAAAGACTTGTCAAGCCCATGTAACTTACAGATGTTGTTTGTTGTCTACTTGTCTACATAAAAAAGGCTGTTTTTCCTCCACCACATCACCCACGTCACTATCTTACCATAAGCTTGAAGAGGAGGGAGAACAGAATCATTCAGTCCAACAGTCCATAAACCCACTGCACTACACTAGTGCAACACTGGCTTATGTTTAGAATTTTACACAGTATCACTGATGAACTTCATCAGCTTCATACATGGGACATTTTCCAGGTCCAAGACTTTAATATTAAAAATAGGTTGTTTAAAAATAGTCTTGTCTGGTGCCACGGTGAGCCATATTTCATCGGGCTTTTTTCTGTCAGCTGAATACATGTGTTTTATAGAGTTTAAATCAGGTCACATGGTGCTGTCCACATATAGGAATGATCCTCCAGTGACTGTTTATTAACTTAACCCTGATATTAGCTCGAGGCCCAGAAGCCGGTGTCAGTGCTATAGCTGAAGAAGTCAGATCAGTAGATCATCTTTACTATCTTTACTGTGGATGGAGACATTTTTGTACTAGTTATCTTATCTCTAACGTTTTGACCAGGTCCTTGTCTGTTGTCCTGAGAAGCTTTTGAACCCTCCAGCAGTAAAATATATTTATCACTTGGAGTCGGTACATAACTCCTTCCGGAACAATTCGATTACCTTTGTACTCCTGTGGTGTTTATATTTGTGTATGACTGATGATGTAGACGAACACGGTGCTTTTTGGAAGTGTAAAGTAGACCAGTGGAAGTCTGTTTTTTTCAAAGATGGTTGATTTCTTTAGAGTTTTCCTTCATTTTAAAAGACGGTAAACAGAAGCTGAAAATTGCTGGTGCTAGTATTCTGAAATATTCATGTCATCAAATGAAGTGGTCAGGTTAACTTAGATACCAGTGGTAATTGAGAAAAACAGTTTGATTGTATTTAGGCAATTGTAAAAAAAAAAAAAAAGGAAAAGAAAAAAGAGTAAATCGGGTGGGCAGTTTGTTGATTTTTATATCCTTTTTCTTCAGCCTTTCTAAAGTGCTGTTTTTTCATGTAGCATATCCTTTATTATTTTTTTTCCTACCTTCTACTCTTTCCACAGCTTTTATTATTAGAAGATGTGCTTCTGGGAGTTTGAACCTGAGCAGAAATGTGCCTTCTTTGCACACACTAGCCACTGAGGATCCCCAGTAGGCTTTATTCTTCAGCTGTGATTAAGTTTGTGTGTGAACTATTAGATTTGTGTTAGATTCACTGGTTTCCAGCCAGAAGGCTCTTGTTATTGGCGAGTATCCTGTGATTTGACAGGACAGCAGTGTGGTATTGGAATCGCTCTCTTTCATTCAACCACTGAAATATGATTTGCTACATCACAGAGTGCCTGCTGATGTTTTGGCAGATTGTTGGGAGGTTTATCCAACATATACTTTTTTAAAAGAAGTGATAAGCGTTCCACCTGCAGTGCAGTTCTCACTGTCTGCAAGTGTTATTTTAGTTTAGTCATTTCAGATTATGTAGTGAAGCATTAGTACATGTGTTTCACCTGAGATTTTGACTGTAAAATATCTAAATTCTCCAAAGCAGCTGCACGTTTTGTGGCTGTCATTACTGTGGTTTTGTGATAGTCACACTACACTAAGTGCAGCATCATCCAGAGTATAATTTGATCAACTTTGTGTAAAATAAATATTTATAGCATGAGGTCTGTCCTGTTCTTATTACTAGAGACAGTATGTTCATTAGTACAGACAGAGATAGTGCAAGTGGGTTTGAAAAGCTTTTCACGTTTCCTTGGAGATCCAAAGGTTTCATCTTATTTGAAGGCTCCCACTTTTTTTTTTAAAGAACTGTTTTTCTCCCTGTTTCCTGAATTCAAGGTGATGTTGTGACATGATTTCATGCATGTTTGTTCCAGTTTGGCTGTTTAGAAATGCACACCAACGTGTCTTTGTTTTGTGTCTTTTTATAATGAAGATTTCTAGTTTTGAAGCGGATAGTCAAGGTAGATAAACTTATTAAGTCAGCTCAAGATATTTTTGTCGATAGAGCACATTTCACAAACAGCAGAAGGACTTACGGACTTTGAGTTGATGGAAGAAACAACAGGACAGCCATGCCGAGATACAAGGAAGCCAGTTAAATCAGTTTATAAGTAAAGAGAAGCCCATTTTGGAATGAATAATTCACAGTGCCATGCGCATAAAATCCCCTTATGCCCTTCACAAACACAAACACACACACACACACCTGTCTTCTAAAGCCACACACACGCACACAAACTTGGCACAGTATGAAGGAGGACAGATACAAACCAGATACCTTTGTCAACTCACCTCAGCAGGATGTAATGATATTGATGACAGGAAGTCATCATGGAGGACATGTATCACAGCGGGAAATGTCTTAGGTGAAACATGTCCCCTCACTACTCATCAATTCTTTAGCAACCTGCTGTCACCTCCCTCTTAAGGACATGGCAATGTATCTCCACCCTTGCATTTGCTCTCTCTCACACATCAAAACACCTACATATTGTATGAGTCAAGGAGAAAAAAAAGCTTTATTCTCACCTGTGCCACCTGTGCAAGAATCCTAAAGCCATTCAAACAGAAACAGACGAGAACCCGTCATCATCATTCATTTGTTTTCTCAACTGCTCAATCCTTAACAGGGATGTTGGAACCAATCCCAGCTTCGTCTCCAGTTCATCACAGGGCCCTGGTATATTCATTTATAGCAAAGTCGGATGGGTCTATTTTCCTTGGTTTTAACAGTTTGTGTTCTCTGCGGTTTTGTTTCATTTTGTAAAAACTCCTCAATTAAAAGTAAGTAAAAAATATCTGTATATGAAATTATAGCAAAATTATTTTTAAGCAGAGTAAGTCCTTACATCTTTTACAAATGTAAACAATGCTGTATTCAAGAACATGGACTTTAACCATAACCCATAAAGACCCAGTTCTAATTTTGTGACTGTCCCCAAATGAATTTTTCCTCCTTATTTAACCTTTCTTAAAGGATTTACAACCATTTGTAGAATAATGTTATCCTCTTATTTGGACTTTTTTTCATTATAAATCATGTTTTTTTGTATTTCATTCATTGTTCATGTAGATGTTCATAAAAACTCAGAATAAAGTTGAGCGTTATTATATCAGAAATAGAAAAAAAAAAAAACTGAAAAAAAGTGACTTTATCAGCAAACATACCATTAACTGACTGTAAACGCAGTGTGTCCATCCACTGTCATTGATCCAACTCCATTGGTTTTATTGGTAAATCAGTGCTGTAGAAGATGACAGTGTTTCCACGGTAACTAAGGAGCCTTTGAACGTCCCACTGGGTCATATCTGATGACCATGAAAAGATGACAAACTGTATTTTACACCAATTATTAACATGGATTGATAAGATTAATGGATCAAGAGTTCTTGAACATTTTAGATGGGTCGATGATTTTGGTCCCCAGTGGGTGTTTGAGTCTTTATGGGTTGAGATGGCACTGACCTTATAATGTGATCTTCAATACTTTATCAAGGTGAGCTATTGCATATACAGCATGGTGTAATATAAGGGTCAGGTTTAGCTGGAGTAGGGTTTACAGGGGGTAATGTGATCTGTACCTGATATTTTGAGTTGTGTAAGCACACAACATGCTTGGTAATGTGAATGTGATCACGTCTGCCAGATCACCTCCAGATGCAGTTTGCACAAACTGTGATTGGATCTCATCCAGACTCATCCAGGTGCAGATGCAGCCTGTACAGTTGAAACATCTTGATATTCTTATGTAACTTTTCACAGTGTCACAGAGGAACTCCCCATTCACCTTCTCCTTTCACAACATGTACAACAGTTGGAATCTCGTGTTGTCTGACAAACTGTTTGTGTTATACGATGCATCTTAAGGCTCTGTTCAGACAGAAAATAGTAATAAGGAAAGCTCATTCCAGTGAGCTGATGCAGATGGTATCAACAAAACTATGTAGTGTTGCCCAGTTGCCTTAAAAGAAAATGAAATGATGATGAAGTTTTGGATTTATTGTGTAGGATTTTTGAGCTACAACGAATCACTAAACACCTGGTGTGGAACAGATCACATTTTTAAGTCACAGATCAGATACCTTTTCAGATCAAAAAAAAAAAAAAAAGAGAGAGACAAATACATGTTCAAATGTTCAAATAAAACAGTGACTTCATAACTGTATCCATCAGATTACAGACGAGTCAAACTAATCTCACAATAGCCTTTCAGTTCAGTATTAAATGTTACTGAACAGGTCAACAAAGGAAATGCAGCTAAAAATTAATTGTAGTAGGTTATACCCTGCCTTATTGAAGGTGGAGGTAATGTGATTACATTAATCTGTCCTCATCTGTTATTCCTCATATGAGCCACTTTTTATCAGACTTAGTGGAAAGGTAGAATGTGGCCCACGGGAGCAGATCCATCAACAAAACAGACTCTGCTTTTTATTTGTTTATTTATTTATTTTTTTTTTTTTCTGGAGTTTGGATGAATTGCCTAAGCTGGTGAAAGTGTACACTCATAATGTACGCCCTTGCTCTCTTTTCACCATGCTATTATACATAATACACACAACAGCAGCAGCAGATCAGCTCATTTAATGCCAAGGCACCGCTCACACACGTGGTTTCTTTGCTCATGGCGCTGACTGAAGTAAAACAGTATTTCACACTATGATGATCGATCCACCCATCCATTATCTCCCTCTTATCTGAGCCTGGGCCACGTTGGTAGCATTGTAAGCTATGAGGATTAAACTATCAATTGATCTACAGATCACATCCGGTTCAAAGCGTGGGGTGTGATCTGAGTGGATCATGGACCAACTGTAGTCTGGTACACCACTTACTTATAAGTCAAGTCATGGAGCTCCTAATCAAAGCTGAACTCCTGAATTTAACTTATATCTGAAGCTATACATCCCCACCAGTGCGGCTCCTCAAGCTTAAGATTCAGGGCCGTTTTCAGTCTGAATGCCTGTAAGAAAAAGTGGTGAGTCATTCAAAACGCTCCTTTTCACTCTTCTCCTTTCAACTGAAACGCTGCGCTGACCCTGCACCTGCCAGATGTTCGTATTGACTGTCCCCCACCTGCTCCACTGGTTTGCATAATACACATTCGTAACACACACAAAAAAAAGATACTTATAAAGACAGATGGAAACGCGATGGATTTCTAACATCGGCTCTTAAATGCAGCTCTGGAGTGCGTGTACCTGTGCTGTAACCTGTTAAATGAGCTCATTCCTCTTTGCACCTGTATGCCAGGTATCGAAAGTCGTATTGCTGAAGTGCACCGTAGTAAGTTTTCGCTTTTATTTAACCTAATTATTGTTTCATTATCTATATTTTGATCTGACAGGTAAAAATGCCATGAATGCTCCAACCCCCCCCTCTCCTTCTCTGCATGTGTCCGTGTTCCTGCTGAGCTGAAGAGAGTCTAACTGTTCAGCTGAATCTACTAGTAAATTAGCAGCTCTACAGCCTGGCAGGTGCCTCATTAGAAATATATTAGAGCTGTTATCAGTAACCCAACACTCCCCGTTAAAGTGTGTGTGACAGCATGAGTGTGTTTGTCTGCATGTGTGTGTATGACGGGAAGGGTTTGGTTGTTTAATTGGAGCGGTGTTAATTCACTACAGCAGTGATGTTGTATAGAACCTGGATTTGTTCATACTGTAGATTTGAAGCTGAAGATTTTTGGTTTATTTTTGCTCGAGGTGATGTTTTTACAACTTCCCCGAAAGATATATGAGTCAACCGGTATTTCATTATGTCTTATGTCACATGTATGTATAATATTAAATGAGAATTATAACTTGAGGGTTTAGGATTTGATTAAGATGTTAAACTGAGGGTAATTTTCCTTGCAGGTTTTATGAGAGATTTATGCAAACAATATAAATTATTATCCTGGTCTTACACATTTCCTCCAGTAAAAACCACTGAGGACGTATCATCAAATAATACAGCAAGGACCTTTTTGAGAATTCATTGATAGCAGCTTGGGGATATGTGGATAGTAGTACCAAGAGCAGATCACAAAGGGAAGAGGGATTATCTGCATTGTGTGTGTAGCTGCGCATGGGCTGAAGATATCAGCAGTGCTTCTCTCAAGTGAGACAAGCTCATTGTCAACTTTATGGCAATGGGTTTTAAAGAGGGCCAGGCAAGAAATAGCACGAGTTATGCTCTACATGGTATTTACTGTAGAAGGCAAGCAAACATTTAGCTTAGCTGCAGTTCGATGGCAAAACTGGTATCAGTGTTTGCATTTTCATAGACATATTTAATGCACATTTGGACATTTTGCATGATAGAATGATTGTACACATAGTGGAATTGGATACACCCTTTTCAAATAAATTCTGATGTTATAAACATTTAATATTCATGTGACTGATTAGCTGTTCGTCATGTTTTCACAGATTTACTGTATCATAAGGCATCAATGAAAAAGACATAGTCACCATTTTAGATAGAAGACAATGTTAGAGTAGCCTTTTTCTTCTTGTTCTTTTACATCTTATGCATTTTATGGGATGGCCTTGGATGTTCCAACATGAAAATGACCCCAAACACAAGGCCGAGTCCACCTGTCATTGGCTACAGCAGAAAAAAGTGAAGGTGGAGGAGTGTCCATCTGAGCCTCCTGACCGCAATATCGTTGAGCCACTTTGGTGAGGAGTCAAACATGCAGCTCATGCAAGAAAACCCACAATCTTAAAGGAACTGAAGGTGTTTTGTCCAGAAGAATGTGCAGCTTTAGCATCTGAGAAAATAAAGAGCCTCATCCACAACGAGCACAGAAGACTAGAAGCTGTCATAGATGTTAAAGGAGCCAAAACAGAGGATGAAGAACTAGGGGATGTAGACTTTTGATCAGGGTTATTTGGATATTTTCTTTTGTCAGTATGATTTAAAAACAGCAAACACATTTGTTTGGTAATAAAAGGCTTCACCAAACACTAGCCATAAGTGAAAGAAACGTTTTTATATTATCATTCATATTCTCTGAAAAATGGCCAAAGAATCACAAATTCTGCGAGGGTATGTAAGGTTAGCGCAAATATATATTTCACCTTTACTTATAGAAACACAGCCAGCACTGCTTTAATGGGTTTTGGGCTCTGTCATTTTCAATCGTCTTCAGTTTCCAAATCACATCGTGGCTTTTATGGTTCATCTAATAATGTTAGATTTTGACATGGCCTTAGAGTACAACATGTTTGACTGCAGTTATCAGTTGGGTGTGAAAAACGAAGACAGTGATAGATTACGTGATTGCATTAACCCTTTATAGGGCATTCAATGACATACTCTGAAATTCAGAATTTCAACCACCACCAAATGTGTTATTGGACATCTGCATCGACCTCCTCTTGCTTTAAAACACCAGAGCAGCACTTGCTAAAAAGTAAACACATGCATTAATACAACTGTTATAAGGTCATAAACTGACAAAAATCACTGATATTCACTATTTACAGCTTCAAAGTGCCTATACAATCTCTCTAAATCAATTATATGGTGTTAAAAAACCCAAAAAAACCCAAAAAACATGCTTCTTGATCTCACTGAGGCACAGGATTGGCCCCATATTTAATGTTAGTGGAAATTACCAAATATAGCCACTTGCCCAATAAAGGGTTAAAATTCTGGAATCGGAGCCTGTGTGCACCTTATTGAAGATTGGTATTAACTACTCTGACTTCACTTGCATATGACATTTCTGGCCTGTGTCTGCTCGGTACAACCCCATGGGTGCACAGTTTCTTGGATCTGTTCACACAGTACATTCAAAACCCACCAAAGGCGTTGAAGACACGTCTCAAAACCTCTAACCAGACACTTGCTATGATGAAAGTCTTCTGCCATATGGAATGTGTTTACACTTATAACATTTTCTGTCACTACCTTGATTCTTCATTTTTTAAAAAAAAGAAAAAAAATCTTCACAAAGACACATTGGTGTAAATCAAGTGTGACTTTGTAACATGTGGTATTTACACTTACAGAAAGTTGAAAAAAAAAACACAGTTGTCTTCTTGCTATTATGAGAAAAACATTTCACGAGAAAAGTAAATTGAAAGAAACTAAAAACTTTGCTTGGCTGTCCCATTTTTCTTTTGACTTCAAACAAGGTTTCTGTTATTTGTATTGTTTGTGTGTCAGGGCAAAAGGGATGAGGCTTTTTGTGGTGAGTAGCAGAGAAACACTCAGTGAACTACAAAGTGTGGCAATTGACAGAATTTAGTCTTTGGCTGCTGACAGAGTAGATTGGAGTTGAGCCGAGGTTTTCAGGCTGCTTCTGCCGACAGTGAGATCTAAATTAACCACAGCTTTCAGGCACAGTGAAACATATTTCTGGGCGCTCTCCTAAGCATATATATACCTGTACACAAGTCAACATACATTACATAACAGAGCACACACAAGCTGCATGTGTTTCGTTCCCCTAATTTTACATCATTAGGAGACAAAATTACAGATCACACAAATGCTAAAACTATGCACTTTGTTTGATAAATTATCTTGATGTATTTTCTGTTTTAAAAATACATTTGTTATTCATAAAAAAGACTACACGGCAGCATTTCTGGTTCAGCAACGTACGGCCGTGTATGGGAAATGTCCGAAATTTGACACAAGGAGATATTGATTTTGCAATATTTTGCAGTCGATACGTTTATGCACAAACAAGAAAATGTGAAGAATGAGTTAATGTGACATTCAATGTGACATGATGCTGGCTGTCTCCAGGGGTAACCGGAGTCTCTGTTATGAGACTAGAAATACACACAGCGTGTATTGACTTTTTCCAGATATTGATAATT
Source organism: Ostorhinchus rueppellii (assembly GCA_030068375.1). Classification (NCBI taxonomy): domain Eukaryota; kingdom Metazoa; phylum Chordata; class Actinopteri; order Kurtiformes; family Apogonidae; genus Ostorhinchus; species Ostorhinchus rueppellii. The sequence goes on along the minus strand of JAQQZY010000007.1, from coordinate 21,238,298 downwards.
TGAACAAAGTCAAATGGTCAAAATGTCTTTAGGCAAGCTCATCTCTGCAATTAGAAACTGTTTGTTTGGAATGTCTGTAAACCTTAAATGGCATCCAAACTCAGTGAATACACTGTAAAAAGTACAACATTGAATGAGCTTAAACAATTCTCTTCAGTAGGTCACACATACATAAAAAAAAAAAAAAATAGTTGAGTGGACCAAGTTAAATTATATTGAATGTAATTTAAATATAGGGCGACACGGTGGTGCAGTGGTTAGCACACGTGCCTCACAGCGAGAAGGACCCGGGTTCGATTCCCGGGCGATCCTT
>JAQQZY010000007.1:21227575-21237885 GCA_030068375.1 Ostorhinchus rueppellii | reverse complement strand
GCAGCTGGGATAGGCTCCACGCGACCCCCGTGACCCTAATGAGGATTAAGCGGGTATAGAAGATGAATGAATGAATGTAATTTAAATTTGATTCACTCAACTATTTTTTTTTTTTAACTTATGTGTCACCTACTGAAGTGAAATTTTTTATGTTGATTCAATTTTTTATTTTTTTTTTTAGTTGTCACGACCTGGCTCTGAGGTTGTGACAAAACAGGGAGATGAATGAGGTGGTAATAATTAAACAGTGACTTATTAAGTGAAAAATAACAATAACTAAACGCAAAAACAACAAAAGACAGCCCAGCTGAGAGGTGGACCAGGGAAGGATGGTCCGGGTCGGGAAGACTACGCCAGAGAGCAGATCAGAGCGAGCGCCAGCACGTCTAGGTGGAGCTGCTTAAGTTGGCGACTTTGCTGGCGCAGGTGTGACTTATCAGCTCACTTCTCCATCTGAAAAATAACCTAGAGAGTGCCCCCTAGTGCCCAGGAGGTGCAGGGCCGTCACACAGTGTATATTATAGATGTATCTATTTTTAAGATATTTAAGGACCTATTTATTACCGTCAGGTTCAAGGGTTGAGGTTCATTATTGTTCAGAATTATTAAAATTGTACTCAGGACCTCCTATAATAATGAAGATAAAAACGTACATACAGTAAATATAACTATAGTTATAAATGCCTGTACAAGGAGATAAACCCAACTTAAGGCACAGACAAAACAGAGCAACATGTTAAAAGTGTAGCCCTGAGACAGAGCAGCATGTAATAAACACAACCGAAAAGGACAGAATGAGATTATCCATTATTAGGACTCACCATCTGTTAATATACCGTGTATATTGTCTAGTGGGGCGGCGTGAGTATGGAGAATATGGTGGTTAGCAATTCAAGCATTTGTGCTTAAAATAATACATAAGGAATGGAAATTCTGCGAGCTTGTGTTGGAGATTATGTTTTTGTCCTATTTCTGCAGCTAGATAGTTCTTCATCCTTCCTAAATATGGACCTTTAAAGGATAGCTTTGTGATTATACAGTTGCAAAGGCAATTCTATTAATAGTGCAGCACTATTTGTATAGCACTTTATTTATTTACGAAATAAATCAACAATTTGTTTTATTTCTTAAGAGCAGAATTAGAGTATATTTGTATTAAATGGCATGTTTCCAGAGTAGTAGAAAAGCTCAGATATAATTACTCTGATAATGGTGTCAATTATTGTTTGATGTGCATTTATCTGGAGTAGAGTTAGTTATTTATGCTTTTAATTATATAATAGTTCCAACATGACTGGAATTCATTGAATTGTAAACATTAGTTCAAGAATGTGGCACCCAAAGTGGGAGAACCTGAATGTAGCGTGGATTCAGTCATTTTCGTCAAAGGTTAACTTGGTACAAAATAAATGAGAAGAATCAGTGCAAGAATGGTCAAATATCCTCCTCTGAAGAAGTGCCCTCACCAGACCTTAGTTGGCCCAGCAGAGTTTTCATCCACATAAACTTTAGGCAGCAGTGATGGAATCTTAACAGTAACGGCAAGGAAGAAATCACAGTCAAATCACAGAAATTGTGACCAAAATTATCATGATTATTATTATCACAGTATTGTTGAAATGTGCTCAAAATGTTCAGAAAGTACTTATATATACATTGAAATAATTTAACCAAGTTGTATTTTGGGGGCGGGGGCGAATTAAATAAATAAATAAAATAAAATAGCATGCACAATGTACTTTCTGTTGGCAGAAACATTAAAATATTAACATGTAAGCATCAAACATGCAAATGTGCATTAAAGATGGCACCTCATGGCTGTAAGAGATATCTGCACTAGGGGTGGGAATTCATAGGATTTTATCTATCAATGCCAGTATAGATTCTGCTTACCAATTCAATTCCTTATTAATTCTCCTGTCGATTCCTGAATCTTTTTTTTTTTGTTGTTTTGAGTTGGAAAAAACTAATTGGACAGGTCATAGTGGAACTTGTTTGACCATTTTCGATGTCAAATCATTCACACTGTCACAATGAGAGAGAGAGAGAGAGAGAGAGAGAGAGAGAGAGAGAGAGAGAGAGAGAGAGAGAGAGAGAGGTTTGGGATGGAGGTGCGTTTGGATCGGATTGACCACGTCCGTGTGGTAGCCTGCTATCTCTGGAGCGCTGTCTGTGCTCCTGCCTTCATTCACATTGCACCTCAGAAGACCTAAATTAAATAGGATTTTACGGCAGTTACACAGAACACAGACATAACTGGCTACTTTTTTGTGACATTAATTCAGTGATATGCATCAAAACATAATAGAAAAATGGTGTACTTCTCTCATTAACGCTTTGCATATACATGAAACCTTCTTCCTAATAATTGAACATGTTAGGAATTTGTCCTTAAATATCATGCATGGAGCTTTTTTTTTAATGACTCTAACACTGACTAGTTAATAGTTAATTTTTTGATCAGTTAGTACAGCTGCGGTCACACCTATAACTGAGTGATTTATCTGCTCCTTGTGTTAAATATATACACATAAGTGATCATTTTTGTGTTTTAAATAAGTGCACTATTTGTCTTTATTGTGGTATACGAGACCCCACTTGCTGTTGCGTGCTGTATGATGTCCTGGACCTATGGGCCCCTACAAGCCCACGGGAAGTGTACTTGTAGTCTTCCAGTAGTCATGTGGCAGCTTGTGTGCAGATTCTTGGTGCACAGCCATCACTTTTGCACTTTGGCTTCACTCCGCTTCCAACAGCTTTTAAACACGTGGGAGGGAGGGGATGAGAAAAGCTATCCTACACATTCCTTTGTGTTACTGAAGTAAAGCGAGATGGATTTGTGTTACACGTCTACGAAATCTGATGGTATGATTAAGCAACCAGAATTCATTAGTAACTGTTCAGACAATTAACAAGCCCCTGAGCCACTAAACTGAAGTTTTGCTTCTCATGTCAGCTAGAAAATCTTGATTTAGAAGAATTTGTTATTATTAAGTAGAGTGAGTACAATGGGTAGATGTTACAGTAAAGGGCTCGTATTTTGCTGAACTTTTATTAGTCATTGGTTTACTTATTTGGGTATTTGGACCCTATTAGTTAATAAAGTTTGTTTTGAACCCTCCAGGTGTTGCAAAACTATCTTTATATTCATTCTGGGAAATATCATCTGGATTTTTACAACCTGTTTTTAATTTGTGTTTAATTTCTTACATCTATGACTAATTATGTTACGACATTTGCACAAATAAGGTCAAGACTTCTGATGAACATTTCTCCCAGTCAAACAAACTTCGAGCCTAAAATGTTCAGTTGTTGGTTGAACAGGACAGCAGTGCAGCCAACAACCTGGAGGGGGCGGGGCCTGAAGTGGTTCATGTGCATTTAAAGGGCCAGCGCTCAAAACTACCTTTCTGGTGTCATTACTCAGAAATAGGGTTGAAGATGGAGCTGTGGAGTTGAATTAATGAAGAATTCAGATCCAAGCAGTGTAATGTTCAAGATATGAACCCAATCGCAGAACCACAACAGACAGGTATAGTTTAAGGTTTTTACTGATTCTTCAGTAAGCACAGTACAGATAAAGGAATAACAAAGGAACACAGGGATCCTCTTCGTCACCGGAGGGTGCGCACTGTTCAGGGTGTTCCCGGAACCAGACTTGGTTCTATGTAGGTCGGGGACGGTCCGAGGATCAGTACCGGGAGGTCCAGAGGGGTCCGGGCTGGAGGCTGAGACGGGGATGGTCCGAGGTCCAATACCAGAGTTCAGTGCCAGGAGGTCCAGTGCAGGTCAGGCTGAAGGCTGAGTCCGTGGGAGAAAGGCAGGTCCGGAACCGGGGCTTAGACTGATTCTCGTAGGTCTGGCGAAGGGCGGGTCGGTTGAACAGGACAGAGACAGGAATCTGGGTCGGGCAGAAACGGGTCAGAGGCAGGAGACAGGAAACCAGAACCAGGGACAGAAACAAGTCAAGCACCGTGATGCCAAGCCGGGAATAACGCTGATTTGCAGGGCGGAACATAACAAACTGGCGAATTGTGACCAGGAGAGCTGAGCTTAAATAGGGAGTGACTGATAAGGAACAGGAGTGTGCACAGGTGAACAGAATCAGTAATTAGGTCAAAGGTCAGAGGCAGGACAGAGCAGAGAAACAGAGGAGACAGAGACTGGAGCAGGTAAGTGAGAAAGAAACAAAAAACTACAGAAAAAGGAAGATTACAGATATGACAAGCAGAGCATTTACAGTTTATGTAGACCACAGGGAAATGTTTTAAAATGCATAATTCCATTTTTAAAACAAGCAAAATATCACTCCTTTAAGTCTCCATAAATGACTTATTGATATGGTGTATGTATTACTAAACTGACAGATGATCAAATACAGAAAATTAGACATAGTTTGCAAAGGTGCAGGTGTTGTGAGGCACTGAAAAAAATAAGTCCAAAGCTGTTTTTAAGACCAGCTGCTTTGGTATAAAAGTATTAGACTCTTCAGCAGTCTGAAACTCTAAGTTACAAATCATAAAATAGGTGTGAACACCTGATAACAAGTGGTTCTGATTATAATGTATTAGCTATAATAATAATAATAATAATAATAATAATAATAATAATAATAATAATAATAATAATAATAAAAAGAAATCCCGGTAACAATAATTATTCACAGACTGGCTCTCTTCTTCGTCACTGTGTCAGTTTCCTTGTATGCTTTGTACTACAGTCATCGAGGGGATTTGCAGGCAGTCACAGAGCTGAAGTCGCTGTACTTAGACAATAACATGACTTCAGATATTTTGGTCTTCCTTAAGCAGACATGGCTGTGAGTGTATTTGACAGCAGTGATGTAGTAAGCTGTCTGAGTTTCTGTTCTGTCCAAAGAATCATCGTCATCTTACAAAAACTAAAACAGACTAAACTCAGTCGCTGTATTAGTGCCAGCGAATAGACAGCACCACTTATTTAATGCAGCAAACAATGCCAATCTGAGTTTAGTTTTTTGTGTTTAAACAGATATGCCAGCTTTGTTCTTTTATATAGTTAAGATTTATGTACACTTAAGAAAGGATATTCTAACCATGCATTAAATGCTGCTCCACTAGGAGAGTCTTTCATGTAAGGCTGGTCTGCTTCCATTGCACAAGTCACATGTGATAAGCACATGAGTTGACTTAGCAAAGCTTTGCACACTTAAACACACACACACACACACATGCACTTAGATACACATATTTTTTCACCTTGTCAGCAGGTCGACCAGATGTGTCTCGATGGGTAAAGCGTCCATTAACACATTAGTGCATCTTTATCCATGTCAGTGCTGCTGTACACCTCAGGACGTGTTCCTCCATCCCCCCCTTGCCAGCTTCCTGCAGTAAGTGCAATTGCGCTTGTTCACAACAGCAGCAGCGGCGACTGGGCATTTGCTCATGATGACGTAAAGTCAATTCACAGAAGCTTTAATGTGTTTACTGACAAAAAAAGTAGAAAGTTTCCACCTCTAAGAGATCACTTTGTTCATTGAGGTGAGTTTACTGGCTAATGTGAGGTTTTATGTCAATGACCCAAGCTAATGTGTGAGCTCTGGGTTGACTGAAAAGCTTAAGCGAGGTTCTTAAATCTCCCTCTCTTGCCTCAGTGGCTTTGCTGTTGTCTGATTGAAGGAGATGAGCCTCTACCTTGCTTTTGACGGCGGACCAGGGCTCATTACCTCGGCACTCACCTACTCTTCTTTTTACTTTCCCCCACTCGTAAATGCAGATGCGCATATTATTAGCCATGATGAGTGGAAACAGGCTCTCAAGAAATGTCATTAAAGGATTAATTAGACTTGTCATTTGCACAACGCACAATCCCTTGTCAATAGCGTCAAATACAGTGTAATACAATAAAAGGAGAAAGCAAAGGCTCTCTCATAATTTGGAGCTGCCAAATGACACCAGTGACACTGAAATGCATTTCTCAACATTTCACAAGATGCCAGGATTACATTCTCTCACTTGTGCTTGCCCACACAAATACACGTACACAAATATGCACACTACAGTCTTTCTTTCCCTATAAATACCCTCTCCACCCCCTCTATAATCTGTATCAGTCATTCAGCACCAACAGACAGTCTTTCCTCTCATCCTCCTCCATTATAGCAGATCAAACATGAATGCTGTGTGTGTGTGTGTGTGTGTGTGTGTGTGTGTGTGTGTGTGTGTGTGTGTGTGTGTGTGTGTGTGTGTGTGTGCGTGTGCGTGTGCCATCTCTGTATGGTCGTAGTATGTAAATATTTTGTATGTATAGATTTGTGAATGGCACAAAGCACATTCACAGTTATTGCCCAGATTGAGCTTTTTTTATTTTATTTTTATTTCTATGTGCCAGATAGAGCTTTAGGCAAAAGTGTTAAAAAAGTTGCACGTCATCTTTCTTCTCACCTTCCTGAAAAAATGTCAAACCAGTTCTGTCCAGTTGTTGGGAAGTTATTTATTTATTTATTTATTTTTTTAAGTCTACCTATTCTGGCAGGTTTTCCACCTTGGAGCCATCATAGATACATTTTCACTCGGAATGGGAGAGTCCATTTTAGTTCTTTGAACATTGGTTAACCAGGGGAGATCACCAAGCAATATTTTACATCTCACAGTTTGACATCTCAGCAGCAAATAAACCCTTGTAAAACCCTAAGAGACTCTTCCTACAGTTCTCTGACTGCCAATGTTATCTGCCCAACAGCAAGTAAAAAGCGCTCTTCCCTTCCCTTTTCTTGTTTTTCCAGAAACCCATTTGTCCATTCTTGGAACTTTTAGGCTCATGCCATGGGTGATATGGGGAAATCAAAATTCATTTTGTTCAAGATGTCCATATAAAAGATCTCCAAGAGATATTTTAACATGAAGCTGTTTTTTTAGTGGCAACATTACAAACTGCAGAAAGTCTGACTGGCACAACAACTTTTGAGCACCTCTGTTTTTTAAAAAAATATTCTAATATTCTAATTTTCCACTTTACCTATACTTTATCCTAAAGTATATCTTAAAATAATAGGTACAATTCTAAATTTCATTCTAAATTTTATTTATTAATATTTATAATAGATTTGCATCACTGTTCACTCACCAAATAATGTCGTGCAGAAGTATTATTCTATTGTAGTTTTTTGTTTTTTTGCTAATGGTATCTTTTAGTTCATGCTGATATTACATTTAAAGTCTGTAGATAAAAGCTCTGCTCAAACATCAGAGAAAGGATGTGGCGTCCCTTGCCTCTGCGATAATATACATTACACTATTAGCTCTTTGTGGTTGTCTTCCATCCTTTTGAGTACTATTCCCTTCTGACTCTTTTTTTTTTTTTTCTTCAGAAAAGGTTTAGCTTGAGGCATCGAGTAAAAACTCATTAAAGTTTGAATCAGGACAATGAAATTATCAGAGATACGAACTCAGAGCAGCACAAGAGTACCATCTGCTAACCTGTGTGCACACGAGCATGTCCTGACATTTTACAGGTTTTAAGTATGTTTGCCACATTTAATTAATTTAAGGGACATTGCACAATATTGAAGATCACTGAAATAGTAGTATACTGTTTATGTGTAAAACTATATATGTTTATTTCGATAATTAGTGTTAATTATCAGTTGTTTTCTCTTGGCTTCTGGCTGGTTGCAGTATGTGGTGACAGCTTCAGCTGGGAAACACCGTCTGCTCCTTCCCTTTCAGTGTCTGTGGCTGTTGATTATTGGTGCCTTCATTATTAGTCTGTTATTTGCATAGACTTTGTTAATATTTAGGTGGTTACTGATATACAATTGTACTTAGCTTTGCTTCCACGTTCCTTAAAACAAGGAATTATTTTATCTAAAAAAAAAAAAAAAAAGCTCCAAATCTCAGGGTTTCTTTCTGGGACATGGGGGATTTTTCTCACTCTTGGGATTAATCTCCTCTGTCTCTACCACCATTTTGCACTGCAAGTGAAATTTACTGTGGTGTACCCAGACAATTATCTTTCTGCATTCTTAATTGTTTTTTTTGTTTTTTTTGTCTGTTTTGCATGCAGACCATGCTACACCTGGACTCAGAAGAATGAATTTGTGCCACTAGACCTCCTCAGTCTTCTTTAGCTCCTCTTTTTTTCCACCAACATCCCTCTCCTCTTTGTCTTTGCTCTCATTAATAATGTAATTGTTTGTGCTTCCTGCATAGCTGTGAATACAACCTTTTTGCGGTAATGGAATAACGAGTGCTTGGGAAATATAATGATTTTAAAAATGTTGTTGGGATGTGGTCATTTTTAGTGCTCCAGGCAAAGGGCTCATTACTTTTTTGATTTTTGTGCAATTTTTTATTTATTTTTTTATTTTTTTTTGGCTACAAAAACCTGTGAGGAATTATTTTAATTGTTAAAACATCTTCCAAGTGATACCATATAGTTTTGTTTTAGGATTTTACTTCTATTAGTGGATTATGTCAAAGGATTTTTTTTCCAACAAATTGGCCCTATAACCTTTTTAGGTTGACACTAATCCATTCTGTAACCCTGAACTAATTTCAATACTAAGAGTATTTACACATGATCAACCACAAAATCAGTTTGCGGCAGCTTAGGCCATTCTTTTATCAGCAGAGCACTGAACCTCACAATAGCTATACCATGGGCTTTTTTTGTTGGATTTTCCGGCTTGCCACTATGCATGAAAATGTAATTATATGAATTTTAACCCTGTTTACTGCTGACCTTTGAAAGCATGTCTAATCTGATTACAGCAGTAAAAGAAGGTTAAACATGGAGAAAGGACTGCTGGTTTTCAACATATGGAACATTAGTCCAATATAAAAATAATTGTACTTTGTCTTGGTATTCATAAGTACGCCAATCATTCTTATTAATTAATTCAGTTATATCAGCATTAACAATCCCTGTCCCAAATGACTGTGTACCCAACTTCTAAGTGAGTGCAGTTTACACCACTTATCTCATGTAGACACTGTAACCTTCCAGTCCTCAACCCAAACTGACCCCTTTTCAGGCACTAACTCGGTGCCTCAGATAAACCCTGACCCAGACAGTGAATATCTATTCACTGGCACATTACAAACGCTTGATAGGGATTTGAGTTACAGCACTGGAATATCAAAATAAAGTCTGACCATCGCTTCTCTTAACCCCTAACTCAGACTGGGCAACCATCAGTCACTTCTTCTCTCTTCCAGTTGCAGATAACTATCCAGAAAAGCCTGCAAACTCACTCACTACTATTAAAGTACACACTCCGAATTACTGAAATACAAAAAAACACCCACACATACACAGTGTGTGATTTTAAATATAAGGTAAGAATGCCATCTCAGCACACTTGACCCTTATGAGTACTGTAGGAGTTGTGGTGTAAGTTATGCCATGAACTACATATATGATATTTGTCATTTTAAAAGACTGTTTTCCAAGTTTGAACAAATGCAGTTTGTCATAAACATCTAAATGATATCTAGTTTTATGTGAAAAGATGCAGCAGATTGCATATCATTTGACTTGATACGCGTCACTCACACCAAAACAGCTGTTGCCTTGACATTTCAGCTCATCCTGTGAGAGTGACGTGAAGAAACACTCAAAGAAGTGGGAATCAGCACAAGTCTGGTCATGTTGAAGTTGCAATCTCATCTTTGGCCTTTAGCAGCTCGAGAGTAAGGATGGCGTCACCTCGGCCACTTTTGGTTTTGTCGTCTTTCTATTTATATCACAGAACAGAAAGAAACAAAAAATGCAACTTGCTTGACTAAAATGAACTTTTAAACTGACAAAGATCATATATAGAAATAACAACATAATTCAAACAGGATAAACGTCTCTCACCATTGACTTTGATACAAAATGTTCCCATAATATTTCCTATGGGGTTCAGCTAAAAAAGAATGAGACTTCCCCTCTCTGTTGTGATATTGTAATACTCATACGATAAGCTGAAGTGTAAGTGTCACTGCAATGAGGAGTCTCATTACAAAGATGATGATTAATGTTCCTTGGGCTTTAAAGGGCTCATATTCAGCTAAACCCACTTTTATGAGTCTTTGGTTCATTTATTTGTCTATTTGGACCCTAATAGTTCATATAGTTTGAATTTGAGCCCTCCAGGGGCTGCTAAGCTATCTTTTTATTCATTTTAGCAAAAATCACATGGATTTCTAAAACCGGTTGTAATTCCTTCCTTGTTGCATCGATGACTAGCTAATAGGGCTGCTCGAGTATGGAAAAAATCATAATCACGATTATTTTGATCCATATTGAAATCACGATTATTTACACGATTACGTCTTGAATTT
>JAQQZY010000007.1:21203272-21227475 GCA_030068375.1 Ostorhinchus rueppellii | reverse complement strand
GAAAATCAGGTATTTTTCAACATTTAATTTAATAATCCTGTAGATATTCATAAAAGCTCAGAGAAAGGAAGAATAACGTTCAGGTCTTTAAGGGTTAAAGGGCCAGTGCTCAAAATGACCTTTCTGGTGTCATTACTCTGAAATAGGGTTGAAGATGGACCTGTGGAATTGAATTATCGAAGAATTCCGACCCAAGCAGAGCATTTACAGCTTATGGAGACCACAGGGAAATGTTTGAAAATGCATAATTCCATTTAAAAAAGTTAAATATAACTCCTTTAATGTAGTAGCGACCGCATAAACTTTGTATTCTTGCCCAGTTACGAGTCACAACTCAAATTTGGCTTTTTTTGTTCTTCAGTTTTCAGTTTAAGAACCTTTCTTCCATGTTACCACAAAAACCAAGACCATTCTTCATGATATTACCATCAGGATATAGTTGCTATTCTTGTATTTCTACTTATGTAACACAAAACGAATGTCCCTCTTTCTTTTTAATTGCAGGTTTTGTGAGTTTCATATCTCGGGGCATTCTAAATACTTTTTTCCTTTTGATGGAGATACACCTTTTGCTCATTTGACCAAGTGTTTTAACCCCGAGTATAAAGATATAAAGAAAAAAACATTTAAAAGGAAAAGAAAGCCGTCAGCTATAACTCAAAGGCACGGTGTCAAAAGGTGAAACAAAGCAAATGGCAGGTGAGAGTGTTTTCTCTCAAATGTCTTCCTTGTGTGATGGAGGTAATAATGGTAGTGAGATCGAGATAAACTTTATCAGCACCTCCACTTATTGGCGCTGCCCCGTCAGTGACTCTGTCTGCACACATACCCACACATATACAGTTGATATTCTTGTGCATTCTTTCCCTCTAAAGCTTTTTATGTGAACTTTTTATCTGGTCGTCTGTTTTTCTTCTCGTCATCCTCTCCTTTCTCTCGTAAAGCCGGTTTAATGAAGCCAATGGACTGACTTCACTTCGCCCTCCGTAACCTCTTTCTAACCTTCACTCCTCCACCCGGACACAGACACAACAACAACTCCTCCCAATGTCCTCTGTCTACTTTAACACTGACACATCGGCACAAAAAACTGGGAGCATTTGGCTTGCATGAGCGCATGCACAGTTGGGCAGGCACACACACAAGCACCCTCCCAGCTGTCTCTGGTAAAACATTAAGCACCCAGACTTTTGATCATGCAGAGTAAGCCCGACTACAGAAATAGTAACAAATGAACCCACGGCAAAAAAAAAAAAAAAAAAGTGAAATTGTTGTCCCATCTCAGGCTGCTTGGATTGGATCATACAGTAGAAAACCTACCACCCATAACAAGGCTGTGGTGCAGTGAACCCAGGCTGCAGCAAAACACATGCATCTGGTCTGCATTAAAGCAGGGTTACTCATCAGGGATACGTGTCTGGCCCTGAAACAGACACCACCCCTTCTGCTTTCTATTTCTTTAAGTGGTTACTGGAGTCATGAACTACTGGTTTGGCTCATCATAAAATAAAAAAAAGAAAAAAGAGAAATATTGTCTGCTTGGTATTACCAGAGGACACAGACATTAAACTTGTGGTTAAACACCATTTTAATTTCCTAGATTTTGCATTTTTTATTGTGGGAACAGGGATCTGGCTGTGTGAGCGAGGCTTTACAATGTGCTAGTTAATATAGCACATGCCTTCGTCATCATCTGATTCGCTTTAAATGCTTGAACTGACATGCGTGTAACATCCATATATGCATGTGGAGATTATTCCTTGAGGTTGTAGGTCTTCCCACTCAGCCTAGTTTCTGACGGTGCATACTGTGTATATGTATCAGTCTATTGCCCTAGGTATGTGTGCTGAGAGATGCCTTCGACTGCTCTGGTTTACTCAGGCCAGTGAGCATTGGAGTGTATTTAAGACGGAATACTGGCCTCAAAGTCAATGAAAGTTTCAAGATAGGCATTGCGCTTTTTTTTTTTTTTTTTTTTTTTTATAAACAGAAGATATAATCACAGAACGAAAACAACACACTTGAAAGCTGTCAAATCTCATCAGTATCTGTGCCATTTCCCCTGCCTTTCTTCCTTCCTTCCTTTCTTGCGTGAGGTTTCACATTTTAAGGTGTAAACAACTTCCACTCTGGCTCAGACTAGCCTAGCCTCCCGTTGCAGGCACCAGGAGCTGTCACATCCCTTTAGATGCCACATTAGATCAGGAGCACAAACACACACGGGCGCACATAAAGACAAACACTTCCCAAACCCGCAAAACCCTCAGGTTATTGGAAAGACCCACGCCTGTGGAACAGTTGGCTTGTCTAGGCTTTACCAAGTCACCAAGAAACACATCAAACAGACCCAAATCTCTGACTGGATAGGCAAACACTAAGGCGCCAGTTGTAGTGTGCCCAAAAGAACTCTGATTTATATGACTTTTATAAGTTGGTTTTGAAGTTTTAGAGCTGTTGGAAAAGGACATAAATTCATGTCATATATTGCAAACTCAAAAGTGACTAATTTACTCCAAGTTGCTGGTTTTAATTAATTCACAGTTACATACATCTGCAGGGCGCTGCTTGAGAGTGTTGGTTTACACATTTGTGTATGGAGACAGATACATTCTCCTTCCTTTTGTGAGCACGTACACATTTTTCTGAGACCCATGTTCCTCAGTACTAGTTGATGTCACTATCTTTGCTGCAGTACATTCCATGAGGGAAGTTTTGATAGGAAGACATCACAATACTGTATGTAGTTGTGTTTGCACATGTGAACTAAATAAAGAAGATATGGCCGGAGACACAAGAGATTGAAAACAAGATTTAGAAAACGGAGAAGAGGAAAATGTGTATGTGTGTGTGTGTGTGTGTGTGTGTGTGTTGCATGTATGAATGTGGCCATGTTTCTGTTATTGCAGCGCTGAGGTTAACCTCAAGCTATGAGAAGAAGCCAGCAATAACAGAGCTCAGAATCCCACAGTAGAGTGTTTACTGCTCTAATAGCCAAGAAAAACCTGGGCATTACCGGTGTGTGGGAGCATTATAGGGTGCACGTTTAAGTCATGACACGTGGTGGATGGCATAACATAGCAGGAGAGAGATTGTCCTATTTCTGAAAAGTCACAAATTTGATCTGCACAACATTTAATCATTGACAAAAGTATCTCTGAGCTGTGCACTTCTACCTACCAAGCACATCACCTGCCAACTACTGCAGTTTAATTCAGTTACCTTTACTGCTGTGGATAAAACTTTCTCAAAAATCCAAATGGCACACTTTTTATGTATTAGCCTGTTTGACAGCTTCAATTCTTGAGTTTGAAAAATATCTAAAACCTTATTTGACCTATTCTTAATAATAGTGTACAAGGGAAAATGTCACAGCTGGACAACTCAGCCCACTGGTAGTTTATTATTTGCACATTTATTAAGCAGTCATAGTTTTATTTCTTGGTCTTACACCATATGAAACGTCTTAATCCTTAGGGCCTGTGTTGTTCCACAAAAAGTGCAGTAATTATGATTTTCATAGATATTGCCCTCATTATTATTTTTGTATTAGGGCAAATTTCGTTTACTATACTGGATTTAAGTATATCCTAAAACAAAATGCCAAGCGGTATAGTTTAACGTGGGGTTTTTATTCTGCAGGGGGTTATGAAAAAGAGCTTGGCTGCTTCTTTGTGATTTTATATCTTTGGATATAAAATCATTGTGTGCTAGAGCAAAAGAGGGAGGGGTTCAGAGCCTATTTCTCCACTCGTTTATTTTCCAGAAAGGTCCCCATATGTGTCCCAGATGAATTGCCGGAGATAAAAGTAGAGCCTTTTGGTGGATGTAAAATGGAGCTAGATTGAGTGGGAGGGAACTGTGGTCTGGGGTCTTGGCTTTGTTGCTGTTAAATATAGGCTTGAGAAACACCACAAATTGAGAGCCTGGTCTCTATATTAGATCTGAGACCCGCTGGCACAAAAACACATTAATGAGAAACACACACAGTTTTGTTGCACTGGCGAAAACACAGGCGGACTAGTGTACATACACACTTGTGCAGATATCCTCTTGCTTTCTGTTCCCGTGCGTGCACATACATTAAGTCGACAGACAGACTTGAGAGAATTAGATGAGCTTTTATTCTCTGCAGGTAGTATGTTCTGGCTTCGCTTAATACTTTCTTGCAGTGTTTATTTCATGGTGTAATCCCAGAGTAGCAATATTTAGTGTGTCAATTCGCTGTTGCTGCTAATGTGCTTTAAAACTTGGGCTTAGCCACTCAAATCTAGTTTAATTACATTTCCTGCTCCGAATTTACATGCGCTGTATAATTGTTGTTCAAGGTATTTACTGTAGCACCTCAGAAATGCTCTGAGGTGGATACTTCCCCACGGTCATTACTGGTTTTGCAGTTTCTTTTCTCCAGACCAAAGATCAAACACAGTGCTGGTATGAGTTTGACCTGAATGGAGCTGGAGCTCTCTGGGGAGGACTTACTGTGGACCAAGGAGAGCCTATAAACACTCCATTCAAACAGGGCAGTGACACCGTTAGATCGGATATATGTATATATGCTTGAGTGGGTTGAGCTATGAACTACATGTTTTCCAGCCGGCTGCGATGGGAAGATCAGAGCACTCAAAAACTGGCACACCGAGCACCATTTACGGGGCTTTGATATAAAAAAAAGAAAAAAAAGCCAGAAGCCTGATAGTGTGAGAGATAGTGTGAGGAGAAAGCATTTAATAGGTGAAGGTTAAAGAAAATGTTAAAGGTTGAAAAATGAATAACAGTTGAATACTTGTCCTCAACTATAACCGCACAAAGGTGTGTGGGCTTGTACATGGTTTATCTATTGATTTCTATCTTTGTGCAGTTTCATGAATCATTAAGGGGGATGTTACTGTCCTCTGCCCCGTCAGAGCAGACACGGACCTGCGTGGAGAATGGAGGTATGGTATTGAGGCGAAAAGGTTGATTGCATTAGTGACTTCTATCAGGATTCATTTGAACACTAGTTTAGAAACAAAGTGATGGTTTTTGAACTTTAAAGATGACCTTGACCTTTGGACGTCCAGGCAATCTTAGCCAGTGGGGGGGGGGGTGTGGTGTGTTTGTACGGATGTGAGGCTTCGGTGTTTTTGCAAAAACAAAGAAGCAAAAAAAAAAAAAAAAAAAACAGCTCATGGGTTGATTTTTTTTATTTTTTTTTTTAACTGATTTTTTTAATATTCAAATATTTCAGATATGTATACTTCAAAGCCCAAATGGTGTGACAGATATTTCAGGATGTGTTTTGAAGATATAATCTGGCAAACATATTCTACTGATGTGTATGATGGCTCAAAAGATGGAGAGTTTAAAGGCCTATGAGAGCAGAGACACAAGCAGGATAAAGGTCAGGAAAGTCTTCATTCAAACATACACAGATACGCACATGAAGTAGGTTACTGTGAAGTAGAGCGTGGGCAGCCCTGAGAACACTGTATCATCATGGTCTGTAGCAGTAACAAAACATATCTGCCTATTTATCTTAACTCTATCTAACTTTTTTGTTTTGTTTTGTTTTATTTCTATATTGAGATCTCCATTTGCGGCTGTCCTATTCCTTTTTCAATTTCGTTTTGATGCCCTCTGCTGTGAATACAGACTCGACATTTTCAGCGTTTATCTCTTGCGTTGGCCAACATTTCCATATCACACTCTTTCTCCCACTCTCAGTAGGCTTTGAAATGTATATACACAGATTAAAGTAATGATAGTTTAACAGAACGAAAGAGCATTAGTATAGAATCTGTTACATTTGTTTCTTCACAAGGAGCAGCATTTCCCTACAGCATTACGACATTATATTTAGGACTTCTGGGTGATTAAAAAGAATGAGACAAACAAACCAAATTAAGCTTGAAATAATGTTTGTGTGAATGGAGAATCAATACTGATAATAATCATGTAAATTCTATTATTATTTCTATTGTGTTATTGTCTTGCCTTCCTGTATGGCAAGTACTGATTTCCAATAAAATCATCATGCTAATAATGATAATAAAATAATCAAAACTGATGATATTTCTCATATGCACTGGTAGAAATAATTCAGGCAAATATGTTTAAACCTTATTTCAACTTCAAAACTGCAATTAAAATTAGATATCAGCTCAAGCTTGAAATAATTAAGAAAAGAAAGTGCTCCACGTTCCAAGGTCATTGGGATTTCAGAGTTCACAGTATTCCATAGCAGTGAAAAAAGAACCTGAAAAAACTGTTCAAAGTTGATAATAATTAATCTTTTTTCACTCTAGAGGAAAAAATAAGCTTTGTCCTCAACTAAATAAGTAATTTTAGGATCTTTTATGACTCCCAGTTTAAGGTCCTTTTGCCTGTGTGTCCTTTTGTCCCCCCCCCCCCTCGGATGGAGCACACATGACGTCGTTTTTCTGGCCGCTCCTTCCTCGGCTACATGGGCTGTGGTCGCCACCAAGGACGCGGCAAAAAATGTTGAGATTGTTCTCTAATCATCAGGCTTCATATAACTGTTGCATTTTGTCATGGTTCGTGTCGTCTGGATGTAAACCGGAGCTGTTTGTGAAATCTCCCCGCTAAAGTGACCCTTTAAAATGTTTATGTGTGGTCAGATTCCAACCAATAAGAGTGCTGAATTTAATGCATTACATCATGGGAAGAAACTCTCGCGCTAAAACCTCGCGATAGATGCAACTCCGTGAGATTTCAAAGGAAAAACAACATGGTGGTCTAAATTTGAAAATGAGTATAGCGGCGCTGAGCTACCAGTATACTGGCGTTGTTCCACTGTATGGGGAGAACCCTGTGGTCACTGGCTACTTTACTTGCTAGTACCAGGTGCAAGGTTATGGTTCAGGTTAACTCACTCTGTCCCCGTGATATATTCGATCTCTCCATTTAACACATCCTAATATACACAAACAGTACCTAGCATTAGCATCAACACATAGCACACATATTAGCAGCAGTGAGCCAGTGTCACTGAAGATGCTTGGGGTCCAGCTCCAGATCTTGAACAGTACTGTAATAGGGCACCGACAGGAGGATTAACCTATATGTGTGCCTAATAAAGTGGCCAGTAAGAGTATGTTGCAGCTGTTGCGCATTTACTCCAACTCTCGATGTATTGTGCGTTCAGAGATGCTCTCCTGCATACCTCAATGACAACCAGTTGTTACTTGACTTACTGTTGCTTTTGCAGCAGCTCAAAGGAGTCTGGCTATTCTCCTCCGACCTCTGGCATCAACAAAGCATTTTCAGTCACAGAACTGCTTCTTACTAGATATTTTCTCTTTTTCAGTTGATTCTCTGTTAAGCCTAGAGATGGTTCCGTGTGAAAATCCCAGTAGATCATTAGTTACTGAAATACTCCTACCAGCCCGTTTGGTCCCCTTCTGATACTCAGTTTTAACTTCAGCGGATTGCCTGACCATGTCTACTAGCTGAAATGCACTGAGCCGTGTGATTGGCCTATTAGATATTTGCATTACTGTGTGGTTGAACGGGTGTACCTAATAATGTGGCCGGCTAGTCTGTGTCTGCATGGTAGTAGTGTTAAGTATTCTTCGCTTGTGTGGACACTACTGCACCACTAAACCAGTGAAAAATAGTTTTGGTGTTGAAAAACTATTTGATTGGGGAAGCAGTGACATTACCACCACACTACTGAGACATATTGGATAAGTAGTATTTGTTGCTACTTGTAGTTCTAGTGTGGTTCGTAGTCGTGTCAGCTAGCACAGGGAGTAAACAAAATGTTGCGTGACTTACGTTTTTTTTTCTATTTTAACAAATTAGTTATTGTATTTTTTTGGATTTGATTGTTAAAATTGACACATTAATTTAGACGCCACAAATTATATTATAGCTATTAAAATATGCTGTGATCATTGTCTTCATAGCTTCTCATATTGTTCTGTCATTGATATGAGATGAATCACTCTTCTGTTCTTGTAAAAGCTTCATTTAAACTGAAAGTGCTTTTAAAGGTCAGCCAGACCAAGGCCAAAGTTCAGACTAAGGTCTCAGCTGTCTTTCCTCCAAAAAGACAATATTTCACCTAGTACAAGTCAGCAGCAAAGTGTACTGGCCTTTACAATCTCTAACATTCATTTTCTGGTTCTACAGTTTCAGGTGTTGAAGCGAAACCTTTTTTTTTTTTTTTTTTCCTCACAGAGACCTTCTTATGTATCTGGAGTTATGAGTAAGGCATATTGTGTGAAGGAGAAATAGAAAGGAAAACTTATCTTGGGAATTGTGACCTACATGGCAATATACAGTAAAATGCATTTCAGACTGCACCCATCCTCGCCTGTTACGTCACTATCTTCCCCAGGGGGGATAGGAAGGTGGAGACAGACTGGAATTCAACCTTCGACTTTGTCCTTCATAAAACAATAGCTCTAATAATCTAGCTTTCCCATGAGGTCAGTGGGAGCAAATGCACTTTGTCACTTGGAGGCAAACAGAATGTATTTACATGCACAGAAAGAGGTTAAAATAAACACATGTGACAGACAGTGCTGAGCCAGTGGTACTTACTATTTGGATGCTTTGTTCTCACCCCGATTAGTGTCTACCTTCCTATCCTTCGTCTCATCTCTCCTCTTCCCGACATTCTCTTGCATGTGTGTGTGAGATGGATGGGCTGCTCTATCATATGAGTAATACTAATATAGGCCTGTCTGCATGCACTGGCTCTAGCCTGGGCAAATTGAATTTGTCAGAGGCTGTTTTTTTCCTCTGCATGCACTTTTTTTATTCTCTCACTCACCTTTTTCAATGTGTGCATCCAAGGGTGTGCGACTAAGCTGGCTAGTTTTTAGCATCATCTAAAAACATTTTCGATATTCTTTTTCCTGTGTGTGCGAGGGCATATGCTGGAACCACTGAACAGACTGCTCTGTATTCAAGTAACCTCGCTTCGACCCAGATCATGCCAGCTTTACTGTATCAGAAGAGAAAAAAGACTGAGCTCTGACTCCGCAGCCTTTTCTTCCCCCAAATGTTATTGTTTAACTTTGTCAAGCCCCTGCTTCTCTTTATTTTCCTCACTTCCAAACCCCTTCTTTTGCCTCATGATATCTGCTTCCAAAATCTTATGTGGTTTTACTGCTGCTGCAGAACACTTACCCCTACCAAGCAGCAATTTCAAAAAATAGGCCCTTATTCTTTCCCTCTTCCCTTCCTGGCTCTATCTGTGTGTGACGCCCATACTAAATGAGCCACTGTCCACCGCTAACTGGGAGATGAAAGATGGACAGAGACAAGCTGTACCTCAGTCGCTTGGATTTTCCTACCTCTCCCTTCCCCCTTGTCTCATCTTTCTTTCTGTCTTCTGCTCTGTCCTGCTGCCCTCGCCCCTGTGCTCCAAACTAGCAAATACAGAAAGCACATATTTGTTGATTTTAACTGTTTCTCACCCATTGGGGAGCTTGTGTGTGCACAGGAAGCGGGTACACTAGCATGTGTGTGTTTTGGCCAGCATGCAATGTGTGATCATGCTTACACCTGGTGCATTTACACTTTGTTTGTCTCTCTCAGCCATCAATATGCTGCTGAGGTAAGAGCTGGGTGTGATGATCCTGCCATGACTGGCCAGCTGTCTGCTGTCTGTCTGCCTCTGTGGATGGTAACACATTAACACTGTGGGAACAGCGCAGACATCTCAGGTTCCTCTCTCCTGCCTGCTATTGTATAGGAGTAATGTAGCAGAACATGACTGTACTCAACCTGTAGGAAGCTCCATTTTTAAAGCCCATGGATCTTTTTGCAGCCATTTACACACATTGTAGGTGTCTTTTTTTTCTTGCTCTCTACAGTATCTCTTCGTCAGTGCCTCTCCATCCCACTGTCTGTTTCTATTTGTCTTTGCTGAACCCATTACTGTACCTCTAACACTAGCTTATACCAACTCCCTTTTGTGTTACACCATTCTTACCTCTGGCTCATCTTCTCCTTCAGATTTGCTTCAGTCCATCAACACATTCTTTCCCTCTGATGTGTTTTCTCACCTCTTCTTCACAACCCTACGTATCAGTTTTCGTCCTCCTCTCACTCATCTCTTCACTGTGACAGCCAAACCTTTCCCTTTCTTGTTTTGAGCATATTATTAGGGACCATTAAGATTTCTGCCGTTGCCACCGAGAATGATAGAGTCACCGCGACACCTTCAACAAGGAAATTATGTGGGAGCTATGATGGAAGGGAGGACATATGAGATGAAAATGAAGAGAGAGAGAGAATTAAAATATGAAAAATACATAGTAAAATACATTGTGACTGATTTCAGGACTAACAAGGAAGATATATGGGGGAAAGAAACGGATGTTTTCAAAGTAATGATGTTCATGACGGATTGGGCGATTATGAAAAGTATTAAAAATAGAATGACAATAGGATGATGATGACGCACATGCCTCTGCTGCAGAATAAGTAAAGTGCAAGGCATCTGATAGTATTGCTGATTGGCATTAAAAAAAAACAAAAAAACAAATCTCTTGGGTTTTCTGCTTTCTGGTGCACGAGACTTACTCGTGTATCAAAAAGTGGATGAATTAAATTAGAAATCAGTTATATTCTGCAGTGTCTGGCATGGATGACAGCTGTACTATATGTCAGGTTTCATATGCCGGTGAATCAGTTCACGTGTGAGCAAAAAAAGAGAAATTCATCAAACTGACACTTAAAGGCTCGTGGACTCCTGAACTACTCAGCCAAAGTAGCGTAGAAGTCCCTCAGCTCATGCTTGGTACTCACACATCTATTTTAATTCCACTGCTCAGTGTCTTGCCTGACTAACATGTGATCAATATAGGCAGACGTCCATGTAATTATGATAGATTGGATTTCTCTGAGCATGAAGCTTGTGACGTGGGACAGGGGAATTGTGACATGTTTAGTGCAATGCTTGGACTTTTCTCATTATATGTCGTTTCAGTAGATTCTTGTTTCCCGTGAGTCGGCCGGTTAACACATTTCCTTTCATCTGCAGTTATTTTTCATGGTTGAAGTGAATACACTGCAGTCTGTCTGTAACTCAAGTGAAATAAGGATTCTAAAGATTTTTATCATGTGCAAGAATTCATTTAATGCTAGAAATAATTTTGTATTTTCTTCTCTAATGTTGCATTTGTGTGATCTATATTCAGTTTACCAGTGACTTATCCTTGAATTCTACGGCCAAGGTCTTCTCTTAAAATGTCTCTTGGTCTGTTTCTTTCTAAATACGTCAGGAGGGCATATACTTAACATCTGCTGTTTTTGTGCCACTTATATCACAAGTGGAGCATTAATTATCATCATTCACCTCTCTGATCCATGCGGTCTTATTCATGGCTTAGCTCTATATAGAACTGCGCCCTTGGTTGAGATAAATATACGTTGCATCATGCCCTTGTTTATCCAGTGGAATGAATAACATATGGATACTGATGGAGGAACTAACAGTTTAAGTGAGCTACGCTTCCTCTAGTTACAGAAAATGCAGGTATGTTCATATCAGTTTGATAAAAAAAAGAAATAATAATGTATAACTTCATTTCTAATGTGCATGTAATATAGCACTGTTAATTTAAATGATAGGTTTCAGTCAGTTATTTCAGGAGTCCAAGTCCATGTGTTCATAAAGGAGACGTTGTGAAAGCTCATTATTATTATTATCACTGTGTGAGCCTGTCTTTTGCCTGAGCAAAAGACAGTCTGATTTTGAGCAATTGTTTCCTGTAGAAATGCATTAAATCTTTAAATGCTGTTTTCTCAAAATCATTATTATTATTATTATTATTATTATTATTATTATTATTATTATTATTATTATTATTATTATTATTTATGTATTTATTTATTTATTTATTTATTTATTTATTTATTTATTTTTTGCCACGCTCCAGTAGAAACATCTCAGTCTATGTAGCACCTATGTACACCGAATTTTACAGCTACACTTAACAGTATTCTGAAGATATTTGCAGAGGGATTTGTTAATAAATCATTCCTGGCCTGATTTATGTGACAATTTAATTATTAAAAATGTGGCAAAAAATGTTTTTTTAGGCTGTGGACAGTATATTTAGATTTCTGAGGTAATGAAAGCAGATATCCTGAAATCCCTCTGTATTTTTTTTTTTTATCTTGTGTGTAACAAAATTAATTTTGCACCTGGCTTTATCATATGTTCAGAGCTATCTACCAAAGAAAGTATACAAAATAGTGCATATTTAATGAGATGATGCCTAACTTGCATAATTAAACATACAAAGTTCAAACATGTGTAATACATTTTTTTCCATACTTGTGTAAGTAATCAACTGGGGAAGTTTCATGATGATATCTATGAATTTAAAATTTTACCTTATTCACCTGTAGTGTCTCACCTTAAATCTATAAACAAAACAATATAGGAAAAAGCCTCATTAAACCTCAATCTTCTACCAGTTAAAATACTATTTGTTGCTAATAACCTTCACCATGGAGGTTTTGGATTCATCCCTGTTCATGCCTGTCTGTGAGCAGGATTATGCAACAATTTACTGCAAAGATTTTCATGAAATTAGGTGAAAGGGTAGGGCATGGGCCAGAAAGGAACTCATGAAATTTGGAGGAGATCCATGGAAGAGAGCAGAAGCTTGAATTATTTTCCTACAATTTAGTCTCTTAACACAGAGCCCCAGGCTTCATCGCACAGTAACAGTCACTTCGATTAATAAGTAATGATAATATTAAACTAACTAGTGTGAGGAGAAAAGCATATAGGGCATCATTTATGTTTTGTTTGTCTAGGAAAAGTACTGGTAGAGGTCACCACTCTCTGAACCCTTCCAAATGTAATGGATCTTGAAAGAGTGTTTGCATGGATGTTGGAAGCGAGTTTGTGTTGAAAGTGAGGTTGTAGGCCCTTTAAACATGAATAAAAACACATGCATCACGCACTGAGAAGGGGCTTTGAATATAGAAATCTTCAGCGAGCTGTCACTGATCTGCTTGGCTTCACTCCCTGACATTCAGAAGCCTCTGCTTATAGTTACTAGACATACTGCATCTCAGGAAGATACAACACATATGATGCTTTTGGATCTTTATGTGCAGTTGTGGGTTTGTTATTTGGTTACATCAGGGTAAGGAGTGAACAAAAAAAAACCTAAAAAACTAAGTCTGGCAGTCTCATCATCAGTTATTGTTGCATAACATTTTCTGAAATCTTGTGCATATGAAGCCTTTCTGAAAACTGGATGTACAATTGCTGTATTTACTGCATTTATTGCATGGAGTCAGCTTTTTGAAAATAGTCGGAAACCATGTACAATGATCACTATGAGCTAACAGATTGTCATCACAGGTAAAAACACAAACAGGCCTGGAGTCAGGATCTTCAGAGTTATATATGTATAACTGCACATCGTAGGCCACTGATGAATACAGTCAATAACACATAGGTAAAAACCATGATAATACAACCCATTTGAGTATAACCAATATCAAAGTGCATTTGTCAGGTAACACATTATTACAGTGGATTCATAACCTTGATATATGTGTGATATGAAACACAGCTTAGCACGACTTGTGTTGAATTTATAATTGTCTGCAGCCGTGCACCTCCGCAAAGCCAGACTGTTTGTGTTGTGTCAAGTTTGATAATACAACAAAAATGCAAAATTTCCTGTGCTGACAAGCAAACATCACTGAATAACTCAAGCAAAGCATTTGCCAATCAACACACAGTAGCGCCAGTAAAAACATGCAGATTATTTCCTCTGTTTGAGTGGACTCCAGCAGGCACTTTTTGATGCTGTGTTGGCACTGTGTGCATTTATCCAGTGAATAACAAGCAAGTCACACTTGTTTGGTTTATAAGAAGTGGAAATCATGTTTCATATGTCACTCAGAGTTTCCCTGCGAAAGCAATGTTCACTGCCGAAATCTATTTTTTACACTGTTAATTTGTGCGGGAGTATGGGAATTAGATCAAAGTCACTTGAGACCTACTGACCAATAATTGACCCATGCAAGTGGTAGTTACAGTTTTTTTCTGTAAATGTGATCATTACAACTAATTACTTTACTAAATCTGCTTTATTCAAACTTCCAAAATTGCTTCAGATCAACACACAGACAAGCAGCGCTATTCTCCCTAAGAATTTAATTGTTAGGGACCCTAACAATGCATACAGTTTAAATTTGAACCTTCCTGGTGCTGCAAAGCTATCTTTATATTCATTTTGGAAAAATTAAGTGGATTTCTACAACCTGCTTCAATTCCTTCACTCAAAAAAAAAAAAGAAACACTGACTTTAATTCAATTTATTTTGTCAACATGTTCCATGAAAGTATATTATATTTGTTAAAAACAAAAATATAAAGGCCATCTTACTTTATGAATTTGTAAAGTGTTTCCTTTTTTTTTGTGTTAATTTGTTACATTTTATAGCTAGTTACATCACAGCATCTGCACATGTAATAAGGTCAAGACTTCTGATGAGCATTTCTCTGAGTACGACATAATTGTTTGTCTGCAGCAGCGGTTGTAATCTACATTGAAAATATGTCCAAAGTGCAAGACATTTACCTAAAATGTTCAGTTGGTTGTATTATTGGGAATGGGACAGAGCACACAGTCAATAAGCTGGAGGGAGTGGAGCGTGAATTGCTTCAATGCATTTAAAGGGCCAGCGCTCAAAATAACCTTTCTGGTGTTCTTACTCAGATATAGGGTTGAAGATGGACATGTGGAGTTGAATTATTGAAGAATTCAGACCCAAGCAGAGCATTTAGGTTATGTAGACCACAGGGAAATGTTTTAAAATGCATAATTCCATTTTTTTTAAAAAAACAAAAAACAAAACAGAATACCACTCCTTTAATGTTATTGAATAGAATAATAAAAATAGACAATTTACAAATATGTAGTATTCTGGCACCACAATAATGAATATGAAACACAAAGTGGTGTCTAAAGTAAGTGAAAAGGCCATGCATTTTAGCAAAAATCATTATGGAGGCCTCAAGACCCTGGATATTAGAGGAGAAAGCAAAACATAACATAAAACATTAGACATCGCTGAAAGATTCAAATAATTCTGAAGTCTTTCTATTTATTTAAAATAAATTACTAAGAAGGAAATAAGCAAATTTAATTGACATGACCCAACAGAACACTAACCGCCTTAATTTACAAAGGTAAAAATAATCACAGAAAACAATTTCAGTGAAGTGTATTGAAAGTGTAATTTTTGTTAGTGTTAATGTTCATCTATAAAGACTAAAGCCAAACATAAAATTGTTATACACATAAGTTTCACTGCATGTGAAAGTGTAAGAAATGAATATGTAGATCTGGTGTATATTATTGTATTTATGCATCTGTATAGGTAGAATAGATGAACGATGAGCCGCAAATAAGGGTATGCATTCTGTGTCTCTGTGTAATACAGTAGATTATTATAAGTAATTTATACAGTATGAATATTCATGGATCTAGAAAGAAAAACTGAGGATAATGTTGCAGAAAAGGAACAAAACATGTATATGATTTCATTTCTCTGGGGTTTGTCTGTGGAGCAGTTGATATACTTTTATTATGTCATTTGTCAGGTGTCATGGAGGTGTTTTATCACCCTGTGTGCTACATTAGTGTCACCTACTCTTGCACTGCATGTTTAAATATATTTATCTTAATATATCTTATTGTCACGTTATTTCCTTTTGGAAAAACTAATAGGAGGTGTGGGAAGTTCAAATAGTCATTAAAACGCTTCAGAGGTTGAGGAAAGAGTAGTGGCGGAGATGTGTTAGTCTTGCTGCCAGACAGTGAAGGTTCACCTCAGCGCCCCGCTAAGAGGGTGTTGGGCACAGGTAGAGAGGCTTGCTGTTCCCCTGTCTGACTCTGTCACAGCCTCCCAATGGGAGTCTGCCATGTGTCAGCAACCTTAATTACTACACCTCATCTTCTCAAAGATTAATGATGCCTTGGTTCTCCCTGTATTTATCATTTTATCTACTCATTTGCATTCTGCTGGGCCTGTATTGTGTGTGTGTGCACCAAGGTTTGTCAATACATGTGTGCAAGTATAACCTTTCTGACTTTATTTTTTATCATATTTTGGCTTCTAGTTCAAACTGTTGATGTAAAATAAAGTGAAATGCCTTGAGAGTGGAGCATGCTGTTAAACTCATTTGTTTGCTTAATTACCTACCGTGTCCATGGCTCATGTGTGCTTCGGTGTAGAGGCAGTGCCTGGTGAGGCTTTTTGTTAGCTTTTGCAAGCATGATTTCATTCAATTTCTTTTGTTTCATACAGCTTGACATATGAGCCTTCAGTGTGGAATATGCTGTGGTACCATTGCACTTGCCATCAGTTTTCTGTTGTGTGACGAAAATCTGCGTTTTTGAAGCTGAGGTAAAAGTGTTTTTTTGTGCAATAAGAATAGTTAGAAATAGAAGAATATCAGTGTGTTATCCAAAATAATGCTTTTGGATACATTTTGCACCCTGTTGTGTCCTCACTAAGGCAGATTTTGTTTCAAAATGGGTTTTTTTTCCTTCATCCACATATATTTTTTTAACAGAATGTCTGTGTTCATAAGACAATGCATAATTAACTACAAAATCAGACAGAACCATTGTTTCTGGTGGGCTTTAAACTGCGGAAAATGTAGATAATACTGGACACGACAGAAATAGTAGACAGGTGAGGTGATCTCACACAAGACAAGATGTGATTTTCCTTCCAAACATAATCCTCCTCTTCCTCCTCTTCCTCCTCCTCCTCCTCCCTGCTCCACCATCTTCCTCATGCACAGATTACCTCATCAACAACCATTTTATTTATTTTGCATTCTCTTTTATGATGTTTCTTTAATCATTTTCTTTCTAACTGCACTGTTTTAAAAACCCTTAAAATAGGATTTTGGGTGGTTTTTACTGGGTCTGGAACAGAGTAATTATATTTCAATAAAATTGATTAAAAGGATTTTGGTCATGGACTGAACTGAACTCGTACTGAGAGGTTCTACAATATTGTGAGGATCTGGTCTGTCTCCTAAATGTGTCCATGCTTACCTGAATCTATTGCAGGTAATCTGGCAATGTATAAAAAAAAAACATGCATGTATCGAGTGTGACAGTATCATTTTCTAACCTTTTCATTTTCCCTGAACACACAGACACACGTGAACGGAAGCTTTTAAAACTCTAAAGTTCAATTTTAAGGTTTTAAGAGACCAAAAGCACTGCTTACATGTGGATGGAAAGCCTAAAAATTGAGGAATCTGTATCAGTGTGGATTGAATATCAGATAAATATCTAGAGAGAAATGACCAAATAACATTAAGACACGTAACATAATGCCATAAGGGTCTGTCTGTCTCAATCGTTCCAACTCACTTTATGTAAAATTTATGTTGTGACTTCTTTGCTCTCTCTGATCCTCACACAAGGACCCATGAGCCAGATCACTCGACTGGTCTTTAACTCTGCCGTGTAATTGTTAATTTTAATAGGGATCAAAAGTCAGGTTTCCTTCAATTGCCTACCTTTATATGCCTGTCTGAATATGTGGCGCGGCGATGAATCCATTCCAACTCAATCCCCCAGTGGAGCGATTCATTTAAGCCTTTGTTCAGATGTGAATTGCTGTGAAAATTAACACTGATTAACATGCATAACAGTGGTTTTATCCTTGAATCCATTTTTTTTTTCTTTAAGTCAGCGAGTGTCAATTTTTCTGAATGATGTCACAAATATAAACAAAATGCGAAAAAAATAGCTGGACAAGATACTGCCAGCCAAATCACAGTTATTAATATCAATTTATTCTCAACCTCTCATCTTTCCTACAGTTTCCGCATAATCAAGCTGTCATCAGGCAGAAATACAGCAACAGTGGAGGATGGGGGTTGGGTTGTAGGGCAGAAAGGGAGAGAAAAAGAGAGATAAATAGTTGAAACCCAAGGGAAAATGTATTTCGCTTCAATTTGATCTGCACAGCAACTGAGAGCGACGCTGACTGCACGGAATCTGTCAGGACTCTCAGCGGTGTCTGTGCTGTTTGTGTGTCTCTGGAGAATACTTTTTAAGACTGCTCCGATGTACCGTATACATTTTATTTCATGCAGATGGACAAATACTTCAAGGAGATACTTGAATTTGGGATTATGGAGGAAATCTTCAAATCCAGCAGGGACACCGCATCCTAATGTATCGGCTGTCAAAGACGACAACCATGTGTTGTGCTTTTTAACTCTTATTATCTCTGATTATCTAAAGCACTAACTGAGAAGGATCAGTGTGTTAATTGATTGAAGAGTTGCTAATTTACATGATAATGTGGCGGAAAAGAATACAACCCCATGTGACAGATGACGGATGATGATAGGCAACTTAATTGCTGGGTAATTAACGCAACCAGCAGCATTTTGTACAGTATTGCAGTTGGATTTCCAGTTGTTTTTACTTAAATTGTCTTGTGGATTGGCAATTTGTGCTGTGGTGCATAGTCATTTTAAAGGCTGTGCATGAACTATAGTGACAGCCTTGTAATAAGAGAAATAGTGATTCTGTACCAGGCCTATAACAGATTTCATACTTATCCTAAACTCTAATGTATTCTGGGAAACATAAGCAGCAAGACCCTCATTAACATGGCCACAGTTTGATGCAAAGATGACACGGAGGGTAAAAAACTAAACTTGTTAAAGTGAACTTTTCTTGGAAAATACCATGTTGCTGAATATAGACAGTTTTACTCATAACACCAGATGTTCTTTATGAAAACATTGTGTGCTGGTGATGAAGCTAGACCCATTCCCACTAACCAGTTACTCACCAGTCACAGTAACTGGTAAAGTGAAGTCCTACTGTTTGTCTCATTAGCAGATATCACACTTTGATTTGTATTTCAGTTCATGTCATGTTATGTTATGTTCTTTTTTTTATTATACAATTAAATGCATCTCATGAGGGCAAATACTGCAGATATTTAGACATCCTAATTCAGTGTGTAAATCTGTAGAAGCTGATTATAGTGTCACTTTGTTTCAAAGTGATGTCACAGAAATCACAATTTGTGGCATGAGGCCCATTGGGTTTCTGCTTTCATCTTTATCTTTGGTGTCTGAATGTTTGAATATTTTCTGTACACTTTCAACAGTATATCGGCCTTGAAATGGTGCAACCATATTTAACCTCATCAGCTGGCAATAGGTTGTAATGTAGCTTATTAAAGGAGCTGCAGTTGTGTTCGTAGTGTTGTTTATACTTGTGGCTTTTATAGAGTTTTCTGTCATGTTGAATGTCTGTCCATCTCTCAGTCCCATTCTCATGGACACAGTGTTTGAGAATTTCATGAAACAAAGTCTGTTATATATGTAGCAAACATTATCTTGGACATAAGAATGAACTTAATAGTTAATTTCATAGTCAAAGGTCAAATTATGATGAAATATAATACAATTACAAAATTAAAAAGTGATGATATTTATCCAATTTATCTACAAGGTCAAAGGTCAACTTCGCTATGATAAATAACTTCACTGACCAAGTTTCCTATGATGATTCAGTATCTAATGGGATGATCTTTTATGTATTTTATTTATTTTTTAAAAACTTTTTCACATATGGTGGCGTATAGAATTTCTTTGCAGCAACGTATTTGTGTCCTGCTCAATGAGAAATCTGTCTGGAATGGTGGGGCTTGAATTCAAATATGAAGGCGGGACTAACAGGTGCTAAGTAAACCAATCACAGATAAGATGGACGTGGCACTTTTGTCAGA
Organism: Ostorhinchus rueppellii; assembly: GCA_030068375.1. Classification (NCBI taxonomy): domain Eukaryota; kingdom Metazoa; phylum Chordata; class Actinopteri; order Kurtiformes; family Apogonidae; genus Ostorhinchus; species Ostorhinchus rueppellii. The sequence goes on along the minus strand of JAQQZY010000007.1, from coordinate 21,207,697 downwards.
GAAATTTAAGAATACACAGTGTAATCTGTAATCCAATCCTTATTTTTGAATCAAGTAAACAACCGACAACAAGAGAGAGAGTAAAGAGATTTGTAGACTTGGAACTGACAAAAAGTATTACCCATTGCATGGTTGTCCCCAGATGATGGAACAACAGTGCTGTGCCAGTATACTGCTAGCTCAGTGCTGCTATACTCATTTTCAAATTGAGGGCTTTTTTTTCTATTTTCCCCCGATAATTTTGCTAAAATCTACTGAAATCCATCGGGTTTGCAGGTACATGGTCAGTTTCCCAGCGTCATGTTGTTTGTTGTTTTTCCTTTGAAATCTTACAAAGTTGCGTCTATATGAGGTTTTAGCGCGAGACTTTCTTTCGGGGAGGAGGGTGCACCAGGATACTATAAATTTCTGGGGAGAACCCTGCATTGCGAAACGCCCCCCCCCAGACTTGTGATTGGTTTAGTATAGAATAGATTGTGCACGTTTCACAGCAATTGGTCCAATTCCAGAGTGTATTCTCAGTATTGAATACACTGATAAAAGCAGATGTCTGGTCAGGCTAGCGTATTTGAAGCATTAGCTCATGTAAAAAGAACAGCTTTATGTTCTGTTGTCTGGCTCTAGCATCAGCCATGTTGTTTGACAAATGTAGATGTAAACTACAACCTGAATGGTGGATGGAGGGTTGCAAATTATCACTGATCAAAATAAATATGTATTAAAATGAACTGAATGTAATGAGTATTAAAAAAGGTAAATAACACAAAAAAAACAACATTAATATTATTTGTGCTAAATGGAAATTGCAAAGTTAAATATTTTATGTACAGGGAACTAAAAATACAGCCTTAAGCGTATGAGTTTTTATCATCATGCCATGGTATATTATGACTTTAATATTCTTATGGAAAAAGGTATTACCAACTAACCTTAGGCTGAGAAAGGTCTAAGGAGGCAGAGACAGCAGCAAATAGGAGTATTAATCAGAAGCCAACCTTAGTAACACTCCCGGTCCCATCACCTCCCTCACCGTACACACCTGCATGTGCACACACACCACCTAACAGAAGACTTCAGCAACGTGGATGGAAATACAGCCAGACAGAACGAATCATTCTTGGTAAGGCAATAAGATCCCTGATGAGCCGCATCAATAGTAATCACAGAATTTGGCATGACGGTGATGGATTTTTATGCCTTTTTGCCCTCATTATAAGCTATTCCGGTGGTTTAGCCAAACTCATATTTACTAAGCCAAGTTCACGTATCGTGGAATATGTATTTATATAGTAAATACATGTATAATATCAGCACTTTTTTAATGTTGACATAAGTAACCGCACGTGCAGCTCTAGGCTGGGCAGAAATGAACTCGCTCTATGTTTTTAAAGCGGTCTCATTGTAAGTAAATTTGTAAAATAAGAGTCTGTAAGGAATGCAGATGATTTCTCACAAGATGGTACATTAAATTGCTTGAGGTCACTATTTCTAATTGAGTAATGGAAGTTCTTAGCTATCTGGATTAAAAAGCTATTAATTTAATTTCAGAGATCTATGTTATAGTCATACTGTTTAATATTGAATTTAATGAGATGCATGCTGGGAGAATAATTTACTTCGTGGGTGTGCTTCCTTGTTTTCCCAAATACATGAGCTGAAAATGTTTCCCTGAATATCTTTACCTGTCATTGTTTTTCACTGAGATTAATGTAGTGGGGGGCATGAGGTAAGATGGATTGGAGAAATGAGAATATAGGGAAGTGAAAGAGCAAGTGGGCCTTTACCAGGTCGCAGAGAAGGTTAAGCTAACTGTTGGGTAAACAAACACAGCCCTGCAGTGCAAGCAGACCCAGACTGGGACGATGTGCATTCCAGTGTCACGTCAAGGTTATTGTCACCCCTGTAAATACAGCACATAAATGAGATTATTATTTTTTACACTAACTGGTCATTTGGCTTCTGTTTGTCACTGATTAAATGTATCTACTTAGGCAGCAGAGCCTTCAGTTCTACTTGTCTTCCCTGTGTATTTAATGCAAGATTTTCTCATTTTTCATCCAGAGTTCATGAGTCGATGCATCAAAACATTGTTACAGCACATAAAACACAGCAAGACACATGCACAAACACACCCGATTTGCCTCAGTGTAGTCAGTAGGGATAAATGTGAGGTAATAATTACTACAGGACATATTTTTAGACTGTAATTAAGTACTGGTCCGACCGAGAGAGCACAGCATGTCACACACCATTCACTGAAAGAGCGATGCAGCTCAAGAGCTCTTTATCTTTGTTTTTCTCTGCTTGTTTCCATAATTTTGATTTTCTTTACCGTTCCTTTTTTACACCTTTAAAAAAAAAAAACAGCTTGTATTCCAGCGATTTATCCGATTTTGTCCTTTACTCTGAGACGGGCTACTGTTTTGTACAGCTTTTGTTTGAATCAGATATCCCAAAGTGTGCGGAAATGCATGTTCGTTTACAGTTAGTAGGCCCAAACTCAGTAGTTACCCCTCTGATCTGAGCCGATCCTTTCATGGTAAACTATCCTTTTCGATTGTGGAATATCTCTAGAGTTACAATATTAAGCAGGAAACTTTAACTTATTTCGAAACATGAAGACAAATCAATACGAGAAAATAGCCTCTATGAAAAATAGCTGAGGTCATAATAAATTGACAGAAAAATGTTTTTTAAAATTATGTCTGCTTAAAAGGAGAGAAAGAGAGACTTTATTAGGCAGGTTGTTATAGACTGTCTTGCTGTTGTTTCCAAGGGAACAGCAATACTGTGCGTGGAGGTTGCTGTAACCCCTGAATTCGCAGGCATTACTTTTGGCTATGGGCTGAAATTGGTGAGGATATAACAGGATAACATCTAATCTCTTCAATTAGATCCACCAGGGGGCTTCTTACTGTGTGTTTGTGTGTGTCTGTGTCTATTAGGCTGTACACTTTCATGTGTATGTGTGGATACACCTACATGTGTATGTGTGTTATGCGCACATCTGTGACAACGTAAAGTCACAAGTATCTGTTGTTTATCACGTAATTATTCATCCTGCACTAATTGTAGTACATAACAGCACGAGAAAAGAAAAGAATTGGATGGTGTATATAGAAAATGTGCCTTTCTTATGAATGGGCCTCATATTTGTCTGTAAGCTTTTAATGGTCTTTTTTCACACAGTCTTCAATAGCTAAGTACATATTCAATACTCTTTATGCTGGCATACATAATGTATAATTATCTATGTTCAGCACTCCATAAAGTGATGCTCCTCAACCGATTTTCAGTCTCAGACTCCTCTGCCCTCTTTTCCATTTGTCCTCAGGGTACAATATGTGTTCTTCTATTTCTGAAGAGGCACAATTCTCTCTGTTTTACCCATCTTTCTTTCATGTCTTTTTATTTGCTTGATTTGAACGCTAACAGGACATACAACATTTCAGTACATGAAGGTGGTGGGTGTTCTGTCTCATCATAGGCTTCAGGTAAACCTATGCATCATACACACTATGCAAGTCAGGAAAAAAAAAAAATCCTTCACTAACACTTTGTTTTATTCTCCACACTTTCAGGTAGTGAAATCACAACTCTACATCTAGTCTAACCTTCAAAATAGGCACTTTCCGTCTTTCAAAAGATTGTCTCTTTGTTTTGCTTTGAGACCCTTTGAAACAGCTCCCAGCATCTATTAGTAACTCTAGCAACTACAGAGTCCATCACTGTACACGCTACATCCTTTATCTATGGTTCTTTTCAGCCCTTCGAGGTCAGTTCACTCAAGCTTTAATTTCTCAAACAATATGCTCAACTGGTTTACCTGAGCAACACTGAATGTCAATTCCACAACAAATAGAGTGTTTGGACAAAAAGCAGTAAGTATAATAAGCTATCCTACAAGCGTTCAAGGTTTGTTTGTGTCAGTATGTACGCCTTCTCTACTACTTCATTGTTTATTTTGTTGTTTGTGCAGGAAATGTCAGATACAGAATGTCATTAGGGATTTAATTTCAAATGTGTTTTAAAAGATGTCTTATAAGACACACACATAAGCAGTCATTTTAGTCATTAATTATAATCCTGTATTCTGCAAAGCTGTCTTTTTGATTTTAATACAAGGTTCAACTTTCACACAAACTCATGCCTCTTACATTTTGGTTTCCTTGAAATAACATTTACACAGAATTCTCCATATTCAAACAATACACTTGTGTTCAGAATGAGTGTGTTAATTAATTTGTTGATTGAAAAAAAAAAAAAAAAAGATCATAAAAGATCACAAACCGGAGTGACTACAAAAGCAGCACAATGAAGCATGGGAAAAAAAATGGTTTGCATCTGTCAGGGATGGTTAAAGATGCAGTCAGTACAAAAAAAAAAAAAAAAAAAAAAAAAAACATCACATGGAGGAAAAATACA
>JAQQZY010000007.1:21158587-21173126 GCA_030068375.1 Ostorhinchus rueppellii | reverse complement strand
AGGAAACCGGAGTACCCGGAGAAAACCCACGCAGACACGGGGAGAACATGCAAACTCCACACAGAAAAGTCCCAAGGATCGCCCGGGAATTGAACCCTTCTTGCTGTGAGGCACAAGTGCTAACCACTGCACCGCCGTGTCGCCCCAAATTCAAACATTTTGAACTATTAGGGTCCAAATACACAAATAAATGAACCACAGACTAATAAAAGTGGGTTTAACAAAATATGAGCCTTTAAATGTATCTTTAAAGACTATATTCATTTTATAAAACAAGTGAGCATATTTAGTTGTTTTATTGACTAACATAGTCAATTTATTCCCTCAGTGACTTCATATGTGTGCATGTGCCTACGTGTATCACTGCCATTCAAGTGTATGTGACATCACATGCAGCAACCCTTCACTAAACCCTCTTATCCTTCCTCTGGGGGCACAGCTTAGTGTAAACAAAGGCAGAGAGAGTGAAGAAAGGAAGAGGCGGAGTGGATTATCATCCCTCTCCTCTTGAATCCAGGGGAGATCAGCGAGTCATTTACACAACATAATTCATTTAAGATGTATTATTCCCTAAAAACTAATGGTCTTAAACTCAGCAGCTGTTGCCAGCTTATGACACACTCAAGTCAGTTGAAGTAACCAATCAAGGCCAGGGTGTCGCTGTAGTTTGCTGCCCGAACATTTAAGCTTTCTCCCTTGGTACTCTAGATTGAAAAAGTAATGTGTGGACCTGTTTTTCACTTCCTTTTTCTCTCCTCTATTGTGACTCCTTAAATAGAACTCTAATGGGTGTATAGCATATCTGTGGTTTAAAATTGCATACTACAAAACATTTTATTATACACACACTCAGTATATTGGGTGCCATTGGTGCAGTGGTTAACACTGTCACTTCCCAGTGTCCATGTGGATTCTCTCCAGGTACTTCGACTTCCTCCCACCATCCAAAGACATGTACCTTAAATAGGTTAGAGTATTACCCATAGGTGTGAATATGAGAGTGAATGGTAGTTCGTCTGTCTGTGTTGACCCTGTCATGAACTGAAGACACATTCAGGGTGTACCCCACCTGTGTCTGATGATAGATAAGCTGTAGCACCCCTGCAACTCACCTAAGGATTAAGCTGTTTGGAAAATGAATGAATGAATGCAGTATACTTCTGCAAAGAGCTCAGACTGTAGTGCAGACATAATATCTGTTGTTACCAGTGGTGTAGTGCTCCCCGGAGAAGTGGCTCTACTCTCAATGTTTGCCTTTTTTAAAGTAGTCCTGAAAAATGCCCTGTTTATAAACGGTGACATGTAAAACTGCTCTATTTAGTTTACCCAAATATCTGTCAGTAGTATTTGCTCACTATTATAAAATTATCATGACTTGATCAGGAGCAGTTTGTAGGTACTGGTCACACAGCTGCTGAATGAATGACTCATTTGGAAACCACCTTCAAACTTACCTCAGAATTATATATTCCATGAAAGTTATAGTTTAACTTGTTTTATTTAGTTGATTTTAATTTTTTAATGCTTTTATTAATTAAATTATATTGTGTTTCTAGTGTTCTGGATAACACCCTGGTCCACTGTGGTTGATTTAAAGTGCTTTATAAATAAAGTTGAATTGGATTGGATTGGAAAGTAGGTCCTCTCAATGTGTGCCACTCACTTGAAAGACATTTATTCTGCCTTTCTCTGTTATGGGCAGGAATTGAACCCAAATGCAGAAACAACTCGGTAATGAAAGTTTTACACAGTTCATTGTACCGCAGTACAGTACCACACTAGATAAAGGCAGCAAGGCTGACTAAACACAGTCCAATAACAATAACTTCAGTACTGCACTTCCTAGTGCAGTCCCCGGAGTCTTTATCCAGAGGGCTAGGCTGGGGCTTGGTCAGGGATGGTCCGAGGTCAGTCAGCAAGGGCACATTTGGAGACAGACTGAGGTGTAGACGAAGGACAGAAGACAGGTCAGTACACAGGACGGGCACAATATTCATGGGTCAGGCGAAGGCTGGTCGAGGTCGGGCGGGTTCGGGCTGGAGACGTGGTCGGGCAGTCAGAGGTCGAGCGAGGAGGCTAGTAGGCAGGGGTCAACAACAGATCGGGTCTAAGAGCCACAGGAACACAGGAACTCTGGAGATATGCTGAATAGAAGGATAACCTTGACTATCTGGCAAGGAGTGAAAAACTGAGAGGTGGTTATATAGTCCACACCTGATGAGCCGCAGCTGGCCCATCAGGTGTGCAGAATTATTTATCAGTGAGAGGTGAACTGGGTGAAAGGTGAAGAGGAGGACAGACAGAAAATGCAGAGAGAAGGAGAACAGACAGAGCAGAGATATGACATTCACATTTCCAATAATCCTGGATCATTCAATGAGACGTGCGGTGACCTGTCAATTAACTGGGATGGCACTGGCTTCCGTGGCATCCAATCAGGTTCCAGAGGTGGCCAGTGCTAGTTAGCAATATTTTCTTTAGCATGACCCGCCCTACTCTGCCTCTAATTGGCTCATGAGTCGTCATATCCTAAGTTAACCAATCTAATCACTGAACGCAGCAAGTACTGGCTAATTAGAGGCAGAGTAGGGCGGGTCATGGCTTCACCATCCTAGGGGAAAAAATATCAATTTGGCTCAAATACGACTGAATGGTGCGCATCAGGGGGGATTAAGAAGAGGGTATACGCAATACTGACTGAAAAATAAGTAGGTCTACCCAGGCGTATACCCTGGACTACAGCAGCTGTTCTTACCTTTTTGATTGATTCATTGTAGTTCCAAACACTCATACACTCAGATCTTGACCCAGCGTCACCATCTAACAGCAGAGCAGACGCAGCATTTCCCTGTTTGATAATAACATCACAGCAAGACTGAATGAATGGATGAAATAATACATAACTTGCAATGGTCTTTCAATTTTGAGGCTCATAAAATTTGGTAATTTCTGACATGTTTTGAAATGATAATCCTTACTCATGTCTCGTCTTTTCTCATTTTGTCTTTCATTTCCTCTGCTGACCTGACCGTTACTGACCACCGTTGTTTCATCAACAGGTAAGCACACAATTTCCTGTACTCTGACACAAGTCCATTATCGGACTTGGTTTCCATCCCTTTGAACACATCCATTTGTCCCCTACTTGATCAAAGCATGTTTGTGTGACAGGTAACTGTTAAAGTGATGAGGCTCGCATTCATTCGTCTGGAGTGAAAATTGAGTCTAAATTATGTTTTTTTTTCCACTTTGGATATCAAAGAAATTTGATCTGTGGCTGTTTTACTTTAGGTCCAAACTTTCTGACACCCATTGTGAAATTTATATGCAGATATCTTTCCTATCAATCTCAGCTACATCCTATTCAGTGTATATATCTATTTTCTGATAAGATTTTTTTTTTTTTTTTTTTTTATTGTGCAGTTCTGAGATAATGTGATAGAAGTGCATGTCCATGGAATGAAACTTTTCAGTGCTACCTTCTCTTTTAAGCACATTTATCATGCAAAGACTCAGCAACAACATAGATTTTTTTTTTCAAGTGTCAGACATTTCCTTAGAGAAGTACAATTTACAAATTAGAGAAGGCTTTTTTGTGATACTAATTCCGTCTAAGCGTTTCATCTCCATTTTGATTACTCCCTGAATAACTGTACTGTCATAAAGTGATGTAATACATTCTCCTGAGCCAAGCAACAGTATACTGCAAGGTCTTACAGTATTTGGATTTCACTATACACAGAATCTTGTTTTTGAGCAGAATAATGAGCTGCCAATCCTTTCATTTTCTGTTCTTCGCCTTATGGACAGAGACATGTCCCATTTCCCAGACATTTGCAATCATCTATAGAGCATGTGTTTATTTTTAACTTTAAGAAAGAGAACTAAAAAAGAAAAAAAAAGAGAGAGAGAACCAACAAAACAAAAATGAATCACTAAATTTGGGATGGAATCAAAAAATATGTCAATTTATTTCGTGATTTTGCTGCAATGTTGACATTATTGATGTTGTTTTGTCAGCTACAGTATGAGATGAACATGACACACTCAAACCCGACAACAAAAATGCGTTAAACATTAAAGATGCCAACACATTCATTAAATTTACATGTGAATGAATACTGCGTTCTCTGTTACTACTTATAAATATCAATAAACAAATCTCACTAGATTTAAATTGCAACTGCTAAAAAGTTTAAACCTGTCTATTTGTACCCCTGATGAAGGCCAGCAGGCTGAAATGCGTTGGAACACAATGAGATCCATTGAGACATGTCATAAGTAATAATAAAGGCATTTTAAAATTAGAAGAGTGCCTTGGTTTTTGTATTTTTTGTGCATAGACAGTCCCTTCACCTGCACCACCTCTTTTACTATTTTTTTATTTCTGCCTGGAGGTCCATGAAGTGTTCCTCTGTACTGTTTGTTCAGAACTGTCTGTTGATAATGGGTTGAATGTACAATGTGCTTGGTTGTGACAAGAGCAGCCCAGGAACATCTGTATAACACAGAATCACAATACATCTATGAAGAACCACACGATGCTCTGAAAGGACTGGTTTTAGACTTTGCACAGGTTTTAACACCTGTGAAAGCCCTGTCTGAAACTTCAGTGACTGCTAAACTGTTTGCTATACTTAGAATATTTTCACAGCTTTTTCTTGCTGTCACTCAGTTTTTCCCACTGGGAACCAAAGCCCTGAAATGTTCTTTAACCTAGTAGAGTTCACCAGCAGGAAAGTGTGTTGTTGTGTCACTGCAGTGTTTTAAGGTTTTTCTGGATTCAACCCAACAAACAAATTAACCGATCAAAGCAGCAGTTTCGTGACCATCAGAAGGACAGGTGGAATAAACACCCCTAAATGGAGGTGTTAATTTTAATTTGTATTTATTTCTTTTTTCAACATATTTATAATGTTGAGTTGCATGTAATTATTGAGTCTGCATCATCAGATGGGAAAACTCAATGATTTTTTTTTTTAAGTGGTTGAGCCACTTTCATGTGTAAATTACAGATTTTTACATATTTGTTGATTTTAATGTCCATTATCACCTACATTAATGTGTTCCATCACATTTAAGTCATATAATTATGTTTACAGCTCAAAAACCATGTTTTAGTGTTTAGTTTGACTGAGTAATTTTAACTGTATGCAATAAATCACTGTTGAATATTCCTGATAGTGCTGTAAAGTAAGCCTGTTCAGTGTCAAGTACTAGCAATTAAAAATGTAGATGGTTACAAAGTTAAAAGTGGCATTCATCCAATGCTGCTTGAGAAGTCTTAAAGGGAAAGGAGAAGCCTCAAGAAACAGCCAAAGCGTCTGTTTAACTGTAATCATTTTAAAAGAACTGTGCCGTGCAGGAAGGCTCTTAGTTAGGACTAAGAGGTTAGTAGGAAGCTTTCAGGGGTCATGCAACTGATGGTGGCTGCAGTAAATATCTGTAATGGCCAATAATAAACAGAGAACATATAAGGTCCCTGCTATTGTCAGCAGAAAGCTCAGTACTACATCATTCTAATGGCACCCCAAATGGACAATGTCTGCCACTGTCTCTAAGCACCCAAGGCAAGAACAGCCACCACCCCCTTTATCTCTTTAACTACCCGAGGCCTGGAGAAATACACCTTGTTGTACCTCATAAGATCTTACCATCCACAACTATAAAGTTCAGCCCAATGAAAAGGTCTAATATTAGTCCTGTGCTCCCAGTTTAACTAGCTTGCTTTGAGTCCCAGTGAGACCAGAGTGAAGAGATAAGCTGTAAATCTTCCTTCTGCTCCAAAGCCATTACCAGCCTGCACTTATTCCAAATGTGTTGGCATTGATTCAAATCATTATGAGTATTAAGGGTCGAGATATTCCTGTGCAATGTTTCTATGAGTTGTGGCATATTTTAGTGGGTTTATTAAAATTAATACCACATACTCTATTTGACTTTAATTTGTGTGGACCCTGAGGGTCTAACAGAGTGAGACTGTGCAGTACCATGTTCATTTAAAGGCACCGATTCATGCAGGGACATACACAGAAACATGGTGAGCCATTTGTCATATTATATAGAACAGTATGGGCCACAGTCAATAACAGCACTGTCTAATGTGTTCTACACATACTATACTGCACTCATGTAGACCAAAATCCCAATGCACACACTGCCAAATGGTAACAGTCTTTGTACTTGACTTCTCTGCATCCCAGTGTTCCATGGAGGATACTGAACATCTACCGGTTCCAGTCAGCGAAAAGAGAATCCCTTATATCTATGAGATATGTTAAGCTTAAAAGGCTTTGTGTGGGGCTATTCTGCTACCCCAGCAAAAAACATGTCCTGCCACAGAAGGTGTACATGTAAGAAGGCTTTATGGGAACAATGTGGTTGTGTAGAAACTAAAAAAATAGATTTGTTGCAATGAAAACTTGTGCATAGACCATAGGGATGAGTTGCCTGGCCAGGCTGAATACAATTTTTTATTCCATCAGTGGCAATATTGCCACTGAAATTGCACCATGAGGTTTTGAAGCTTATTGCATGCAAGGTGACTGGCATAAGCTAAGTAGAATAAGCTGACAGAAAGAGAGCCATTTTATAAACATTTCTATTTGAGTAGAGTGATGCTGATAAACTATGCATATGATACAACAATATGACATGTGACAGATAAAGTCTGTCTTTGTGTTTCAGGTGTCAGTGTATTTACATTGTCACATTCAGTGAACAGCATAGTGAATGTATATAGCATGGTTAGCACACAGTAGATACTGTTTAATTCAGCATCTAACCATCGGCTGCCAGCACCCGGTCCCTCATTACCCATCAGCCCATTTGCCAGCTGCCTCATCATTACCCATCTCCCCTGGCGGCCCCTGTCACTCAAAGTGCTGAAGAAGAAGCCGGAAAGTCAATTAATGTGTGTTGTATGCAAGCATGTCTGTCGGCCTGTCTGCCTGCCTTCATGTGTGTGTGTGAGAGATAAAGACAGGGCGGAGTGTGGAGGGTAAATAGTGACAGTGATCGGGTTTTATTTGGTACGTTGGGTGAATGACTCCTCTCCTTTGCTCCATTTCCCAAAGATACATACGCTAATTTGGCAGCCTAGAGGTAGGTCATGTGCAATTTATATAAACATGTATGCACATCCCCACACTTTGTTTTTAGAGCTGTGCCAGTGTTAGAGAAAGGTCTGACTGGACTCATTACCATTCTGGAATAATGACTAAAATGTCTCTGGTGTGTTTGTATTTCTTTAAATCAATAACAATCATCTTGGGGCAGTGCTAAGCCAAAGAAGCAGTGTTGGCGTCTTTGCAGAGGATCTGGAACAATTTCTTTGAGGCGCATGAGGAAACAATTAAATGACTAAAGCAATGGTAAAGAAAACGCAACAAAGAATCACAGGTGCTTTCATTATTGCATGATCTAAACCTTTGGAAAGTTTTTATTTTGTAGCTGTTAGCTCAGAGGCTGCTGCTGTATGCTATAGAAGAAGAATGCAGACTGAAATAGCCGGCCAATGGCAGGTTTATTCTGACAGACTATACTGCAGGCTTTGTAGGGCAGCGTAGTGGTTAACAGATTCCACGTTCCATTCCCATTCAGATGACTTTTCCTTTTTCCCCAAGCTGAACAGGTGTCCTCCACATCCTTCCAGTTCTCCCTATACACAATTATATGTATACAAATGTTAATTATCATAGCTTGAGCAAGCTACTGATGTTGATCTGGAGGTCTTGAAGCACCTTCAATGGTAGCTATAGCAATGCTAATTACTAAAGCTAAAGTTTAGTGTATGTATTCGGTTGTGTAAAAAGACTAAATGTTCCTCTGGAGATAATAATGTGAGTTAACCTTAACCCTGTACGTACAGTGAGGTGACCTGTTACTGTTCATTAAATAAGCTTTGGCAAAAGAAAAAAAAAAAAAAAAAAAAAAGAATCTCCCAGAGAAATGCAACAAGCTACACATATTCATCCTTTGTTTTTATTTCAGGCCGCGGCAGGAAAAAAACAAAAAAAGCAAAAAAACAAAAAAAAAAAAAAAACTGCTGTTCTTGATCAGATGGTGCCTTCAGAGATGCTCGGGAAAAATACCTACTTGATCAATAAAAGAGTTCTGCTAGAGCAATGCTATTTGTTTTAAAATGGTCACCATGCTAATGAGAGATGGAGTAAAGTAAACATTGCTATTTGTGTGACACTAACTGCACACAATGCACAGTTTTGGTGAAGTGCAATTAATCATTACGCCTCAGCTCCAAACTATTTACTGTTTACATGACTTGTCAGGGGGGGAAAAGAAGTAATAAAGTTATCTTATTTTTATTCATAATAAAGTTAGTTATTTTAGTCAGCACTATTAGCGTCATATGCGCTTTTGTTGCATCACAACACACTGCAATTAAAACTGTAGCTTATTTTACTAGACAAGTTTGTCATTCCTGGAAACTTTGGATAACTCTGAGGATAAGAGAGAAAATTGCAAATAATATGTGCTTCAGTAATGTGGAGAGTAGAAACTGTATATATTTCCATCATGCCCTTTGGATTTTATTGGCTTGTTTACTCTGTCACCTGCCAGAATATTAAGTTATAATCAACAAGTTCGATGTAGTAGAAAGTTTGTGCGGTTATTTTGCATTAGTTAGGTTGAAATCTTGTACACAAAGCCACTGTAACCCCAATGGATTAGCATGCATAATGACTTAGTGCAATGTCAATTTGTCACGTTAGTGGCTGCAGACGGAGCACACTGCTTTCAGCCAGCTGCATAAAGTCAATGCTCTGGAAGGAAACGCTTTGGAAAGAAGAAGAACATTGCAAAGAAGCAGTAATGAAACAACCACAGGGAGAATTGTTGGTGTTTTTTCTATATTTTTACTGCAAATTGTATGTTTTGGGTAATATAGACATTAAATTAACACATTAAATATGTGCTGATTTATATTAGCATCAGCATTGTTGTTTCATTGCTGGGTGTTATTTCTGTTAAATCATCGGCTATCTCATTATTGCTGTACCTGATGGAATTTTAAATTGATCTCCCTATGCAATATATCTGTAGAAGGCTCAGATAAACAGTCACATTTTTACCAATCCTATACAGTACAGTGGAATTGAACGCAGAAGCTAGAGCTAAAGTATATTTAAGCCACAGATATTTCACAACCAGATGTTTATGCCAATTGGCTCCATTTGTAAATGGCTGATGTACCATTTCAGATTCAGTAGGAGGTGTAGCTTGAATTTCTCAGGTCTAATGTGTCGGACTAGGATGAAGTGCGTGTGGGTAGTTGAGTGTTTACATCATCTGAAAATGTCAAAATGGATGATACTTAAGTAGAAGCAAATGAACAGATGATGAGAAGTGTAAGGGTGAGAAAGGAAGGAGGGAAGAGAGATAGCGAAAAAAAGTTTTCTCAATGCCAGATGGAAGAGCAGTTGGCACCTCTCTCATTACTGTGGGAATGAATTTTCCTCTATCATACCAACACACAAACATACGCACACACCGGTACACACATGCAGAGCTACCTCCTGTCACTCCACACCACCTGCCCAGCACCTGGTCATCAAAGCAAGACCAGGAGACCTCTCATTTTCGGTGGAAGGTGAAAGAACCACAGCAATGCACATACAGGTAGAAGGGCTCTAATGCCATATGCTTTCACCCGTGGTTGTTGCAGTAATGCATTGATGTCTGAATGTTTTTCTTTGTAATACATCAATTTACCTGAATCAGCTTTATCTCTTCTCCTGCCATACTCCATTCTTTTCCCTCAGTCTTGTGCTGCGTGTATGCTGGTGTGTGACCTGACATGTGTATCTGTGTCACGCCCTCGCCATCAAGGCAAGCAATGCCTGTCGCGCCTGCAATAAATTAAAAGTGACACAGATGGGTGGAGTAGCTTCCCCCTTTGATCCAAGCAGTGCAACAGAAGGACGAACCCTGACCAACACATGTCAGACAAAACTGTTGGGCACCACCAAAGATAGTGTCATGGTCCCATTGGATGTGGGCCACTGGGAGAAAACATAGCAGGAGTTGGATGGACTCACACAGAAACATGCTTTCACAAAAATGAGACCATGGATAGAAGCACAGCTGCAATTACTGAATCTGAAGCACCACAAAACCTGTTGTGTGAACAAAAGTGCAAGAGCATTAAAATAAAATGTGTGATGGTGATACAATAGATGATTGTTTTCGGAAGCTAGTTACACAGTAAGTTTTGAATAAATCATCTCTCCAAGTGTGAACTTCTGTCTCTTTGCCTGTCAAACTAGATCTCCCATCCAGCTGTAGCTAGAAACTGGCAGTCTAAGTCACAGCTTAACAATGTGCTTCATTTAAAATGGTCTCAGCCTTATTGTCTGAGAGATATTTGACTCAAACATTAGCCAGCATCATTTACTTTCTGAGTCTTGATATTTAACGATGAATTTTTTAGTGTTTTCAAAACAGAATTGGACTGTCTTTGCTCGGCAGAGGCAGCTATACAGTGGAGATAAAAACCTTTCTCTGTTTAAAAAAAAAAAAAAGGTCTCTGATTCCTTTGTTTTTTCTTTGTAATGAGCTGTAAAGGTGATGACAAGTGTGTATTTATTTGTTTAACTTGTGTCATCTGTATTTGTTTTAAGCTGCAAATACTTTATGGGCATTTGCAGTCCATGAGCTGTGACCTTTCTCCTGTTGAATGCTAAGCAAAAAAAAAAAAAAAAAGTACTCCCACACACTCTGACCCGCTGGTCCATGGTATAAAACACAGTGCAGGGGCAGGTAGAGGCTGGAAACAACAGGTCACCGTGAATGTAGTTTGTTCAAGGCATTATAATGTAATGCATTAGCCGCCTCACAATACAACTGATTGAACTGTACTGATGGATTGCATAATATTGTGTGTAACCTTTGTGTGTAGATTTAACACTGTTGGGGACTTATGCGGGAAAAAACCTCAGGTGGTCCAAAAGGAAGTGACAATGCTTCATTGTGTAAGATACATAAATGTGAGAGAAACCATTTTGTAGCTGGCTCCTAATGGAATTACCCCTGCTGTAAATATTAGGATTACATTATCAGTTTGTGTATATTAATAAACATGCCCTTGTTGTGAATACACTCCCACTTTTGCGGTTAGTTCCTGCAGTAACACCACATTAACTTGTTTTGTAGACAAACATGCGACAGAATATCTGTTCCAAAGTCATACATGTAATAGTTGCTGTGAGATATAACACCACAGCAGCTTCTAAATTGGGTGGCGGGTGAAAGAAAATCATTTTACCCCCATCCTAATGTCTCTGGATATAATAGGCAATTAGATCCCTACTTTATAGCATGGGTATAGAAGTACTTACACCAAACTGTCTCCTACAGCCCAGGTTATTCAAGCTTGGAAACCTAATGAGAACGATGACCTTGTGTTCAATTTAGATGGGTGGATAGTCTGTCAATGTGCCCCCCCACCCCTTGCCGCTGTCTCTCCCCTCTCAGGACATCCATTTTATTTATTTTTTATTACAAATTCTCTCATTCGCCATTCTTTTTTTTTTCTTCACTTTTTTATTTCCCCATCATGTTTAGTCATCCTTTCAGCTCTGTTTCTATCTTCCTTTGTCTCTCTTTCTATCTCCTCCCATTGTAGTCCACCGGGGTCTGCACAGGCATCCTAAATACAATTACAGTCCACAGCTGAATGGAGAGGAAGGGTCCTCGGGGATCCCTAGAAACAGGAAATGGTCAGGAGGGTTGGACTGAGGAGGGAACTGCAAATCCCTAATTCAATTGGCTGAACCTTGGCAACAAGCCCCTGGCGACTCTTACTGTGGAATCAGTGGAATCAAACAATGTGGCTCAAACCACAAGAGGGATTTTCATCCACAGTAGCAAACACACAAACACACAAATTGACACAAATGCATCTAATTTTCTTGTTCCGTGGCCTTCAATGTCATCCTGGTATTTTTATACACCTGTCTTTTATGGGCTGTTTGTTGATTTGGGCCACTAAGTGAATGTCTGCATTAAATTCAGCGTAATGATTTAGCTTTTTTTTTTTTTTTTTTCCAACTCTCCATAGCCCTTTGTGTTGTTGTTTTTAGCCAATCAATAATTGTGCTATGTGTCAGTGATGATGACCTCCAACCCTTTGTAGGCCTGTATAGGTTACACTTTATTGCTAAAGAACTGCACTGGCACTTCTGCACACTTCCCCACATTGCACACACAGAAACCCTCTGACAGGAGGGTGTGTAAAGAAAGAGGAGAGAATAAGAAAATCAATTTGAAACAACACAAGATCTTTATTCCCTAACGTGGGTGTCTATTGGCAAACCTAAGAAAAAGCTGTCAGAGTGTACATGTACGGTTGTATTAATCTAATATTTTAAATATTTAATGTCTTGTACCAAGAATATACAAGAAATCTCAGTTACAGTCACTGATAGGATTTTTTTTTTCTTTCTCCATAGTGTTTTTCTCAGCTCTTAACTGTGACCTATAAGACCGTTGTCAGCTACAAGTGAAAGTGACACGAAATGCAATTACTAATGCATCTAAAGCAGAAAGCTAAACCATAAGCCTCATGTCAATGTCAATTTAATGTCATAAAGAACCACAACTAAAATAGTAAAAATGAAGTTGCCAGTCAGTTCTAAGGGCTTTACAGTGACCAGTGAGATAGAGGAATTAAAAATACACACTTTGTAACTTGCAAGAATTTCTTTATTCACCTTTGTTGCTAAACTAAATTCACATAAATAATTATTATTGATATAACTTTGCGTTTGATCTGTAACATATGTATTATGTTATATAACTGATAATGTATAGTGTGTTTTGAAATAAGGTTAACGTTTCAGGGTGGGGTCTCAGTCACCATCATCACCATCATCATCATCATCATTATTTTGCTGTACTTTATACCCGAGCGGATTAGTTTGAGTAAAGAAAAACTCCTAATGCAATTGTTCTGAAAAGGATTTAATTTGTTTCTGCTGATTAAAAAACTCCATTAGATTCTGTGGCTGGATGGTTCGCAGCAATAGTGTTTTTTTGTTTGTTTGTTTGTGTTTTCATAGCACCAGTCTGTTACACAGACATAACAGACTGTAAATTGCCATTGTTGACCAGTCAGAATTGAGTATTCCGTAAAGCCTACATGGCTTAGTAATACATTGTATTATTTACTTTTCTCCTCTCTTTCAGCCCTGCATACTTTGCTTCGTCCTCTTCTACCTCTTCTTCTGCTTGCCTGTGCCTACTTTTGCAGACACAGTTCCCTCTGTTCCTCTAATGCTTGTGTGAATAGCAGTATTAGGCCCCATACCCTTACTGATAATTGGAACAAAGTGGGGGATCGATGCGGAGGGCACACACATACACACTTACACAACAATACAAACACTAGGTTCCACGCATAAACACTCGGGCATTTGCTTACCCACAGCAAGCAAGAGCACTGGAATCAATACAACTCACAGGAAGGATTTATCTTTGCATTTTCAATACATCGTGAAGATACTTGTGTATTGCATGAATTGTGCCAAAAATACAAAGCAAACATCAAAGTGTTTGCAGGTGTTTATGGAGGTTTTTTTCGTCACCTGTTTGCATTTATTCCATTTTTTATGATAATGATAATGATGTTTTCTTTAAAACTGTAACATTTGTAACTCCATATGAAACACCACTTACATGTACCTGTGTTTGAATATTTTTCTGCAATTTTGTCACAGTTATTTTAGTTTAACCTCAATAATTCATTCGCAAGAAGTGGTCAGTCTAAGTCATTATAACTGCATGACTGGTAGAGTGCAGTGTTTATCTGGTACAGTATTATGAGCTATATCTGTCTTTTATTTGCAGCCATGCAGCACATATGATATTATTAAATATAATTTCACTAGAATTTAGTATTACATACCAGGTAACATTTGTTTAACAAAACTCCTCCCACCCAGAGAGAAATGTTTAAAGGATCTAATTTAATATCCGTGTATGTACATTTTGCATGCATGAGTGCACATTTACAGTGTGTGTATACTTTACTAAATAAATGTCTTGTCTTTTTACGGAAGTCCTCCAAGGAGAGGAAAGCGCAGCCAGCTGAAACTAACAGGCATGCCTAAGTGGAAATGTGCTGATGGGCCTAAGTGGAAGTGTGCTGATGTAGTCGGTTACTACATCCCATTAAAAAAGGAAAGATATTTGATCTTGGCCTCCATTTGTCCTTCTTTCAAGACAACAGCCCTATAAATGTCAGTGCAGAGTCGATGTTTGTATCTCCACAGGTAGCCTATTTGTCTGTTCAGTGGTGGAGAGCATCATGAATTGTGGTGAATTCTGTTTTGTGTTGTATATATGTGGAGAAAAAAATCAAATAGCCTAAATCTCTGCAAGCAACTGAATACAACTGTGTATTTCATTTTCTTTGTCATCATGAATTCCAATTGTCAGTTTGAGTAATAATTGATTTCAGATATTTCTGGTAGGTTTTATAAGCTTATCGGATTGATGATCGGAAACAAAAATACACAAG
>JAQQZY010000007.1:21113244-21129968 GCA_030068375.1 Ostorhinchus rueppellii | reverse complement strand
CCCCCCCCCCCCCCCCCCCCCCCCTCCAACAACTGGGGCTTCATGGCAGAGTGACCCAACGGAAGCCTCTCCTCAGTGTAAGACCCATAAAAGCCTGCATGGAGTTTGTCAAAAAACACATGAAGGACTCTCAGACTATGAGATATAAGTTTCTCTGCTCTGATGAGACCAAGATTGAACTTTTTTGGCCTGAATTCTACGTGGAATGTGTGGAGAAAACCAGGCTCTGCTCATCACCTGCCCAATCCAATCCCAACAGTGAAGCGTGGTGGGGGTGGTGTCATCCTCTGGGGGTGTTTTTCAGCTGCAGGGACAGGACCACCAGTTGTAAATGAAGGACAGATGAATGTGGCCAAGTACAGAGATGTCCTGGACCAAAACCTTTTCCAGAGAGCTCTGGACCTCAGACTGGACCGAAGGAGCAAAGGGTCTGAAAACTTGTGACCATGTGTCTGTCTTTTTTAATAAATCTGCAAAAATTCAAGCATTTCTGCCAAACTCGGGTGCTGTGTGTACATTCAGGGAAAAAAATAAACTTAATGATTTTAGCAAAGGGTTGTAAAATATGTTGAGAGTGCTCTGAATACTTTCCGTAGCCACTGTAGGTTACCCATTACAATACATTCATTTGCACCTGTGATGTTTTCAGCATAACATGTGCATTTAGTCTGACATTTCAGTACCTGCTGCTAATAGAAAATGAGACTACTCATGCTATTAAATGACAACATCACACTGTGGATCTGTCTTCCTGGCATTAATCTACTGTTAACAAAGAGAGACATTGTCAACAGGTAAACATGCCCTCCTGCTGTTATTGTGTCACCACTACCACATAGGATGAGGAGGAGGATGAAGAGCTGCAGCTGTGACTGGTGGCATCGGGTTGTCATGACAGAGTTCAGTGATTGATTTTATTGTTAATCCACATAGTAAGGTTTCTGATGTGTTCCCCACAGTGACATGGCCTGTTGTGCCGCTCATGGGAGGGAAACTGATGTTCAGTTGTGTGTTTACCCTGGACTTGAACAGCCATGTTCTACCTAATCTAATGAGTGTACTTAATTTTTTTTCATTACTGAAAAGGAAAACTCTGTCCCTATAACATCAGGAGAGACATACTTTTGTTGCTGCTACTATGTTTCTTTCTTTCTTTCTTTCTTTCTTTCTTTCTTTCTTTCTTTCTTTCTTTCTTTCTTTCTTTCTTTCTTTCTTTCTATACACACACACACGACAGTATCAGAAGTATTCCAGGTATCTCAAATAAGGTCTTATCCTGGTTACTGAAATGTGGATCTGATTGGATACTTCAGCAACTCAACAGTATCCAGGACACAATGTGCATACAGTATCTGATTTATCACGTGACCCTTTCAAGGCATCACCCTTGACTACCAGCTATTAATTCCACATACTGAATTACAAGCAATTCTGTTCGTGTTGTCTCTGTTAACAGCTATTGTGCAGTTAAATCCTGCTTTTCATCATGATGCTGATGATTGCTTTCAGAGCAAATGACCTGACCATTAAAAAGAAATGTTGTCATATCGCCCCTTTTATTTTTACCACCTGGAAATCATGATTGTGTTTTTGGTATGAGGTAAACAAAGCTTTTGGAACAATATGGACAGATGGACCTGTTGAGTGCTGCATCTTAATTTTTTTTAAAGGTATTTATAACTGGAGTTTGCCTGCATACAAACATAAAAAGTGCAACATAAAAAAATAAAAATGTATAGACACTTTAAAGTTTTGGGCTACTTTTTACTTTTGCTGGTGATTGGAAAATAATGGAGTTCATGCTGAAATCCCTAAAAATGCTGAGTGTACTTATTTCTTTTATGATGTTTACTGTCTGAAAATGAGGCAAAAGAAAAGTATTATAAATAAATAATCCAATTGTAACTTCCAATTTCTTATAAGTCTTCAGCATATTTTCTTTAATCAGGGATGCTGAGAGCATGGGAAGGGTGGCCATTGTGTAATCGATTGGGAATACTCTGCTCATGCCATGGTGAAATAGGGGAATAAGAGACTGGAATGAAAAGTGTTTTATTCAATTTCAGCTCGCCAGGATTTAGAGAACTGTTGTGTTGGTTGCCTGGCAACTGTAATACTCGAATATACAAGTGCAGAGAGAGTAGTGAATACAACCCCCACCATCTTTTTCTTTCTTGGGTTCTTGTGTTCTGTTTTTTACTTCTCTTTCTTTCTCGTTTCATTATATCTATTGTATATACAGTGTGTACTGTATGTGATGTTTTTAAGCATGAACAGTAATGACATATAGTGGTTCTTTTTGACATATAGTGATTTTTTTTTCTCTTCATTTATCACTGCTTTTTACTTTGAGTATTGACTAAGATTATAGACCCACGGTTGTGACGGGAAACTTGACAGCAGGGATTAACGGCGGGAACGGAGCGAGGTCAGACTTTACACAGTGAATATTTCACAAAGCCATCAGTCTCATGTAGTTTCATGTCTCATGTTGAAAGCAGTGCTGGTAGACATGTGACACTGGTTGCCCCTGTAGGCCAGTGACACAGCAGCAAGATGTGAAATCGTTGCTGCCTGCCCGCCTGTGCGTGTGTGTAGGAGTCAAACACTTTACTTTGCTTGTTTTCGCAAGAATTTAAAGATTTTTTTTTCTGTTTTCCTGTGAACGTGTTGCGATTTTAAGACCAAATGTTTTTTGCGCATATGGCCTGCATCCTTATTTCACATTCTCTTTTCCTCACCTACGAGTTGAGTTGCTTTCTGCCAAAATCACAAATAGGAGCACCAATATAAGCTAAAAACCGTATGTATGTGGGAGTACAAGAAGAGTTTGGTCGGTATAGAGGCTCTTGGTATGCTTTTGGGAATATCTTGCTTTTCTGGCTCTATATTTAAATATATTACAGTATGGAGATCAGCTGCATTTTCTATAGCAGTCAAGTACAGGGGAGATGAATTATAAATCTGTAATCGAAAAGAAAGCGCAATCATTTTTTAGAACCTGTACACTCAGCACCTGCGGTTAGATTCTCTTTGTTCTTCCTCTCATTCTTTTTCAGGCACTGTCTCTTAGAGCAGTACAGGTTTTCAGGCTCACTGGAGGCATTCCAATAGATCCATCAATTTGGCAAAGCAGTGTGTGTGAAGCATAAGAGTCATTCCCTCGGGATACGCACGCACACTAATAGACAAACACACGTGCACACTAACAGACAATCTATGTTGTTTATTTCACTCTCCTCTGTGTTTTTACCTGCAGGATATCTCAGAGGTATGGAGGACCGATGTCATACTTAATAATATATACAGAAATCCTAAAATGGATCGATAAATTAAGTCATGTGCCAACGCATGATACAAAAAAATAAACAAAACAAAAAAGAAAGCAAATGTAAAGGCTGAAGTTATCTGTGAAATGTGACAAATAGGATTTTTTGTGTTGTCATTTGTAACCGTTTAAGTAGTTACTTACTTTAACATATCATTTTCAATACCATTTTTTATTTATTTTGTCATTTTTAAAAAATTTTCCTTCTTTAATTTGTAGCTCTGCATTTATTTCTTTTTTTCCTTTTTATTTACATTTTATTTATCTCTTTATGGCTCCAAAAATATTTATTTACTATTATTTATTGACATTTTCTAATTCATAGTCATATGTACCTCCCTATTATTCCCCTCTTGTATTTTCTTCCTCTATTTATTTCTCCAAGCCTATTTATTCTTGTATATCTGTTTTACATTTATGTCTGCCTTTTTTTACATTTCTGTAGGCATTTTTTAGTTCATGAGGTCAATGGGGGGGGGGGGGGGGGGTGTGTGTTTAAAGGTGTGTCCTGGGGTCATAAAGAGACAAAGAAAATGTAAATAGGAAACAACACAAAAATAAATGCAGGGATAAAAATGAAAGAAAATAAGAACAAAATAAATGGTACAGAAAATTAAATATTAAAGGATGTCACTAGAATTTTTAACAGAATTAAATTAAAATGGTTAGAAATGACAATACAAATACCCATTTTTGTCACATTTTCATAGAAAATGCTTTTTTTTTTATCGGCACATGAATTAATTTATCAAACCATTGTTATATCTCTGTATATATTATTAAATACGATAAGGTCAGGTCTCCATACAGAGGTGCTGCTTGTGTTGATGCTTAGCTCCTCCCTATTTCATACATGCCTCTGTGGATCTGTAGGATTCTCAGCAACTTGGTAATTGAACCTTCACATATCAAGGCTTATTATCTACCCGACAGTCCAGCCTGCGCTTCTCAACACTGACTACTGAGCAGTATCGTCACTGAAGTGGAGTGTGTCTAATTTGTAATATATGCTAGAAACGAAATCAAACACAACATCTATCTATATGACGGTATTCACAGTGAGGGCCATATCCCTATGAGCATTACAAATTCATTACAAAGCAATGCGCTTCCTTGCAGGATCCAGGTGATGTGACGCGAGTAATTAAAAGGTGCTACACTGTAAGGTCTCAATCTGCTGATGAGCCAAATCGTTCTCTTTCAGGGTTGAACGATCTGTGATGTTCCGGCACTCAGCTGCAGCATTTATGATTGACATTCAAGATAAAAAGAATGTTGTTTCTGCATATTCTTGACAGATACGGGCACACTGTTCTTCCTACAGTTGTCTAATCAGTTGCTCTTTCTTCTTTCTCTGTTCCTTTTTTTGATCTTTGTTTTCTGCCTCTCTTGCTGTCCATCTACCCCTCTTGTCTACTTGGGGACTCCAGTGATGGCTTCAAAAGGCAAAGTTCGAGGTGAGTTGTAGCTGTACATCGCTGCTGCTCTGCCTGTAGCTTTCTAACCTAACATCAGGCTGATGTTAGTCTGGATGCATTGTACTATAGATGTTTTTTTGTTTGTTTTTTTTTTTTTTCAGACCATAGAGCATTCTTTTCACATTTAAGGTGGCATAGAAGCTTTTTAGTTTCCCTCATGTAGTAATTACAGCTTTCAAATATGCTGCAGCTATGATTTTGTGCTTTCATAATTCACTGCATTATAAAAACACATTTTAGCCCAAACATCCATGAACTGTTAATTGATTTCATCTGTGTTCAAGATTAGAAATAAACAAATAGTGGTAAGTAGTAAGTGGTAGTAGTAAACAAATGGTAGGTGTCAGCCTATTTTCATAAGATTGATAGAGCAGCCCCAATTTTAAAAGGTCGTAGTCTACTGCAATAATAAAACTTCTCCATCAACCTGCCATATTGGCACGATGGCAACACCAGTGATTGTAGCACAGAAATGACATATTTATTTCAGGAATAAATAGCACCTTTTTACACCTTAGAATTATTATGTTGAATTCATTCCATGTGATTGACTATGCTTTTAATACAGAAACTACATAATTGGTTACTGAAGTGCTTTTCTGAAGTCAGTAGTTAACAATTAGGTCATCATCATGTTGACATTTTGAAGCCATAAGTGACCATATTTGGAGCTGGTGGACCACAAGGCAGAAGAGCCATCTGCAAGAGGTCATGGATTAGCTAATGCTAATGCTTGTTTACTGAACTTCGTCAAACATTACGTTTCAATGTAATTTTTGTCTTGTTGGTGTAACGTATTAAATGACAACTACAGCGGAGTTGTCTGTCACTAAAAAAGAAAGAAAGAAAGAAAGAAAGAAAGAAAGAAAGAAAGAAAGAAAGAAAGAAAGAAAGAAAGAAAGAAAGAAAGAAAGTCCAACTCGGTAGGTGAATGACCTGTCACACACACCTGTCAATCAAAGCCCACCATGGCCGATATTAAAACCTTCTCTGTGACCTGAGATCTAATTAACAGAGGCGAGGAATGTAAATATAGATACCAGACCATTTAAAGGTTCAGGATAAAATGGATAAAACTGGAATGAGACCCACTATTTTTACAAAGATAGTCCGTGTAAGTATTTGGCAGCAAGAGTTTTTTTTTTTGTTTTTGTTTTTTTCTCCCAAATTTAAGATACTGTTTCTTCTGTCTCATTGTGGAGCCCAGTTTTTTGGCTCCTGGTTGGGATTGGATAATCAAATGAGGTAACCTTTGAACCTTCACCCTTGGTTTTCCGCTACAGTTGTACTTTTTCACTAAAGAACTATGTGTGAAACTCTTGCGTCCTGTCGTTATCTCCAAGGTACACCGGGTCATCCTGTATTTGACGTTTGCTAATGGCACATTGTCATTATTTTTAAGTGTACATGAAGGAAAATATATTTTAAAAAGCTGTCTTTTTGTTGCTGTTATTTTAATTAAAAACTTTTCTCATTCATCCTTCTTTCACTTTTCTTTTTTTGTTTGATTCTGCTGTAATTCCATGTAATTGTTCTCACTGGAAATCAGCCTAGTGTTCTCGGGTACAGTTGGACCAAGACCACCTCTTTACTGCACCACACTGAACCAAAGTCCATCTGTTTGGTCTTCAGTATGGTCCATCAGAGGTTCCACACCTGAAATTTTGTTTGACGTCTAACTGAAATATCTAAAAAGCAGAATCAAATGAATTTGTTGTAAAGAGCAATTCGGTTTGTGGAGCTCTTTCCGGCTTTGCTCCACAGTTCAGTCCACAGATTGGGCAATAATGAAAACTGCTGAGAGAAGAAGGATGTTTTTAATGAACAAAAATCTACACATATAGCTCTCCACCTTCACAAAATAATTTTGAAGTTTGCTTTTTTGGTATTT
This sequence comes from Ostorhinchus rueppellii, assembly GCA_030068375.1. Classification (NCBI taxonomy): domain Eukaryota; kingdom Metazoa; phylum Chordata; class Actinopteri; order Kurtiformes; family Apogonidae; genus Ostorhinchus; species Ostorhinchus rueppellii. Next base: position 21,123,271 of record JAQQZY010000007.1, on the reverse strand, counting down.
TACATCAACAGCACAATCCATTATAATGTTCAAATAGGTTCCAGCTGTGACTCAGGCAGATAACAATGTTCTTACACATCTCTTAATGTATCTGGGTTTTCAAAGAAACATCTGACTGCGTCACAGCGTCTCTGAACTCTGAAAGGTGCTGTGTCCATTTACACAAGGCACAGTAATCGTAACTTACTCAACAGCTGATGTGTCAGGATCTGATGGTGATGAATGTAGAGTGTTCTGCCGCTGTTACACTTATTTATTACAAGATGGAGGTGGAGCGCTTGTAATGAAGCAGTAATATCAGGACATTTCACCCCCCCACCCCCACCCTCACCCAAGGAGAGGGAAGGGGTATTGTTTTTGGTTCACTTTATTTGTTTCCGTGTTTGTTTCCTTGTTTTTTGTTTGTTAACACTTTGTTAACACTCTAGGAGCAAAACTATCTGGTGAATTAATACCAAATCGGGTTTATAGATTGCCAGTGACTCAGAATAGATCTGATTACAGTTTGGTAAAAGTAGGTGAAAGTTTCAAATTTTTATGATTTTTTTAATTTTTTTTCCCCATTTACTTATAATGGACAAAATTTCAAATGTCTGTAAAACCATGTTTTGTTTCAATTGACTTCAAACTTGACACATATAGAGAGGCAATTGATATGTTGACATCAGCACATGCAGAGATATGATGACATCAGCTGGATCGATGCCAAAATAGACTGCAATCCATGTGAGGGGCGGGGTTTGTTGTGCCTGGCACCACTTGTTTTATTTTATTTTTTGAGTACCTACAAAGATTCTTCCCTTGAAATATTGTAATTAATCAACCTTGATTCAATATCAGACAAGGAGAGAAACAGAAGAATGAGTGTGCAGTTAATGCATGTTTCATGTGAATTGTACACACTTAACTCCTCTTGTCTTTTGTGAATTATCTACATTTTATACAACAAATGTATTACTTTTCTTAATTTACATCCATGGAAATGGCACAGCTGCACCGTGATGCTGTTTGTTTGGCAGAGCCGTTTGTGGTCATTTCCTTCATTTGCAATAGTGTTTTGTGAAGTAATCGTTGTGTTTTGTCACATTTTCACAGTTTTGCAGCTGCAAAAGCCGTTGAATCTTTATTTACGAATGTAGCCCTGAAAATGTGGTCATTTGCAACTGCAATTTCTGTTGAGGAAATAGTGGTTAAGCACCACAGGTCTTGAATTGTAAGTGTGTAGATATACTTTTCATAAGCAGAAAAGCATCACATGTCAAATAAGAAAATAAGTTAGAGTAGTACACTGGGCTCTACATTATGTCCAATTCACAGTTTTCACTATTATTCCGTAGCATTGGAAAGCTATGGTAAGAAATATTAGTCAAAATAGCCAAAAAATAAATAAGGTCACTTAAAAAAAAAAAGAACTAAAAGTCAGAATTATAGCTCAGAAAAACAGAAGACACTATAAAAAATTAAATCCATTAATCAGACTCCATGCAGCCATTTTGGGTGTTTTACTCTGTAGCTTTTTTAAATAGTCAGCAGATGAAAATTTGTCATGGAAATGCACTTTCCACTTAAAAATTTCCACTCTTTTCTTCCCACAGAGTCAAAAATGCTCCTCTGGGAAGATGCACCTTTCCATTTGTTATTTATGAGCACTCTATACCTGTTTTCCATGTGGTGTGTCTTACCCAGGGGGGCCATTTGTGCCTAGGTGATGTTTATTTGGGGAGTTCTGGATAATAGTGGATGCCATGGGGTACCTTGCCACCTGTTTAATAACTGCAGTAGTCTGTTGTGATGAAACTGTTGCTTTGGTACAAACAAACAGCAGTAAACTCATTGCTCATGTCAAAACACATTCCTCATCATCCTGTGCTGTCTCCTTTACGCCGTTCCTCTCCTCCCACTCATCATCATCATCATCATCACCTTCATCATGATACTAACGGCATCAACATCAATTCACCACAAAGATTTCTCCTCCAGTACACTTTCTTTTTATAAATGCACATTTAAACCATCGGTCTCTTGGTTTCCCCTTGTTTGAATGCAACTGTAAGATCTCTGTCTCTTTCACTCTTGACCCCTCCTCTCTTTAGAAGCCACACTAACCTGGCTATCATCCTTTTTTATCTCCCCATGACAGTATAGGAAATCCATTGCACTCTTAATAGGGGAACAGAGGATGTGTAGATCACAGTCAAGCACATGTCTCCCTCCTGCCTCTCTCACCCTTATAATGAGGCTATTGGTAGGAAAACATAACAAGTCAGATAAGATTCACGCTGATCAGTGGGCAGATAAAGGCCCAGTTCACCTCAAAGCCCCAGATCATCAATGCAAGCACATATGGGGAAGATAAAAAAAAAAAAAAAATACATATGTGATCACTGGACTGCTGAGTGAAGGGTCCTTTCTGTGCATATACATCAGTCACTGTGCACTTACACAGTTTACTTTATATGATATAGTTCTATAACTGAGTGCAGCCAATCATGAAGTGATGAAAATAGTTTTGTTCTTAATGGCACCAGTGACAGTAGTGCAAATGGGGATGAAAAAGAAACCTGATTAGATGCAATATACAGTTATTATAGATCATTCATTTATCAGACAAGGGTAGTTGTTTGTTTACCTGCTTTACTAGTTTCAGCTACTTCCTGTCATCTTTGCCAGAACCGTTACAATGATGAGCTGTGACCCTCCTTATAGGCTGCTCAAGTGGGTTGGCCAGACAGCAGAGGGGATTTATGTCCCCTGCTGTCTGACGTCTTCTCCAGGACCGCATCCCAGGTGTGCAACAAGTAGGAATGGGAATCACGAACCGTTTCTTTTCCAGAACCGGATCCCAGTAGCTCGATTGCTTGGAATTGTTTCCCTGCCTGCTTATCGATTGTGCTTATCGAGTCCACCTTCGTTGTGCATCACGCGTACGCTGCATTGTTTTGGTCAGAACGTATCCAACGTGGCATTGAGGCAGAAATGATCTAAAAGGAAGTCACCAGGTCCGCTTTTAAGACTTGCAAAGCTTCCATTTATTCAAAAGGATGGAATCCCTTCAATCTGCTCAAACATTAGTTCACACAGCGTGTGATTCATTTGATATGCTAAAAATTGTAAAAATGTAAAAGGAAAAGGGAAATAAATATATGTTATTAATATTTTATGAAAATGTGGTATTAAATAAGTCACACTTCTTTCCACCCCTTTTCAGGCGTGTAAATTAAACTATTGGGCTGTTCTTTCTAAGATTGTCTTGATTGTTGATTTTTGTATTATTATTTATGTTTGACTTGTTTACATATATGTTTAATGTCCTTGCATGTTCAGAATAAATCAATCTATCAACCAAAGACACTAAGGCATCACTAAAAACAGTCTGAAATAAACTTGATAGCTTAGCAACCTGTGCTAGCATTCTTAAAGCCACACCTACGTATGTGCAACACTCTGTAAAACACTATAATTACAGTGATAAACAGGACATGTAAAACAAATGTTTGAAATGTAGGTCATATATTGATTGATTGATTGACCTTCGATTGTGAAATTGTCAAGCCCATTGTATGTATTATAATCAGATGTGTGTTTTGTTTTGTTTTTTTCCCCACAATTCTTGACTTTTGCTCAGGGTTATAAGAGCTATTCAGATTATTTAGTGACATTATACAATGAATTTACATTAAAACTCACTTTACCAATTTAGTGTTACAAGTATAAGTTCTGTTTCCAATCCTATTTTATCATCAAATGACCTTTTAAAATATTACAATATTTTTTGCAATCTCATTATATTGCATATGTTTCTTACTTGTGTCAATAACGTAAGGTGGCAACCTTTTTTTTTTCCATTTACTATTAATGTTCCATCTAATTTTTACTCCTAGTAGCTCAATCTGCAAAGCAAAATGTCATTCCACCCAAAAAGACTAGAGCCAGTTTTATTAATGCAAATGAAAATTCAATGAAAACATACAGTTTACTCTGACATGTGACTCATCAGTTACTTTTTGCAGCTTTGTTGAAAACTGAATCTGATGTATAAATGGAATAGAATATAAAAATATATATATAATATCTAACTTTAAAGTAGTAAAACAGTAAATGGACAGTGAATACTGAATAAAATGTAAAATCAGTTTCAAGGACAGAATGACCCGTGGAGTTCCTAAGAAAATGTATATATTTTTAGTCATATTTCCATAACTTACATTGTAAAATAGTGAATGGGGTTAACATGTCATTAAAATACACTGTTCATGTTTTTTTTATCATTCCCACTTGCCATATAAAGTTAAAGATATTTTCTTTGATTATGTACTTAAATGTGTTCATGCTGCTTCAGACTAGTGTGTGCTTTGCTGTGGGAAGTGATCTTCAGCGTCAACCCTGACACTGCCCTGACTTTAAGTTGTGGTTAGAGAGCGTTGCTGCAAAATAAGTCTGTCACATGAGCCAAATGATAAGAGCTGTTTTTAAGAACTCACACTTTCAGCTCACTGAATCTTGCAGATCCCCCCTGGGGTGAGGAGCATTTCCCCAGATCACTCTTAAATGAACAGTATCTGTCAACACATCACCACACATTAGAAAATCACACTGTGTCATGTTGATTTGGGGAATTTGGGAGTTTTGGGTGGCAGTAATGATTAGTCTGATTTCCCTCCTGAATGCCACCCTAGCCTGCGATCATCCAGCTTTCACCCCGTATGAAAGCGTAGAAATGAATTGCTTCCTGTGATGAAAAGAGCCAGAAGACCAGCATATTTCTTCCTCTCAAATGGAGAATTTCAATCACCACCACAAATATAAGTTCTGTGACCTCGTTCATTTATGTCTATTTATGTCATTTAGTAGAATATACCAGACCAGTTTGCATTCTTTGACCCATGGACTGTAGCTCATTAAAATATTTATAACTGCATGTACTTTTGTATCTTTGTTTTACTGAAAATATAACAGATGAGATAGTTGTTTTTATTTCTAAAAAAAAAATGGACTTGAAAATAACATTTAGTGGAATTTGCACTTCTCAGTGATAACACCAGCCTCTCACTCACAAACATACCTAAAGATTAGTATGAGTGGATCATTATTAGTGCTGATATTTCCCTCATCATGAGTTTAACAGAGTCTACTGAAGTTTTAAGTGGCTCCTGAATATACACTTTTTACAAAATGGCCAACCATTAACAATTACTGCACCATTTTCCTTCATGTCATTCGATATCTGAAGGTGTTTCATGGCTTTTACACATCTGTTGGTGTTATTTAAATCAGTGTTTCTGAACCAGTGTGCTGTGGCACATTAGTGTGCAGTTGAGGAAGATTTATGTGTGTCTTTCTTCAATTCCTGCAAGAATATCAGCTTTGTGTTCAACTAAATAGGCCCAGGTTTCATGCTGAGTAAGTCATTTGAGACAAAATTTGCATATTTCAATAAATATACTTTTTTGACATTTTTGTTTGGTGGTGCGCCTTGGGATTTTTGTCACGTAAAATATGTGCCGAGGCTCCTAAAGGTTGGGAAACACTGATTTAAGTCGCGTCAAGTTTATTCTCCTTTTTTTGATTCCATATATTATGTATATGTATTTAGTATATTTCTATATGTTAGTTATTTTGCACTTTTACTTATTATTTTCCTTATGTAAGCTCACACAAACGTAATTTCGTTGCTCTGAAATATTGTGCAATGACAATAAATGCATTCCATTCCATCCATTCCATTCCATTTATCAGTTAACTGTTTGTACAGCTGGTGTTCCTTCACTTTGTACACATTTGTTTTCAACCTCCATCACTGGCAGCTATGAGTGAAGATAGCCCGAGGAACAACACAGTTTGGAATTGCATCTCATTGTTTTGTATTTTTCAGTTTGAAGACACATTTTTCATGGAGGGAAAATGTGTTCTTTTCCCCACCGTGTTTTCAGTATGGTCTGTCGTCAGGTTGCTAGGCAGGTGCAGACAGGTTACCCTGAAGTCAATGTTTCACCACAGATTAATTTTTTAAACAAACAGAAATCATTTTATATATTCGTTTATGAAAACACTCAACATGAACATGTAAGTGCAGTACTTGATTACTAGTGAAATAAAGTGGATTTGCTTAGAAATGATATGAGTTACAGTGACGCTGTAAGTAGCTTCCACTGTATGAGCAGGCGAAAAGAAGATACAAACTTGCAGATTTTTGTTGTGTTCATGTCTAGGCTGCATTATTCTAATTTTTTCCACATAGTTGCTTTGCATCTCAGTAAATGCATCCATGTGTGAAACATTTTCCCTTTGGCAAGCAGTAGGTGTTTAAGACACTGCTCTTTTGTTGTTGCACTTGCCTTAGTTGCTTATTCCCTTCCCTCCTTCCCTGCTTTCACATTTCTGTCAAAATATGTACTTGTGTCCTTACCTAACTTGCCTTTGCTCTCGGGTTCTTTCGCTCGCTTTTGCCAGCTGGAAGAAAACAGAGCATGAAGTATTTATGAAGGCCAGGTTTACCTCTGTCATAAAACCATGAGATGTCTGCCCTCAGCTCGGAAAGGATTGCGAGATCTCCGGCCGTTCTGGACAGAGTGAGCTCCAGCTCCAGCACAGAAAATTAAATTGATGTGGATGAATCAAGGGCAGCAACACTGGGCAACCAATGCTTGTGTCTGGAAGTGAGTCTGGTCACTAAATTAAAATTAGTCAGTGGGTTTTATACAATCTGATAACGAGAATCACCTCCTGAATTCATACAGCTACGGCACATTTGTCCTTGTTTCCTGAAAAACCGCTGTGTTCTCTGTTAGCTGTAGTGCTTTGTACACACAAGAAAGGGGCTATCATAGGAGAAATTCATCTTAGATGTTCTGTCACTACCTCAACAGCGTCTGTTAACACCTTTCACACCCCAGAATCCCAGATGCTAGTGGACGCAGTAAACATCCACATCCTCCTCCCATCACTGTAACTCACCAAAAAGCCTTCCCTCTCCCGTCTAACAGCTTGTCACTGTTACCATACTGTCTCGGCTCTGTCACTACACGCTTAAACAACATCTAATAAAACCACAGAGAAATAGGTGGTATTATGCTGACCTGACACTAAGGGGTGATTTGGACATCAAGTTTGTGATGGCAGCACCAACAGCTGCCCACTCTAATTACTGTATGTAAATGACAACAGCCCTGCCATAGCCGTTCTCTGTGGTGCGGGGTAATTAATTTCATATCTCCCAATCAGAAATGCCTGTCCTGAGGTGGTTGTACGCAGAATACAAAGGTAGCTCCACCCTCTGCAGGGGTTGCATTCAATTTGCTCACAGCAGGGATCTTCTCACCATCAAAAGAGAAAGTTTAGATCACAATTATGTTTACACACATGCACTAGATTATTTCCTCCACCAACACACAGCTATAACAAAGCAGGAAAATGAATGGATTTATCACCGTAATACCAGGACTGAGTGAACCTATTCACAGACAAAAATATGTTTTTAATCCAGGTTATTTACATAATAATATATGCAGTGCATAGTTATTATTACAAAGAATAAAGTTTGGTTAATGGTAGTAAGATTTGTTATCTTAATGACTAGGGCTACGAGAATTTTCCCCCTGAATGAACCCATTATTTTCTTCATTTATTAAGATGGCATTACTCGTGTTATTTTTTTAAACATTAAAACTTGTTCTGGTTGTATATTTCATATTCATAATCCTGTTTTCCTGTGATTATCATACATACCACATGATGGTATACATTAATGAAATATGTTACATGCTTTATATAGGTGCATAATCCATTATTCTACAGCTGTTGTTCTTGTTTGTTTAAAAGCTGCAGTGATTACTTACTAAAAAAAAAAAAAGGTAATCAAAATTCTGTAGCTCTGCCTTCTTAAATGTGAATATATTTTTTTCCTATTCAGTGGAAATAACTAAATATCTGTATATTTGAGTAGCAGATGACACTTTAAAACATCACATTGGCCACTGAGAAACAGTTTTTCACCATTTTTGATACCTTATATATATCAAACCATTACTTTATTAAACAAAAATCAAACATCCATCCTGCTATGTATGTTTTACTATCATAAGTGAGAAAAATGCAGAGGAAAACTGGTAATGAAATTACAAATAGATTTACAAATGGCATCATAGGCAACAGGCAGTATTTCTCACATAGTTCATAACAAAGGGAAGTACACTGTAATTTTGTTTTCCCCTTCACTTTTAATGCTCAGTCGAAAATGTTCCGACTTGATGACTAACATGTATGAAAGCTGGTTGTTTAGACCTGTAATTACTTTTGAACACAAATTTTCAGTCGCATTTCACTTTCCCCTTGTAATTCAAAGAGGCTTTAAAGATAAATCACATAGTGCATGGTAAACCCCCCACCTGTTTTCTTGTTTAGAAGGACTAATGTATAGTTTTGGCACATGGCAATTACCATTTTTTCACAGGAAAGAGCAGTTTAATTTCACTGTGAATGCTGGAGGCTCATTTTTCATGCCACATGTAATAGTGTTATAAAATGTTGATAAATCACATCAAGATGCAATTTGGATTTGAGATGCATGCTGACGGAAGGCGCTAAAAAAAGGTCAATCCAAAAGAGAAAGGTGCAGGACTGTGTATGACATGTTCTTGAGAAAAAGGAAGGAGTTTGTGTGAAAATTGTCACAGTGGGAGGAAGAGTCCTAGAGAGAGGCCTGATGCACTTGTCTGATGCTGTACGTTCGCTTTTGTTCCAGGAGATGACTGACAACATTTTGTGTTTCATGTTGGTTCTTGCCAAGAAAAATAACCTTCCCAGCAGGATTTTTAGTACATTTGTATTTTATTACCTTAAATATTTTTCTCTCATGCTCTCATATATTTCACTGGGCTTGGCGATGTGTTTTTTTTCCCTCAAGGATCCTGTGAAAGAATACGTGGCTGCTTGACAAATTCATAAAAAACCTTTTGATAAGATCGAACTCTTGACCTTGAATGGGTTTTGCAATCACAGGATACCACCCTGCTGCCTGACACTCAGTCAGTCTGTATCCAGCTGTGTAACCACCTGTGTAACCTTATGGACACTAACTGGTCATGGCAAAGCTGTCATGTCCTGTGAAGTCTTTTGTGTCTCATTTATGATCCCATGAGTTAGATGCATTCTGAGAAATGAGCTTCACGAGGTCATGTTTTAAAGTAGAGGTCAAAAGATAGTGGGCTTTTAAAGGCCGATATAATAATGATAGGTAAGAGCAGGAGGAAAAGGCAGACAGCTGATTTATTAGCCAGTCTCATCTTTGCCTCTCCCCCCAAAACTTTTGACACTGAAAACACAGGCATTAGTCATATCTGAAATTATTTCTTCCGCTTTATTATAAAACAGAGAGCTGTTGACCTGTAAATCAAACTCAAACGCCTACATGAATAGATTGTAATAAGTGAACATCAGACTGATGACTGATTTTTATCTTTAATCTAATACTTTTTTTCAGTCAGTATTTCCATTTTGGAAACTTAACATTAGTCATCAATCAGTATCAACACCAGCTTCTGTTTAAAACATCTTCATCTGTACTTCATTGTGCTGTAGCTACATGGGACTATTTATAACATTTACTGTTGCTGATGGGCGATTTGCCACAAAGGACCCCCATAAATGTTTACCAAATAAAAGATTTTATGTTTTTTTTGTGTGAAATACAGTAGAAGAAACACTTATTTCTAACTAAAAGGTAAGTTACTTATGGTACAGTACATAAGAAATCTGAACTTTATTCACTGTTGTCACTTTATTCCACTGTTATACTGTGATATTTGTGCATATTAAGAATGTATTATTATTATTATTATTATTATTATTATTATTATTATTATTATTATTATTATTGGGGCAACACGGTGGTGCAGTGGTTAGCACTCGTGTCTCACAGCAAGAAGGTCCTGGGTCCTGGGAGGGACCTTGGGACCTTTCTGTGTGGAGTTTGCATGTTCTCCCCGTGTCTGCGTGGGTTTTCTCCTGGTACTCCGGTTTCCTCCCACAA
>JAQQZY010000007.1:21091092-21110980 GCA_030068375.1 Ostorhinchus rueppellii | reverse complement strand
TCTATCTATCTATCTATCTATCTATCTATCTATCTGTCTGTATGTCTATGTATCTGTCTATGTGTCTGTCTGTCTGTCCATCCATCTATAAGTTCAACAGTGCTTCCCTAAACTTTCTCTTTTTGTTTTGACCTGTTTCTCCTTGTAGAAATCGTAAAAATACTAGTGCTATAGTACATCTCCATATTCATGGTGGGATTGAGCTATTTATGAGACATAATTACACCATCAAAACAAATTAAAATTCCACTCTCCATCTCCAGTAATGAGAGGTGTGCTTTCCAAGAATCTATTACAAACAACAGAAGGAACAAATTGACTCATAAATCAGGTTCTGTGGGGGGCAGCAGAAACATTTACCTCAAAGGCTGATCATACAAATAAAAACAAAATAAAAACTAGACATCAGGTGTACAGGTATAGTGGAATAGGAGCATGTTTTTGTATGTTGTCATGTATGTCATCACTTGCTGTCGACTTAGTGAAATCAAAAATGCATGCCTACTGTACATGAAACTCCACCCTTCAACTGAGGCCACAGTGAGTCAATGTTGTGCTTTCTGATGCAACAAACCAAAAAGGGCTGTGATCTGAAAAGAACCTTTGGAAAACATCATTACAGTCCTCAGTACATGGGCATTTTTAGCCTTCTCTTTGGACCATCTATCAGATCTCGGACTTATTATGTGTCAAATACAGTGTGCTTAATCATCACTGCTAGTTTTGTTTTCTCTGTGTCATTATGACAAATGAAAATGGAAAATGCAGGCCTTACTTTATTCCAGGTGATTAATTCTACTATTGCATTGCTGCTTATGCTGGGTTTAGGATTTGCTGACTGATTGACTCCCCGTAGGCAGAAGTGATTACAGTACTTCCACTGTTTGCTCACTCATTATATGTGCATATTCATCCGTCAGTAGTTTATCAATGTCAAACTAAAACAATAAATGAATGATACCTAAATGTGGACACTATTACACTAAACATACTCACTGGAGTGTCCAATATGCACATGAGTTGCTGATTGGCAAGGTGCTTTCTGTAAGATCCAGCATTCATTCCTATTGAAATACTTCTTCTTACACCCGTTCTAGACTTCTCTCCACCTTCTTTCCACTCTTTCCAGTCCAGAAGGATTGTGCAATCATATCCTCATTACTAGCCTGTCTATATGATGCCTTGCAGCATCTTGCACCAATCCACACAAATCATCATTTCTCAACTGCTGTAGGAGAAAAGAGAAGGAGGGGTTTGTGGAGCTGGAGATCCTTTTTTATACATGTAACAGCTGTGCCTATTAGTGGTTTGGGCCAAATATAAATATGGCATATATATTTGCTTTCACCAAGCATACATATTGAGATTTTCTAAGTTATAATTTCATACACATATATAAATGTATATGTATTTAGTAAGAAAAAAATACTCATCAAACAGCTGGTGTTTATCCTAACTGTGAATGCAGAGACACTGTTTTATTGACAAGGAAATAAGAGATTAGTGATGGGCAAAAAGAGCCAGGCCTGATTAACTGATGAGGAACTGTTCTGTTTTGAGTTGTTTAATACTCAACTAGCTCGCTGAGACTGTTCACTACAATATCATGCATCTTTGGCTACCTGTTGGAAATGTGATCTACATCAGCTGCAGTAGGCGAGTTCACCTACACAACATCCTCAATGAGGAAATAAGTGACAGTGGAAATAGGCCACAGTTTTAAAATTATTTTCTTTCCAGTGATATACATGGTTATTTTTTGGTTTATTTATTTATTTCTATTTTTATTTATTTCAAATATGCAAGAAGACAAGTAAAGACAAAAAAACTTATACATGTACTGTACACGACTTCATTTGCACATTCAAAAAGGAGTGGGACGCAGTAGAATTTATTTAATCCCACCCCTTCCCACACAAGTCTATCCTTTAGCTTCATATCAACATAATATATGAAAGTCAAAATCCCTTAAATCTTTGTAAGTAATTATCCTCACTTATCATCCTCACATACATACGTATACATACACACACACACCCATATTAACATAGAAGAAAAGTAAATAAATAAGTACATACATACACAAATCCTCGAAGGCAACACAGATGAATACACAATAATGTAAACAATGACAGCAATCAAACAGAAAATAACAACACACACAAAAAACAACAAAACCAAAAAACAAACAAAACAAGAATAACAAAAAAGGCAAGACAGAATATCGATGCAATATCAGTATTCGGACCCTCTATCTTTGTACTGGGACCAGACCATCTGTTCGTAGACCAGTTTAAAATGGTGGATATTTTTTTTGTTTGTCCAGTTTCACTCCACATACAGACACACAAAAGCGTTTATGAGTGGTTCGAAATTTGGATATGTAATCTCCGAAACCTCTACAAACCTTTACAAAAAGCATAAACCAAATCATGTTTCTGTTTTCTCTGGGTCTAAATAACAAGACATCTTAAATACTAAGATGACCTGACGCTGTTTTACATTTCTATGTTGAGCAGAAGAGGGATTACCATAATAACCAGCCTATTTAGAGAGGCTAGGATTCTTATTTCCTCTGAGGCCACTCCAGTTACAATATTCTGAAAGGTAATTATAAAACTTTTGCCCGATGACACAAAACCGTAGATACCTGCAGCTTTCCAATGTCAAATTTTTATTAAAGTTTATTGAAGTGTAATAACTGAAGTGTCATTTTTATACCAACAAAAATGGAAACTTTTATTCAAATATGAATAATTGATGCTTCAACAAATACAAATGCAAAAACTAGGCTTTTTGTACATTAATATAGGCAATAGGCATGTGAGTCTCACAAACTGGTAAATGGTAAATGGACTGCACTTCTATAGCCCATTTTCTACACCTTCATGGTGCCCAAAGCACTTTACAAAGCCTCACATACACCCATTCACACACACACACACACACACACACACACACACACACACACACACACACACACACACACACACACACCAGTAGGTGGCTGCTGCCATGCAAGGCACTGCCAGACCACCTGGGAGCAATTTAGGGTTCAGTGTTTGCTCAAAGGCACTTCGACACATGGACTTCTGGAGCCAGGATTCAAACCTTCAACTCTTAATCTGTCATTGGACGACCTGCTCTACCAACTGAGCCACAGCCGTCCCTAAACAGCAGCATGAAGCATCAAAATGGGGCATTTCTTTTTTTGGACGTCAATGATGATGCTTTGTGCCTTTTCAGATGTTTTTGTGTACTTAAAGCGGCGTATGACATTTGTCACCAGTTTTGCATAAAATCTATAAACCCATAGTGATAGCCGAAGTATCGTGAATCCATTAGTGTTTCTGTGAGTGAATCACTCCCCTCATGGTGAAGAACTTTGAAAGGTACTCCACCACAAACAGTCCATTTGTTTAGATACTAAAATGAAGCCTCCACTCCAACGCCACCATTTTTTTCCACACAGCCACTGTAGCAAAAGGCAATAGAAGCTGTTTCCGTGTTTGTTGCTGCTACTGCCATACTGCAACTGCATGGAATTCTGAAAAAAACTGAGTGACAGTTTGGTTTATCTATGAAAAAAAAAAAAAAAAGGACTGTTTGTGGTGGAGTTCTTCACCATGAGGGGAGTGATTCAGGTGCGAACACACGGAAAGACTAACATATTCTTGATATTTAGGCTGTCGCTATAGTTTTACAGATTTGATGAAAAACCGGTGACAAATATCATATATGCACCTTTATATTTTAAAATCAGAACCCTTTTTACAGCCTTTTTCTTTTGTTTGGATCATATTTAAAGTTAGTAACTATCATCACTTTATTCTGAACATGTTAAAATGACATATTTTTACCACATAAAACATTCTCATGTTTTGATGGGGTTATATCAGTGTATCCCCTTCTACTTTTATAAACATAATATAGCACTGTCTGTCTTACACAGTCATCCGCTCTCAAAGGGCATTCACCTGTATGCAGTCATACAGTTTCATAGAGGTCATGTACACATATAGATGTGACCAATGCAACAAACTATCAGCTCTGCTAAGTGGTTGAAAATGCTGAGGGTAGCTTTAATTTCAATGCACCCACATAACTCATGTCAGAAAAATGAAAAGATAGATTTTTCACAATTTATATTTGATGCTCTATTTCAGACTAATGTACAGATTGACCAAACCCCCTAGATTAATCAAAATCCAATTAGTGCTATCTGTTTAATGTGTGTGATTGATGGATAAATAAGTGAATGAATGAAGTCAGACCAATAGTCCCCTATCAGATACATCTTGGGAGACAACAAATTACAGCATCCAATTGAAGACATGATCATGTATAACAAAGAATGTTTGTCGAACAGACTGGGCTCAATAAATCTTCCAGAGACACCGAGCTTTAATTTGTTCTACCGGCTGAAAAACAAAAAAATAAGTGCAGAGGGATGAGGAAACACTGGACAATTGACTTTCAATTGGTTTCATCTGAACAGGGACCTCCTTACATCTCATATATGACCAATTTGCAAAAATACACTCCATTCATTCAGTTGTTGCCTTTTGCACAGGGGTACATAACATGCTCTCAAGCCTGTCGCTGGGAGCTGAAGTAAAGTGGCAAATTAATACTTCAGCTAAATATTCTCCACAGCAGCTGTGGAGAGACACCATATGTTGGCTGCTTTACACAAACAATATAACAGAGTGGGGGCGCAAGACAATAAATCATTTTTTATGACAGTTTCTACACATAGGCTAGTTATCTAGGAGTTGGTGGAAGAAAGTGTTTCTCTAAAACCTTTGTGCGTCCTCACGGAGTTTAGTGCACTTGTACTTACACAGTGCTTAGTCCAGTCCAGTGGTTACTTTCTGTGGCTGCTTTAACAGTTTTATCTTGAGTATTGATGAAAATATGAAATCATAAACATTAAATCTGTATCAGAAGGGAAAACTATGGCTGGAAGCTGAAGTCAGAGTGGAGGTATCTCAAAGACGTGTAATGGCACTAGTTGCTTTTCCATTGACCCTCAAATTGCACAAATATAACTTGTGCATAAATATGTACCTAATGGAAAAACGACAATTTCACCAAAATTCTTAGGTAGTTTTTCAGGCATAGCACAGTTGGTGTATCACTAAAACTGCAATGGAAAGACCTTTATCTGCAAATAAAGTTACGTGAATTTAAAAAAAAAAAAAAGAAAAAAGTGAAGAAGAGTTTTAAAAGAAACATGGTATGGTACATGTGGACACTAATTTAGTATGGGATAGAGGGGTAATATATAATAATAATAATAATAATAATAATAATAATAATAATTATTATTATTATTATTATTATTATTATAATAATAATAATAATAATAATAATAATAATAATAATAATAATAATAATAATATGATTATTATTCATGGTCAGAATATTACTAAATATTTCTGAAATCTATCTGTAGAATGTTAAAGCCATGAAGTAAAATTAAGTATTTTTGCAAGTATAGATGACAATGTAATCAAAATTAACCCTAAAGATAAAAAAAAAAATGTTTCTTGTAATGATATTTATTTTAACATAAAATGTTTATCATCATGGTTTCGTAACAGAATTCACTGTGTTCCAAAACTTTTGTCCTTTCAGTGTTAGTACAGTGAATGTAGTGTTATGATTTTAATGAAAAAATAAAGCAAATTCAGTGCATTCTGGCAAGTGTCATGTGAAGCATTTTTCCATCACTATTAAATCACGCAAGACTCTTGTTTTCTTGTTTATCAAAAGCTAATCATTGGCAGAACAAACCAGCAGATGATATTTTCAGCAAATCCTCTTCCTCTTAAATGACATTTTGCACCATCGCATTCACTATTATAATGAACAAATATGATGCACTAAGATTATGTCATATCATGGAGCACCTCAATCTGAAATCAGACCTCATTCTTAGCCTGGCATTTACCGATTATCTTACCATTGTGGCCAACACAAAAGACTGTCTGTTGCCTAACTGCAATGGTGAGAAAAATGAGAAAAAGCAAGGGATTTAAAGAGAGGAAGTAATAAAGAGAGCAGGGGCAGGCGCAGGAGAACGGTAAATCGTTGGCAGATCATGCCTCATCCAAAACTTTCATGAATAAAACATATTTCTAGCCTCCCATCGCTGAGATCCATTTTTCCTCCGTTTCCCCTACTCTTCCTGCTCTATCTCTCACACGCATGATTAACCTCGGGAGGCCTTAATCAACACTGGAAATGACCCGTGCTCCTTGACTTACCTCTCCTTTCCTCCTTCACCTCATCTTCTCTCCTCTCAACATGTTCTTCATTTCAGGTCTCTTGGTGATGGGCTGTGCCTCAACTGCAGTAAACAATTGCTCTCTGAGAATTTGTTTATCTTGTCCTACCGGTGTGATCATTAACCAGTGTGGATAAAGCACGGAAATGCCTGCTGATATTGTGCAATGCAACATATTGCATTTGTTAGTATGGATGGAATAGTATAAGAAAAAGAATCATATCAAAATTGAAGCTCCAGTATTCAAAAATAATCTAAAACTTCCTACTTGTGTCTTTCCTTATATGTTTTTCTATGATCCTCACCAGGAGGCATGGTGGTTTAAGAAGGTAGAGCTAGCTGGAGATGAATAATCTTTCTTCCCTAAGCCTTTCTTCACCTAGTCTTTAAAATGTGTCCTCTGGGGATGAGGACAGGGATAGATTTGTGGTTATTCGTGTTCTCAGCTTTCCCTCATACAAACTCAACACACAGAGCAGACTGAGCTGTCCGTGGTGCTGGAAAAGCAGCTACTGTATTGACAGAGCCAGGAGAATGTGACCTGTCCATGGTGCTGAAAATGAGTTCTCCGGGTTTGGATTTTACAACAGTATTTAACAGCAGTAGCAGTCAAGCCTTTAATGTAATTTGGGTGGATTTCTTAACCTGGAGTTCCTCAAACCTTTTCTGACGCACACCATATTTCCTATTTGTGCACTTTTTTGCGTTTCAATTGGTATCTGATTTGTACGTTGTTTGTTGTCCTACCTGTAAACCAAACAGATATACTTTCTGTTTCTATATGTCTTTATCAGTGTCTTCCTCTTTGTCTTCCTCCCTCCGTTTCTTCCCAGTGCATCTTCATCTCCTCTTACCCATGTCTCTTGTTTATTATGTTGTAGGCCTCAGTGGTCAGTACCCTCTGGTCCAGAATGTGACGGTGACAGAGGGTGGGACGGCAAACATGACCTGCCGTGTGGAGTCCAATGACAACACCTCCCTCCAGTGGTCAAACCCGGCACAGCAGACCCTCTTTTTCGGGGACAAGAAAGGTAAGTTAAAGACTGAGTGGCCCTCAGACACATGTGGCAGGAGTTGTGCACTACAAAATATTCAGTTTGTTAGGTCTGTGCTGGACGAGAAATACAATGAAACACACAGAATTTTTTTTTTTTTTAGGTTGGTGGAAAATCCTCTCTATATTCCTCTGTATTTGGCAACTGAATGAGCTGCTGCTTTTCTTTTGCTGTGTCACAGTATATGTTGCATGTATTTCATATGACTGTTTCATTTTCACTGTGTTGCACTATATTCACCTCATACTATATACGCTATAGAAATCTTAAACACATGGCTTGCCTTCCTTCTTTAAAACCTCTAAGGAAGATGTGGCACCCGTTATTTTTAGCAGCAATTATTACTTACTTTCAAGTGGTTGTTGAAATCAAGTCGGAACATCAGAAACAGCCCACTCTCCATCAAAGTCATAATTCACCCTGCTGTGCAATTGCCCTTCTCTGCAACCTTGCAGTACTTAGCTTGTGCTGATGTTAGCTCAAACAATACAAACTAAATTTCACTTAAAAGAACAAACCACATCACCTGTGCTTTGAATCATACAACTCAGTGGCCTTGGGTATTAAAATGACATTCAATAAACTGGATAAAAACAATTAGAGGACCACTTGAACATTTTAAGCAAGAACAACATTAAAAGCCATTTCACTAAGTGGTGGATGCTGCTCATCAGCCAATTTTCTATTAAGTATGGTGTGTGTTTTTATCGCTACAAAAGACCAAAATGAAGACATAATATCACACCAGTTGGATGACGCAGTGGAAATCAGTACACAGTAGTACCACTTAAACACATATTGTAAATGAGTCTAGTCATTTGACCCCCTTGATTGTCTTATTTTCAATGTATTTATAAAGAAGAGGAAATTAAATGGCAAAGTTCTATTCCTGTAAAATCATAATGGTCTTTATCATCTAGTATGCATATAAACAATTGACAGGAAGTACAGTTTTTATTACACAAACCTCTATTCAGTGGTTTATTTTGGTGGTGGTGGTGGGGTGGGGGGGGCAACATTATTCAATGAAGTCCAAATAAAGTGGATTCATGGGTGTTATTTTGTCGGTTCTGTTGAATTGATTGCACTGTGCGTCTCTCAGCTGTATTAGTGGAGTGTAATAGAGTATGAATCACACTCCCTTATAAGTGTCTGGATTAAGCACATATGGGATTTACACAGTCTTCATCCATTATCCTTCTGCCCACTGGGCTGTCTTGTGAATTTGTGTGTTTGTGTTTGTGTACCGTATGTGTAACTGTGCACGTGACCGACTGCATTGTATATAGTTTTAGTAAGTGAAGCCATGCATGAGCACACCATTCCAATTTTCATCCATTCACTTATTTTCACTTACCTACCTTTTCTCACGAAGAACAGCAGTAAAAGAGCCGCATTGAACATCAAATTCAATTCAGGCTTGGGGGTCTATTTCATGGCATTTCCAGTGCTGAGCTCTGAGAGGGGAAATGAAAAAAGCAGCCAAGGACTCTCTTATTATCAGAAAAGCAAAGGGATACTACCGAGGCCCCGGAATTGTGTTGTTGTTTTGGGTTGGCTTTGTCGAAGTGTGCACTTTGGGAGTTGTCTTGCTGAATGTTGCAAATTCAGATGCACATGCTGATGACCGTCTCACACTGAGATGGTGAGTGTTTCCAAAGTGCCACTGGCAGTGCGAGAAAGGAAAGATGTCTCAGCTGCAAACACCTTTGAGCACAGTAGGTTTCAGATTAATTTTCCATGCTGCCTGTTGGGAAGAAGAAGATGGGGATTAGAGCAAGCACACAGTTGCTCAAAACAACCTCACTACAAGCACATCTCACAAACTTTTCGCATTAATTCCTCTGTTGTGATTAGTCAAAGAATATAAGTGTTTTTGAAATATTTAGGACGTACTTTTTAGATGTGACTTAGAAAGAATATGGGTGCTTCTATGAGACTGGTACCTAAAAACAGGACAAAGGGGCTAAAAATTCAAACCAGATGTAGATTAATGTTATGAAGCAAATTTAGAAGCACTTTGGGTCTATTTTAAAAACAAATTTTTACTGAGATAAAAAAAAAAAAAGAAAGGCAGAGTGTTTCACAAAAATGACCGCTGTTGCAAAATCAGTCACTATTAATTTGTGTTTAAATGGGAGGTGCCACATGTAATGTGAGTGGACACGATGGGTTACACACGAAACCTGGAATGAGACTGCCATGAAAAACCTTCATGTCTGGATTAGAAAAGCCACTAGGATTGTCAAATTTAACACAATGCTTTTATTTACAGTGGTATATAAGACCAATTCAAGCTGTGCATTCCAGATCAAATCCACTGACCCCTAGGTAACTTTTCATGTCCCAATTTTGGTCCTATTTTTGGCCCCAATATTTTATTAAAAATGCATTAATTTTGGGATGGCTCAGACCAAGAGTAGAATTTTTTTTTTTTGCATTTATCTCAGGTCATCATTAGGTACATCCTGGGGGGAAATATATCTACATTTCTCTTGTATTATTGGGTCTAAAGAAGCTGGCAATGTGCCAAGTACCAAAATGAACTGTTTCATAGAAGCCCCTATTTTTGACAAAAGCATTACAAGATGATAACATAATCTAATTTGGCACTTTTGTCATATTGCACTCTAATGTGTTAATATTAGCCAGTCCTAACTAATAATAACGATAATGATGTCTGTATTATTGAACAGATTGTTGTGTGCACGGGTTGGATCGTGGAAAATGTCACTTACATTCTCTATTAAAGTCAGCCGAGTAGCATTAGCATAAACACATTGCTTGTTCAAAGACAGATGCAGCAGCTGACTCCATTACAGTCCATTGAGTGGAGCCGGTTCCACTGCTGTTGTTGTTTAATGTCAGGGCTGAGGCTCACCTCTAAGACATTTAGTCGGATGAAAGAGTTTCCTCTTGTCTCCACTCCTCTCAAAGGTGCTGCGATGACTGTGAAGAGTTGTTTGAATTTCAAATAAGTCATTGTCCTGGAAGTAGCCAATTTTGTCCTTTCCGTCACTTACTACTGAGAGACTTAAGCGGTGTGAGAGAGATGAGCACTGGGCAAGAGGGATTCTCTCTTTCATATGATTCAAAAGAAGTTAATATCTCTTACAAATTGGTCTTTAGCTTTCGCGTAATTCAAGATTTGATAATGGCTTTATTTTCTAGATGGAGAAATTTTGCAATGAAACTTAATCACAATTTCTTTTTTTATTCCCATACTAGAAAGAACCTATGTGTAATTACTTTCCAGGCTGAATTTGTAGGCCTATTTAGTGGACTGTGTTCAAAATGAGCTCTGGCTAAAGTATGACATTTTAATCATTTATTCAGCTTGGTATTTCACTTTTTTCCTCCCATGTCTTCCCTGCTTCTTTCTTAGCATAGTGGAGTTGTAGAAAAACTGCCTGTGTTTACTTCAAACACATAATTGGTAGAGCTGAACACACGATAGCTGCATCCAAAATAAACATGATTTATATTCCGACTTTCATGTTAGATGTGGGATGGTATGTGGTTTTTAATTGTGACACTTGTGCAGCTGAAAATAGGAATAGAGGTAATATTTGTTATTTACAAAAATGCTCCAAGTGTCATATTGAGTTGAAATAAATAGTTTATAAAATTAGTTGGTGGCACCACATTTTTTAATGTGTGTTATGGATATTTGTTGCTTTCTATGATAATAAAGTTAGTTATTGTAGAGCAGAAATGTTTTTGGCAATCTGGCACTTAAATTATTCTAACAGGACATTCTATTACGCATTATCCTGTGTACCACAAATTAAAAACATAATGAAGGATAAAACTAGAATAATGCAAAGTAGCTTAAGAATTATGTCATTATAATTATATCAAATACAGTACAACGCAATAATAATACTGCACTTACAGTATTCACATGTGATGATGTTGCTGCCGCTTGTGAAATTGCCAACTTTCCAACCTGTTCGAGGCATCTCTGTACCATCTGCAGATTGATTGAATCTGTTTAAACATTAAGATTAGTGTTATGGGTGAGCAGCTAAGGGCTAAGTGATCGTTTTAGGCCCCAAGCTGCTGAATATGAAACTATTTGGTCCTCAGATGTCAAATATTCTGCTGTCTGAATCAATTTGTTGGCTGTTTGCTGTTGTGTGTGTCTGTGTACTTGTGTGTATACTTGTAAGCGCACATATACGTGTGTGCATGTGGAATGTCAAGCATCCTACCTCCCCAGTATGCAACCATGAAAGCTTTGATGCATTCAGAATATCTGTGCCTGAGCAATTTAGGGGATAGGCTTTTAAAAGTTTTCCAAAGTAAATAACAACATAAGAAATGCCTGACAGACTTTTTATTAAACAGATAGCAGAACTTTTTCTCAAAACTTAATCTTAGCAGAAAGTTAAACTTTTGAGACAGCTGTCTTTTTTTTTTTTTTTTCCTGGAATAGTGCCTCTATGAAACATCCTTTCATATCGGCCTGAAGATTGGTACGGTGTTCTCTCTGATAGAAAAAACCTGACTGTAAATCTCCAAAGATCCCTAACAAGTCCCCTCTCTCCAAGACAAGGACCATAAAACATTAGAGAAAGAAAAAGAGGAAAAAGGAGATGGAATGTAGGCCTTGGTGGGATAAAGAAGAGGAATTAAGGAGGCATTTTATGAGAGCTTTCAGACGCAGTTATCACCTCTGAATGACACAGGCAAACTTTTTTATTTGACCTTGAGCATTCTGTGCCTTCTTTCATTGTCACATCTCTTTGCACATGTCTGTGCTACATTTAGTTTTTGATAAAAGCTTTTAGCGCATATTTACGCTTGCATTGTATTTAGAGGAGCAGACAAGTAATTAAAAGAAGAGCTCTGCATAGTTGTCATTGATTGTGTGTTTTGCCTGTGGATCAGAGAAACTGGTGTCAAGCAAATGTCAGCTCTGTTTCTTCTGCTGCGTAGGTTAGGCTGTGAGAGAGACTACATTGTCAAATGAAGCGATAGATCCCGTTATTACTGCCTTTATTAGTGGAGCTACTTATCATTTTCAAGGTAGAGAAAAATACCTGAGGCAAAGGGAAATAATTAGCTCACAGTTATGGCAGGCTTATTCATTTTTCTCTTCCAGGAGAAAGTTCTGGAGCACAGAGTTAGGGGGAAAAGAAACCATAGTTATAATTGAATTGAAAATTAATAGTTGTTTTTCATAGAATTCTGTCTTTGTTAAAATGAAGCGATGGCCATACAAACATTGTCTACTTTCTTCTCAAAACCTTTCAAAGTCATATTGAAGGATAGCTGTTGTGGTTACCCTAGAAAAATAGACATTTCCTAATAGACCAGGTACCTGGGCTTCTCCTCTTGAGCTGGAGGGGAAAATGTATCCCTCTGCAAAATACAATAGGGTTTATAGGCAGTAGCTGTCTCCTCACTGACCTGCTTCTCAGAAGGGCTTAATGAAGTAGGGCTGGTGGAGGTGTCCCACTGAACTCAGCATGGCAGGTAGAAACTGATGAAAGAAAATCATTTCTGTCACAGGAAAAATCTCCACAAGCCAATTATTGTATAGTGTATGGAACATTTTATATTTAAGAAAGCCAGTGCACCTCAGAAAGGTAAAGTAGGTAATGGGGGTTGAGGAATGGCTGAGATACAGAATATACATTAAGGTATTCAATAAACATTGCACCCTGTTTGCTTCTCTCTTGCTATCACTTCTTCACACACACTTGCAGTCACATGCACACACAAATTCAAGTCCCCAGACGGGTTGTTGACAAGGAAAAGAGAACAGTCACATCCCGACTCAGGCAGCTGAATGTATATTCTGAAATTTGCACTTTTCTCATTATAAAACTGTGTCACTTGAATGAGCAAACACCTGCCAGGTTTCTATACTAATACATACTGTCTCTGGTTAGATAAAGGGACAAGGGGAGAGGGGAGGGCAACAGAAAGGAAAGGGGAGGAAAGGGCAAGGTATGGAAGGAATCAAGGAAAATAAAGCCATGAAGGGGAAAGTGCAAATATTAAAGGCTTAAAATGAGTGGCTTTAGTGTCATGGTTCTTTGCTTATGCATGCAATAAACACATTCCATATGTAGGAATGTAATTAGCTTTTATGCTCCTTTTGTGTTCCCACACCCGCTGCTTTTGATGCTATGCAGCCTTGTATACCTGTAGTATGTTATTAGTGTATAAATATATGATTTCAGCAAGTAAACATAAAATATGTAGGTAATATGTGATGGCCATCTGTATGTTTATGTCGTTCTAATAAAGCTGTAGTGCTATACTGCTAGCTACCAGAAGTAAGCTAAATGTGAAGATCTTTCCTTAAACGTATTTATTCAGACAGGTTCAGACTGGTCCCCAAAAAACAGGACAGAAGGGATAAAAATGTAAACAATATTGAGACTAATATTACAAAGCAAGTTTGGAAGCACTTTGTGTCTATTTTAAAAATAAACATTTGCTGTGATAAAAGAGAGAAACTATTTTTCAGAATATCGAAACACATATTTTAGATTATTTTTATACAAAATCCACATGTAACGTGTTTTATTCTCTCAAAGGTATATTTTGGGATTCGAACTAATTATACAAGGCGGAGTGTTTCACAAAATGCACCGCTGTTGCGAAATCACTGGCAATTTATATGTGTTTAAATGGGCAGGTGCTACATGTAACACCAGTGGACGTGGGTTACACACAAAAGCTGGAATGAGACTGCGGATTCATGAAACATTCACAGTTGTCTGGATTACAAAAACCACTAGGATCGTCAAATTCAACACAGTGTCTTTATTTACAGTGGTATATGAGAGCATTTCAAGCTGTAATGGACTGACACATAGGTAGTTTTTCATGTCCCGGTTTTGGTCCTTTTTTTTTTGGCCCCAATATTTGATTAAAAATTCATTAATTTTGGGATGGTTCAGAGCAAGAGTATAATTGTTTTTGCATTTATTTGAGGTCATCGTTAGGTTCATCCTGGGGGAAATGTGTCTAAAATTCTCTTTTATTATTGGGTCTAAAAAAGGTGGCAAAATGCCAAGTACCATAATAAACCCAGTGTCATAGAAGTACTCATGTATGTGAAAGTGTGCTGTTTTAATGTTGCTCCATTTTAACTATTTTGTACAATGACCTTGAGTGTCCTGAAAGGTACCAGCAAATAAAATATGTTGTTATTATTATAATTATTTAAATTGGAAGAACACTCTTTGGATTCTGAAGCCACTTTGCACAATTTTGGTTTTATTCCGTTGGGCTTGTGCAAAAAAAAAAAAGAAAAAGAAAGCAATAACTTGGATTTTTCTTGTTAAGATGAAGGCAGAACATTGTTTGGACAGGGGCATTGTGAATTATGGTGAAATATTAGCCAAAAAAAAAAAAAAAAAAAAGGAAGTTGAGAAACAGATATCCATGACTTGGAAACTTCTTAAAATATGTTGCTTTTCCTAAGGTTCAGCTGAGGTACTGACAACAACTGAAGCGCGCCTGAGCACATCAGCAGGCATCAGCAAAACAGTCATAGAGCAGCCCACAGCAGTGCTTTCAAATCCAATGCAGCAAATGAGATGAAGCATGCAAATGGACCGGGATGTTTTTTGAATACACACATACAAGCTGCATCTGAGCACACAGAAGACAAAGGACAAAAAAGCAATCAGTTCATTTCTCTGTAGCCAGTCGCTCATCAGGCAGTAGGTGCAACAAATACGTGGATGAACTGTGTTTACTTTTGCCATACAGAATATGTGTCTAAAGCTTTTCAGTCAGTTTCTATTGAACATCTTCCCTGAGAATAAAAACGTCACTTCTCATTTAAGCAAAACAAGACGTCTTTGACCTTCTCTTTCAGCAGCTCTGCTCCGTCTCAATTTTTCTTTTCAAAGATGTTCCTTTCTTTTCATTCTCCATATGTTAAGAAGAAATGTCTGACACTTTTCCCCTTTGTTCTGTTCCATTCGGAGCACGCTGTTTGGCATCATTGGATTTTGTGGCTTCGGTGCCATTTACACAGATATCTGATCGGTCGTGGATGTATTTGTTCGAACCTTAACACGGTCAGCTCCTCTGAGTCTCTGGTCATAAGCACTCTGACTGTAATTAGATGAGAAATCTCTGTGAATATCAGGCTGCATCGACTTTTGTGAACTCTGGAAGTTGTCATCTCCAAAGGTGCTTTGTATTAGATCTACAGAGAGTAAAGCAATCAAATCTGAAAAATGCAACTCTTGTCTCACTGCTTTCTTCAACAATACACATACTGACATACATCTTGTGCTTTTGTTGCATTACAGGCAGCAAAATACTGTACATAAAGGCAAATGGGCCATTTTGTTACATAAACAAATTCGTCAGACTTTGTGCAATATTGATCTCTGTATTTTTATACACGTACAGGGAGAGACACTGAGGGTAAATAAGCAAACGCATAGCTAGACATTCAGCAAGTTCTTATTTTCAAATAAAAATCAGTCAGTCTTTGATGCAGCTTCTCCGTCCTCTGTGAGTACATCTGTTGGCACTAATGGTCTCTAATGGATGGCTAACAGCAACAGCACCCTTACAGACGGACAGCAAAGGATACATTCCTCTCCTTTTCTTGTCTCTGTTGATATCCAACCTTTTACACTGGTCTTATTTTAAAGGATTACATACACTGCAAGGGCACTGAGAGGATGAAATCTGGGGGTGGACTACACAGTATATGGAACTGAAAAATTAAAAAAAAAAAAAAAAAGAAAGAAATGTGAGCTGCTTGTGTAACAGTGACTACTGATGTTTTCTGACTTTAAAAATGTCTTGACTGTACAGTATATGAACTGTTTTACAAAATCTTTGAAGTTTATACCAGACTGCAGTCAAACTTACATTTAAATGGAAAAAAAAAAGAAACAAAACACTGCTTTATTATTAGAGCATAAATACCTAAGTGTTACTCTTATGACTGAGCTGAGTTTTATTTATATCCAAATGTTCTTTTTAGATTAACAGAGGGTATCATTTGAGAGAGCTGTTTGTCATCACAACATGTATAGAATGGAAGTGTTTCAGTGTTTGGAGTCAAATTAGTGAAGAGTTGAAACTGAATTGTGTCATTATGTTTCCAAAAAGCTTTAAAATGTAAAACCTAAGGATTAAAATGTAAAAATGTTTGAAATGAAACATACTTAACTAGATAAGCACTCGGTGAGCGTAGACCTCCGCCAAGGTAGTGTTTGTGCTTTCCTCCACTAGATGGCGCTGAATGTACAGCTGACCTCGTGCCCTATGTGCCAATGATAAAGAAACCTTCAAAAAATTCCGGGATCCAGACGGTGATCCGTATCACCACCAAAATTTAATCACTTGCTCCTCATCCCATTTCTAACAATTCCTGAAATTTTCATCTAAATCAGTTCAGAACGTTTCAAGTTATTTTTAACACAAACAAACAAACAGATAAACACCAGCAAAAACATAACCTCCTTGGCGGAGGTAATAAGCTTGGCTTAATGTTGGCTCAGTTTGTAAGAATATGCAATATAAAATTATTTTAGCAAGTGCATAATGATATATATTAATATAACTTTGTGTTTTTTTCCTGGTATTCCATGTAATTCACATTATCCGTGAAATAATGTCATGTAAAGGTACATGAGCAAAATAAATATATTCAGTCCTGCATTCAAAGTACTTAATAATATTTTTTGAGAATAATAAATTTGCTAGTAGCCTTTCGCTTTCCTAAAGCCACTCTGAATCCATCCCATGAGGATCCTTATCCAGGCACTCCATTTGAACCCATTAATATGGAATAACACCACTTCAAACATGATAGGATCACAAAAAAAAAAAAAAATCTAGATAGAAATCTTAATAATCAAAATCACTAGAATAAATAATGTTTGTGCTCTTTGCTCTGTTAAGCAGGAAATGGCAGAGGAGTACTTTTCAGTCAATCTCTTTCCACTTTAATAACAGTAAATGTAATGTGTTATATTGTATTTTACACACACAAACAAATCCCCAAATCAGGCTGTTGGGAGAGTTAAGGGGAAAACAAGCAGAGCTGCTTCACGACAGCTAGCGGGCCAGCAACAGCAAATGTATTTTCTGACATTTGCCGGCTCATACTTCCTTGCCCACAGCAAATAAGACAACAGTTGAATGGGAGTATTGTTTAACTTGTACACATCCACAGGTTAGTGGAGCTGCTTGAGTCGACAGAATGAGGTCTAGTGGTGGGAGGAAGGAGAAAAATGAAGACATTGACAGAAAGAGAAAAGCGGCACTAAAGAGAATCTATTATTAGTCTAAAATCTATTCACAATACCTGTCCTTTGTCATAGGTGATGAGGCCACACATGGATCTATAGAAATAAAGTTACATGTATATGACATGACACATAACTATCTTTTCACAGCGCTACTGTCTGAACTGGCGAAGCATTGGACTCAAAGTAATTTGCTGGTCTTATATTGACTGCCACGCATGCTTACATACATACATACACACACAAACGGTAATGTACTGTCAGTGCTGCCTTCCCTACAGATATGTCATGTGTACATATCAACGAGTCACGTCCGCTCATGCTCTGCGAACAGAGTGAAGCGATAACCGGTGCTGTGAGGGACAGGACGGGACAGAACAAATGTAATAATAAACAAACAGCTGTCGTTTAGCCAAACTGATTACAACTCTTCTGCCATTCACTGGAGGTGTTTAGCCTGGAACTGCAAAAGCAAATCTATCCATCCCCTGGCAGACCAAATGACACAAGATAGTGTGCTTACTGACATTTCCTCACATTTGTCAGTTCTGTGATCACTACAGCATGCATACACACACCCAGTGGAAAAAGAATGCAGTTGATGTGCCTGACACTTTCTTTCTCAGCCACCTCAAGGGCTCAATATTTACCAGTGGCTGACGAATTACAGCTGCAAGTAGGTGAAAACAACGCTGATAGCATTTTCATTGGATTTCATCTGTCATGTGTAAGATTTAATAGTGGTATTAGACTGGGAGGAGACTTTAAACAAACTTGTGCTTGAGTTCATAAAGCTTTGTTAGTTGAATGTTAATAAAGACAGCATCAGGGTATCTTTTGCATGGTCTGTCATTTGCATATTTCTTATTTTTCTCATGTTCTTTTAAGCAGATTTTGTTGAACTTGTATCATTGACATTGAAAAGTTAATACAGCAGGGAGAAATTGTGTACTAGAACACACTTATATACGTCGACCAAAACCATCATCAAATTGACACTGTATCAACAGATTGTATCACACACTGAATAAAGTGTGAAGTTTATTGTTTACACACATCTGTACCCTGGTATCATGATGTTTTTCATCATCAAATAAAGCATCTATAGCTGGTTGGTCTTTATGTAGTGTGCTATGTTACCTGATAGTTTAGATTATATCATAGTTCTGCAGAAAACAGGAAATAGACACATTCATTCATCTTCTATACCCGCTTTATCCTCACTAGGGTCACAGGGGTCACATGGAGTCTATCCCAGCTACTTAAGGGCGAAGGCGGGGTACACCCTGGACAAGTTCCCAGTTCATCACAGGACAATAGACATAATAAAACCACAAATTTTGACCTTAGGAAGCTAAACAAAGGTTTCCATATAGTCTGTGTTTCCAATAGCTGCACTAAAGAACTGTTTTGAATCATACAAGCAAGGTCACAGTTTAGTCTGAACCATGAATCAATAAATGGCGAACTTGCCAACCGTGGTAACATAATCGCTACACACTTTATACCTCCATAAGCTTCATAATCAAACTCACCCATGAGGAAGAAACACTATGGTTTCCTCATCTAATTCTACTTGTTTCATGCAGAGCTGTGTCCAGTGGTGTAAACAACAACAGTGCTTCGGCTTTTATCACTTTGTCCTTTTTTGGCTCTAAACCTTGTTTCTTAGTGGCTCTCATTATTACTTTCTGATGTTGTGGTCAAAGGCCCCATGGTGTTAGTTTTCCTCTCTATGGGAGACGGACAGCCTGACTCACCACTCCCTCTAGTGGTCACACAAATACCCTGGCCTGTCAGTGGAACTTCTTTTTTTAGTATATACAATGAGGGAAATAATTAATTGATCTCCTGCTGATTTTGTAAGTTTCCTCACAAAGAAATGAATAGTTTAGGATTTTCATGGTACGTTTATTTTAACAGAGGCAAAATATCAACAAAAAAATCTTAAAAAAAAAAAACACATTATAGAAAGATTATAAATTAATCTGCATTTGATCATTTTAAATCATTATTTGTATTCTGTTCATTTCTAATTATTTACCCTATATGTGATAAATGGACTGTATTTATATCGCACATTTTCTACACCTTCGTAGTGCCTAAAGCGCTTTACTAAGCCTCAGATTCTTGCACAGTGGGTGGCTGCTACCCTACTGGGGGCAATTTAGGGTTCAGTGTCTTGTCAAAAGGCACTTCAACATGTGGACAGTCGGACCCAGAATTCAAACAGCCAAACCCTTTGGCCGCTGGACAACTCACTCCACCAACTGAGCCACAGCCACCCTTCATAT
>JAQQZY010000007.1:21051583-21066757 GCA_030068375.1 Ostorhinchus rueppellii | reverse complement strand
GGCTTCGACCAGTAGCAAACTGAGGCATTTCAGGGAGGCGGGTCAACCACGCGCTTTGAGAACCAGTTTTCCTCAATGTGCTTGGCCAGACCCAATGCACAGCATTGGAATGTCGTGGCAACTAGGCACGAATTCAGCTCAATGTGATCTGAAGTGGCCCAGACCAGTAAAATTCATCCATTTTGCAAACATGTTTTATCCTCACTAGGGTCATGGAGAGACCAGTAACATACTAGACACAATAACCGTTACATAATAATCCAAATTTTTCACTTTGTTTTAATGTGAAAATATGGACAACCTGAACTACCATGTACAATCTGACATTTCTTAAGAAAAATAAGTTTCAACAACATTATGTCTCAGCTTATTATTAACACAATACACAGGTCACTGCGATTCTATTATTTTGTTAAAATTTGACTATTTTTTTCTTAAAAATGTTGAAGTTGTTCATAATTGTTCAGGATAGACATATTTTCATGTGACAATAGTTTCTAAATGTAAATATTTTCATAATGCAATTTAACACTCTTGACAAATTCCAATATCTAATGTCTTCAGTGCAATTTATTAATTTTGTGAATTCATTCTATGGGTCGGGTTGGAAGCTTTGGCGGGCTGGTTTTGGCCGTATGTTTGACACCCCTGTCTTAAGTAATGCTTATACAGATCAACATGAGACTTCAGATATAAGAGAGTAATATTTTAGTACGATGCCATAAAAAGGTTTTAGTATTTAGCTTTTGCTCTGCAGAGTCGTGAAAATGGCCTTTTTTCTAAATAACATTGTAATCAGAGTATATTGTTGCTTTTTACTCATCATACTGTAAAAAAAAACAAAAAACAAAACTGTAAAGATACACATTCACCTTTTCAAAATATCTCAGATATAGTGAAAAAACAACAACCTGATAAATATCTAATAACAAAATTTATGATTTGAGAAATGAAGTTACTTTTTAACTTGGTTTTGAATTGAGTCACTTAGCAGCTGATAGATGAGCATAAGCTTGACAGATGAACAGTTGAATATTTAGACTCTTTATCCCCTTCCATAAACCATAAATCAGTCTATTAGAGCCCTTCATTAGTGCAACAGAAAAAGTACAGTCACTTTTTACATGTCCTATTTACTCTTTTACACTTTGCACACCTATTCCCTGATGTTCAGTGCATGGTCTAAGATAAGTTTAATTTGTGCACCAATCCCCCCCATGTCATGGTGACTGTGTGCACCTAACAATTCCCTCAAATGCCAGCCAGTGTAACAACAAGAATAACCAATGCACTTAATGACAGTGATGCTATTAAACTGACAAATTCTGCGGCACAAAAAGGCAATTGGGTATGGAAGGGGCAAAGAGTCTTAACCAGATTCATTACTTGTTCTTTTCAAATGGCACCCGGTCTGTTCCTACCCTTCATTAGTGATTAGCACACCTTTTAGCCTTTCACAATTGCTTCCATAATTCTTGGAAAATACCTTTTTAATGGTTCCCCTCCAACGAAGAGACGTTCTCTCCTTTTGCCTCTTTCCTCAAGACATGCAGTTAGCTGCTTAGTGATTCACGCTAAGGCTGAAATGTCACCGAGACATGCAGGACAGTTGGCCCTGAGAAAGAGAACCACAGCCAATTAAAATCCTCTAGCTCAGTGTAAAAAAGCACAGTGACATAAACATAAAAGCCAAGGTGGTGGTGCAACCTCATTAACTTTGTCACACAGTGTTTCCGGCCTGTTTTTCCTGTTGCTTTAACATGTGACAGTAAGAAACATTGCCTCAGATCAAGCTCTGTCACCATTATGTTCTAGTAGGGAGGCAAAAACAGCACAATACCGACATCTTGGCTCATCTCATCAAATATGGTTAACTGGCATGGATCCCTTGTCAAATTCGTAGTTCATCTGGTGAAATCCAACTTTCCAGCGCGTGATCTACCTGAAACCTCACAGAGATCAGCCAACAATAGCAGATTCTACGTTAATCCTGTCCTCCTGCTGCAGACATTCAAAGATAGAACAACAGGAAAATGTACAACAATGGAAATATGATGTACAATGGAAAACATGGGATGCCCTACACTGTAAAAAAGTAAAACATTGAAGCAACTTCAAAATTTTCTTCAGCAAATCACACATTTAAAAAAATGAGTTGAGTGAACCAAATTAAATTACATTCAATTACATTCAATATAATTTATTTTGTTCCGCTCAACTATTTTTTTTTTTATGTGACCTATTGAAGAAAAAAATTGAAGTTGATTCAATGTTTTACTTTTTACAGTGTACTGTTCATGTCTTGCTTGAGCACTGATCCCAAAATGTCATAAATTAGTAACGTAAGACACTTTATCACAGCTGCTTTTTAATTTACAATGTTAGGAAATCTGTTTAAAGTTAATAATATGTTCCATCAGAGCCCTTCCTCTGTTTCTCTTCCATAACAACATATGAACACTGGCCAGTAAAGCTAAATATCCATTTGAACTGCACCGCTAATCACTCATATGATGTTTGTCAACTGATTTAAAAAATGACTGTCCTGAACGTGAAAGATCATCACACATGACACCCGTCACCAACACCTCAACATATTTCACCTCTGCCTTTGACAGAAAGGTGATCAAGTATTAAAAGATGCAAATCAAAACACTACATTGCTCATGTTTAAGCTGGAGAAACATCGTAACTCTTTAAAACCTGGTGTGTCATCGCTGACACACCCTGCACATATGCAGTTTGGATGGCTGAAACTCTTTCACTGTTTGTGCATTTTTTAAAAACTCCAATGGTTGCAGAAACTGTTGGAATTTTAGGCTTTAATGGTCATTACAGTAATTCCACTCACGCCTGTACTAAAAGCTAGAGAAGAAACCAGTTTAGCAGAATTATAACATGCAGTAAATTATAAAAGCTTGCTAAATTTTAAAAGATCTGGTGGAAAAAAAAAAGTGCTCTATAAAAATGGGCAAATGGACTCACTCACAGCATGTTTTTTAACCTTTTTATAGTCAAAATAAGAAAAAACGAAGTCCAGGTGGATCCTTTTAGGCTTAGGGTTTATCCAATCCTATCCACTTAATTTCTATATATTATTATATATCACATTTAAACAACAAGAATGTTTCCAAAGTGCTGCACATCATACAAACAATACAATAATTAAGACTAAAAACAATAAATAAGTATGTACAACTGCAACAATCAAATAGTTAAAAGTATTAAAATCAATAAAAATAAATAAGTAAATAAATAAAATAACACAGAGGACCACACAACTCAGGCGGTGTTAAAAGCCAGAGAATAAAAGCGGGTCTTTAGACAAGACTTAAAACACTCCAGTGTTTAAAAGGTTAACTGACTCTGAACAGACCGTGGCTCAGAATATTCAGGTATGTAGTCTGTCTATTTACATATTTTCAATCTGGAACTTCAGCAGTTTTATAATACAGTACAGCTTTTTAGACTAGAATTATAATCTAAACTGACAATTATCTTACATGTCAATGATGCATAATCCAGACAGGATGCAATGAAGAAGCTCAGAGCCTTATGGTCGGCTTGGGGCGGTCTTTAATTAAAGGTTTGAGGAGAGATCCCCAAGAAAAAGGCTACCATCAGGCATATGAAAAAGTTTAACAATCCTTGAGGTACAGACCATCTGTTGGAATACCTTTTATATATTCATCTTGACAGCAGTGATATCACAGGCATGTCCTTTGAGTAAAAGAAGGCTCCACAAAAAACGTTAAGACATACTAGAGGCAGGAGGGTTAAAAACAGAGAGGCGTTCTGAGGATGGATGTGAGTTACACATATACAGGGTCATTCAGAGGTCATCCATCTACAGGATCAAAGATGACTTCTCTTACCAGTGAGTGCAATATATTTTGGGGTTTTTTTTTCTGAAATAACATTCCATGGGACACAACAGGATGGGGTGGGACTGTTAGTGACTATCCAAACAACTCAAATGTAATCTGTGGGATTTGAGCTCAGGTATGTTGTGGCACATTAGTTTGCATCAGCAGTAATTCATGTGTGAATTAAGTTTATGTTTTTAACAATTTTATGTTTGTGCTTTTAATTCTATGTTTATTGCCCTTTTTAGTTTGCACTTACTACATAATCTTTGCCATTTTTGACCAGTTTATGTCATTTTGTTACCTAACTGCACCCATGTGGATTCTGTTTTTGTTGTTACTGTTGTTGTTGTTACCATTTTTTCTTTTTTTTTTCTTTCTGTGTACATGTATGTCTGTCTCCCCTCCACCAGACGCACCCACTACCCCACCTCCATCCACCACTGCCCCCCTACATCCCATTCCTCCAGATTCTACTGCACTATTAAGCACCCACGCCTCAGACCCCACAGTCACTGGCAACGGAGGTACAGTACCATCCCACACATCTCCACAGCCCCCTGAGCATGCACCTGTTTATTTTCATTTCACCTTTACTTTCATGTCTTTTCTGTCCTATTACTTCTCTCTGAGAAACTCCACTGTCTAAAGTGTCAATGCTTCTGTCTCATGTGGGCATACTGACATGTTTTTAATGAATGAAACAATCATGTCGATTGAAACTCCATCTTTGTAATGAAGTTATTTTGTTCTCTTGCTAAATGGAATTATTCACATTTAGATCATTTTTCTGAGAAACCTCAAATGACTGTATTTAAAGAGTGTCGAGCTGTTCAAATACTCCATCCACTGTCCCCGTGGCATTTCAAAGACTTCAGTACCTCTGTGCCCTGAAACCTCAAAGAAGCAAATGTCATGTCCAACTGAAAATGTCTGGTCACTGGAGGCACCTCATCATGACTCCTAATGCTGCATTAAGTCTGGAAGAATTCAGACTTTAGAAGTTCTTTTTCTGAAATTTAACATAAGAAAAAGCATGTTTAATGTTCAGAGCACACATAGTTTTGGGTGATTTAGTTAGATCTGTCAAACTGTTTTTCCTCCTACAGTCTTTAATCATAAATACTGATATAAACACCTTCAGTGCTGCAGTGATTGAATCTTCATTTATTTTTTCCTCTGGTGTCAATGGGTAAAAATCTATAATTACCTTTCTGCAAATTAGAATTCAAATGGTCTGAGAGGAAACAGGAAATAATTTTGTGAACTCTAGCTGAGCCATGATGCAGTCTTTGACTAATCACAGGTAGGGGCTTTCATGCAAGTAGGGGGTTTAAGTACATGATTGACAGCTGTAATTGCTGATCACTGTTCAGATTTCCTCAGTTATGACTCTACTATTGCAGCTCGGAGCACTGGCTTTGCTTTTCAACAACAGTTTGAAACAGTGTCAGGTCATCTGTGTTTGTATTTAGTATTTTCCTTTGAATTGAGAGAGCTGCAGAAGGAAGGTGTGTATTTACATATAGTATGAAATAGAGGCACGGCACAAAATTCTCAATAGCATCTAGAAAGTAATCAATCAGGGAATCCCACAGCACAAGTAGCAACAATGCCTGAGCGGCGCTGTACATAGTAGCATTCTATCAAAGTCAGTTACAGGGCATTAGAAGGGATTATTTGTGGAAGTCATGAACCATACCAAATGGATGGAGTTTAAAGACTCAGGGGAAATTGGAACCATTCTTTGGTTTAAGTTACCTGAGGTGATCAAAAAACTTTTCAATAGAAAAAGCCATTTTAAGGTGACAGGCTGCTGTTTCATTGTATAGTATTGTATTCAGATTCTAAAGTGGACGATGAATGATTCCTGCAGGGATGCTGGAGGTAACTGGGGTTTGTACCCGTGTCTACATGAGGTTTATGAAATGTAAAAACACTTTTGGCTGGGTCTTCTAGATACTCATGCATTTTTTTGCAGCCAAAACGAATGCAAATGAAGCAAAAATAGTGTGAGTGATGTACAAAACACCCAAAATGGATTGAATTTACTGCAACTTGTGCTGATAAACAGATAGCATCAGTAGCTGGGTTTCATTTACAGTTTTTCGCAAAATAACAACGATATTTGTACAATTTTGACAAAGTATGTATTTCCAGTGAAGAGGGTTTGGCTTCTGATGCATGATTTTTGTTCAGTCCCATCTACTCGTCTTACAATATGTCATAGAGAGAGGGGGGGGGGGGGTTGTGGTACTTGAATATTTCACTCTGCAGGTGTGCCTGATCGTCCCAAGGCAAAGTCCTTATTCATGACAGCAGCCACACATAATGGATTTCTGGGAGAGAATTATACAGAATTCACCAACGAGTTGTGGGTCCAGAATTTCCGAATGACCCGGGCAACATTTAATGAACTGTTATGTTATTGAACCTCTCGTGGCACCAGACTTGTCATGCCCGTAACTATTGAAAATGCGCAAAAAGGTGTTTCCATTCCACTTTTGTGCAATACTTCTACAACATCAAAACGTCTCAAAAACCACCTCATGAGAGTGTGAAAACGTTTTTTTTTTTGCGATCTTTGACAGTCTTTGCAACATTTCTGTGTTTCCATTACCAGTTTTCTATTGCGCAATTTACATTTTGAGCATTTCTAAGGGTAATGGAAACCCAGCTAATGTTGCACTAGTGTCATTTGCATGGATGTGAATGAGGGAATATACACATGTAACTCAAAACCAGCCCTGTTCTGTTCACAGAAGTCCAGTTGCACACATTTCAGGAGATACAACTTAGTTCTACATGCTGAAAGCAGGCATTAACTGTGAACAAACACAGCTCTGACTCACTGCTTCTCTATGTATCTCTCTGTTTCTTCACATTTTTGAGTTTGTGAGGCTTGAATGATATAGAATTAATGTTTGGTTAGGTATTTATTCAGGGATCAAATCAGAGTGCAAATTATCTATTAGTTTCAAGTATTTCAGTATAAGAAGATAAGAGAACACTTTATTGATCCCACCATGGGGAAGTTTCACAGGTGACAGCAGCAACACACAACACACCAGTGCAAGAGAAAGGGGAGGTAGAATTATTAAAAATGTAAAAAAAAAAAAAAAAAAAGAAGAACTCATGATCACACTGCTGTCTTGCATATCCATATATTTATATTATTTTGCCATCCCAGAGTAACAGCTGCAGAACACCGAGTACCAAACAGAACATCAATACAAATATTTCAGTTAAATCTCAGGTATACTCAGTGACACATTACATTATTTTAAGACTCAGTCATTAATTGCATAATATATGACATGCAATTTGTGTTTTTTTTTTTTGGGGGGGGGGGGCCGGGGTGTATGTTCTGTTATTGTCATGATGGACAAATGTGACTGCAGAGAAACAGCCAAAACAAGTGCAAATTGCAAAGTTTAAAACTCTGTGTTTTTGCGGAGTTATTTTTTTTTTTTTTTTTGGCATCCATTTGATCATGAAAAAGGTCAGCAGGTCACAGTGCCTAGTAAAGTGTTGATATGACTGGAATCAACTAGAAAAGTCAAATCTTTTAGTAACACTTGGGATACACTGAACCTTTTCCTTATCACAAATCCTGCTTAATTTTCATGGACAGAATTCTAGACATAACCCGGGGGGGCATGTTTTTGTGTCATCAGGATCATCAGTGCTGTTTTGTTTCTTTGTAAATTATGTGGCATGCTGCTGGATCATTTGTTAGGAGCTTGACAGGCGTTAGCGATATAGCCTTGACATTTACACATGCAGTACATTCAACCCTTTTTGTTTGATTGTGCAAAAATGGGCAAAGGCCTGTTAGAAGTTCAGACTACATTTTGTTTGAATTTCAGTCTGTGTTGTAATTCCGGTTCTTTGCAGAATGCTAGAGTACAGTAACGCTGACATGGCACCATGTGTTCTGCACTAGAGCGATACGTCAGTCAGTGTTGCTGAGTGACATGTCAATTTAAAGCTAATGTTCTGTGGTCGGCTGCATGTAACAGAGCCTTCTCCTCTATCATCTCCGTTGTGGTGAAAGTATGTAAGCATTTTGAGACAAATGAGAAAACTGACAATCATTTACAACACGAATGACTGTTTTGATATATAGTAACAAAAGTAACAAGCATTCAAATAAACTAAAATATTTTAAAATCTTATAATACAGTCCTGTTATTTGTCTTAAATTGCATTTCTGTGCACTTATCCATCGCTCTGTCGTATTCAGTTCAGTCCCCTCTGATGTAGAGTTCAGCTGCTGTCCTGTTAGTCTTTTTTGTGAATTTTTTTTCCTCCATTCCTCAATTGCGCTCAACTTCCTTGTGCTCCTTAGTCCTATTCACTCAGAATAATTTCCTCTCATCATTGCTTCTTTCTCTAAATTACCATCTTTAAAGCCCTTCAGGAGTCTTGACTCTCCTACTCTCCACTGCTGCTTTGCTTTCCCTCCATGCTTTTTTTTTTTTTTTTTCAATTTTTCCTCACCCGCTTCTTCCCTCTTACCCTCACTTCTCTCTGAAGACCCGGTTAGATAACAGGCTTCCGCACGTTGTTGGATATTCTTCATCAGCGTGTCTCAGTTCTTCTCTGATGTCTGTTTGTGTAGTGTAGAGACACAAAAGGAGCTGAGCTCCTCAGTGTATCTTCAGGGAATCTAAATATCAGACTCCCTCACTGCATCTCCCAGTCACAGGATACTACACTATCTGCTTTCATGTGTCTACTTGATTTATTACCAGGTCTTTTCACAGGCTCCAGATGAAAGCAAACAACTGTGGAGCTGTACCAGCCTCATGACGTTTTGTCTTTTTAATAAAGTTGTCTTCCTGTGCAAGGGGAAATACACCATCGGTGCAGGACTAAAGCCCATATGCTGAATATTAGCATGCCGTATACCTGATGGCACCTCTCAGTTACACCTGTCTTTGTTGCATATGTTGTCTTTTACTAAACTTTTATCTTCCCGCTCTTGCTCTTTAATACTAGCAAATTAATTAGTTAAATCACTGGCATCCTCCTACGACTATCAGTGATTAAAAGCTAATGGTGGTAATTCAAGTTCATTTACCAATTTAGAACATTAGAATAATGAATACAAACATGACCTGAAATATTAAAGCAGATCTAAATGACTGCTCAACAAGAAGAACTGTATTTAAAATGTTTTAGTTTATTAGTCATTATATTAGAGTTAATATCTTTTTTAATGTCCTTTGGAGTTCAGATCTGGTTGAATGGTGACACTCAATATGGCAGGTACCTCTGCAAGAACCAAAACAGATGTCTGTTCATATGTATCAATGTAAATCATCTACCGACAGAAGCAACTGTGTCAAATAAAAAGGAAAGATCCTGTTAATTGCATTTTTTTCCACAATACTGCAGGCAACAGATCTCATCCACCAGCATGGATAATAAAAGTTTTACCCTGATGACAAGTTGGAGGGCGGGCTCTCCCAGAATGCAATAAGAGCCCACTGCCTGCGGGTCTTGAGCTCACTATGGATGTTTCTGTTCAACCCATTCTTTCCAAGCCAAAAAGTAAAACTGTATAAATTATATGGCAGCAAAAAGTGCAGAAAAAAATGGTTTGAATTGGTTTGTAGACACATTTATCAGTACCAGTCAGTTCTTACCCCAGTGACAAAACATTGCATTATTTTGCCACTGCACAATAAAAGGAAGTCTGTAGTGAATGCTCATAATGTGGATGTTCGCATTCCAAGTAAATTCATACTGCTCTAGTAGGGCTGATGTCTATTACATTCTGCATCATTTCTTGTGCATCTTTTCTGCTTGTGGAGATTTTTAGGATGCCACATGAGAACGGGAAACTCTACCAACAATGCAAATACAAAGATATGTAGCACAAAAATGTATATACAGATAATAAAATGTAAGAGATGATAAATAATGAAAAAATCATACATCTAAATAAACAATACTGCTCCAAACTCTACTAAATCAGTAAGGACTGTAGTACATTTGTGTTCCAACTGTTATTCTGATCTGCATCCTAAAACACACAGGCTCTCCATGTTAAACCCTCAACCAAAATACAGCGCTTCTGATATTAGCACTTTATCAAGGTCAAGAGGGAGGTTCTGCTGATGTTGCTTTAAACCCTTTATGGGGCACTCATTGAAATACTCTGAAATTCAAAATTTCAACCTTAGTGTGTTATTGGACATCATCATCCACCTCCTCATTGGTTGGCGTGACAACAGTTTCCAGTCTCTTGGCTTAAAACATTCAAGCAGCACTTGCTAAAAAGTAAACACATCCAATAAAAAAAACTGTTATAAGGTCATAAACTGACAGAAATCCCCCACATCCACTATTTTCAGCTTTAAAATTTCTAAAAAAAAAATCTCTGAATAAAAACCAACATGCTTCTTGACCTCACTTAGGCACGGAATGGAATTGGCATTATTTAATGTTTGTGGAAATGACCAAAAACAGTCACTTGCTCAGTGAAAGGTTAAAAATAACCAATCGTCAGCTGCCATCACATCCATGAGCGGCTGGGATAGCGAGGTGATGCTGGACGATCCACTACAATGAGGCTAAAATAGAGCCCAGAGGCAAAGTAGGATTTCAGAGCAACATAAATTTAATCAAAGTTGATATTAATTAACCTTGATGTTAATTGGGATAAATTTAATCTGAATTTTAAAAAATGAATACCAACATTTTCATTTCATGTCATGCTAATAGGAATGGCCTTGCATCTGTTAGTTATTAAACATGATTAAATTAAGCTTTGTTCTGCTGTACAGTACAGTTCTGTTACTGGATCATATAACATTCAGTACATGTGATAAAATATTGGAGCATTTTAAACCTAAATTAGTTCTTCTCTTAATACAGATGTAGCTCTACAGTAGGTGTGACTTCCTGTGCTTTTTCACTTGTCTAAACTGTTTTAGGCTTCCAAAAACAGCCTTTCATTTAGGATAGAATCTATTATTAGGCAGACACTAGGTAAATTGGCTGCAGAACAGAAAACAGCATCCTCCACTTTTGTGTGTGTTGTTTTTTTTTTTTTTTTTTTATTGGTACAAATGTTTGGTCTCAAGGCTTAAATATGATGTATTTACAGAGGTTCCCAAATGTGAATAAGATAAATTAGTTTACAGTAATAAAACTACACAAATGCTTCTTTGTGACTAATTTTGCTGTCGTGGAGACAACATGTAGGTAGTAAACTCAGGGACCGTTTTAAAGTAGGATGTTTTTTTCATCCTTGCAGGAATATCAGTAAATATTTTATTTTTGTCTCGTAGACTGAGTGTCTCTAATGAGAAGCGTAAATATGACAATAACCCGTGACTTTATTTTGAACTGCTGTTGACCTTTGGAGTGCAGCCAGTGTACAGGTATGCACGGGCTTCCTGTGTTTTTCATGGGTGCTGTATAATGCCAGGACCAGAGCATAACTGCAGTCTGCGATTCACTTTATTAATGAGGTGTTGGCAGGTATGCCCAACACACACATCTCTTCCAAAGCCCAGGCAGCCTTAATGGCTATAATAACTCTTTCACTAAGTATCAGAGGTCTATACAATGTCACCAGACCCCCACTCTCCTCAGACACACACACACTCACACACATTCACATTCCCTTCACCCGCTACCACTGTGTTCTCTAAAATCTGCCAAATGCTTTTTCATGGCTTGCAAATTAGCTTTGACCTTGTGATGCTGAAAGGTTGAATCTTGCACATGGGTTTCTTTGGTGTTTAAAATATTTACTATTCACTTCTCATAATCAGCATTCTTGTGGCCAACCCCAGCCCCTGTAGCCTCGTATTGCGGCAGAAAAAGGGCCCACCGCCGAGAAGACAGCAATTATTCATGCCCAGCGTCTCTGTCTACAGAGAAGATAGAAAAAATAAAATAATGCCCATCCACCTCCTCACACAGTGAAAGTTCTTTTCTCTTAGTGCCATTAGTCCTTCCTTGAGAGACGCATAAGATAAAAGTAAAGAAATGCACCAACAACCTTGAGAGTCTTAATCAAAGTGTATACCATGGCTTCAAAGATATTGCTAAACTGATCCTGCTGCTGCTACTGTCAGTGGAGTCTAGAGGAGGTTACAATCATAATCCACCATCATTGTTGTTGAAAGATGACTTTTTTTATGATGAGTTCCCTAAACCTACAGAAGATCTTTCTTCTCATCAAAGTCACACTCTGAGACGATGCAAAATCCAAAGCCCAGGATTTGTCAGGGTCCAAATGTTGGGGTTAGTCTTGTTTCAAGTGAGTAAAACCTGCATATAAATCGTAAAAAAAATGAGGATTATTTTTACCCAGTCTGTGAAATCTGACCCAGTTGATCTGTGTTTATTCACCACCTCCTTTTACCTCACAAACATCTACCAGCCAATCTGAATTTAGCTCTCTGCTTCATGCAGTAGTAATGATATGATCTAACACCGGTCTGAAAAATTAATTTATGTTGCAGACAGCACATGATACCATTTGTGTTTTCCTCTGGATTAAATATTAAGATCTTTAGGAGTTGGAAGTGGTACAAGCAGAGAAACACATCCTTATTGGCAGCAAATCCCAACAGGTGAACATATCCATTAGCAAAGTAGAACATCGCTTTAAGCTGTTCATTTGTCTCATTTAGAAGTGCGCTCTAACTAATGAGCTATCCAAGAGGATGAAACTGTTTTATCTTGATTATTATGTGCCTGTGGTAAATGATCAGAAAAAAAAATACAAAATTAAACAACGTATTAAAGTTGAACTGTTATGAAATGAATATGAAGATATTGGCATGCATATTAAAAGTATAAATTTTTGTCGAAAGGATTTTTTTTAAAGTCCAGCGGTATGAAAAAGAATATGCCGTACAGCCTTAAGAATAAGTGCAAAGATTTAATGTTCCAGTTTTATTGCAGCAAACTATTCAAGAATTAAAAAGCACATTAGCGCCACATAATGTATTGCACTCCACAGATACTAATAGTTTATGTCTTTAACCCCACATTCACCTATTCAAGCCTCTGTATGGTGAGAATAGCCCGTTTGTGAAAACTCAATAAGTGTAGGGACAATTTTCCTTCCTTGGAGGGATTCTTAACTGCTTTATCCCATTGCTATTGATCTTATTTTAAAACAGAGGGCACAGGTTGGGCCATCCGACGTGCAAAAGACATATTTTCTGGAGGACAAGTGGTTAGTGACTGTGTTTTAACCAGAAAGGCTAAGTTCCAGTTACAGCCTCCCTGAGGGGGGAAATGGTTAAAAATTGAGCAGCACCAACCATCTTCTCTCCATTCCTCTCCAGCTCTCCATTCTTTGCACCATAAAGCTAAGGAGCACAGGAGAAATTAAAACATAATGCAAAGGTCTTTCCACTTATTGCTGGGCGAGCTTATTGATGACCTGTCACATTAACTTGCTTTGGGGAAGAATTATAGCAACAATTTGGTATAGTAAAGTAGAACCGAACAAGAGAAATCATTAAAACCTGGGGCTCGTGTTATGAATTACATGCAATAGCCCTTCCATTCATTTAATCACAATAGTGGAGGACACTTGCAATCTTGAAGAATAACTCATGGACTCACATGCATACACACACAGATGTGGAAGAGTCATTTTCATTTCTTGACATAAAGTCATCAGTTGTCGCTTCACAGTTTGTCTGATTTTCGTGAATTTGCTTTCCACAGAGATCACCTATTTGTGTGTGTATGTGTGTGTGTGTTCTAATTTTGTCTGTACTAGACAAACAAGGCTGTTCTTCACTTTCCAGCCACATATTGCATTGTTACACAGAATATCTGAGAAATGCAATATAACCATGATTAAGTTACCACCAGAGAAACACTGATACCATCTCTGCTTCTTAGTTGTACTTCATTGTATTTTTTTTTTTTAAAGGTTATGGGTATTTTAAAATAGAGAGCTACTTTGACAGACTGACTTGCATGTGATTTAATGAATTCATATGATTAATTATCTTGCTTTGCTTATAACTTCATGCTGTTACCCTGCTGACCACAATTTCTTTTCACTCTGAGAAGAGAAAGTGGGGGTTGCATATCCGAGATAGTGTCCAAGTCTACGTGTGGGCTTTATTGAATGATTAGCAGAAGTAATTTGTTTGCAGAATCTAATTAATCCACTCTGACCCAGCTAGCAATAGTGTGTAAGCACTCACACAAACACACACCCGTCTTATAGAGTCTCCTCTTCCCTGTCTTTCTCACATGCATGGGTGCATGTATTCAAAAGTTTTCACACAATGTGTCTGTCGGCCCTCTATTTCAGCCTCCAGGGACTCTTTCATCTTGGCAGTAGAGCCGGCATTAGATGCAGATTGGTGAATTTCCAGTCTCAGCCAAAAAGTTGTGTATAATTGACTCATCAAACGAGTTTGGACTGCAGGCACTCTGCTTCACTTTCTATCTTTCCATACCCCATGTTTGCAGGCACTCATTCTTTAGACCTTAACTTATGTCTCACTGCAGCTGAAAACATACATACCCTTAATTACTTTCACATCTAATATCCAACATTTTTAAATATTAATGTAAGATATGTTTCACAAATGTCTTATATATTCAGTTTATTCAAAACACTGAGAAATGTAAAACCTTGAGCCTGAAAAGGCTTCCTGTATGTTGTTTCTTTTCAGTCACAGTTTAGTCAGAAATACAGAAATACTGAAAAGATAAACTTTCATGTAAAATTCCTTCTAACATTTTTCCAATGTATGTGGAAACGGGTCGCTATAAATTCAGTGTAATGTATTCACAGTGATCTGCTCACACAGAC
This sequence comes from Ostorhinchus rueppellii, assembly GCA_030068375.1. Classification (NCBI taxonomy): domain Eukaryota; kingdom Metazoa; phylum Chordata; class Actinopteri; order Kurtiformes; family Apogonidae; genus Ostorhinchus; species Ostorhinchus rueppellii. The sequence continues at coordinate 21,052,072 of JAQQZY010000007.1, read as the reverse complement.
ACAGAGATTCTCTGACCCTCACCAGAGACACAAGGACACTGCAGCTCCATAAAGCCATGCTTAAGCTTGCTGCTGGTTTATTGATCTGAGCAACTGAGACCATTGCTTCACAAGCTACAATGGCAAGAAGCGTTATTAAAGAGGAAAGGGTGCCTGTAGGGGATGAATTTTAATATACCCTAATTTGATGCTGAGGGGAAAACAGGCAGATATACAGCATGATAACCTATAACACATAAAGACCCTTTAAGTAGCATACTGATGGAGGAACGGTGCATCTGATCTATCGATGTTAGAGCAGAAGTAGTGCAGAAGATGATACACCGTTAAATCCAACAGATGCTAAATTCACTTAGTCAGATATTGATCACCGACTGTGGTCTTTAAAAATATAACCACCACCAAATATAACCACTGAATAGTGAAATATTTGGCTGCAAGAGTAAAATATGCATCAATCTCATAAAAAAGTCGACACCTTGTTTGTTT
>JAQQZY010000007.1:21034830-21051551 GCA_030068375.1 Ostorhinchus rueppellii | reverse complement strand
AGCATTTTCTGATTGTGATGAGTAGTCGTGAGCACAGTTTTTTTTTCCTTCTCTCAGGTCAATACTACTGTTGTCCTTGCACAAAAAATACAAAAACCAAGGCACTCTCTTATAATTTTAACATGCCTTTATTAATTATGACACGTCTCAGTGGACTTCATTGAGCTCCAGTGCGTTTCAGCCGGCTGTCCTTCACCAAAGAACACCTCTTTTACTATTTTTCATTATTGCCTGGAGGTCCATGAAGCATTCCTCTTTACAGTTTGTTCAACACTACTATTGTCCTAATTGGGCTTGTGTGGTATCACATACATACTGTTTTCACCAGCTGTGAGTGCACTTTAAACTTACTGAGATTTGTTGCTTTGCTGATAAGATAACTGAGAGTTTGAGGTGGAAATATTTCATTGGTGTAATCTTGGAAATTGTTCCATGCTCATTTTAATTCATCTACATCCACGATACTTTTAAGCAGAAAAGATGAATAAAAAATGTTATGGATACGTGGATGAGCTCATTAAATGGTGTGATGCAAGTTTCCTTCAGCTAAATTTCAAGAAGACAACTAAAGAAATGATCTCTGACTCCTCGGATATTGAAGAACCAGAAAATACAGACAGCGTTATCTTGACCTAATCAATCCACCATTAGTATTGTGGTCAGCTCCAGCTGCTTAGCCGCTGCTACCATCGCATCGGCTCAGATCTCAAATAGATTTCTTGGCCGCATTTGTATTCAGAGTGGAAAGTGGAATTCACGACTTAATGTGAAGAAATTAACCTGAGATCACAGTGGTGAGTGTGTGTACGTGTACCTATGAAGTGATGACTTCTAATTCAAAGAAGCAGGGGATTAATCTATCGCTCGGTTCTTGTAGGCTCATCATGTCTCTCCAGCTGAGTCCTTGATGGAATGTTTGAACTAATAATGTTCCTTTGTATGTCCTTTCTACACCTGTGTGCTCCTGCTTTTATTAACTACTTTTTTGTCACTTTCACACAGTCACAGTCGCACAGTGAACTGTTCTGTTTGACTTAACCTTTACAGCACCCTCTATGCCTCTATTTTACCTTTATTTTTTTGTATTAGAACTTAATCAACCTTTGGTTATATTATGATATGAGTGTCTTTTAGTCTGGCTGGATCAAATGGCTGGAAATTCTATTATTTCTATTTCACATCCTCTTGAAAACCCCCACAGCTGTATTTCCAACCAGTATTACTTTCCGCTCACAGTAACAACATATGGAGCCGGTGCTAGTGAAACAGATCAGAAGAGGAGTTAGTGGCGCACTTTTAGTCCAGTCCAGCTAAGCAGTGGCTCACAAAAGCCTTGAACTCTTTTAATTTATTAAACAAGCCCAAGTCGCAAGGCTATGCGACAAGGAGAGTGTTATAAATATTAAAAGAGGAGTTTGCTCTGCCACGCTCTCATATTAAATCACACAGAGAAGAATGTATGTGCCCTTATTAAAAGATAATGTGTTCTGGAGCCATAAAAATGTATAACCCTCTACTCTAGATCCCTCTCCACCATGTCGTCTTTCCATTTTCAGTCTTGGTTCAACTGAAATTTCAGTCTTTTCCTGTCCATCAATCTCTATTTTTTCCATTTCCTTTCTCTGTGTGTCCTCTTACTCCCCTGCTGTATTTTTCTCCCTCCGTGAGTAGCAGTGGAGTAGGACAGAATACATTACAACAGAACAGATGAACCGTGTTCTGAAGGCGCACACATGAAAAGCCTTAATACTTTGTAGGTTACTCTGATTTTTTTTTTTTTGTGACAGCATTTTCAAAAATATGGGAGACAAAAAAGTATTGTTGTTTTATTTTAAATGAAAACGCCTGATATTTTCATCTGTATTGTTGCTTTCTGACCCCGCGTTGCCTGAAAAGTACCTTGAAGTTTGCGGCTTGTGATTTTGAGGATGGTAGATAGATGATGTGAATGAAAAGTTCCAGTGACAAAAACAGAGACCCAGATTTAGAGTGACACATGACTGAGAATTTAGAGGCATATGACAAATGCGACCTGTTTTTTCCTTGAATAGGAAGGCAATGTTTAGCTATGAACCAAACCACTGGGTAAATTATAGTTGATGATGGGAAAGACTTCACCAAAGGGATTAGAGTCCACTCTGGGCCGGACTTGGATGTCATTAGGATTAGCCATTAGCACAGATCATTGGGGAACTGTGAATGTCCTGCTAATCCATCTAATGTTAAGATGCTTTATGGGTTCAGTGAAAACTGTGACCTCTAATCACAAAATGACATATTGTGTGGACTGCTAATGTCTCTGTTATGTTTTATAACATTATAATGAATAGTTGTGGAGGCATTTCAGGTAAGGCTCTAAAGCCAATGCACCATATGGACAAGAATCACAGTTTTATTTTGAACACCTTCCTAATAATGCAGGTCTTTTTTTTTCTTTTCTTTTTTTCTGATAAATAGCCATATATCATAGTTGGGATAGTACAGTGACTGGAGGCCTGATGGTGAAATGTAGATTTTTGAACCACACTGTTAAACAGTTTTACCTCTTCTTATGAAATGATTGTGACAGTGTGATTCATTGTTAACAGATATTGTGTAACTGGAACTCAGTATGTAATCATTGCACCGAGTCAAAGACAATCACTGTATATAAATAGGATTAAAGAGAAGAATGTGTCTAAAGTTATTCTAACTACATATAGGCAACAGAGAAGTTTTATTTTTGAGGTTCTGCGTTGTCTTACTTAAGTTTGATGTCATTTTGGTTTCAGTTTTTCACACTTTACAGAGCAAGCACCAATTTATAGAATCTGAAAAAGTATGCAAAATGAAAGTATCAGTTAATCCCATTAATCATTAAAGGTCCCATGTTGTACAAAGCAATGTTCTGAACACACTAGACCAGAGGTCACCAACCCTGGTCCTCACGAGCTACTATCCTGCAGCTTTTAGATGTATCCCTCTTCCAACATACCTGATTCAAATGATACAGTAAGCCTATTATCAAGCTCTGCAGAAGCCTGATAACAACTGTCAGGTGTGCTGGAAGAGGGAAACATCGAAAACCAGGGGTGGTGACTCCTGCACTAAACAATGATAAACACAAACATGCCTTTGTTCTGCATTTCTATTTTGTTTCAGTCCATCATCTGCTGTTCATTGTAGTTGTTTTAAAACCTTTAAACATAGAGCTATGTTTGTAGCCAGTTCTGTCCACATCCAAATGAAAGTGTCTTTACATTTAATCTTTCCTATGTGATTTATCACTATTTCACTAGACAAACATTTTAGAAAATGAATGATCAATGGATGCTTTTGGTCACTGGTGACATAAGTCTTTCAGAGTTAATAGCAGTTAACAAACTTCTTTTTTCCACTGCTAGTTTTAGGTTTGGTTTTTGTAATGATGTTCCAAACCACCTTCCAGCCCTAAAGGCACAGACAGTTAGTTACTCAGAAGGCAGTGGAGTTTTCTGTGCAGTATTCCCTTCAGGTCAAAATTGATGCCATAGCAGCAGAGGCAGACAACGTGTTGTGGAAATGTCCAGGGGTTTGACTTACAGACAACCCCTTCAACATGACACCAGCGCACAAACACAAAGTGTGAAGCGCTGTATAGGTAGACGTACAATTGCATGGTCATGGCTTGTTTGCACCTGCTTTGGGTTGTAACTGCCAAAATGAAGCGCAGCAGTCATGATGGTAGAAAACTGTCCTGACAGATAGAGGTGAAGAGACACAGCCATGTGTGTAACTAAACGCCACAGTCCTCGCCCTGCTGGGCTGTGCTAGGGGAACATTCCTTTACTCTATGCTCCACTGACCAAGCAGAACTGCAGCACAGTGAAACCACGCTGCACACGTCTGTGTATGAGCGCGAGTGTCGGTATGAGTGTGTGTTTGTCCACTGGGAGGCAGTGAAGTGTGACGGCCTGGTCACTCAGACCATGGAGAGTTATGGAGCGAGAGTGAGCCAGCTGTTCAATTTGGCCACATGGGCGGACACCCAAAGAAAAGGAGAATAGTGAAGAGACACAGAGTCAATGCACAGCGTGTGCTCTATGTATAAACCATCCTTCCATCACTGCTTACCCTGCTCTGACATTGCCATATTTTAGCAATCATGAACCTCCACACACACATCCACACAAACGCACAGACGAAGTGACAGGCCTGTATATGGCATGCCTTGGCACTCGGTGGAGGATAATGAGATGAGTACTAATTTCTCAGGTGTCATAGACTGATATGAATAATACAGGCTATTCCGTAGCCCATCTCCCCCACTGCTGTCACTGTCAACTTTTTTAGATTCATCGACGGTGCACTGGTACGCCGTCAGTGTCACGTCCTTACTCCTACTTTGAATAGCCTTCAAGCCAGACTGTGGAAAAGGGAAGCCAAGGTGAATAAAGGAAATAAGCCATTGTTGGAGGAAAAGGGAAGCTTTGATGGGCTTTTGCATGAGGCATGAACTGGCTCATCATGCAGATCCTTCACTCTTTCGTGACTTGACTATCTTCTGTACTGTAGCAACCTTCCAACACCTAATTCATTTTCCTAACAACAGTCCTTCCTCGCCAAGAAACAGAAAAAGATTGATCTTTCCTTTTTTATTTTCTGTGTGATGATTTATTTACTGTGTACTACTCTTCCACTGCTGCCCTGGTTTGCATGTTGGGGACTCCTGCAGCACCGTGGGGGTGGTCTTGAATTATTCACGTCATTTTTCCGAGTCACTCTTTCATTCTCTTTTTCCTTCATTTTGCAGGGCGAATGTGTGTCTGCCTGTGTCTGTATCTGTGTGTCAATGTGGTGTCCGTCTCTCCTCCTCTCTCTCCTTTTTATTATTCTCAGAGAGCCAGGCAACTCTGCTCTGACTGCATGATGGGAAAGGGGGGAGGAATGACAGCAACTCAGAATGATCATTAGACCAGGAATGAACTGGAAATAATCTTCTCTTTTCCCCTTGTTCTGTTTTGTATTGTCTGCCTTTCACTGTTTCTCTGCCCTCACTCCATCACCTCCCTAAGCAGTGCATTCATCTTCTCTTTTTGTCTGCCCGTCTGTGTCTTTCTTCAGATCCCAACGCTCTGGGGCAGCACGGCACTGACCATGCCTTGATCGGAGGAGTGGTGGCTGTAGTGGTCTTTGTCACCTTGTGTTTAATCATTGTTCTGGGAAGATACCTGGCCAGGCATAAAGGTAAAACCACAGCGGACCAGACCCGGGTCTCTTAAAGCTCATGTACCCAGTGGAGCATGTCCTACTTGTAGCTTTCTTTAGCTATTTTTCTCCAAGGGCAAAGGTATGAAAGCACAACGTACCTGTAATAGAGGAAATAATACTGAGATCAACAAATCATGAGGGCTTTAAAGATCAGACTAGTAATGTTCAACATTTTTTTGTCCCATGAAAAGGCCAAAAGCAACAATATGTTAGTCTGAATATTAACTTGCTCTGGCCTTTATACAAGGTCCCAAGCCTATTCACGGTAATATCATCAAATAGCAGGCAGTTTAACAGTATAAAGCCCTCATGTGTTTCTAATAGATGTGTTTTGAGTAATTTTGGGTCAACAATAGAGCTATGACCGAAAAATAAGCTACATTGGACCAAATAGAAAATACCTTTTGGTCATATCAGTCTAATCGTTGGACTTGGTCTGTTCGCAGCGTTTGTTCAATACAAAAAAAATAGAATATACCACGACAGTGCCGAAAGTATTATTGGACACAAACACAAGCTGTAAATAAGCCATAAATACCTTTCAAAAAATATTCTTCTGAACTTGTGATTGTTTTGATCAAATCAGAGCAAAGTTTGATAAGAAAATCTGCGCAAGCATCTGCAAATAAACTATTCAATTCTGTTTTTTTCTCTGTTGTTTCTTCTTTTATTTTTCAGTTTTTTAAATAGCTTTGAGGTGCTCTGATCTGCAGTTGTCTGTTTTTTTCCTACCAATTTCTTTTTTAAAACTTCGAGAACTCGAAGAATTATTGAGCTGCCAAAAAATAGACCAGAAAGAAACAAACCAAAATCATAAAAAGAAAGTGAAATTCTGAACTTTGCTGAATGTCTTGAAAAACCAATACGTGCATAATCGTTTTCACAAATTCAGTTAAACATCTGTTAATGGGTGTCAGGGTTGTTACTTGAGTTTTTGTCAGTTTCTTACTTTTGTTCTGCAAAGAGTTTTTAGCTACAACTAAGCGCCACATCAAATTGTTGGACATGCACCTTTAAGCCCTTAACCGCCGCTATTGAGGAGAATAAAAGTGTCTGCGGATGCTAATCTGCCGTATCTGTGAAAGGCTTTGTACGGTTACTCACTGCTGTATTTGCATATCCTGTGCTAGCTTCTCATCATACTGTATATGAATAATGTAGCATTACTAAGGTTGTCTTCACATCTGTTTTTCGCCTCTGGCAGTGAACAACATGCAGAGCTGCTCAGTATTTGTTTTCCCTGATATAGGTTTGTTTTTCGTTTCCGCAGGAACATACTTGACAAACGAGGCCAAAGGAGCGGACGATGCGCCCGACGCCGACACAGCCATTATCAACGCTGAGGGCAACCACGCGCATGCAGAGGAAAAGAAAGAATACTTCATTTAGACTGCAGAGGGAGCTGCGCCGCTCTCTCCCTCTCCTTTTCTGTCTTTCGATCTCTGTATCTCTTCTCTCTCTTTCTGTCTCTTCTCTCTTTTCTTCTCCGCCTCCGACCACTGCCCCTGTTGTGTCGACGAAGAAACCACAGGCGGTCCACAGACAGAGAAGTTCCCCAAGTGTTTTCATAATGCTGCCTTTTGTTTAGGCCATTTCCATCATTTACACAATGTCTTTTATTTCATTTTTTCCCCTTTTCCTTCTTCTTAGCGGTTGGTTTTTACAGGCAGCTTGCCATTGCTGCAGAAGTTGTCCCCGCTCCCATTTTATTTCCCATCTTCAACACGAATATCTGGAAATCTGTATATCTACCGTGACTGCTTTTTACATGGCCTCTTTGTTCATCTCTCTTCTGCTCCCCCCTTCCAACTAGATACCCAAACACACCTTTGTTCACACACGTCCACAAACACATATCATATCTCACATCAACACGGTGCCTAAAAATACAGACGCCATTGAAATTCTGTCAATGCCTTCATGTATCGTCTGTCAGTAGCAATGTAAATGCTTTGTAGGTGGTTACCTTGACCATCGTTTCATTGCTTTAGCTCACAGCTTTTGATTATGCATTGCGTCGTTTTTTAATTCTTATTATTTGAATGAAGATCTGTGGTGTTTACGCCTTATACATGTACATGTCTATCACACTGAATATGGTACTTTTAGATGATCCACCTCCCCAACCCCCTCCTCTAAATAGACTTGTAATTAAACAGTTGACCCTTGTAAGATAAGAAGAAGGTTTTGTGTAACACTGTAGCAAGGTTTGTCAGATAAGTGTACAATATGATTTTCATTATAGGGTAGGGGTAAAGGGTAGTGTGGTATTGTGTAGAGCAGAGAATACACACCAAAAATATATGAAAGATGCTAGATTAAGCATTCCATCAAATACACTCAATCAAATATATAAAACCATTTGCTAATCTGCTGTCCATATGTACTTTTGTCTGTATATTCCTGCACTGTCCAGGCTGCAGTTTAGCAAAATGCCAACACCTTCAGTGTCCTCTTGACAGCTTACAGTAGTTTGTTATTCACATAAAAGGGTTCAGGTGTACAGAAAGAGTCAATCACCTCTCTTTAGAGCTGTATAAATTGTATTGAAATTAGTTTAGCTTTTCACTTTGAATAATTTCGTTTATGTCATCTCTTTGACAACATTTAAGGCTTGAGAACCCCATGAAATGTAAAAATGAGTGTTGTGAGGAGGAGGAGGAGGAGGAGGAGGAGGAGGAAGAGGAGGAGGAAGAGGAGTTAAAATATGAAACAGGATTTTTTTTCTGGAAAATAAATAATGTTTTAATTGATGCCTCTTGGTATCACAAGGTCAAGGCAGCTTTTCACTGTAAACTAAAGTTACTTAACTGTCCTGGATGAGATGATTCATAACATCATTTTGCTGCAAAAGGCAATGCCTTCTGTTTGTAAATGGATTGTATTTTTTTTTTTGTTTTTTTTTTTGTTTTTCCAGACTTTTTTTTTTTTTTTTTTTTTTTTTTTACCTTGTAACCACTTATTAGAATTTTAGTTTTAGTTAGACTTTGGATATTCATTTCATTTTTTTTCTGCAGAGTTGCTCTCTGTGAACCTAACTTTTGTTTGATTTCATGGGGTTTTCAAGCACAAAAAGGAAAAAAAGAACAAAAACTGAACAAAAAAAAATAAAAATAAAAATTACGTGTGAGTGCTGGGTCATAGATCTGCAGGGGCCTCCTTCCCAATTCTAAGAACTGAAGATAAACAGAGAAGCACAAAAATGTCTGAATGAGTAACTGTATTCCTTTGCCAACGACTAGATTGCCTTGAGAATGGTTGTTCAATTCCAATGGGTGATGGAAGGATGACAAGGCTGTCTTTGATTCAATCCTGGAAAAATACAGTGCATCTTTTTGAAAATGTGAGCTAAATCATGGTTTTTATATATTAAAAAAATCTTATATTTTTTGGTTTAAATGGTTCTAAACTCCCTGCTGTATATTGTGTCTGCTAAAATGTGGTTATTGTGAAAATTACTGTTTGAAAATTCTGGGTTCCCGTACTTCTTAAAATTCTCCTTGAAATTTGTATATTAGCCACCTTATCTATTTTACATTTATCATTTGCCATTGCATTAGAAAACTTTCAAAGAAATATATCTTATTTTGGCACAGGGCATGTATATAAAGTGTGTGAGGTAAACTTTGGTAATACACATTAGCATGTGTTTTTTTTGTTTAGTTTTTTTTTTTTCATTTATTAATTTATTTGAACAAAAATGACTTACTAGGAACCCACAATGAAAGTATATTTGTGAGCTAATTTTGAAGCGTGATGGCTTCTTGTGTTTGTGACATGCTCTTAGTGCTACAGATCTGATGGAAAAAGAAAATATTATCAACAAAAAAAAAAAGAAAGAAAAGACGAGTTGGGAAAAATCGAGTTTTAATGTGTTTTTCATTGGCTTTTTGTCTGGCAAGAAAGTAAAAAATATCCATGTGTTTTTATGAAATTCTGACAAAGTATTACCTTCGTGTGGGGCAATGTATCACACACCACATCAAATATGTAACATATCCTTGAAATAAACTTCTGTTTCTTTTGCTATATCCCTTTCAGTCATCTTATATCAGTTTGGAGGAATTTGGGTGATTTACGTATCTCCTGTGAAAGAGCGATAAGCACTGTGGCCTCTGTAATTCAAGACTTAAAGGCAAGGCACTAATCTGCTAAGAGGGAGCAAATTATTACCAAGGGCAATAAAAAAATAGGGCCCATCTGTCTCCAATTCAGTGGCCAATTTACAACATTATGCAAATAAGTTACAAATAAGTTCTAACTCAAGCACTGCTGGGGTAAATCACAAGCTGGGAAACATTAGATCTATTGCCTAAATTGTAGTGTGTCACCACTGACATAGTGTTTAGTTACATATAACACTTCCATCACATAATTATTAGTTGAAAATTGCAAAAGCTGTGCCAGTTTCCATATTTTACTTTCAGTGCACTTAAATCAATCCACCACTTTTTACTGAGGAAACTTCAGCTCCACAACGAACCTTCAATAGATTCGATGAAACATTTTCTAGACTGGCTCCTTATATCTGTCACGTTTTCTGTATAGAGTTATGTACAACTGTTTCACAATGATGTAATGTCTTTTATATAGTTTTTTTTTATATATATATATATATATAATTATTTTCATTGTGTCTTAAATCAGTGACGTCAGGTTTTTTGTTGCTTTACATCTGTCTTCATGATAGAAAAAACGAGAAAAGACAAATGGATTTGATTCACTAAAGTCAGAGAAACAGGCTGTTTTATATTACGATGTGTGCACTCATACTAACCAGGTCTGCAGTGATGAGTTGGATTAGACCGAACAGGTGCCATTTCCTGAATTATGCACTCTGACTAATCTGAGGGGTATTTCTTAGTAAATGGTGAAATTTCTGTGTGTGATTTTTTTCTTTTTATGATTTCTTGTGTGTTTTATTTGTTTTTGTTTTTAATGAAAACCACATGTAAATATTTGTTTTGACATGAAAATAATGAGCTAATTTCTTGCAAATGGCTTTTTATAATAGTTAGACCAAACCTGAATCTTTTTTTAATGTGTTATATCAACAGCTTGGCACATACCGTCATGCACTATTTTACCATGATAGAATCAATTGTAGCTCTGTTACATCTCTGGGTTTGCTATTAGTTGTATTTCTTTGTTCTTGTGCGGTTGAAACTAAGCTTTAAACCTGTTGCCTATTGCTTTTTCAACATAAACCACCATATCGTGGGCCTCTAATTTCATGCTGGTGGCAGGACAGTAACAGTGCTAACTTTGTTGCAGTGTAATTTTCATTGGGCAGAAATCCTTTTTTTTTTTTCAGCTTAATTTCCTGGCTTTCAAACAAACCTGCTTTCTTTGAGTAAAGGTGGAATTGGTGCAGCCGCGGTTGTGTCTTTATGCAGATCAGGCAGCGCAGTGCAATACTGGCGTTCATTTTGGCATGAAATTGTCCAATTTTGTGAACAATTTTCATGTTGGCAGAGGCACATACAGGCTGATATAAAATCACAAAAAACTTTTTGTGTAGGCAGAGTTTTTCCTCTTTAACTTGGGAATATGAATAAAAATGCCCAAAAATATTGCCCGTATTGCAGTTTAACTGGTTTGTGATAACTTAGTTCAATGAGCGATCATTTCCTGCTTATAGATTGTACAATCCCTGCGTTTCTGCTGCAGTCATCACACAGCAGCAGGATTTATAATCACTTTCTATCTTTTATAGACAACACACACAAAAAAACATCATCTGTAAGGATATTCTCTAGACTATCTGTTAAATAATTATAATCCATATCATTACACAGACAGGTTTCGGGAGCTTTATAGTGATATTTGAGGTCTGTTTATTTGTGCCTTGCAACTGTGCAGCATCGGTTTTCTTCCTGGAGAAGCCACCTGAATTTTCTCTTTAGCCAGTGTTTTAAGGGGAAGGAATAAGCTGATTTATTGGTCATTATCAAAGCTAACATAAGCTCCAACTGCTGCCGTCATGCACCACAATCACCTGTGGTCACAGAAAATCCTATGGGCATCAATCGGCCCCAAATACATTATCACAAATTCACTTGCACCCAGTTTCAAGATGTTAGAGGCCCATAAAACCACAGATATCAACTTGAAATCCCCACTTAAAAAGGGGTGAATATAAATGTAATGGCAACTTTCCTAAATGATTTGTCCATACTTGCTACTTTTTTTAGTCATGATTTTTTTGTGTTTTAGTTCAGAACAGCAGCGGTAACAGCATGACATGGCCGGTTTCAGTCCAATCTCTCCTCCTCTGGCCCTTATTGTATCTATGCTGTACAGATTGGCTGTAGTACACCTCTTCGTCTGCTATATTGACACTAGAATGGGCCCAGTCTCCATACTGTCACACTGATGACTACAACATGTAACACAATCGCATGTAGTGTTGTGGGGGGTTTTTTTGGGGTTTTTTTTATGATTTGTTGTTGCTTTTGTTCGATTATAACTTTTCTTTTGCATCTCAGGAATATATTTCATTTAGAAATTTTGTTTAGTTTTGTCTTAAAATGGGGACTTGTAAGCACCTCCCACTCTGCTAGTCCCTGTACGCTGACACCATGTATTTGTTGAGTTTAAGATTATCACAAATGTTAATAAAATTATTCAGTGATTCTTCAGTAATTCTGTCATGTCGCTATCATTGGGAAGAAACTGTTTTGTGCTTTGATCACTGACTTGAAATACTGACATTTAGAAATATGCTGCAAATAATGACTTTGAAGAATGGTAGAAATAATGTTTAAACACCTTGTTAACTCATTCTCAGTTAATGGTATGGAAGTGATTTAATGCTTTTGTCCTCTTGTCATTTTCCTCGTAGCAACACACATTTTTATGTACTGTAGGCTACGTCAGTCTAGATGGAAGGAACTGTAACATTATCAGTCACTAAATAAAAATATCCACAGTAAAGCTCGGTAAAATCAGGATTAGTGCCACACGCATTAGTTCAGCTTCTGATGTACCTTGATGAGTCACTGAAATAAGGGGTTTCATATCACGCTGTACTGAGAGGACTTGATTCGATATAGCACCGTAATGGAGGAGTTTTTGTCCCACTGTCTGTGGGATTTATTCTATTTAATTTAGAGGTTCATTCTCATGTATGAAATAAAACTGTTGAATAAATAGTTGCCTAAACACCTGTACCAGCCTGTTTCTATTTTTTAAGTCATCATTTCCCCCTCTGAAAGCCTCTTACCTCAGTATTAGTTCATAAGTAGCGATCATGCACTATAAATATAAATATGGCTCTTTTGGAAATGTGTGATGTTGTTCACGCAGCGGTCTATGCACACAAAATACAAGCTAGCACATGCAAAGACACGTGTTCATGAATTTTTATCAACAAGAATAATTCATGTTGTGTTTCAGCTCCCTGAATGCCATTCAAAATGCCACATGGAGGGTGTTGAACCATCATCTCTGCTTTCTAAGCAGTATTCCCCTTTGTTAATCTGCTGTTTATACAGGCCTGCCCCACTCATAAAAGTTCTGCCACCAATACACGTGTGCATCAGAATTAGTTCCAGTAAATCAAGACTGAGATGTGGGAAGAAGGTAATTGAAAAGAATGAGGAAAATGGCACCAGTGCTTCATTCAGACATGACAGTTGTTACAAAAACATCACTCTCTGGGCTTTTAAAATGTGTGAGCTGGAGCTTGAAAGACACAGAGGACAAAACATTTCAGTGTCCAGATTCCCACTCACAAACTTTTTCATATCTATAATCCAACCTCAAACCAGACAATGGTTTGGATTAACCACAATGACATAAAGGTATAAGAAATAAAGTTTCTGCAAGTTTTATATCTTTCTCAAGGCTTTAGTTCTCCAAGTGTATTGCAATAAATCCCCCAAATGGAAAAACCTGAGCAGACGCTGCACTGAGGTGCAATAATAAGGTCTGAATGCATTCGCTCCTGAAATCCTTCAGTACCCATGGTCAGAGTTTAAGTATTGTGGAAGGATATACAGCGCTGTGGCTGCATGCTGAGCTATGTGTGATGACTTCCACATTTTCTCGTCCAGCAGCATCTGTGTCCAGAATTATTATTGAATTATATATGTGCTTCCAACAAAGTTAATTATTCTTCAAATTGAAATAACATGGATTCTTCACACATCCTCAAACCAGTGAAACAGAGGATTCAAACAGGTTAAAGGTGATATGTATACTTTCAAATACAAAAAAAAAAAATGGCCTAAAATTTTCATCACATTGTTTAACATAAAGTGCTCTGACATTATGCTAACAATGCCAGTGTGTCGGTTTGTACAGATACACACCGAATCTATTCATATTCACAAGCCACTGAATTTATTCGACCACTAGAGGGAGTAGTGAGTCACTCTGTGGGTCTGCCATTTTGATGAAAACTAAAGCCAAGGGGGCTTTGACTAGAGCATTAGAAAACAACAAGAGAGGATGAGAACCACCAAGAAACAACTTTTAAAGTCAAATTAAGAAATAAAGCTTCCATCACTGAATACAGCTTTAAATTAAAACAATGCAGTTTGATGATGAAGTCACAGCATTTCTCCTACACATACATGTCTCATTGAAGCTTGTGAAACTATTACATCACTGTGTGATCATTAGTTTACCATTTCTCTACCCACAATTCTGATTAAAATATAATGAGACTGATCTCATGAAATGACTTTGTATGTCTCGTCAGTTCTCATGAAATTTGGCGTGCTGTACATATGCATTTTCCACCTTTTGTGTGTTATGCAACTCCATTTGATCATGTGTCAATTTACATCAAGATCTCCATTGCACATAACACTAACCCTCAGTGCGTGGTATTTGATGTGGGGTGAACATAATAATAATAATAATAATAATAATAATAATAATAATAATATTATTATTATTATTATTAATATAATAATAATAATAATAATAATAATAATAATAATAATAATAATAATAAGAGTAATAATAATAATAATAATAAAAAATCATATTTGTAAAGCATTTCACATTAAAAGAAATCTCAAAGTGCTACATAAACAACAGCAAGGATAGATTTATGTAAAAGAAAACATGTAAAATTTCTTACAAATAAAAACCTTCTTGAAAAGGAAGGTTTTAAGATCTCATTTAAAAACATCTGCAGTCTGCGGGGCTCTCAGGTAGTCTGGGAGGTAGTTCCCCAAACTGGAAGCAGCAGAGACAAATGCTCGATCCCCAATAGTGCAGAGCTTGGTCCGATGTGGCTTCAGGAGGTAGGTGCCAGAAGAGCGGAGGGACCGTGGGGAGGACTGTAGGGTGAGATAGATGGGTGCATCTCCCTGAATGCAGTGGTGTGTGAGGAAGGCAAGCTTGTATTCTATCCTAAATGGGATTGGGAGGCAGTGGAGGGATTTGAGAGTTTGGGTGATGTGATCGTGTTTTCGCACCCTCATCAGGAGACTGTGCTGTTCTGAATGTACAACATAAAAACAGAAAGCTTATAATACATAAAGATAACGCATCAATTAAAAGTGATGTGTATATTCACACAAGTCATCCTAGTGCAGCCACTGACAACACAAACCAGACAGAAAACAAAATTGATTTGAGGTTTTACTTTGGCTATTTTCGGTCTAAAATTAGAGGTAAGCTAACAGAGCTATAATGTAAACTATCAGCTGAAGCAGCATATGAGGATTATAAGACACAGGGTTATTTTAAGTGTCAAGATGGAGTATTTCTTTGATGACAAACTTAATGATACGACAATACAGATGTGTGTTATCAGTGAGCTTTATACTGTATTCACTGAGTGAAACAGCTTATCGATACATAGCATGGATTTGTTGGTGGCTTTGTCAGCTGACTACCCTCTGCTTTTGAGAATTTGGAAAATCAATACAATTCATAAAACCCCTCTAAACCCCTTTAAGCATTAATGTCAGAACCCAACGGAATGTGAAATATGGTCACAATGTTCTTTTCTGTTCCCGAGTTTTGGCATTGACTAAGGGCCAGAAAAGTGTGTCTGCTGAACATAATGATCTCACAATGAATCTGACCTTTTCATTTTTACTGTGAAATGTCAAGGAAGTTTTATGTCTGTCCATCTCACCATCAGCAGGATTATATAAAAACTACTACACCAATTCTCATAAAACTTAGCGGAAGAGTGGCTGCAGCCCTTCAGTTCTAGAGCAGGTTCCATAAAAGTTGTTTAGATTTGTTTTTCGCTTTCTGTAAGACAGGAGAGTCTTGGGGAAACTTTAACACTCAGAGACCTGAAACTATTTCAGTGTAAATTCCCAGTTAATTTTGTCTACACCTTTGCATGTTTTTATTTCAGTGAAAATCTGCTTTTTTTCTGTATTAAACGTACCGACCAGAGATGTTCATGAAGCTCAAAGCAAATACAAAGGTTATTATATAGATTAACCCCTTGATGCCTATTGATGCAAATTTGCACCAATCCCGCCCACTCCAAAATGCGACCAAAATACTATCTACTTGAAAGAAAAAAATGCAAGTCAGAATTTTTTTTTTCCACAATTGTAAATCGGTTCAGGCATTAAGAGGTTAAAGGTTATTATATTACATTGAAAACTGAAGTAAAAGTGTATTTTTTTTTTTGGCAAAATGAATATAAAAGCAAACATCTACCATGAGTGCCGTTTGTGGAGCTATTTGGATTTTATTGCCAAATGAATGCTGCAGATAATAACAGTGTTTCCACATTCACTACAGAGTCCCTGAACATGAAAAGCTGAAAATTTGTATTTTATATGAATTATTTTTGATATATAAATGAGATTAGAGGTTGGATTAGTTTTTCTGTAGATCTTACGAAATGACGAAACAACAGACAAAAGTTCGAGTTATCTCAGTTTACTCGCACAAGGAGAAAGGAAACACACACATAACCTTCTCTGTTCTCCGTTTTTTCCTTGCTGGTTAACAGTTTGTAGGAGTCTTCCTTTTATACTTATTTCAGGTTCACAGACACAGATAAGACAGGAGTCATCATGAGAACGGGTTATAACTGGCTCTTTGTGAGAAAGTAAGCTAGTCTTCATAATTCTGGCCTTGACATTCCACTCTGGGCACTGAAAGTTCAGTTTAATATTAATTTAAAAAAAACAAAGTCAGTCCACACAGAAAGGTGTCAAATCATCATGAGAGAAAAATATCCTTTACATAATAATCATTATCAATAAATATAATAATCATTCACACTAATCATTCATACAATATGATGATAAAAGAATAAACCCATCATTAGTGCTTTAAAATGTAACTTCTACATTTTAAATCAGTACATGATTTTTGTCACTGATTGCTTTTTAGGTCTTGTCATTCTAGGGCTGCTCAATTAATCGAATTTTAATCGTGATTACGATTTTGGCTCCAGATGATCTCAAAATTCATATAAATCGAGGAAAAACGATTATTTGATTTCCGTTCTAAGATGCGTTTTTTTTCTACTACTGTGCTGTACTCACATCACG
>JAQQZY010000007.1:20997688-21008525 GCA_030068375.1 Ostorhinchus rueppellii | reverse complement strand
AGCTGGGATAGGCTCCATGCGACCCCCGTGACCCTAGTGAGGATAAAGCGGGTATAGAAGATGAATGAATGAATGGAGATTCCCACATACTGCCCTACCATGACAGTCTGCAAAAACCTGTTGTCACCCTCCTCTTGATTTTGAGGTGTCAAGACCAAATTGAGACCATTACCAAGGAAGGGAGAGTCAAAACTAAGACCAGGCCAGATACAGAACTTGGATAAAACCATTACCAAGGTGCTCCCATGTTAAAGACTGATATGGTGTGAGGAGCAGAATGAGACAGCTAGTGGAAGGATGAATGAAGACCTAACAAAAAGGTTTACACCATTTTTTATTTATTTATTTAAATTGTATTTGTAAGGGATGCAGGCATTTTTATTTGAAAAAAAAATGTCACTGATGCATTATATATATGACTTTTAGGCACAGGGGGTAATTTTAGGCATTTAGGAAACAACAATTCAGTTCAATTCAATTTTATTTGTAGAGCCCTGTATCACAACAAAGTTGCCTCACAGGGCTTTACAGAATGAACCAAACAACAGTCAAATAAACAGTAGATGAAGGAGATGGACCCTCCTTCTCGGCAAAGAAAAACTCCAAAAATCCAGTGGGAAAACAGAAACCTGAGGAGAACCACAGTGAAGGGCAGATCCACTCCCATGGACAGACAGGCCGTAGACACACCAGGACTCACGGACGTCCATTCATGGATGTGGTTCCAGTCTATTATGATGCAGTAGGGTGGGGGCACATGAGGGGGTCCATCTCGTCTGAAGAGACAGGTGAGGGTGAGGAGGTCCATCCAGTCACCTCGAATTCTGTCATCTTTGAGCCCCAGGCGGCGACAACTGAAACAGTAGCCACTCCCCCAGAGGAGAGTGTGTAAAGTACATACACATCACAATACATACACTCACATATGCTGTACATACACATATGCATACACATAAACAGACCAAGCAACAATCAAAGTTAATTAAAAAAAAAAAACCTGAAATCTAAATGAGATGGGTTTTTTCCCCAAAATTATATTAACGATGTTCACAAATTCATCAGAAAATGCACCATTAAGTTGGTGATACCCCAATATCTTTTATCTTAAATTAAAATCCTGAATTCTGTTTGTCTGAGACTGACCCATGACAGAGTAGAAATGCATATTAGACTGAGACAAGACCAAGACCTTTGAAAAGTGGATTTGGAGCACTAGTACATTAGTCACTATAACAGGAAAAATGAAACAGGCTCTTGTTATTTAAAACGTCAGCACAATTTTTCATTGGACAATATACCAATGCATAAACTTCCACTCATACTGTACTAGTGTGGAACTCTGTTCCCTAAGAAGCCTACAAATATATGTTTATCTGAATACCCATTGAAGTGCTGCAGTTGTTGTGCACTCTCTCTTCTGACCAGCCAGTGAATCAAGCTCTGTAGCAGGTGTTGCTAAACCCTGCCTCTGGGCTCTGTAAAAAGTCTCAAAAGTAATTTTATCGTCCAACTCAAACTTCATTCACTATTTCAGAAAGATGAATAATAATGACAAGGCTGTAGGCAAGTATTAGATGTGTTTTATAGCCCCCCAGATGTCTGTAAAAGTAGTTGAGGAATAAAATAATGACCTCATCTGCCCAGCGGTCTGAGGGATATGCAAATTGGAGAGGGTCAAGGGAGTGTCAAGGGAGGGGCTGGAAAATATTCTGCACTAATGAAGTGAAGGAAATTGTGCATTAGTGAGACCCACGAAGGCATCTAAAGACTATTGTTTGAGTTTGAAGTGAGGTACAGAATAACAGATAATGCAGGAATGACAAAGTGGCTTCTCTCAGTTTGGGTGAGTAATAATTCTGATACAACCCCAATTACAAAACAGTGGGACATTCTGTTAAAAGACAAAGAAAAAGAATGCAATGACTTGCAGAACTCATAAACCCATACAGTATTATACAGTACATCAAATGCATTGAAAAAATGGATCATTTGAAGAAAACAACAAGCTAATTTTGAATTTGATGGAAGCAACGTATCTGCAAAAACGTAGGATAGGACCAATAAAAGACCAGAAAAGTTAGGTGAAAAGAAAAGATGAAGGAACTTCTTGCTACAAAAGGGAAATTCTGGTAACTTGTCCTCACAAATGTTCAAAAATGTGTAAAAAAAAAAAAAAAAAAAAAAACCAAACAAACAAACGAAAAAAACCAACTGTGGATCTATTTCAGAATAATGTTCCCCAATGTAGAATTGACTTTGAATATCTCATTATCAAGAGTAAATCAAATAACACCAAATTAAATTTTATTTATATAGCAACAAATCATAACAAAACTTATATACTCTTATCTTATCTTATCTTATCTTATCTTATCTTATCTTATCTTATCTTATCTTATTTTTTCTTTTCTTATCTTATCTCATCTTATCGCAGCTTATCTTATCTCATCTTATTTTTTCTTTAGAAAGGTACATTTTCTCAGTTAAAAGATTTGATATTATTTTTGTGATAAAATATGGATTTACGAGGTTTGCAAGTCATTGTATTCTGTTCTATTTACATTTTATTCAGCAACTGTTTTGGGATTGTATGATAATTAAAATGACAAAAAATACAAACTGTTGAAAATGGAAGTGGAGGTCATTATTTCATACCAAAACCGTCACTGTTCAGTTGATTTGAAACTGATGCGAACAGAAAGAGAACAAGGTAAAGTGTACTGTTGTGTTTCAGCACCACGGACAGAGACACATAACAAACATTGATGTGAGCAGCATGGAGTGCATTTAGACACTTCATAAGCCCCTTTGCATAATGATTTTCATTTCTCTAAAATTAGGAGCGCTGCAAACAGTGGGGGCTGTTGGCAAACAATAGATGTCATGACATTTTTCCTTTCGTTGTGGGGATGTAGGGCTCTACACTGTGCATAAATTTCAATGAAAAGTCATATGAGACAGCAAAAGAAGGACATGTGTATTTCTGAACACAACAAGTGTAATTTGTCTGTGCTTTGTTGATTTATGCAAAAGGCATTTTTCCATTCCAAACGGTGAATGAGGAACAGCGGGGGACCTGAAGTTTAGAGGTCAGCGTGTACTTTTTTGTTAACCAATATTCAACCTGCAGGACACTGTGAACACTACTGGGAGATTTAATTAAGAATAACCCATCACAAAACACCTGCTGATTGCTTTCTTCCACATATTTCTTGGCTTTAAATATATTTATCACACTTCTAACAGTCCAAAGTATTATACTGGATATGCGTAGTCAACTACAGAGAACAAAACAAAGAGCCTATAGCCTCTTATTCATGGTGGGTTCACATACTTGAAAGTAAACAACAAGCACTTGATTTGTGATTGCAAATTTCAAGGTAATAACAACAGGCGTAGCTGGAGTGCCCCCTCTGTTTTCAAGTGGATACAATAGAAGAGAAATAACCTGGACCAAAAATAAAAAAAAAAAAGGAACACTTGAATGATGTATTTAAAAGGTTCATTTGGACTGTATGCTTATGCCTACAATATTAGAGTAAAATGCAGATTTATTTTCCTTCAAAAGAAACTGACCCACGTTGTATTTCTGCTAATTACTATTTAATAACCACTAGTGACAATGGAGAAATTAAATTGCTGCACTTAATAATATACACCTAAAAACCTTTTACTCTTATCTCCTCAATGTATTAGTTATATGAGAGAACTGTTTCCCAAATAGTACAATTAATTTGAAATATAATTAATAAAAGTTATGATTTAACAAGAAACTCATGCACTTACAGACTGGTATTTCTGAAAATCTGTGATTATTCTTCAGTATTCTTCTGTTCACAACAAAAACAACACTTCCTTTAAAGTAGTACTTTGTGTAATAGACCCATTATTGATCCATGAGATGTCGGCACAATGATAACAGTCTAATTAACATTTGAGCCACTTCAACTAAACATTGAAAATAGTCTGAGTGCCAGCTTTCATGTCCAGTCCTAATGATACAATGCATACCTTAAGCCCATCTGCATGTGAGATCCAAGTTGTTGTTTTTTTTTTACTTACACTGAGCCATAGCATAATGACAGATGAAATGGAAAACTGAGTGATTTTAACATGGACCAAATTGTGAAACAGCTACTGTAGGTCAGATCATGCCCAAAGCTTCAGCTCTTGTGCCAACAAACAGTATAAACAAGGAAAACTGGTTCATCAACAGGGAATATAGCATGATCATCACCTGCCTACTACTATATAGGTACACCTGCTGCCAAAACAGCTCTGACCTGAGGCCTTGACTCTACAAAGCCCCTGAACGTGCACTGTGGTATCTGGCACCAAGACGTCAGCAGCAGAATTCATGTAAGTTGTGACACTGGTCCTCCTGGATCTGATTTATTTGTCCAGCGCCTCCAAACAGAAGTTCAGCTGGACTGAGATCAGAATATCTTTTGTGAGACCACTTCTGTTTGGTACTGATCACTGCAAGACCACCAAGAGGACTGCTCTAACCCTAAAATGCCTAATGTATCTTATTTGATACATGAGCTTTGAGGCTCTCTACATGATTGGTGTGATTTTTTTTTTCTTGAAAAACTTGATGTACACAATTAGATACATGCAATACACTGATAATCCACTAGGGGGGAGGAATTTTTCCAACAGAGGCCTTTCCAGTGACACTATAAGACTGTTATTAATGAGGAAGGAGGTAGAACTTTGCCAATTTTGAAAGGAATTATCAAATTTTTTTTAGACATGTCTATGTTATTTTATGTTTTCGTTTGTTAAAAAAAAATAAATAGTTGAGCACTGAGACCAAATGTATCAAATACGATACAAAATTGAAACTCACACATGGAACTAGAGATTTAATAAAAATGTTTTGGTGTTGCTCAGAAGGATCAATAAAGGCTCCAGTTTCAAAGAACTGCAATTTTCTGTCAATGATTTAAAGGTTCAGGCTTTACAGGGCTAACTCTGTTAAGCTGTTCATTTTTCTGCTTCCAACACATCAACTGGGATTGCATGTCCATTTGTTGTCAAATACATCCCACCCACTAAAAGGTGCTGTTGTGACAAAATAATTCACATCATAATCTCTTGACCTGTCAGTGGTCATAATGTCATAGCTAATCGGTGCATATTCTGTATTTATTAAAGATGGTAAGGATGATACATGACAGTCAGTCGTCTAAAAATATAAAGGTTCAGATGTGCTTAGTGCTATTGATGGTTTCATTTAGTAAAATACATTATTAAAAATTTTCAACAATTGAAATTCAGATCAACACTTTATTCACATTTTTCATTTTGCTGCTGTTAAACACAATAGTCTCTCCCAGAACCAAAGCTTTATTTTCATACGGATGTGCACTTTTTGTAGAGGACTAATGTTCAGAATTTTTCAAAGTCAACCTTTCTGACTTAATACAATATCTATATTTATGCCAGGCATGTCGTGACTACGCCGTGTGAGGGCTTGTGTCAAAAATGCTTCCAGTCACTTCTTAAGACTCTCGGTGACTGACGTTTACATCAAACACACAAGGTCAGAGAGCGCATTGATGCTTAGTCAGACGTATACAGAAAGTTATAGAAAGCCCAATGTGTACATAACGTTATGAAAAGTGAACAGCATGACTGAGCTTGATGAAACCCATGAAAAAAAGCCGTAGGTTGTCCTTATTTAACTTTTACTAACGCAGATGCACTTCTCCACCATAAAAATATCTCTTGCAATAAATCAGATGGCGGAGGAAGGAGACACTAACAACAAACTTGCTTTTTATTGCCTCACTAAGTGTGTGCTGACTGGACAAGATAAAGTGCTTAAAAAGGAGAAAATTTTAGACTGGTTGCATTAAAGCACTCTATTAACTGATTTAACTCTGACTAAACAAAAAGAACAATTTATACAGTCACTTTTTAAATACTCCGCCTGTAATCTCTCTCTTAAAAGAGTCTCACTGCAGTAAAATTCACATTCACATCATGGAAAATTCAGGTTTATGGAAATATTTCGAGGCTGTATTAGATGTTTGAAGTGTGGATACTGTACTGTGTATGTGTGTGGTGTGAGTGGGGTGTATGCTTGTGGTTCTGCGGGTGTTTGTGCATTCATGCATTCATACATGTGTGCATGAGCATGTGTGTGCTCACACATGAATCGGATTACGTACATCCTTTTGTCTTCTGTGTGAAAATCAACAATAACATTATGGCCCAGGGGAGCCTATTAAAGAGTAGGTCTCTCCAGTGTATGTGTGGGTTTATAAATAGCAGCCATGTGTTAGAGTGATGGGTGAACTTCCCCTGCTTACTCAGGGGGACTCAATTAAAATGAGTATTTTTCCCACTTCTTCCTTCACCTGCAGTACTAGGACTCAGGTGCAGACCATGAGCATGGCGTGTGTGCAAGTATGAAATATCCAGCAAAGGACCAAACATGTTTTTTCTGTGTAAATAACATCAGACATTCTTAGCCATAAATGTATTATTGATTCCAAGAAACACATCTACCACACAGTGATGCCTTACACTGTACTTGGGAGTTTTGTTGCACCACTGCCACTGAGCTACACCGGCTTATTTTCTGTAGTAGGTGAATTATGTGTTTCTAATCCTGTAAAGGTGGCTGAATTGAGGCAGTGCGTGCTCCCTTCTTAAATTAAAAAGATGCTCTTAAAAATCCTAAAAATGGAAGCAAATGGCTCAAAAGAAACCAGCTTAGCAGCCATTCCAAGTGATTGTGGAATCCAAATGAAGGTACAGACAGGCGTCTTTACTTTGTACCATCCTACATATTTCAGTGGCTGTACGATGATCCTTGAACAGTGTGATGTGCTATCAGTGTGGGACAGCTGTGCAGCCATGTCGCTGAAGCAATGCTAGCACAGTGACACCATGCTAATTCAACTGTCAGCATGTTCATTATAGTACAAGAGAAAACAGGACTGTGGGACAGAGACACATTCTGTTATGGTAAAATCCAACTCAAGATGTCTGGTGCAGTGGCACGGTGCTCACACTCAGCACATTACAGTAATGACAGGGCCTCTTATCTTGAATATTTCAAGGAAAAACAGCATGTGATTACTGGCAGTCAGACAGAGGAGAACAAATATGAGCAAAAAGAAATCATTTCATTGTGTGTGTGTGTGTGTGTGTCACGTCAACATAATTGTTACACTACTTTGTGAGCTAAAAAGGAAATATCCACTCTAGTCAGTGTACAAACAAACAGATGTTTTATAAAGCATGCACATTGCTGTCCTTTCTGTATAGGCAAATAAGATTCACAAATGAAACAACAGGAGTATTGTGTTCTGACAATTTTGAGCAGACACTTTTTCCTTTCTTTGGAAAACAGTAGTGTATCTTTATAATAAAAAAACTTAGAGAGGCAGATTATTTTATATTAAAATAATTAATTGGCTTCTGTGTGAAATTGAGAACCTCTCCTGGCATTATGATTATTGTCTGTTTGTAGCCTCCAGCAGAATAAACCATACACAGCGCAGTGTAGTGTTCACTCAAGGTTGTATTAAAATGTAAATGTGCACCATGTGCAATGAGATAAATGGCAGTAAAGCAAATTAATAAACAGATTGAAATCAGAAACTACAACTTAAATTCTGAATTACAGATTAAGCAATACGTGTAAAAACAGAAGGTAATAAGTGATAGTCATAAAATTCAAAGAAATTACACAACGATATCCCAATTTCCTCTAAAAGCTTATTGACAGGCTAACCCTATTATCTTTGGGTTTGGCTCGTGTTAGGTAACTAAACCTACAAGAGATCAGGCTGTTTAAGTGCGTTATTGGACACTGTGTCCCATGTCCCCACGCTGCTGGTTTTAGAATGTGGACAATACTGTCATAAACCAGCACTTGGCCATGACAAAATAAACACTATACCATTCCCCCAGAATAAAAATAAGGATTTTATTCAACAAAGGCAATGTAAATACACACATAAAAAGGATCATGAGCATATGGGATGTGAGCTTCAGCATCAGTGTGTGCAGTGATGTGTGTGAATGATTTATGTGAGCAAAATGAACAAAAGGAATTACTTGGAAAAACCAATGGCAGCATATAAGTGAGGGTGCCTGTCTGGAGAGAAGGATCACCAGAATGAGAAACAAGATAGATTTACAGTCTTGAAGACAGTGGACCCAGGTGTCAACCACAGGTACTGGTCAGCGACTGATCTCACAATCAGCTATGAAACCACCAGCACTGCTGTCAGACAGCACGGGCCGCCGCTATACATACAGAAAGGTTCACAGTGAATCCAATGTTTTCCTTAGGCACAGTACAAAGCATTGAGCAGGCCCTCTATGTTGTTTCCATCTGCTGTTTATCTGTCTGCACAGAAAGCAAAGTCTCACATCTCTTAGATGCTCAAACCTTAGCAAACAATTGCACATTCCGCTCATGTTTATTTTTCGATGATTCTATCAAAAAAGATTACACTCTAAACTAGTTTTACACGAGAAAAAAAAAACTTGTTCCACATGAGCTCCATCCTGATGAATAACTCTTACTTACGCTGCTGGTGCACTTGGATGCATTATACGGTTAATTTGGAGATAGAAGCTAACAGCGACCAGCGGGATTCCACTTTCTATCTCTTACACTTGAGCCTCAAATGGCATTGCAAACTCTGTAATCTAATCACTGGCCAGTGTAGTAATGCGGTCCACAGCACAAGCCCCAGGAAACTCCTGGGCATACAAGCAATTAATTAACTTAATTGCATGGTTAACTTAATTGATTACCTTGTTATTTTGCTAGCCTTGATATGGCTCCATTGCACATTGAGATAATATAGACATAATGTGAGTATTAGCCCATAGGCAGCATCAGTCTCAGGTACCTCTCTCCTTCAGCTCTTCACTCACTGAAATACCAGTGTGTCCTAGTTCTGCAGCAAGTGTGTAACATTTGTCAAATTATCGTTCTATTATCATAAGCATAATTAGTTTTATTTATTAGCCATTAGCTGAATATATTCAGTCCAACACAAAAAGGATAAGCAGTGTATGAGTGTTGCAGACTGGTGCCAGTATGGCTGAGTCGCACCATAATGTCACAAAGATAAAGCCTGTGTAAGAACATGGCATGGGAATAAATTATGCTTTATATCAGCCAATAATGGTTTGTCTTTTGTTGGAAATTTATGACAGCTCAGACGTAACTTATCTTAAGCCGAAGTGTTATGAAAGAGTTGTACTCGGAGACAGAAGAAAGAGAGGATGTAGCACGTATGCATCCCTCGGTGTGAAGGTTGGTGAAGCCAGAGGCATTTATCAGTGGAATGAGTTGGCCTCAGATTTGGCCTGAGACAACTGTCATATCAACACTGCTTTAGGGTAGGGCAGCCAGCTCCTCTCTCCTCCTCTCCACTCTTCCTGCTCCAGTTCTCCATTATCTTGCTGCTTCTTCTCTCTGTCTTCCCTGTCTCACTTGTCCTAATCTCCCTTTCTCCCCCTCTGCTCACTCATCTCCATTCTTTTCCCGGTCTCACACTGTTCCTCCCTCCTCGCTCTCCTCCAGCCCTTCGTCTGCTGTGTGTATGAAGGATGACTCTTCCTCCTAGCCTGAGTATATTAGCTCCCTGGCCTCACTCTTTCCTGACAGCTTCGACCTTGTTAGAACTGGAGAGTGAGACGTCCACTTCCACTGCTGAAAAAAAAAGGAAAAGAGAAAACCTGCAAGGGCAACTGCATGACTTTTTTACCTTTTAGTTTTACCCTTGAAGAGGGATGTACATAAACACATCATCATCAGGGGGTGATCATTAAGAGAAGTGCTGCCAGCGCCAAACATCTCCCTTCAAAACTCCACGTGTGTCTATTTTTATCTGAAGGAATACAGCTGGGGTTTGGAGATTGTTTTCTGAAACTTCTTTTTTGGAAAACTTTCCCTTCATGCGAAATAATGGTTTGAAGAATAAGTAGCACCACCCACCTCAGAAACACACCTTGATTTTTACACTTCTTTTAAAACCAATTACCATACTCTATCATGCTCCATGGCACCATTAAATGAGCTCATTAAATACCTTTAGGATTACAAATCAAAGTAATTGCCAATTAGGATTTGCCTAATTGTGTAAAACTTAGAGGATCTGATGCTTTCTCACTTAGTCTGTGGGGTCGTATCACGCTGTGTACTTGTTTATCAGCTGAGCCATTCTGATGATTGATGCAGACAAGCAGAACCGGCCTGGATCGGATTTTGATATACTCACTGCAGTCATTTCAGGGGGAAAATACTATGGAATGAAGCTGCAGAGACAGTAACTATAAAGGTAAACTCATGTCTTAAGTCTCTCCAAATGATGTCAGTCACAATATTTCTGTGACCTTGATGTCAAGGTGAGACAACTCATGGTCAACATTTGTTTCTCTCTTTTAAGGTGATACGACACCTACAATAAAAAAAAATAAAAATAATAATAATAATAATAGAAGGGAATAAGGGTGTAAAGATGGCTTTAACGGGTTTGTAGATCTGACATGAAACAAAAATATTATTCTGGCACTTAGAGCAGACAACAGATGCACATATGAGGCACCGAATGCAAGTGTCTGATACTGAATGTCAGTAAATACATTTAAAAGAATGAAAGGCTTATAGATGCAATCAACTGTGACCATGAGGATCTGATGATGTGTGAAAAATTTAAACTAAATGCACTTGTTAATCTCACAAACGTAGTAAAAATGTATAGGTTTTAACATAATAATCCCACAAATGTAATAACAGTCACCTCCCTCATTTTCCCACTGTGTGCTCCTGCTCTCTCCACTGTCATCATAAACA
>JAQQZY010000007.1:20970277-20989602 GCA_030068375.1 Ostorhinchus rueppellii | reverse complement strand
GAGAGAGAGAGAGAGAGAGAGAGAGAGAGAGAGAGAGAGAGAGAGAGAGAGAGAGAGAGAGAGAGAGAGAGAGGAGACCAAATGATAGGGATTAATTCATTGATCATGGTTAATCTGTCATAATTAATTCCATAGGAACAACTGTGATGAGAGCAAGCCTCCATTAAACAGATAAATTATTCAACATGAGGAAGAGGTGGGTCCAAAATAAATGAGCATTGGAGGCGGGTACCAGCAGTCACAGGCTCAGAGCTAATTACAGTCTTTTCTCAGAAACTGGTGCAGGTTATTTTACAGTAATTGCTGTATGGATATACCACATAACTCTAATTGGAAGCAAGGTTAACGTTAACAGTTCATGAAAGGACTTGGCCTTCATTAAAACTGACTTTGAATAAAGTTACATCAGGTCAAGTGAAGCCATATCATACGTTCCTTATTTAATGACAGCAAAAAAGGGTCATCTCTTTCTTTATGATCCAACGTTTATGAATATATTTTATTTACTCTAATGGTTACACCACAGGAGAAGATATGGTCATTGTTGTAATTAAATCTTCAGCTGCATGTTAAGATGATTTTATTTCATACTTTACATAAACTCATCTTGGAAACATCCACAAACAATTATTATCATTATAAATATATGTATTATGAGGGAAGATTTGTGAAATAATGGACCATGAATGCAATAAGACACCCAAGGTCATGTGTAGAAAAAGACTCCAGACGACATGTCTGCATTTGCACAAAGTATACCATTCATTAACAGAGCATCAGATTAGGTGTCTTTGTATTCATAGCTCTATACTAGACCACTTTGTTATTTCACTGTTCTGCATTCAGCCTAGAAACATTAATATCCTGTGACACTGCTACAACAGGGGTTTGCGCTGTTATGAAAGGCTATTATAAAGTGGCATAAACATGTTGTAAGTCAATAGATTATTGATAGAACACCATGATTCACAGGTTTGACATTAGCCTTTGTCACCCTCGGCACAATGCTTAAGATATGACGCAGCACTGAATACCTGCAAGTACAAAGTATGACTATTTTATACACAATTAAACCCTATTGTAGACTGTAAATCCAGCTGGGATTGGCTGTGGAGTGTGTGGTAAGAAAATTTATTTTAAATGTTTAGCCATTAATATTTTGACTGACATTCATGAAATGTGTGCCACGGACTGGTCATTGCCAGGGGAAAGCAAACATTTGATTGAAAGGTGACATTCATAACAAAGATGTTGTAGCACAAATACATCTGAGAGGCTGTTAAATATTTATTGGAGGGGTAGGTTGTGCCATAACATCTCCTCAATGCAGTGCCAAACCCAAAGTCAAATTTTCACAAATTTTAAAAGGGTAGGACATCTCAAATTTACAAGTCAAGTAACGTTACACCTAGAGTTGTATGGAAAAATTTGGCCACTCCTTGAAAAAAATTGCATAATTTAGCTTTTGTTTTAATTGAAAAAATGTGAACAGTCTCTGTAGGATG
The DNA here is from genome assembly GCA_030068375.1 of Ostorhinchus rueppellii. Taxonomy (NCBI): domain Eukaryota; kingdom Metazoa; phylum Chordata; class Actinopteri; order Kurtiformes; family Apogonidae; genus Ostorhinchus; species Ostorhinchus rueppellii. The sequence continues at coordinate 20,988,097 of JAQQZY010000007.1, read as the reverse complement.
TGGAATGGAGACAGTAGCACTAACAAAAGGATTGCGTTGTCAATTTTTTCACAAACTAAACAAAAATAGGAAAAGCAACACACAATTATGACACGTGCAAAAGTGGGGGCGCCAACACACTTAAACCAAGTTATGCTATTTTTCAAGTGTTGCCCAATTTATATATTTTTTAATAACTGTATTCATTTGGCTACCATGTCACAAAAAGTACACTGATGCATTCAATGACAGCCTTTAAAGTAGGGGTCGGCAACCTTTATAACCTAAAGAGCCATTTTTGTCTCGAAAAAGAGAGAAACCTAAATAGAGCCATGAAAAACAACATTTAAACCCATCTACATTTTACCATGAGGTGGCTGCTCTGCTGGAACCTATTTGTGATTAGTTTTCTATTTAACTTTGTATTTCCATTACAATAATGCAATGTCTGGTGCATTTATGAAATCATACAAGACAGAAAATATTCAAGACCTGTACAATTATTTAATGATAAGCACTTTTTCCAAAACATAATTAAGTTTAGTAATAGAGAAAAAAACTCAACTTTCATGCATAGTGGCTTACCTACAAACTGCAAACAAACACACACTGAGTATCTTGTATTGAATTTGTCAACACAATTATCAATTGTGGTTTTTCTGGTGTCAAAAAATAATTTCATTCCGTGTAAAGCCTGTGCATTTTTGCAGATGGAAAAAGTTACAATAGTTAGGCCCATAGCAATGTTACAAAGTAAAGACTCTTTCAGTTCATTTCAAAAATGTTCCTTGTGCTTTTTGACCAGAGGAGCCATAGAGAGATGTTGCAGAGAAATATGGAGCCCCAGAGCCACAGGCTGTCCACCCTGCTTTAAAGGAACAAAAACCACTACCTACTGTGTTTTGGTGAAAACAAACCAATCGGTAGATTTTACTTACACAGTGTACAGTCTTGCCGTTGACATGTTCAGTTTAGAGAAAGTAATGACTCCTGAAAGCAGGAGCATAAATATGTGGATAAATTGTTGGTTTTTTAAGAGCTTACAATGTTATAGTTTGGCATATGTTTAGTTTGAACTCTGAAAATTGCGTCATGATGTTATAACCTGTGGAAAATGTTTTAGTAGACAATGACTTGTGGACAACCCCCTATATAAATAGTTCAAACACAGAAAAGTACTGTCTATCCACTGGCATTTTATTTACTTTCAGCATCATTTACAGCTGTATACAGGCACAGGCAAGGAAGCAAATCAGCAGATTTCATTAAATCATCTCCATTTTCAAATTAAAAGTAATTCTCTTACCTTTAATTCACTGGGAATCTCACCATGTTACAATGGTATAAGGCATGTCACAAATAAGACATTTCTTTACACTCCTAAATATTAGGAAATATCTGTGAAATCTGTCTTTACACCATAAACCATCTTTGTTTTAGTTCATAAAATCAGTCTTCAGTTCGGTCACTGCATTTATTGAAGTGTGCTGTGACTTTCCCAGCTGTTTGACTCCGCCTTTCTACAGCTCAAGGTCTTTAAAAATTAAAAAAACAACTTCTGAAAAGTACAGATATTAATACTATATATACGTAGAATTTGCACTGGCAAAAACAAACTGAGTGAATATGAACATAAAAGCTACTAAAATATAATCATCAACATCTGCTGTAGTACTACTCACATTTACTTTGATCATGTTGAACAAGATTTTTCTGAGAAAGTCTGATTTTTTTTAAAGACCAGTGTGTGAGATTTAGTAAGATCTAGTGGCAGATGTGGAATATAGTATATCAGATAATCTATCAAAACTAAGTGTCTTTATCAATTCCAAGATCTTCAATGTAGCCCATCAGTTAGAGCTGGGTTCTTAAATCTCAGACTGTGGACATCGTAGATCTTAATTAGTCAGCTGATCTTCCTTTCAGAGGGGTTGTGCAGATCTGATCACTAAATGCACATAAAAATTTTCTGAATCAGTGAACATTCATTTTAAATGGACAAAGTATCAGTGTAATTAATGTATTTTACAGGCACTGTTGCATCATGGGTAATTTGTAGCAATAATGATTCAAGGCTAATGAAATGACAACTTTAAATAGTGAAGAATCAACAGTAAAAGCCTGAACATATGAGGGGCATTTTCTTTTGTTAAACTGTTTTTTCAACAGTTGTTTAAGTCACGAGGGCTTTCACGCAGGCCAAATATGTCACAGCGGAGAAATGGTGTTTTAATTTTTTGCAACAGGACTGACTTTTTCTGAGCATTCGCAGTTCAAGTAAATGCATCAATCAATAATTTGTATGAATCAGAGATCATGTATTAACAACGATGAAGTTGAACCTGTCAATTTCAAGCTAGTTTTCAGTTTAAAAAGACACAAATGAGGAAGCGGAGGACTACATGTGGACAAGCATTAAACTAAATTATCAGAATAGTGAGGAGTTTCTGTGACATTAACACCATGAATCAACCGTGGTTGTCCCATGTGTGACTGTTTACCTGGTCACAGACCCAGAGGAACAGAAGAAGCTGGATCAGGTGGATGAAAACACAGACCAGAGATGAACCTCCAGGTGATGCTGAATTCATACCTATTTCTCTCAAACAGCCTGTCACGAATATATTTCAGTCTCTTAGTGAAAAACATAAGCACCTGGTGTAAACTTGGATTCTGATTCATACAAATGATTGGATGAAGCAACGGTGCAATGTCTGGGTAATTAATGGCAAAAAGAATAAGATCAGAAAAATGCCATCTCATAAATATGGCAAACAGACAACTGTACAGGCCAAACAGCCCAAAAAACTGCAAAAATTAACTGAAAAAGAAAGAAGACTTTTTAGTCAGAGAACTTAAAAATAGCTGTCATATCAAAGACTGAGACCATCTTGATTCAGATCCTCATATGATCATACCTCGACAACAAGGTCTCAAGGCCTCGTTTTTACACCATCCAAACACTGGCACTAGTGTTGGAGCCACTGTCAGGATCTGTCAAATGCTTGAAACCGAATGAGTGGTGAGGGAGGGTTGGCATAAAGATGCCACTAAATACGACACACAGCTCTTTTAACCCATACGTTCATGTAATAAATTAGACTCCACATCAAATGAGCATCTTAATCATCTTCTGCATGTCGTTACAATTTGATTCAGTTCTGGATGACTGAGAACTATACACATCACTTATCCATCAACCTTTCATGCAGGTGCAGCCATGTGTTTTAGAAGAAGGTTTCTCTGCACAGAGGACAGGTAGACTTGTTGCTGGAAGTGAACCACTTGTACTGTAGAAAGAAACAAAAAAACAATGCGATATTTAGTTCAGAGAACTTTGTAGCATTTTACCTGAATTAAACAGTTTCAAAGTAATTGTGATGGTCAAATGACTTGTTAGAGGCAGAATGGAAGTCCTTCGCCTTCCCACTAGTGCCTCTAACACTAAATATCCCACTTGCAACTTCTCTTTGCCGTCCCTGTAGCCTAGATCTTGGTTTACGGCACTACAACACAAACACACTCCCAGCCAGGTATGACTGGCTAGCTGTAAACACAAGCCAGCCATGCCTTCATTTCACAGGCGTTTACCATGACAGAGCCAGCAGAGAAAAGGAAGTGGTGGCTGTTGTCAGAGGATGGAGGAAGAGTGAATGATGAAACCAGGAACCAGACAAGAGTCTGCCTAGGTCCAGCTTTTACAGAATGGTGAGAGCCGAAAGAAAAAGAAGCATCTAAATGGCTGCAGACATGGCGCTGTTGCTGCTGCAGCTGTAAGGATTGCTGACATAAATTCTCTGTATTTCAGTGGATTTGAGCTCTTGATGGTGCTATTGGTTGTAAAAGTGCTTACTCGTTTATGAACTTATTTTTAGGGATGTACCATTGTACATGTACATTTGATTATGTGCCGATACCAAGTACTGATACGAGTACTTAATAATACCATTAATGTTCTTAGTTACTTTTGAAAATGTGCTTTCTTGTCATTGTCATTAGTCTGACTGTAACAAAGTACTGCCACTGATATTTAATGCGTTGGAATGAGAATTTCTCAATCAATCCACCATCCATCAGTGCTGCTCTTAATTAACCACACTGGACAAATACCATGAAGAAGAGTAAAGTTTTTTGAGAAGAAGAAAGTAATAACAAATATGGCGATGACAGAGGAGGTAAGACTAATGTGTATATTAATGATATTGATGAGGGTAGTTGTCATAAATATGTCAGTAGGTTTTCACTAACTCGCACAGTTGCACTTGGCTCCACTACCTTCATGGTTCCTGGTGGTACTGATTCTCCGTCTGGGTATGCACAGAGCCTTGTAAGATAATATGATGATCTTCATATGGCTCTGGGAACGCATCCACTAGCTCCCAGAAAACAGACATAATGTACCAAGAGGACGGACAACATGCTCCATCCATATCTGTCTGTCTTTAATGTAACTTGGAGTAACTCGTACTTTTGCCAATGTCATTTATTTTGAAAAATCTCCACACTACTGACATTACTCCTCGGCCACATACCTGCTGCACTATGACGTAAACGTCACACTGCCATCAAGTGGTATCTGCGCATTTGCATCTGAGCTCTTTTACAAGTACGAGTATTAGTACACACGCTCAGTATCGGACTGATACCCAAAACTGGTGTTGGTATCAGTACATCCCTACTTAATTTTATGAATGATGCCTTGATGCTTTTCGGCTAGTAGCAACCTCCCCCATGAAGTACAAACAAATGTCTGAAACTTCAACGTCCAGCTAAAGTTTCCCATTCCGCTCTGCTCCAGTAGCATATTCAATCACTATTTTTTTTGCCTTCTCATCGCCAGCATCATTGAAAACAAAAGCACAAGCTTGGAGGGTTAATGGTGGGTTTTATGACAGTAAATATGTACTTCGAAACTGTGGGAGGGGGCAGTCTGTAAACAAAAATGCTTGAAAAACAGCAAAGAAGAACCAAAATGGTAAAATCTTGCACAGTTCCACTTTAACCTGTTGTGATGCATTAAATTGTACTCAATGATTGTGTGATGTAACAAAGTAGTACATATGATGCAACCAGTATCGGGGCAATGGATTCAGAAAAAAGTTAAGGAACAAAAAAAATTTTGAAAGGCATGTGGTATTGTTCTTTCTATGTTCTAAGATAATAGTCAGAAGCATTCAACCACGAAAGCTCTAACATCAAAGTAAGACTTCTTGCGTCACTGGAAATCTATGCAATTCACCACTGGATGCAACATAACTATGAATGAGTATGACTCACCAGACACGCTGAGTGGAATTTCTTCTTGCAGGTGCGGCAGCCTTTCTTTGGAAGGGAATAATTGGAGCCATGGATAACAGAGAAGCAGATCATGCAATCCTCGATTCCTTCGAAACGTTTATCCACGTTGTTCTTCCACAGAGCCAGGCCCTCCATTATACTGCCATTCTACATAAAAACATAGATACACTCTAGTAAATGAAGCAACCAGTTTTCTATTTTAATCCTGAAAGTTGAGTTTGCAACCTGATCTGTGCAATTCAAACTTGTTTTTGCAAGTCTTTTGGCCTGAAAAAGCTAGATTATTGAGATACAAATCTTGCAGTAGAAGAGGAGAACTTAACTCAGTGCTGTAACCTACAACCTCAATATCCGATGTTGTTTCTACCTGGTGTGTGAGGTAAGTGCTAAGCTGCAGCATCCAGTTCCTCCACTGCTGTACAGCAACACCCACGCGCCTCCCACTCTCAACAGTGATGGAGCCCAGGGGGTAGTTCTGCTGTAGTTGAATCACTAGCTCGATGAAGATATCATCCACAGAATAGGTAGCAATCACCTCCCGTGCTGCTGAGCGAGCCTTGACCTGATGCCGCAACACAAACAAAACCGTTTTCTCAAAACACTGAGGCGTTTTGAATCCAGTCCTTCAAGTGTTACTACCTGAATTCAGAGAAAGGTCCATACTGGCCAAATTTCATTAGACACTTTTTCTCCAGATCAGAATAAAAGATACCTGTATAGAAAACTAGCTGCCCAGAACGTAAACTGCAGGCACTGTTATTCCAAGTCGAAACAACCCTTACACCATGTGTTACTGTCAAATGCTTCCAAAAACACAAAAACCCTCATCATTTATATTCTGTTGCTGCTGTGGCTATGCCAAGTGTGGGCAGAATTAAGACTTAAAAATTCACTGCTGTATTTTCAGCTCTTCATTATGCCAACTGTTTCTTTTCTTTTTTAATTACAGCTCATTCAAGTAAATACTTCATTTCACAAAATCCTTATAAAGAAAACAGAACTGGGCAGACTAGTCAATTCAACACTCCCTTGGCAATGCTACGAATTAAATGGAAAACTTTAACAATGTCCACTGGATGTATAAAGTGAAAAGCTTACATATAGAAATCGGCCGTTTGTAGTGATCACTGAGATGGAAAAACGTACAAGTTGTGCTTTTTTTGTAGAACTTACAGTCATGCTGTCAAACATCTGAGTGCTGGAGTGGACAGATGAGATCTCCTGGGCTGAGAGAATAGGACTGACATATTTTATGGTGAACTTTTCCACAGCTGCGCTCACTCTCTTCTCCTGGCTGTTCCACCACAGTCGCACCATGGCGGGCAGGTCCTGCACTGTACTGTAGTATACACTGCATGCCAGGTGAGGGAGCTCCCACTCAACACTGTGGCTTTCTGGAAACAAGAAACACTGGCGAGTAAACCAAATCTTGTTTACATTTTAAACTCATGAACACAGCTGCTTTTGTACACTTTACTTACTGTCAACAGCCAGAGACAGGTTCTCTGTGAAGAAGGTCTTTGTTTCTTTGGTTTCTGCCCCCTGACCTGGGTAGACGGGGGTTTCTGGCATCAGTTTGAAAAGGTGGAGAAGGAGCTTGTTCAGGGAGCAGCTTCTCTTAAGATACTGGGCATAATGGGCACGCAGCTGTAAAGAAAATCAGATCAACTGTCAAACTTCAGAATCAGAATCCTCTTAGATCGCCAACTGCAAAAACACATACAAGGAATTATTTGTCAGTAGTTGTCTCTAGTAAATTATAAATACAAGATATAATAAAAAATTCAAGAAAAGTAAAATAGGAAAAAAGAAACTCTATATCCCTAGAAGCCCCACATACAAAAAGAGCACAGTATCAGCTTCTGTACAGTTTAGCGCAATTGGGATTCATTCTCTACTTTCAAACTACTCTTGGAAATCTGTAACTACAGAGATGCTCATGCTGAAAAACATGCTCAAGGTACACAGCTTGTCATGACTTACATGAGATGGTGAGGATCTGAAAAAAGTGAGGAGCAGTTTCCAGGCCAGCAAATACCCAAGGATGCAGGAGTACTCAACACTCAGAGGCTGGACCATTGCATACTCTCCAACTTGAACTCCTGTCAGGATGTTTTCACAGAGCTCTTCGCAGGTGGACAGAAGGACCATCAGAGATGCTGGAGGAGAACTGAACATACAGAGCAAAGAAAACAAAGATTCTTTAAATAAAAACTTCTATTAAGATGAATCATTCATACTGTGGTAGTCATAGCATATCACTTTTTACTTTTACTTACAGACATGGCTCATCTCCACCATCATCTGACTTGTTGCTGTCTCCTTCTCCGTCACATTCTGGCAGCTGTGGCATGACCCTATGTTGAAAAGACACAGGTTTAATTACATGTAGTTCTTCAGATGACACAGGATGCAGCAGGGTGGTTTGCATATATTCCTGTACAGATGCTTACTTTTCCAGCAGGTGGTAGATGGTGATCTGCAGGGGCCTGGCTTTGAAGAGCAGCAGAGGACAAAGTGTATTGAGGAGCGTCTGGAGGGGTTCTGGCAGGTTTGTCTTCTGGTCGGCTATGAATCGTGCTGGCAGTGAGTTATCAGTTAGCTGCTTCAGAGGCACATATGTCAGAGCTACACCAACTGACTGCAACACCACCAAAGGGAACACAGAGTCGTCTGGTTCAGGAAAGGCATCTACAATAAAAGACAGAGCAAAGGTTTATTCATTTGTTTTTAAAATGAGGACATGTTCATGTTTTTGGCCATGGTTACATCAATAGCCTTCTTCCTGGGATCTATTTCATCTGGACTACTCACTAGATAGTTACCTGACTGGACAACACAAACATTTCTGCTTAAACAGGCTGATAGGTCATTTGTTTTCATATCTGTACATCATAAGTAGACTGCACAAAAACAGAAATTAGGTTGTCAGATATGCACATGGGTATTTTAATTACATAGACTTACAGTGAGCTTGCAGTTTGATCACTGTCACCATCAATGAAGCGGTTTATTAGAGTGACACTGAAACAAACTGCCATGCAACCCCACATTTTAGTGGAATGTACTATAATAAGAGGTATAATAAATAAATATAATACAAGCTACAGAGAGAAGAAAAGAGGAGGTTGGTATGTTGATTCAATCTGGACCCAAATTCGCCTCCTTCAAGGATGAATGGGACTTGGTCCAGATCTTCTGACCAATAGAAAGCCAAAAAAGTTTAGCAAAATTCAGTCGATCCAGTACAAAACAGTGGAAAAGCCCATTAATTTAAGCATTTGGACAACGGAATGGCAGGTTTGGGTGGTTTATTTTTGAGAAAAGGCTGATTCCCCAGAAATCCATCAAACCATCCTAAAATAAAACCCCCCACGTACACACCTGTGATTTTGATTGGCAAAGGCAACAGCAAGTTGTAGATTCCGTCAACAAAGAAATCTTTCCATTCGTCTGCCAATTCTGACGGCAGCTTGTCCAGTACGTCAGGAGGTGGTGAGGCAAAGAACTGGTTCAGCTTCACAATAAGTGCAGCATTCTCACACACAAACAGCTGCACCCATGGGCTCCACAGACTGCTCACATTCTCACTGGCAGTCTGAGATTAATAAAAGAAGTAATTCCACAAATGACTAGCAGCTCATGCGACAAATAACAGATTTTATCATTTGAAACGATAGGAGGAACTTCTGGATTTGAACTGTGCAATGCATTAAAAAGCCTTTGTATAAAATACGATCAATTATACTGACTGAAATAAAAAGCTGATCAAAAGTTTTGTCATTGCAGTCAGAAATAAGGTGCAATTATGGCCTCACCTCCAACCAAGCTAATATAGAGCAGAGCAGGAAGTCCCACTGGTTGGCCCCAAGAACAGAGGGGCAGTGAGTCACCACCCAGGACAGGAAACGCATCATCTCTACAGTAAGGTTCAACTGTTCAGCAGATGTTTTGGACAGATCACTGAAATACAAAAATCAGAAATATACACTGTCATCTATACTTTATGTACATAAAACAAATGAGAATGTGAGGTTATGCAGTTTTCTGTTGCAGAATTACCTGCTAAAGAGGAACCAGTCCTCCCTGCTGTTCCTCCACTCCATGACAGTGGCTAAAATTGCTTGTACAACATCCTCCTCTACCTGTGCATCTGCTTTAAGACAGCAGAGCAGCACTGCCAAGCATCCATACACATCTGCAACACATATTCCAAGATGATTACATGCTTGTTAAAGTCAAAACAGCATTTGTATGTGTGTGTTTGTGAGATGCGAAGTCTTACTCTCATCCTCTTGCCAGTTGATTACTCCAGCAGTAGCCAAAGCTATAAGAGCCTCTCTGTCTTCTTTGGTCATGGTGGGGCTTAGCACCTGCAGGGTACTCAGTTTGCTCCGAGACACTGGGAATAAACTAAAAAAAAAAAAAACCACACACACATTTTTGGCATCTTCACAAACCCAGCTGTGGTGTTGGGTAATTTCCACTACTAAAGTGGTCACAGGACAGCTTAGTATATGAGCTTAACACCATTTTAAAAATCCATTAACAAATAAATCAGTGACCTGTCTGCAGTGTTGTAGAGTTTCCTCAGGGTGCCACTCTGAGTGGCTGCCAAGTTGTTGTTTTGGATGTAGTTTTCTAGAGTCACAGACCATAAACCTCCATTCTCCATGGATCTATATACACAACAGAATATAAAACACAGTATATTTAGTGGACATTGAAGACATGGCTCACATTCTTCCGATGTACAATTGACACTTAAATAATAATCACTGGTAATGAATGTCACCTCAGTTGATTATTACTGACTACTTTGAGCAGAACAACTGAGGAGGGTCCTTGGATCCAGATAGGTAAAAGCTTTGTTTTTGCGGTGTCGTATGCACAAGTTATATTTCTATATCTCAAAATGCATTTCAAGTGAATCGCTGAAATTAAAATTGTCTTCAAAGCTTTGTGAATGAATCTAACCTTTTATAGAGTGTCTGTAGCAGTTCTTTCATTGGAACCAGGCTATGAAGTCCGTCAGACAGCCCCAAGTCAACCAACATGGTATGATATGCTGACACAACAGCAGGACTGTGCTCTACCTCCTTACACCACTGGAGAGCATAGAGTAACTCTGCGACTGTCAAAACAGAAACACGCTGCACTTATTAAGCAGCCTCATCATCTGCTGATAAGAATAATTACGGTATACATTATCACCTTGAAAGCAAATAAGAAAACAAATCAGACAAAAATACATTGCTTACCTGTGTGCCTAAGGTTTGGGAGGTTTGAAGGACATTCTGCCTCCTTTTGGTCACAAGGTATGATTGTAGCTGTCCGGGCCACGCTCCCTAACAGGGCGCACGTACATAAGTGGGCTGGCAATCTGTTTGAGGTTCTAAACTTCCACATGTCCACTGAGGGTTTTTCCCAAACTCCTCTCAGTCGACCTGACAGTAATGGGGTCTTAACCCACTGTAGAGGAAAAAAAAGAAGCACACACAAATATCAGGAATTAGTTCAAGTAAAAGTCCAGCTGTAGCATTTGGCACTTTCTCTGAGGAAAAATATGCAATCAGCTTAATTTAGTAATTTATTCTGAGTAATAACAGTGCTTTGGCTGGCATACCTGAGGCGGCAAGGCTTGTCTAATTCTGGTCCACTCTGTCTCACTTGGCGTCAAGAGGTTAAAAAACTGGATGAGTAGAGGTGACCCTTGATTACAGACAGAAATTGTCTCCACAAGGCTTTGAACTGCCAGAACAAGAACCTGTAAACTAAAAAGTCAACACCAAATGTCAGATTTAGTGAAAAAGATAGATATGAGACAATTAAAAAGGTCAACAACAGTAAACTGAGCCTAAAAATAGAAAATCATTTTGCAATTAATGTAAAATCAATAACCTTAAATTAATAGGAAATTTATTACGAAATCCTAACATGAATTTTGTGAGGCAAACTCTAAAGTTTTCAGGTGAACATAAAGTATGAAAATTCAGTGCTATTGCAAGGTGAAAGCAGATTGTTATTTGTTTTTAACACGTAAAATTACTGGTAATTACTTTATAACAGGCCCAAAGTTGTTCCTTCTTTACCTTTTATTGTCCAAGCTGACAGTGAGTAGTTGGTTCTTCACCCACAGAGCAGCACTATGGAGGAAACCATTCTCCTTGACCTGATCTTCCGAGTGCTGGACTAATGACTGGACACCAGCTACACACACTTTCCTTAGTTTTCCTAAAAGTGAGTCTTTGAGAACAATATGAGAACAAATTACTTTTTCAGTATTTCTTAACTTTGCATGTGCACTGCAAGAAATACCTACCAGAAAGGTGTGTGTGTGTTTGATCTTGTGCTGTGTGTTGGAAGACTGTGAGCAATAATTCCTCAGCAGAGACAAGTAGAAGACAGTCCTGTACTGATGAGAAGAATGTGGAGGCAACATCACAGATGAAGGAAATGAGTGGCTCAATGTTGCCTGCATCTGACAGAGTCTTGGTCTCAGACAGAGTGGCATGCAGCCTCTCCAGGATCTTTTCCATGTAAACCTCTCCTATCAGAGGAACTGTGGAAGGAGAACAAAATGAGTTACATAATTGGGGGCTATCAAAGTCACAATGACTGAAAAAAATGTTTGTGTGGCAGTTGTTGTTTTTTTCACCATTGTTGTGGTGTTGAGAAAGGACAAGGCTGATAAGAGTCCAGCTGTGGCTGTTTGTAGAAGGGGAGCTGGAAGAGCAGGGTCCCACCTTACACAACTCCTCAGTCAATCCTAAGAGTCGCTCACCCAACACTGAACCTTTCAGCCAGTCACTACAGCTCTGAAGAGTCTCAGAATCTGCACATGACTAACAGGATAGATAACAGAGTCACACAGATATTAAAGGCATCTAAAGATGAAGTAACCAACACTTACTGAAGAAGTGTAAGCAGAATAATACATACCCTCTGTACGATTTGTAGGATAATTCCCCACTGTAAATCCATCTAAGAATAAGTTAAGACAACAGAACCTTAGTAACTAAACTATCATCAGTGTAAGCACTATGAGTAGAAAAATCTCAAACAGCATTAGAAAGATGTGGATGTCTGTGTTTAACGTTACCGTGGTGATGTGATTGAGGATGCGAGTGGTCTCCTGTTGGCTGCAGCACTTGAATGAGCTAAAAACCATTTCTACCAGGTGTTCAGTGTTTCTGCGTCCCTTCTCGGTCAGCCACACCACTACCCGTTCCAGAAGAAAATGCAAAGCTGGGTTCTTCATGTCCATTTTGTCCCTCTGCTCACTATTCTCTAATGGTTTATCATCCCATTCTACCAGTGTCTAAAATGACAGTTTAGGAAAGAACAGTATTGCATCAAACAGAAGAGCTGTACAAACCAGAGTTAAATTTCACAACAGTATTTTTGTGTGATATTACAAACTGACAATACAATGTAATTACTTGAAATACTATTATCTGCAATGATGATGACTTACGGTAAAGACCCTAGGTGTGTGAAAGGACCGCAGGAGACCAGAGAGGAAAACAAGATGTCTCTCAGAGTTTTTCTCATTCACATGCACAAGACACAGCTGTGCCAGCTGGCACACCACATCCTCAAAATGCTGCGTCTGCAGGGATCCAAATGCCCTCTCATTCACAAGCTGTGACACGGTCTGCACAGTCTTCTCAACACCATCCCCCTCAATCCCAGTCTTTTCATTGTCTTCCAGCTTAGAGAAACAGATCTTGACAGATTTTTTCTTCTGGGTGTGCTTTCTGTTCACTTTCTCCGGGTAACGCATCACCTGGAGAAATAAGGGAAGGCAAGATTAAATTTACTTTGGCATTATGTTATCTGTTTCACTTAGGCTACCTTTAAACAATAGGAGGCTCTAACAACATCATGATTTGCTCTATCCGCAGTGAATTTTCTTTGGGGAGTATGTCTGCACCAATTCTTCTGGCAGAACTGCACTCACCTGTAACAAGGTGGCAATCCCTTCCAAAACCTGTGGATCTGTTCCTTCGCTGTCTGTATAGCGCACAAACAGAAGTGCCAGTCCCTCCCAGAATTCTGCAACAAGCCCTTGAAAGACATCTCTCCTGTCATTAGATTCACTAACACCATGTAGACCTGCTCTCTTTTCCCAGGAAATGAGCATTTCAGTGGCTAAAAGGAATAGAGGACCATTCTGAAGGGAGGAACTTCCAAGAGCAGTCTCCAGTAATGGTAAAAGCTGCAACAGACAAAAAAAGGGAGAAAAAAACATAACTGTGTAAAAATGGGAAAACAGGTAGGACTCTTGAGTAGATTTCACATGAGAAAAGTGTGCACAACTCTGTAAGTCCCACCTGCTGAGATAAAAGCATGGTTCGGAGTTTTTTCTGACCTTCCTCTTCTTCTGCGTTGTGCTGTATGCAGTATCTCAGACACTCCACAACAGAAGCTACTATTACTGCACTTTCTGTGGGGCTTGTCACAGCACGCTCACTAGACAAACTGACAAGTGTAATTAATCTTAATGATTTATCATCTTAGATATGATAAAATTGCATAAGAAAAACAAGATTTCAAATAAACAATAAAATTGCAACTAAAATTAAACTTTTATGACTAAAATTAAATACGAATTGAATTCTAAACAACTAATATAACAAAATACAACCTTTCACAAAAAGTTTTCAGTAACGCAACACCAAGGCCTTAGTGTACACACAAAAATTACCCACCCATTTATGAGTGAAGTGAAGAAAGTTAAGTAGAAATCCAATTTGGGTTCAGTAACTTGTTGAGGCAGTTTACTGAGAAGTGGCATTAGATTAGGGTGAAGTGCTTTGGCCATGCCTTTGCCACCTTCTTTTAGTAGAGCCCACAGTTTAGGTAAGAAGCCTTTCCTGGCATTTACATGTGTCCAACAGTCCTGGAGGAGGAAAACAAAAAAAATATGTTATATAACAAAAAGGAATTGAACAAAATCTAAACACATCTATCTGCCCATTTGTTAATTATACTACGGTAATATACAAAAAGTACGGGCATGAAATACAAATTTTCATGCACCACCACCTGTGGGACCACTGACCTTCATAAACTCAACAATTTTACACCCATATTTAGTAATCTTACGTGTCGGTATGCATGCAGACTGTAACATTCAAGCACCTAAAATGATATAAACTCAAACTTACAGGGATAGTAGAGACCACATAAAGAACAGCTTCCCATACAGGTGGCAGCACCACAGGATCTGTGTCATCGATTGTCAGGAGTACAGCAGGGCAGAGTCGTGCTGCTTCAGCCTGGACCAGTGCAGGGGTGAACTCACACAATGCACATAACATCTCGAAAAATGCTCCACGCACCTGGGAGGCAACAGATGTTATGTTATGTTTATAAATGTGGAATGGCCTGTCTTAAAACACTGTTTACAACTAGCATCAGACACAAAAAGATTGTTAATTTTTTCACACTTCTCTTGACACAACCAAGCCTATATTTTTTTTTACTCTGTAATGTGAACTTAAATAGACAGAACGAAAACAACAGAAGGGAAAAATATTGACTTCGCAAAATTTACAATATAAAGGAAATGGTGGCATCTTTTGCATGAGGTCATGGCATTTCCAACATTATACACTACTATATGCAACGGAAATATTTACTATTGATACCTGTGGTGATTTGTGTTTGCTGTACTTCCAGAACTTTCCAGAGTTTAGGAGTTCTGCAAGTCTTTGTTCCAGGAGTACCCGCTCACTCTGGGGGAGCAGGGAAAGCAGCCTCTTCACCCCAAGAAGAGAGCTGGTCACCACACGCAAATATTTGGCTTCTCTCTCCTCCTCTGAAACACTTTTCAGGAAGGAATCAGTACCTCATTAAAGATCTTTGTCAAAACAGACTGTATTATCAGAATGGGAGCTATAATCATAGAGCCTAAAATGAGTGTTTACTTACTGTGAGTCACTTAGTGTATTTACTGTTTCTTTCAACAAAATATCCTGAAGTACCTGCAAAAAGTGAGGCAACTCCTTCAATGTTACTTAATCTTCTTGGATTAAAAAGTGATATCTTTGTTAATATTGCTGCAACTACTTACATTAAGGATCTCATCCTTACAGAAACTGAGGGCCTCTGGCTGTTTAGCAGGGGAGAAAGCAGCCTGGAAAGCCTGACATGCAGCAGATGCTGCAGGTGTATAGGTGTCACACTGGGATAGAATCCAGTGTCCCATCAAGCTCTTCAAAAATGGCGCCAAGCTGCGACGTACCTTCAGCACCAGCTGTTCAAAGGCGATCTGTGTGGCTTCCCTGATACGCCGATCATAGTCCTGATAATGATTCAAAAGTCACCCATGTTAGAAAACCTTTAACAAAAACAATAACATACTCATTCTCACTGAAATTATGCTTTATTTGAGTATGTCTGTAGCAACACATAGATATGATTAGCCTAAATATGTTTAATTGACAGATTCACTTTTTAAGTAACATAGACTTAGCACTTTCATATCACCATTATTTCATGTATTAAAGTTTCTTGATTACAATATTGTCAGTCATAAAATACAATAATCGATTTTTAAAAATTGAGAACAAATGCTCTGCTCACCACTGATATCTTGCAGTAAATCCTGGGCCAGTATGGCAGGACCCCTTTCACCTCTTCAGCATCCCGTTCCTGACACATGGATCCAAAGTCTTGGACAGCCTCAAAAGAGGATGAATGAACAGAATATTGTCAGAATCATCTATGGTCAAGTTTGACTGCAGTTTTAGTTTCCATTTGATTCTTCGTGACTAAAGTATATTGACGACAGACTTAAAACTCACTTTCAGTCTTGTGACAACATCTCTTTTGGAGAGTTTTCTGAGTACCAGGCGGAAATCAGCGTCTACCAGATTGTCTATCTCCTCTGCACCGTGAACAGCGGGAACATAACTCAGCTCCGAAGTCACCGTTGTGTCAAATCCCACAAACCCGGGAATGACGCCACCTTCCCGGGTCAGCGCCTCAGCGGCTCGACCACTACTGGACGGCTAGTGATAGGACAAAATATTTGGTCATGGGAACACAGTAAAAGGCTAAAGTAACATCAGTATGATATAAGCATTTAGCAACAGCGGATTCGTGAGCAGTTATAAAACAGCTGTCACAATACAGCCACACGTAAAGTCAACCTGAGTTTACATTAGCTCGTGTTCATGTTTGTAGCTAGCACTATTAGCTTTAACACTGTACACTTAACGTATTTACACTTACCCGAACATTTCCTTTAGTTCGCTGTTTATTCTTACCCCCCATTGCTATGAAATAACATTTAAAGTATACGTTTCCTATAAAAACTTTGTGGGTACTAGCCGTGACGATCTGGTATGGTCCAGAGTTGGAGCCACAAGTCCAGACACAAGTTCCGCAGGGAAGACGTCCTGTCCTATTTTCAAAATAAAGCTTAATAAAGTCAGAAAGAAACCATAGACCTCAAAGGTCGTACAGTTCCGTCTAAATCATCATGTTTTTTACTTACTTAAAATTATAGGACTATTTTTAGTCAGTATGTTCATTTTTCTCCCAAAAAATAAACAGATCACATATTTTTATACGAGAAGAATAATAATGACTTTTATTTTGAAAGCTAAGCTTTCTAACATTATACAAATTTCCTCAAGGGTCTACTTCTCTTTCCTCCTAAAATAAACAGCAGTTTTGACTCATGGCTGCCCTCTAGCAAAACATTGCTCATTGGAGGCTTGTAAATTGGTTTGCATTGTTTACGCTCCCATGAAAAAGGAATCTACAGCCTCAGTGTGATCCAAGAGTAAAAGCTTAAAGTCTATTGGTGCCCCTTCTATGCACTTTCTGTACTGGTGCAGAGGTATGCATGACAAATGACACTGGTGTAAAAAAAAAAAAAAAAAAAAAAAAAAAATATATATATATATATATATATACTCTTTTGGATGTTAAATGGTGATCAATCTTTTATATGTGCAAAATACAAGAGTGGGATTGTACATATTTTAACCAATTTGGATTGACTTGTCTTGTCTGTTATACTTTATAATATATATGTATGTACGTACGTACGTGTGTGTGTGTGTGTGTGTGTGTGTGTGTGTGTGTGTGTAGCTGTACAGTTTTATTATGAGTTATTGTGTTTTATTATTAGTGGTGTTTTTTGGTGGTTTTTTTTTCGTTTTTCATCTTTATGCATGCACATTTTCTTGGACTTCATCATGTTGCAACCTTAACCCTATTGTGGCACCAATAAAGTTTAATCTTATTTTCTCACAAGTACAGAGTTCATATTGGATGATTTCTGGATTAACGAATTTATTTGGCCAAGTTGAGACTAGACACCCATTTAAAAAGGGCTTCTGTGAACTGTAACTGTAAAATGAGGGTGGCCCAAAAAACAAAAACAAAACAGACACTTACTAGGAATCAAAAATATTTTAATAAACACCTCTTTTAACACAAATCAAAAGCATTTGACAATAATGGTAAAGTTCTATGCAATAGATTATTTTGATATATCACTACTGTTATGTTTTTTTCTTA
>JAQQZY010000007.1:20919512-20954070 GCA_030068375.1 Ostorhinchus rueppellii | reverse complement strand
GACAGAGCAGACTTAAAGAGACACCAACCTAATCACCAGAGGACAGAACCCAGAACCAAGAGACAGACATATGACAGCTATGGTTGTGTCCATAAGTTTACATACCCTGGCAAAATTTGTGAAATTCTTTTTTTTTTTTTCTACAGATATGATTTATTAAATGATTGCATTGTTTTAGATGAATTGGTTTGTTTGAATCTCATTTAAAATAACATGACAAACAAAATAAAAAATAGTTTTCCCTGATAACTCATGCATTAATAATTGTAGTGTCAGGGTATGTAAACTTCTGGGCACAGCTTTACTTAATCAAGTGGTTTAGATGTAGACTAATCTCTGACATCTCTGACATTTCCACATGAGTAACAGGACACAGCCTGTTGGATGTACACATCCCTTTATCACCTCTGGAAAGTTGACAGCTCCAACTTACAGGGCCCGTGGTGCTTGAGTGTGCATTTTATAATAAATAGTACAATTACCTTAATTTCCCAGTAGGCTATTTCAGAAACATATTATATCAATTAACGCGAGAGGATCTGAGCGGTTATTATCCGTGTGGGTCTGATACCACAGGGTGACCGGTGCCGCCGTCGTTGCTCTCTCTCTCTCTCTCTCTCTCTCTCTCTCTCTCTCTCTCTCTCTCTCTGAATGGGCTGACTGTTTTTCCTCTGCAAAGTTTCATAAGGGCTACACCTCCATTCCTCCAACGCACTTTTAGTTTGCGCGCTTGCATGGAGAAGTTAACGGAGGTTTTCTCTTGTTCCGCTTGACAAGAAACACTCAACCTGCATCTGAGCGGTCATCTGAACATGGCAGGGACTGTTAGGGTATTGGGGGGCTGCTTGTTATTTTTCCTTTTCTCTGGTGCGGAGGGACAGCGCAGCAGGGAGAGAGTTTACTACGTAGGGATCGTTGAGGACTTTTGGGACTATGCGCCAAGTGGAAAAAACCTGCTCAACGGGAAAGACATCGAAAATGATGAGTAAGTTTTAATAGAAGTTGTTTTCAGAACTATGATTTGATAGAAAACGCAAATAATACAGACAGAGTTTAGAATGAACTTAGACTGGATAAACAACCAGATGTGTCCAAGATGCGCACAGAATTCCCCCAAATGTTTAACCACTCAATAACCTGTGTCATCTTGTCAGGGTGTGACAGTGTCTAGACCTGTGCACACACTGCCTTGTGCTTTGCTGGCAGTCTGATCCAAGGAGGCACAAGGAAGATGACAGTCTTTGAATGACTAATGCTGAATGACTGGGATTTAAGACTTCCTTTTTAATGTGTGTTACTGACCAAAGTTTAACAGGACGCACTGATAAGTACGTCATACATTTATAAGCTATGAAGCAACTGTGTTTTAGGAACAAACAGAATGATGTAAAACTAAATCAACTTAATATCTACTTTCTGGTCGCCTTATACACTGGTGTCAGAGGAGGCTGTACACAACACAGTACAGTTATAGTGCACATTTTTTCCTCAGATAGCTGATAAGAGGATTTCTAAAGCTGGAGTTCTTATCTCTGCACAAGTGTAGTCTATGGAGCTTCCAAAAATCCACAGGTCTGCGATTGTCCTCCAACTTCAGTCCAGTCACAGGAATGTATCCTGTAAAGGACAGACGAGAGGAAATAAAATGAACCTAATGATAAGCCAGTTGAATGGGACTGTCATGTGCCAAGAATGTGTTAAAGCTAAACTAAAAGCACACAGTGTTTTTCTTATGGTACATTCTCTTTCAGATAAATATATCTGATGGGTAGCGGACTAGCTGGAGTGTTGCACAATTCTGAACTTTCCCTACTTCCAAGTTTAAACAGTCAAATTTACAGTATGTCCACATAGTATGTACGGTGCTAAAACCAATATCTTTCCTGTTTCTTTGTGTTTTGATGTTTTTCTCTATAGACTTTGAATGATTTATTTTTGTGGCTGGTTTAAACAAGAAGAATTTTAACTGCCTTAGATACAGTGGCATTAAAACATTCTGAACACTACTGAAAAAAGAAAAGATTGTAGCTTGTGAAGTATTTTCTAAATGCCTTCTTAAATGGGTGAATTGGTAAGAGGCATAATAATAATAATAATAATAATAATAATAATAATAATAATAATAATAATAATAATGACTATATTTGGTGAATTTGTCAGTGAAACCCATTTCACCAGACTGTCATTAACATATCAGTGCATTCCATTTCTGAATCCGCTAAATGTAATGCTTTTTGTCCTCCATTCTGCTTTTGTAGGGAGCTGGATGTACTGTAGTATAAATGTGTTGCCACAGCCCCTAGTAACAGGTTGTTAGTCCACACAACCTGTTATCA
Source organism: Ostorhinchus rueppellii (assembly GCA_030068375.1). Classification (NCBI taxonomy): domain Eukaryota; kingdom Metazoa; phylum Chordata; class Actinopteri; order Kurtiformes; family Apogonidae; genus Ostorhinchus; species Ostorhinchus rueppellii. The sequence goes on along the minus strand of JAQQZY010000007.1, from coordinate 20,951,734 downwards.
CTGTAATGACAGGACTAATTGTTAGACAGCTGCAACCAGAAGCAATTTGCTCTGTGGCATTATGGCTCCTTCCCTGGTTGGTGATGTCTGCTTTTTTATGTAACTCTGTTGTAAACCCCAGATGCAGACAAACTGGTCAAGAATTGTGTGCAGTTAATGCATGGTAGACAAAACAAATCTTGAAGAGGCCTGCATCTTTGATCATATATAGTCACATAGTATAGACTGGGTTTTACTTAATGTGAAGCATCTGACAGAAAGTTGATTTCCTTCTGCTTTGTGCAATCAACTCACCAAACATCCTCCAAAAAGCTAACTGGTTTGTTTCACTTCTCCCTCCTGTAAACTCTCTTTACCAGACTTACCGTACTATACTTACCAGGCTTTTTCTTTTTCTCTTTTTTTTTTTTTTTTTTTGTTAATTTGTGTCTCAGGTCTGCATCTATATTCCTGCAGAGAGGACCTGACCGTGTTGGCAGTGTCTATAAGAAGGCCATGTACCGACAGTACACAGATGCCACCTACACCCGCCTCGCTCCACGACCAGGCTGGTTGGGCTTTCTGGGTCCCATACTGCGAGCTGAGGTTGATGATATAATCGTGGTTCACTTGAAGAACTTTGCAACCAGGAACTATTCCATGCATCCCCACGGGGTGTTCTATGAGAAGGATTCAGAAGGTGGTGTTTATTACATAGTGCACAAGCTATTTTTTTCACATAGAAGTACAGTGAATATAATGTATTTTCACCACAGATGAAGAAGATCCAACCAGATTTCAGATTAAAAAGCAGATGATATCTAAAATGGTTTCCATTAGTATGTTTTTTAATTAGGAGTTGACATTTAAAATAGCTTTTTTAAGAATTTCATATTTTTCATTAATAACTGAGTGGCTTTCACAAAATATATCACTTCTGGATAAAGTATTATGAATGTTGTACCTCTGTGTAACATAACAGTCTCCTCAAACTATGATGTCTCTATGGAGAAACATCATTCCTCGGGAATTTCCAGGCTTTTACAACAGAAGTGAAAGTACAGTTTTTAACTGGAATCTTTAACACTGTTGAAACAGATCATTGTTAATTTTCTGTAGTTGTGTTTTTATTCAGCTTTCCATGAGTAAGTTGTTGGTTTTTACATTACCAGAATCGAGAAAGGACCCCAAGGAGTTAAATTTAGAAATAGGAGAAGAGGAAGAGGAAGGGGGTGGGTACAGAAAGGTATGAAGTCATGATCTGTGTCCCCAAGACTGGGGTCACGTATGCACTACTACGTCTCACACTTGCCAAATTAGGGTTCCTGTGAGGTCTTAAACAGTCTTAAAAGTCTTGAATTTACAAATCTGCATTTAATATCTTAAAAAGTTTTTTAAAAGTATTGAATTTGATATGACAGGTCTAAATAATGTTGCCATAACTTGTTGGCTGTGTTGTATTTAAATGCGTCTGGGAAATGTCCAAGCTGCAGAAAGGATGGAGAAAAGATCATTCTCGACCTGGTTGACATGAAGTTTCCTAAATTAAATTGTGTTCTAATTAGTCTTAAAAAGTCTTAATTTAACTTGTAGAAACCTGTGGGAACCCTGCAATTGTAAAAGCAAGAACATAACAGAGGCTAGCAAGGTACATTTAATATCATGGAGTATTTTTATTTCATCGCTGTTCTCATGCATTTCCTTTGAACAGTGTATGCTGTGTTTTCTGCCACTGCACAAGTTTCAGACCCAGCTGCTCTGAACGTAGCAGTAACCACTTCTGTTTGTCTGTCAGGGGCGTTGTATCCAGACGGAACATCAAACAAGTTAAAGAAGGACGACTCCGTCCCTCCAGGAGGCAGCTACACTTACCGCTGGGAGGTCAGACCTGAGTTTGCCCCCACAGATGATGATGCCAACTGCCTGACTTGGGTCTACCATTCACACTTGGACGCCCCCAGAGACATCGCCTCAGGGCTTATTGGGGCACTGCTCACCTGCAAGAAAGGTATGAAGACTTGAAGGAATAAGTCTACATTATACCTGGCATACAGTATTAAACAAAATCTAAATTCCATCCCATTTAACATATATTAAAAAGTGATTAAAAACAACTGAACTTAACCATTAGCTATTTATGAAGTTTTGGAGGAATAATCAGGTTTACATTTTCAGCAAAATTATCACTAACCCATAAAGACCCAAACATCTATTACTGACCAAAAGCATCTACTGATCTAAACTGTTTAATATCTGTTGATCCACTAATCCTATCAATTCATGTAAATAATTGGTGTAAAATACAGTCATCTTTTCATGGTCATCAGGTCATCAGAACATGGAAACACTGTCATCTTCTACAACATTCATTTAACAGTAAAACCCATGGAGTTGGATCAATGACAGTGGATGGACACACTGGGTTTATGTTCAATTAATGATAGATTTTATTAAAAAAGAAAAGCTTTTTCTACATGTTTTGCTGCTTTTGGTATAATAACTCTCAACTTTAATCTTAGCTGTTATGAACATCTTTATGATCAGTGAATTAAATGCAGGAAAATACCTCATTTATAGTGATATCCTGTAAAAGACAGAGGATAATATTAAAAAAAATACATGACGATAAATCACTTAAAGGTTAGATGTAGACAAAATTTCATTTGGGACCTGACAAAACTAGCTGTGGGTCTTTATGGGTTAATTTATTTTTACCCAGGTTTAAAAAGTTATACAAAAAATAGTACAATATGATTCTTTTTTTGTGTTTATTTGTAATGCAACTGGTTTTAAAAGTCTTACTCCTTCAGTTCAGTTTCTACATAAACACATATCAGGGCAAGAGCATTAACACTGTTCATCAGTCTTTGGTATCAGATCAATGAAAAAGACATTTTAAAAAAAGAAAGAGATATGCCAAGTCTTTCCTAAATAAAGCAAAGTATATTTTTATGGTGTTATTTTAAAGTATCTTTCCAAATCCGTTCACATACTGTCGGGCTTAATAATAGGTAACAAAAGTGCTTATTCAGATCCATGTAAAAAAAAAATAGTTTCAAGCTTTAAGACTTTTATTGCAATTATGAAAACCTGCCAAAGAAAGCTCTAAAAAAATGGCTAGAAACCACTGAGAGAAAACATCAGTGCCTCTAAATGGATAAAACAAATATCAAACATGGCTCTGTCTGTGTTTTAAAATGTGTTGTCTTCCCATGTGAACATAGGAATCTTGAAAGAAAGTAATTCCCTAAACCTGGATCAGAATGAGCAACAGTCGGTCACTGAATCAGCCCGCAACGATGTGGACCAGGATGTCTTCTTGATGTTTTATGTGGTGGATGAAAACCTGAGTTGGTATTTGACAGCGAACACTCAGAATTTAACTGGTGTTCAGGAGGATGAGGACTTTGAAGAGTCAAACTTGATGCACGGTGAGGAAATTCCTCATATTTAATCCTTTTCCACCTGAATATCTGTGCACAGATCAAGTTTGTTTACCAGAAGAGTTATATTGCAGCCCCTTTTCTTTCTTTTTCCCTTTTTTTTTTACATACTACTGTATGCCATACACCTAGTTTTGATTCTTACTCATGTTATTTTGCTGATATTGCTCTCTCTTGTGTTATGTTAACTGCATTACTTAGCTCGTTTAAAATCTTCACCATTTAGCCATGCCCCCTCACTAATTCCCTAAGCTGAGTGTGTAAAGGAAGGTTTAAAGGCTGAATTAGCTCTCTTTGTCCTTCTCTCTAACCTCTGGCTGTGTGTTTGCATCTCTGTGTGACAGCTATTAATGGATTCATGTTTGGGAATATGCCCAAACCTGAGTTATGCCAGCACCGTGCAGTCGCCTGGCATTTGTTTGGAATGGGCAACGAGGTGGACATTCATTCTGCCTTTTTCCATGGGAATACACTGCTGGATCGCGGCCACCGCACCGACGTCCTCAGCCTCTTCCCGGCCACTTTTGCAACAGCTGAGATGATCCCTAAGTCGCTCGGAAAGTGGCTCCTGACCTGCCAGGTTAATGACCACTTGCAGGGTAGGGCATCTGACCTCTAACCTTTGCGTGACCTTTGACCTCTTTCACCTTCGACCTCTTTGTTCCCTCTGTTCTTCGCTGGCTGTGTAGAATTGCTGAAAGAGCAGTACGCTTTTTTTTTCACAAGGTTCAACTCTGTGGTCAAAGAATGGTATTATGAGCCTTCCCACAGCAGAGTGTATACTTTAAACATGTCAGGACTCGTGTTTTAAGATGTGTTCAAAGTCCACCAGCAATACTTGCTCAACAACTTTGTGAATTGTGTTGGCATTTGTGATGTAACAATCCTTTATATCATCCTGGATTTTCTTAATGGCCTGGTATTCTGGTTTTAATGTTAAGTGGCATATGTTTGCACAAAGAGTTAAAGTAATCCTGTGGTAGATCCAGTCAGGTTCTGAAGTAAACTTTTTGCTTCAAGAAGAAATAAGAAGGCTGTCTGTGTTATTTGAACCCCAGAATATTTATTATTTTACTGTACCATTAAGTATGACTGTGGAGAAACTTCCAGATGTTTTCTCAGTCATTAAGATAAGGCTCAGTTTGACAGGGACATTTAATCTGTGGAAGTGAATTCCTATCTTGTAATGCTTGTCTGTCTTTATCTACTCCAGCTGGGATGCAGGCCTTCTATGAAGTTAAGTCATGTGGCAGTGATACTACCCCCACAGCAGAGAATGGTGTTGTAAGGAATTACTACCTCGCAGCAGAGGAGGTGCAGTGGGACTATGCACCCTCTGGGAGAGATCTAATTAATAACGTGTCCTTAACTGAGGCTGACAGGTGAGCAAACATATTAATATTAAATGAGAAGTCTTGGACTGAAAAGTAGCTACAATAAAACTTTATGAACCCACAAATACAGCTTACACAATGACATAAGGGAGAAGTGCACCTAGTTTTGTGCTGAGAAGCCATGTTGATTTACGTTGTTTGTCAGTTACTGTTTATATCTGGCTTTTTCCATCTAAACATTACATTGAAACAAACCTTTACAGCATTCTTCAACTCAGTCCAACATCTCATCATTTCATTGTTTCTTCACTGAATGTCTGCTAATCATAGGGTATTTGAATATCATAAGAAAATGCAGATTTATATAACACAACTGAAAGTATACAGCTAGAAAACCATAAGGTGCCCATAACAGGCTGTATAAAAATGCACATCACTCCCTGTACTGTGTAGCCTTATTCAGTGGTGGAATGAAACAAAGTATTGTACTTCATTACTAGACTTAAGTACATGTTTTATATATTTGTAGTTTACTTAAGTAAAAAAAAAAATAATGCATACTTTTAATTTTACAATTATCAGTACTTTCTACTCCACTACATTTCTACAATTTATGCAGTTACTCGTTACATTGTATGAACATAATTTCCTCAAAATCTTGTGTGAAAAATAGCTAGCCAACTGATTGCGTTGTGGCGCTGTTTGCCATTGCATCCGGGTTAAAGTTAGAATTTCATGCAAGCAGGAAGTGCTTGCAAGAATGAAAACATATCACTGCATTTCTATTGGTGGAAAGTGCATCACATGGACCAATCAGAGAAGTTCATACTGCATCATGTAATATTGTTGCTGCGCAACCAGGAAAGTTGTGGGAGTAACAGAAATGGGAAATAGACAGCAATAGGATTGGCTAAACTTTCAGAGATTTCAGAGATTTGTGCATATTTAGCATTTTTTGAGTGTATAATTAGTATGTAGTGTGGGTCTGTAGTGTAGTTGTTTTTTGTTTTGTGAGTCTGAAAAAGGCTGCACTTTTACTGCTCTTAACAGAGGACAATGTTTTGAATAGTTTTACAACTAAATAAACAAGAGCGCTCAGTGAGCGCAAACCTCCGCCAAGGTTATGACATCATGACATCAAAACCGCTATCTGGATCATGACCAAAAGTTAATGGGAACATCCTTGGGTGATTCTCTATCACTGGTGAAAATTTCAAGAAAATCCATCCAGTACTTTTTCTGTAAAGTTGCTGACAAACAGACAGACACACAGACAAACAAACAAATAAATGCCAGCAAAAACACAACCTCCTTGGCGGAGGTAATTATTTAAAGATATATCATGTATTAATTGGTTTAAGTTAATGGTAAATATGTGGGTAAGACCTAGTAGATAACTTGTCATCCACAAAATTATAAGTTAGAGTACATACAGTATTGCAGAGAGCACACACAATAAGTACACTAACCTTTGCAGTACACATATACTGTATAGTTGGTTGTAATTAGTATGACCAGTGACATCGGCAGAGGCAGAGGTCAGTATATCTGCATTCTTCATCAAAATTCCACAGCCCAAACACTGAGAGAACCCATTGTGTGAATACTTTTATTTATACAAAAATACTTTAAAGTAAATATAAAAGTAAGTACTTAGTACTTTCACTGAAGTAAGATCGTCGACATAGTACTTCTACCTTTACATGAGTATATACATGTAGCCTGCTTTTTGTACTTTTACTTAGTACTAAGCTTCAGTACTTCCTCCACCACTGGCCCTGTACTCCTAACATCCTTCTAAGTGACCGTAAAACCTCTGTGTAAAGGTGTCTGTCTGTCTGTCTGTCTGTCTGTCTGTCTGTCTGGCTGGCTGGCTGGCTGGCTGGCTGGCTGGCTGGCTGGCTGGCTGGCTGGCCTCTGGATAGGTGATTATATGTGAGCCGCTCATTCCTGTGGTGAGGTATTGTTGTAGCGTGTAGAGTAAACAATGTGGATGGTGATTCAGTCCTTGTGTCTTTGTTATTGTTGCCTGACCTGACACAGTGAAACCCCCCTGACTGGGCAGCTGTCTCCTCTAGTTTTTCTGTAGTAATAAATACCACACCACAAACTAGGCTTTTTTGTTTCTTTCTTATTTAACCTATCATATACTGAATCTTGTGCCTTCTCATCCTCCTCATCCTTTCTTTAACAGTGCATCTGAGACGTTCTTTGGCAGAGATGGTGGTAGGATTGGTGGTCAGTACCTGAAAGTGATATACACAGAGTACACAGACAATACCTTTGCCACCAAAAAAGCAAGAACACCTGAAACACAACATTTAGGAATCCTGGGTGAGGATATGATAACATGAAATGTCATATTCTCCCTGTTGTTTTCTGTATTCTCACTGGTATTCATTGTTTTTTGTGCCTTGGTTCAGGTCCAGTGCTGAGGGCAGAGGAAGGAGATACTCTCAGAGTTACATTCATGAACATGGCAAAAAGAAACTACAGCATCCAGCCTCATGGCCTACATTATGATAAACGCTTTCAGGGAAACAGCTATGATGATGGTAAGAAACCATTGTGGTACCAAATATGTCCAGAAATACCAAAAATTTACTTGTCACCACACAAAGTTTCAAGAAATGCAATGTTAGTTTTAGATATAACTTTGAATTTTTACGTTTGAATTAACTCTGTGGTTCAGGATTGGACATTTTCTTTGAAAGACAAAAAATTAGAAGGAAGAAAAAAAAAAACACTCAGAGAGCACAGACCTCCACCAAGGTAGTGTTTGGTCTTTTTTTTTTTAAGGTAGTGTTTGTACTTTCCTCTCCTAGATGGCACTGAATATGCAGTTCATATGCAGTTCTGTGCCGCCATGCCCTATCTCCCAATGATAAAGAATCATTTAAAAAATTCCTGGATCCAGACAGTGATCTGGATCGCCTCCAAAATTTAATCCTCTCTTCAGTGCGGACATATCCTGAAAATGTCATCAAAATCCATCCATACCTTTTTGAGTTATGTTGCTAACAAACAAACAAACCCACAAACCCTGGCAAAAACATAACCTCCTTGGCGCAGGTAAGAAAAATAAGTAATCTGAAATTATTCAGTGATTGGTCAGACACTCTTTTATCTTGTTTAGAACTTTACTTAACCCTCAAACACCTAAACAGCTGCCAGTGACCAAAAGCATTTACTGATAACTTCTGAACCACTAACATCCTGTCAAAACATAAATAATGCAGGTACAGTAAAAAGCAGTTTCTCTGCTTTTCATCATTATGGGTTATGGCCCATTTGGATATTCAGATGCTCCACGGTGAATGTGGAAACAATGTTCTTTTCTGTAACACTGATTCTTTAATAAAACCAAAGTAGACTGATAAATGATAGAAGTTGTAGATGCTTGTTTTTACGTACAATTAATTACATATTTTTCTGAAAGTTTGGTTCAGATTTCTGTATTCTGATACATTCATCTTTGAAATTACTCTGAGCATTTATGATATGAACATCTGCATGATCAGTAAATTAAATATCCTCTTGAACATATTTGCATTTTTGTCCTCTCTAGGGGGCAAGAGTTTCACAGCTTTACTTAAAAAAAAAACAACAAAAAAACAAAGTGCAGCCCACTGCAAAGGATGTTCCATAAAAATAAAAAATATATTTTAAAAAACTGTTGCATTATGCTGTTTCCAATCAAGACAGCTCTTTCATGTAAAAAAAAAAAAAAAAAGCCAAAACTCTTACTTTCCTGGGTATCTGGGAGATATAGGACAATACCAGATTTTCACAGAAAACTGTGAAATGAAGAGAATAGAATTATAATAAATGATGAAAAATCACTTATGAAACTTTAAATGGGGAAAATTCATTTGGAAGTTGCCACAACTATAGTTCTATACTTTAAAGGTTAAACTTTATGCAACTCAAATCTTTAGAATATACAGCACTAATAAAGAGATAATTACTCCTTATGAAAGGTTAAACTTATCTTAATATATATTCAGTTTGACGACAAAGAATAACACATAAAGTAAAAAAAAAAAAAAAATTTACATAGATGCAGTTAATTGAAAAGGCCTGAAAATGAAAATAAGCTTTTTACAGAAACACTGACAAAAAAGAACATTAAGTGACATATTTATTTTGTCAAAAGACACAGGCTTTTTGTTGACCGCTGAGACAATGTCATGACTTTCTGTAACTGGACCTATTGCTGTGGTAGGAAATTTCTCTCAACCCCTCTTACTGTCCTCTCTGCAAATGAGTATAACTGAAAGGACATCTGATAATTGCTGTACTTTTTATTCTTCCCTCTAGGTGTTGACAAGCCTGGCTCCCATGTTGGTCCAGGTGAAAACTTCACTTATACTTGGCAGGTTCTGGAGGGTCCATCTTCATTGGATTCTGCCTGTATTCCCTACCTTTACTACTCTGCCGTTGATCCTGTCAAAGACACTAACTCTGGATTAGTCGGTCCTCTGCTTGTGTGCAAGAGAGGGTCACTCGGAGAGAACGGAACCCAGGTACCTTTGTGTTTTCATCCACTCACTATCTGTGTTTCTACATTTTTTATTTGTGTCAGTAGAAGAAGAAATAAATACATTTTTTAAGTATTTATGTAACACAATTAGAATTATTTAACAACTACAAAAGCACTCTGAGAGCACAGACCTCCGCCAAGGTAGTGTTTATACTTTCCTCCACTAGATGGCGCTGAGTGACCTCATATACTGATCACTGTCATCATGTCCTATCTCCCAGTGATAAAGAGAGATTTTTAAAAATTCCTGGATCCAGATCGCCACCATTTCTAACAATTCCTGGAAATTTCATCCAAATCTGTTCAGAACTTTTCAAGTTATTTTGAACACAAACAGACAAACAGAGAAACGCCGGCAAAAACATAACCTCCGTGGTGGGAATTATCTACCACTAATTGTTAATTATGCATTATAGCAATACTTTTAGCTCTTTTTGATCTAAGTAAGTTGACATGCTCTTTCCAATTGTAAAACAAAAAAGAAAGAAATTCATTTTAACCATTTTTTTTAAACAAAGACTCAATATTGAAAATAAAATCTATGTTGTTTAACGTTAATGTCAGTCTAAAACAATTAACAGCCATCAAAAAGTTGTTGAATAGCGCAACCTTTTTTTAAATGTATATAATAACATAACAAATGACCTGTTTTTGTATGTGTTTAATCCTTCCTGTGTGTGTTTGCTACATCACAGCAGGGTGTGGATAAGGAGTTCTTCTTTCTCTTCTCTGTCATGGATGAAAACTTGAGCTGGTATCTACAGGAAAATATTGACAATTATGGCAGCGTCGAGACAAATCCTGAAAGCGAAGACTTTGAAGAGAGCAATAAGATGCACGGTGTGTTTGAAAAGGAATATGAGTTTTTGTTTCTTTTGCTGGTCTGTAAATAGTAGTTGACATACTATGATATTTTCCTTGACACTTCTTTGAACTCTTCCTTTTCATTTCAGCCGTTAATGGATTCATGTATGGGAATCTCCCTGGACTGACGATGTGTGTCGGGGACAGAGTTAGGTGGTACACCTTTGGTTTGGGTACAGAAGTGGACCTCCATGGTGTTTACTTTGAGGGGAATACTTTCAGGAAGCAGAGCACCACACGGGACACTATCAGCGTTTTCCCTCATACCACTGCTTCTGTCGAAATGCAACCAAACACTGCTGGTCAGTCAAGTTACTCTTCACATAAACACAGAGTTCTGCTTCCACAAATACACCATCCTCACACTGTCAGAGGTCAACCATACTTCATGTTTGGTTTGACAGGAAGGCTGATTATTTACAACCCTACTTAGATAATTGTGTTTTTCTGTGACACACTCAATGGGAAAAATGTTTAAGTACGTACAAACTGAGGCAGGAAATGCCAAAATGTTCTTAAGTGCTTTTGTTATTTACAGTATGTTAAGAGTTGTTTGCATGATTCATTGCAACAGGGAAAGGGAAGTACTTATCTAAATGACTGTCTGTCTCTTTTTGTAGCTTATCATTAGATGTGGGAAGAACAAATACTTTGTGTACTTAAATAGATATTTAAATTATCCATGCTTATTTATTTTTCTTTTCTTTTTTTTTTAACTTTTATTCCCTCTAATTTCATACAGAACTCCCTTTGTACTCCTTTCATTTTAACCTAGGCTCATTACTTTGTTTAACCCATACAGACCCAAACAGCCCCCAGTGACACAAACCATCTACAGATATAAACTATTTAATGCCTGTTGATCCATTAATCCTATCAATTCATGTAAATAATAACTGGTGTAAAATACAGTTTGTCATCTTTTCATGGTCATCTGATATGACCCATTTGGACATTCACAGGCTCCGTAGTTACCATGGAAACACTGTCCTCCTCTATAACATTGATTCACCAGTAAAACCCATGGAGTTGGATCAATGACAGTGGATGGAGACACTGGGTTTATGTTCAATTAATGATAGATTTTACTAAAAAAGTTGTTTTTTCTACAGTTTTCACTGCTTTTGTTATGATAACCCTCAACTGTAATCTGAGCTGTTATGAACAGTGAATTAAATATAGGAAAAAACCGAATTTATATTGATGACCCATAAAAGACAGAGGATAATATTATAATACATGGTGATTATTCACCATGTACCTTTAACCTTAAAAAAGGTTAAAGGTAGAGAAAATTTCATTTCGTAACTGACAAAACTTGCAGTGGATCTTAATGGGTTAATTTTTTTATTTTTTTTATTATTATTTTTTGCCCAAGTTTAAAAAGTTGTACAAAAATAGCGCATTATGATTCTTTAATCTGTGTTTATTTTTGATGTAACTAGCTTTAAAAGTCTTACTCCCTCAGTTCAGTTTCGACATAAACACATATCAGGGCAAGAGTACAATGACAGTGGATGGAGACGCTTGTTTTTACATTCAGTTAGCAGTATCTTGCTGAAAAAGTAATTTTTTTCTCCATTTTTCTCTGTTTTAATATAACTAACTTTGAATTTACTCTGAGTTTTCATTAGCATCTCTGTTTTCTGTGAATTAAATATAGAAAAATACACAATTTACACCAAAAAATACAAAATACAAGGATAATATTATTGAAACAATCGGTGATAAATTAGTTAAGAAAGGTGGAAACAGAGAAAAATTCATTTGGGACAACTGCTACAAAAGTAACACTGGGTCTTTATGGGTTAAGACAGAAAAGAGAGAGTTCAGTACATTTGATATGGATGTTCACGAGCAGGTGAACTAATACTGATGGGGATAATGTGACAATAAACTACTAGAAATATAGAAATACTTTTGACTTTTATGCATTGAATACATTTCAGACCTTGTATTTATTTACTGGAGTAAAGAAAGCCAGTAAAGCCAGTAGTTCTCCTTTACCATGGTATGTTTTAAGAATGATTTGAACTTCTGCTATATGTATAATAAATTATTACAAATATATTTCAGTAAAACATCATGGAAAGTCCATCTGATCTCTGCTGCCCAGATTAGTTTGATTGCTCTTTGTAGGAGACAGATTGTTCATGTCTTATGGACTGGTATAAATATTCACATCATTCAAGACTAAGTGAAGAGGAAAAATAAATGGATATTTAAATTCCCAGAAAATCACACATTTTAAAGGTTGTGTAGAAAGTTAAATGTAATACATAAACCCATACACATGCTTGAAGCCTGTTTTATTTATTTATTTTTTTAACCCCGGTTGCTGGATTTTTCAGATGAAAACCGGTCAATGTAATGGATCCGTTCTGCTCATTTCAGAAGCATGTTACATTGTTTTCTCTTCTGTTGATATTTTCTCCTCTCTATCCACTTTTAGTCATGAAACAAGTAAAAAGAAAATACAGAAGATATAATAATTATATTTTTTAGGCACATTGCATTAACCAGCTCTAAATAATCTTGTCAAAAACACCTAAATATCATTAATAATATCAATATAAAGAGAAAATCCTAATGTAACAGTTCATTTCAGGAAAAGTTCTGTGTTTCTAAAATAGATGTGAAAAATCGGACTGACTGAGTCAAAAGAAAACATGTAACTCCAGTATGTTGAGTATCACAGAAAAAAGTTGTAATCATGTTTTTTGGAAATAAGGGTCTATGACAGTGAGTTCTTGAAAATGGAAGTTTCATTTTTGTTTTCCAGGTGTGTATGAGGTAAGCTGCAGAGTGACGGACCACTACTCAGCCGGCATGAGGCAGCAGTACAAAGTAAACAGCTGCAAAGTGAAGCCAGCTGAAGTAAAACTAGACAAGACTGTGCAGTATTTCATCAGTGCTGAAGAAATAGAGTGGGACTACTCACCTGAGAGAAACTGGGAGCTGGAGAAGCACCAGGCCACATCAGAGGACAGGTGACTAAGCAGGATAATTGCAGGATGATGCACTTCACTGTTAGAGACGGAGGCTGTGATTTGTGGTGTAACTTATTACTGTTTGTTAATGGCTGGAAATTGGTTCATGTCTCCCAGTCCAGGTAATATTTTTGTGGAGAAAGGGGACAACAGGATCGGCTCACGCTATAAGAAGGTGGTTTATCGAGAGTACACTGATGACACTTTCAGAGTTCAGAAGCAGCGACCGCCCAACCAACAGCACTTGGGAATTATGGGTAAGCAACCCTATTTCTCTACTAAATAGACATACAACAGGTGTGTAGAAAAAGCTTGTGCAGTGGAGGTCATATTGGTATTGATTTTACTCTCCAGGTCCATTAATCAAAGCAGAGGTAGGAGAACAGATCATCATCACCTTCAAGAACAAAGCCAGCCGACCTTACTCGATCGGTGCACATGGAGTAAAAGCAAGTGGTGCACACATTCCAGTCAAACCTGGTGAGAATCCCCTTAAACCCAGAAAGGTTAAAGCAGCGTTCTTACCCACGACAGAACGTATCTACTACTTGTTGGTTTGTGTTTGCTCTCCTCTTTACAGGCTTTATACTTGAGATGACGTGGGATGTTCTAGAGCGTTCTGGTCCAGGACCCGCTGATCCTAACTGCATCTCCTATGCTTATTACTCAAATGTTGACTTCATAAAGGTATTTAATACCTGCAAAAAGCTAAAGTAGTGCACTATGAAAACAAGTGGTGCCAGGCACAACAAACCCCGCCCCTCACACATAGTTTAGCTTATTTTGGCATCGATCCAGCTGATGTCATCATGTCTATGCATGTGCTGATGTCAGCATATCAGTTGCCTCTATATATGTGCCAAGTTTAAAGTAAATTCAAACAAAATCGATGTTTTTATAGACATTTGTATTTCCGCCCATTATAAGTAAATGTAAAGAAAAAAAGATTTTAAAAATTCATTAAAAATTTGAGCTTTGAACTACTTTTTCCAAAAAGTAATGACATCTATTATGGGTCACTGGCAATTTATAACCCAAATTTGGTATGAATTCAACCAATAGTTTTGCTGCTACAGACTTGTGAAATTTCCCCCACTATAAGTAAATGAGAGGGGGGGGGGGGATCTAAAAAAATCATTAAAAATTTTAACTTTAACTTTCTTTTCCCAAAATGTAGTCACATCTATTCTGGGTCACTGACAATATATAAACCCAATTTGGTATGAATTCAACCAATAGTTTTGCTGCTACAGACATATGAAATTTAGCCCATTATAAGTAAATGGGAAAAAAAAAAAAAAAAAAAAGATATTAAAAAATTCATAAAAAATTAAAACTTTGAACTACTTTTCCTGAAATGTAATGACATCTATTCTGGGTCACTGACAATCTATAAACCAAATTTGGTATGAATTCAACCAATAGTTTTGCTGCTAGAGTGTTAACAAACAAACAAACCAAACCAAATCAATGCAAAAACAATACTCCTTGCCTGCCCTTTGGGTGGGTGTGGGGGGTAATAATATGTTTATGAGTAATCATTTTAGATGTGTGTGTGTGCTACAAAGTGGGTCTACTTTTCGTTTACGATCAGGATCTGTACAGTGGTCTTCTGGGCCCCCTGGTGGTATGCAGGCCTGGGACTCTGCAGCGAGGCGATGGCTCCGACAGACAGAGGGATGACGTGGAGAAGGAGTTTGCGCTGCTTTTTATGGTTCATGATGAAAACGAGTCGTGGTATTTGGATGACAACATCAGAACATACCTCGGCGTTGACCCTAATACCTTCACTCCAGATGATGACTTTATGGAAAGTAACAAGATGCACGGTAAGAGATTAGAGAAGAGGGGGCACGGCTAAATGGCTTCACTGTCTGATTCATGACATCATTTTACAGACTTATTGTGAGGATCAGTAGAGCAGCAAAACAGCTAATGTTGAATGTACAACAAAAACATGCTGCAGCAAATTATCCTTACTTTTTGTTTTTAGCATCACTGGGTAAAAATGTCATAACCTCTTTGCAGCGTGTTATAATTCTCATGGTCTGAGAGAAACACAGAATTCTCTAGATTCTGTAATTGGGTGTAGAAAATCTATCCCATGGCAGGAGTGCTCATAGACGTTGCAGGAGTTTAAATTTGAGATTTAGTTTCAGCTCCTACAGCTTTAATGAGGAATGGAATCGCATGTTCTATATCCTCCTGAGACCCAGGAAGGCAAAAGTTTTGGCTTTTTTACATTAAGTAGTTGCCTCGAATGGAAATAACACGATGCAACAGCTTTCCAGATACATTTTTTTCTTTTTTTTAAGGAATGTTGCTTGCAGTGGATGCAGTGGATTTATGTTTTTTAAGTAAAGCTCTGACTCGCTTTAAATATTGAATCACACTATTATAACCAGCAGTGTGTGTGTGTGTGTGTGTGTGTGTGTGTTTGTGTGTGTGTGTGTGTGTGTGTGTGTGTGTGTTTAGTCTGTATTATTTGGCTGATGTTATTTATCCTTTTATATGAATGTAATATAATTAGATAAAGTCTGACGAGGGCTGGGTCCTGTTATAATATAATTATTACATCCCATTATGACCATTTTCCTGGGAGATCAGTGACATCATGATGTAATTTTATATTGCAAAGTGTATTATGATTAAATGTTTTTGGGGGTTTTTTTTTTTACAGATATTTGCTTTACACTGTCAAATAACACACAACATGTTTCAGTGTTTTGTTGTACTTAATTTTACATTTTCTTATTCAGTTTTAATTTCATCATTATCATCGTAATTGCTGTCAACGTTCTACTGCTAGATTTTTAAATTTTTGTAAAATGTAAAATTCTAACTATAAATAAATAAAAACCATTACAAAAAATCTTCTTTTTAAACCTTTCTCCAAAGACAAAACTCTACCTTTAAACTTGAAAAAAATAATGGTTTGATATTTACTGTAATAATTACTGGCATCGACTGATGTGAAAATAGTTTTTATGGTAACATACCGTATGTGTCTGTGTCTCCCAGCCCTAGTGTGACCTGGTTTCTGTCAGTGAAATATGACTGTTCATGTGCCAGTCTCTGTGTGTCTGTTGAAGGGATCAATGGGAGGCTGTACGGTAACCTGCAGGGCCTGGTGATGACGCAGGGCCAGAAAGTTGACTGGTATCTGCTGGGCATGGGCAATGAGGTGGACATGCACACTGTTCACTTTCATGCTGAAACGTTCACCTACAAGGTACACCACGCCATCATCCCAGCCTCTGCTTTATTCTGTGTAGTTAAAAGTCCAGTGTAGCCTGTGGTAAAGTGTGTGATCATGTAGCTGCAATACAGTAAATATTCCTTTGTTTAGTCTTCACACTGATCAGAAGTTGTTTTTGGAATAATATCAGACCAAACAGCTGCTCTTGGATGTGTGGACTTGGGTCACCATGTGTAGCGGCTTTACCTGTAGCTACTACAGTACTATGGTGTGTAAGAGTTCAACCTGTTGTATTTTTGAAGCATGAATGAATGAACATCTAAGTGGTTTTCTTTGTGTTTGGATATGCCAGTCCATTTATTGACATTTACCCAGTCCAGCAGTTCAATACAGCAACTTAACATAAAAAAACACTGAACACATCAGACTTAAATTTACATCGTGGCTCACCCTCACAGTCAGGAAATTGTTTGGGCTGTTCACACACACCACCCCGTCACATGGCAGGTATATGTAACCTTATGACACTCTGATGAATTACAGGTGTGGTGATCATCACGGCCACACCCATCAAACAATTATTAAATTAAGGTCAAAACCAAAAATGGGAATAAACGAACAAAACATGTATTTTGGCTCTAACACCATGAAAGCTATTACATATAAATGGAAATGCAAGTTTATTCCTAGTTCTTTGTGCTGTTTCTCAACATTCCTTGTGCTGTATGTTCTTGCTGTGTGTCAGACGGATCGTGTACACCGTGCAGATGTATTTGATCTCTTCCCCGGGACTTTCCAGACTGTGGAAATGGTGGCTGGAAACCCAGGGACTTGGTTACTCCACTGTCATGTAACTGACCACATCCATGCTGGCATGGAGACCACATTCACAATCAAAGGTGTGTAAATGATACAGTGTATGCAACAGAGCTGCATGTTCAGAAGGTTTCATCCACTTTTCACTGTTAAATACTCTGTGTTTTATTAACTATTTCTATCAATATGAGAAATGATGAAAGACTGTTTGGCTAATATATGACTTTTGTTCTTTTTTAATTTACAGACTCCTCCTTACGTGGTAAGATTTACTTTATTTTCCGATTGATCCCCAAGATATGTCATAATGCCTCCTGATGCACAACCTGAGACAAACAGTTTTGTGATTATATCTTACAGCCTAATAACACTTGAACGTGGAATATTAAATATTAAGATTGTTTTGTTTTGCAGTGTAATGATGAATTCGAGATCTAAACATCAGAAATTATAAAAAAATATATATATTAATTCAGGCATTTAAGTAATGTTAAAATAATCTGTTGTTCATATCATGTATAAATAAATGCAGTTTTCAGTACACATGACAAAATACAGTGCATACATTATGTAAAATATAATAATTGTAACATGACTTGCACATTCCTGACCTAGACAATAACCCAGTTGTCCTGGTCAGCACAGGTCAAAACTGGAACAGCAAGAATTTGACTTTCTCCGTCTTTGGAGTGATGTAAGGGGTGTGGAATGCTTTGTTAAATCTGATCTGGATTTGCGTAGGTTAATTTGTTGGATAATAGAACAAAAACGGATTACTTGGTTCCTAAGGAACTGTGGCAGAGTTTAAAAATATAGTGTAACATCTTCAGATTTTGATGCATTTGGTGTATTTGTGTGTGATTTTGCACAAAAAATGGGATGTTGAGATGAGATGTCGCTATTATAATTGATATAGTAAAGACAAACACATTTTGCCTCAGGTTGTGCATTCAAAGGCTATTGTTATACACTGTTGTCCATGAAGTTGGAATCATTATTTTCATACTCATTCCTCTTTTTATTCCCGTTTATACATGTTAGTATTCACCTTTTCCCAGGTGCAGTGATACATACTAAATCCCAGTTATTCTTTATTTATCAAGAATAGATTGCATTGTCACAATCATTTCATGAGAAGAAGTAAAAAAAAATATTTTATTCCAAATGTATTGACAACAGTGTAGTTGTAAAATATCCCTCCCCTCCAGCTAGTCCAGACTTTTCCTATTCCTTCATCTTCTTTTCTTTTCTTTTTTTTTGTGCTGCAGCATCTGGGACTACCAGCTCCGTGCAGATACTGTTACTCTCCCTGACTCTTGGGCTCCAGGCTTTATTTGTCCTGTAATAATGAAGGGGACGCTGACACTGGATTGTAGACCTGTAGCCACAACGGTGGTCATTAATGCACTTAAAACAAGGGATAAAATCACTGTTGCTATTGCTGGAATGATGTATATAAATATTATGCAACATTCACAAATGCCAGTAGTGGAGTTCAAATTTATTTTCTTAGGCACAAGCTTGTATTTTCTATATGTGGTTATATTATGTTGCTTTGTATTTTGTACTGTATTTTGTAGAATTTGTTGTAGTATTTTTTTGCAAAGACCTGCTGTAACCAAATATTTTATTCAGTAATGAATGTGCAATAAAGACTTGTGTTCATGTGTTGAGATTATTTGTTTGAGGGCATGTGTTAACATATGCAGGACCACCAGATGGCGCATTTTCCTTTCGATAATGTGATCCAAATATTAGGCAGCTGAGCCGTCATTACAGCTGTTTTCTGTGCATTATCAGTTGAACATACAATGTATATTGAATTCCTAATGTAATCAAAAGTTTCAGAGTGCTTTAGTGCCTTTCAAATAGCTGTAAGGTGTTGAGATATGTGGGTTGGAGGAAGGATAATAAAGATGTTTAAGAAAAAAAGGAGGCTGTTTACAGTGTGTTTAGTAATATGTAAATGAGTGTGGTTGTTGGCTTTGTTATTTGCATACACTGTAAAAACTAATACATTAAACCAACTTTAAAAAATTCTTCAATAGGTCACACATAAAGAAACTGCATTAAATTACATTGAATGTAATTACTTCCACCAGGAGGTTATGTTTTACTGTGCATTTGTTTGTTAACAACATAACTCAAAAAGTTATGGATAGATTTTGGTGAAATTTTCAGGGTATGTCCACTCTGGGTCAAGGAAGAGATGATTCAATTTTGGAGGCGTTTTGAATCACCATCTGGATCCAGGAACTTTTTAAAGGATTCTTTATTGTTGTGAGATAGGGCATGGTGGCACAGATCTGCACGAGTGCTTTTCTAGTTTAACTTGGTTCACTCTAACTATTTTTTTTTTCATTCACCGCCATCTAGTGGAGGAAAGTACTAACACTACCTTTAAAAAAGTACAAACACTACCTTAAAAAAATAAAAAACACTACCTTAAAAAAAAGTACAAACACTACCTTCAGAAAAATACAAACACTACCTTAAAAAAATACAAACAATACCTTTAAAAAAAAACACAAACACTACCTTAAAAAAAATACAAACACTACCTTAAAAAAATACAAACACTACCGTAAAAAAATACAAACACTACCTTCAGAAAAATACAAACACTACCTTAAAAAAATACAAACACTACCTTAAAAAATACAAACACTACCTTAAAAAATACAAACACTACCTTAAAAAAATACAAACACTATCTTGGCGGAGGTCTGCGCTCTCCGAGTGCTTTTCTAGTTTAATTTGGTTCACTCAATTATTTTTTTTAATATGAAGCAATTTTAAGTTGATTCACTGTTTTACTTTTTACAGTGTACCTGTTTGTCTTAGTTGTTGATTGACTTCCTGGTCTTTGTGAGACTGATTGATCAGTGGGAACATCCACATCTACATATAAAAGCTCATTAGAATTCAAAATCAGACCCTACCTTTAATCTGACCCACTGATATCAAAAACCACACAAATCACCCTGTGAGTGTCTTCCAAGGTTTCACTCTTATGAGCACAGCCATTGAATTGCACATTGATTAGCCTGCTGTTTAAGCACAATGGGCAATCAGCACTTCCCACCCCTCCAACATCTCAAGCAAGTTTCAGCTGGAGCTTTTGGTGATGGACTTCATTTCCAAACATGAATAAGTACAGAGTTTCGATCTGCGGCTGAATGATAAGATACTACAGACTTCTCAGTAAACAAACTTGTTGAACGTACAAGAGAATGTTTTTATAGAAGCATGATCTGAACCATCACAGCATCCTAACAGTGACTATTAAAATAAAGATATCTCTTTCACATCCCTGATAATCTCACCCACAGATTTTTTTTTTTTAGAGTATTAAAAACTCAGGAAGATTAAATAGACCACAAACAGTTTATGCAACAGAATCAAAGAGGTCAAAGCTCTCAGTCAATACCAATTATTGATGCAGACAGATATAGATAAGTTGTTGACAGCCTTCTCCATATTCATTTTCAATCAGGTTGTGTTTGTCACCACTCACTGACTAATCCTGTTCAAAAAATAAACAAGTATATGAATAAAATCAACCAAATACTTTGTAATTCGCTGGATTTCTATTATTATTTTTACATAATTGAACAAAAAGTTTGAATGAAAAATATAAAATACATGTAATAGCCCACTGGCAAATGTAAAATCATTATTACTACATAAAATTGATCAGTATAATGTGCTGGTGCAGACACACATGGGTCAGCAGGGGGCGCCAGGTGAGGACCATCTTACTATATAAATGTGGCTTTTCTCAGAAAACTGGCCAGTCACTTGGAGCACATCAGGAAAACATAGAGGCTGGATGCATCTATCATGAGCCTTATAGGGTAAGTAATTTACCGTCTGTGCGTCTGGAACATGTTTCCTCTGTTTTACACACTAATGCAGGGCTATGACTTTAAGATTTTATGTATTTATTTTTGTTAAATGTAGAGGAAAACAAATGTATATTCCTATGTTTAAAAAAAAAAAGTCATTTCTGCCAGTGATGAGTACTGAAGTGTATTTTAATACTTGAATGGAGTGTGTGCGTGTGCATGTGCGTGTGCATGTGCGGTGTGTGTCATTGTGTACTGTGTGAGTCTGTGTGAATGTATTTGTTTATTGTTTGTCTGGCAGCTCCATTATGTTTTAGATGCACCACAGTAATTGAAGTGAAAAGTTGCGGTTGGATGGGCCTGTTAGGACAGTTTAGGGGCTGTGGAGGAGTGAGAGGGGCCATGGTGAGTGGGACCAATGAGAGAGACCCACTTTTCTCTGAAGTCCAGTTTGGACCAGTTTGCCTTTGCACCAAACAGATAGAAACTCTGTGATAGTACAGTGCATCCATCTGAAAGTACTGGAGCACAAATTATGTAATTTTACCCAACAGTAGAGATGTGGGTGCAGTAGTAGGTTTTTTCTCCTATTATTTACCTGCTGTTCATGTGAAATATTATCTCCCATCCTTACATTTTATTTGCATGTCACTATTAGATATAAGTTACTGAGGTGGACAAAAAGTTTGCTGTTACTGTGTTCCATAAATGGTAGCCAGTTATCATCACTTAGGTTCAAAGTTATGCAATTTTATCTTGTGATCTATAATAACTAAACCTTCAGTCTGTCAGTGCCTTCAGGGATTGGCCGACTATAAAACCTCCCCTTCCTCTTTATTCTTTCTCTTCACAGATAAGTCTTCAGTGATCCTTCATCCGCAGTGTCACTCAGGGAAGCCTGCTCTGCATTGCCAGCTTGCTCCATTCCATTCCTTCTTCTTAGTCTCCTCATCAGCTTTCCTCTTTCCTGCTTTGGTTCTTCACCCTTCTTTGTCTTGAAGTTCTTTAATTTCTTCAACCATGGCTCCGACCCTGGCCACAGCGTTTGCCAGGCGCTGGTGGATGGCAGTGACCGCTATCATTGAGAATCTGCTGTTCTCTGCTGTGCTGTTGGGATGGGGATCACTGCTCATCATGCTCAAGTCAGAAGGTTTCTACTCATACCTTTGCAATGAGGAGGGTGAGTCTCAGCTCGGATTCTTCAGTGTCACCAGCCTGTGTTTAAACTTCACAAGTTTGATATTAATATTTCGTCTTACCTTTCAAATCTGTTGCATATATTGTAAAGCTGTTTAAGCCTCAAAGACCTAAACAGGCACCAACAACCAAAAGTAATGACTGACCTAAAAAGTTCAATGACTAATACTATGAATACATTAGAATAAATCAGGTGAAATGCAGTTTCTCAGATCTGCAGAGACATTCAGAGGCTCTTTACGGAATGGGGGAAAAACATTTTCTGCAACACTGACTTACTAATTAGATATGTAGTTTGATGAATGACAGTGGTTACAGGCAGTAAAGGATATGTTTTGCTGAAAGTCTCACTTTTTTCCTCATTTTTTCCTGTTTAGATATAAGAACCTTTGAATATACTCTGAGCTTTCATAAACATCTACATGATATGTAAAAAAAAATATAAGAAAAAACCTAATTTTCACTGAAAAATCCAAAATGCAGAGGATAATATGATAGTAATAATAAAAGTAAATCACCAAATAAAGGTTAAATGCAAACTCATTTAACTAAATTCTCAACTGTTGATAATAGCCTTAAGTATATGTTCTCTCTAAGAAAGACAAATACTTAAATGTCTTGTGACTTGGTGAAATTTTCTATAATTATCCGTTCTAATGAAAACTGAGAAAGTAGATGTCTTCAGTCAGTGTCATCCTGAGTTAGTGTCAAAGACAGAGCAGGTTTCATTCAAGAAAAGTGCAGCCAGTGTTGGTCCAGACTGTATTATGCACCACTCAGAGTAACTCAACACTGCTGCCCTTTTGCCTCCTCCATTCTTTCAGAAAACTTCACTGTTTTCTGAGAGGATCGCAGCTGTTTTTTAGGGACTCTGGAGATTAAATCTGATCATTTCAATTAAAGAGGGAGCAGGGTTTCAGGTAAAAGAAAAAAAAAGTCATCCAAAGTTAGAGTGAAGCTCCAGTGTCTCATAAACTTGACAGAGTATCTCATTTGAGATGCCCCTTTGGGTTCACTTAACGTCCAGTGGCTCCAGCTAAATCTCCATCTAAATTGAATACATGACAGCAGACTCACTGAGGAGCGGCTGATAGCCAATGGAAGACTTGATGAGCTGTCTCAAGACACCAACAGAGGTTTCTACAGTATCTTTTCAGATTTAAAGTAGCTATTGGCAGCTGTCTCCTCAAGTGTCTCATCTCAAAGATCTTCCCCCTGTTTCTTCATTTCTGCAGACAATGCTACCAGTCAGGCGTTTTTTTGTTTTGTTTTTTTTTGTAAGATGAGACTGTAAGCAAAATGAGTTTAGCTTACTCCTTGAGATTAAGCTCGGGGACAAAGGTCAGACTTATCCTTTGGACCTCAGGTGACAATATGTTTTGCACTATACTTTGAATGATTTAGCACTGGTTGGATTCAGTTTTTCTGGCACTCTATCACAACTCAGGAATTTACATGATTGATTTATCTGACTGGTGATTGCATTATCTGTTATTATCAGTCCACATGTGCAGGATTTTATAATCCCTTTGCTTTTCAAGGATCTCAACTTGAACTTATTGGGGTGTGACTTTCAGTTTGTTTAAGCCATAATTTACTTCAAAGGAGCATCTTAAATGTAACCTGGCTGTTGTATAGCAGAAGCTGAGGTTATGCCAGTTTACAGTGTAATAAAAGGCCTGTTTGCACAGAATCTGACTGACTACTTATGCAACTGTTAAGCGTCTGTAACTGAAGGTGACTTCCTGGAGCACTGCCATAACAATCTTATCTTGTTCTGACGATGTAAGAGAGCAGGAGTACCAGCTCAGCTCTTTCTAGACATGTGACGTGAGATAGAGGGTCACAGAGATCGACAGGAGGATTTTATTACTGGTAATATGGATGTTGAAAGTCCACTGATAAAGGACAGGGAATGAGCAGAGACTGATAGCAAAGTGATGAGAAGAATAAATCACAACTCTGAAAAAAAATATATCGGGCTTGTCATATAATATATGACAGCATAGTTTGGAATTTAGTGCACATTCAGTAGAGATGTGTAAGTGCAGGAAGTGATGGGAGGATTTGTGGTCTTGCAAGAGTTCCCACAATGCTTTGCGCAGCATTACTGGATTTTGTATTTTTTTTTTATCAAAAGTTGTAGCAATGTCTGACATTGGGTGGTTTAGTCAAAATTCAGAATTAAAGTTTTATTGTTTTCTACATTTTGAGTCACTTATGGCACTGTTTTAAATTAATCCCAATATATAACTATATATAAATTTTTTATAAAAACGAAATAAAACAAAAATGTAACAAAAAAAACCCCAAAAAACTGAAATTCTGTGATACACATCTAGTAAGTTTTTTGTGAGCCCCTCTTTGTCTTTGTCTGAACAGCAGACAATAATTTTTTAAGTAAACAAAATTGTGCAGTTTAGCACATAAGACTTAATTTTCTTTTTCTGTGTTTTCTTTCCTTTCTTCAGGTAACAGCACTAGTCATAATCTGTCTCAGCCTTTGCCAACCCAAACACCTGATGAGTACATCGATTACTATGAGGAAACTGGCGTTGTGGGTCTGGGAGATGGGGTGGAAATGAAGCCTCTGGTCCCTATAGATGGACCCCTGGAGATGAATGGTTGGCTGATCTGTAAAGAACAGGATGAGATGCTGAACCTGGCGTTCACCGTCGGCTCCTTCCTGCTCTCAGCCATCACCCTGCCGCTGGGGATCG
This sequence comes from Ostorhinchus rueppellii, assembly GCA_030068375.1. Taxonomy (NCBI): domain Eukaryota; kingdom Metazoa; phylum Chordata; class Actinopteri; order Kurtiformes; family Apogonidae; genus Ostorhinchus; species Ostorhinchus rueppellii. The sequence continues at coordinate 20,926,801 of JAQQZY010000007.1, read as the reverse complement.
TCATGGACAAATATGGGCCTCGTAAACTTCGACTCCTGGGAAGGTATGGGATCAGAGTTACAAAAATGTGCATTTGTTCCCTTATATCTTGTGATATCCAGCCACGTTTCTTATCTCTCCATCTTTTAAAGTGTCTTTCACTGACATTTTTATTATAATGAAAACACAGGGATATTTTTGGTGCAACATTTTTATTTCAAGAAAATATGGTGAAAAGCAAAAAAAAAAAGTGTTGAACTGGTTCTTTAAAATGAGTAAAGAAATGCCACCCTGTATTTGCAGCACATGTTTTGGACTGTCCTGTCTCCTAATTGCTTATGGAGCCTACAAACCAAATGGTGAGTACATCCAGACACTGCTCATGAGTCCGTTTTGACCTTAAATGACTGTACTCTGGTTCGGCGGTTGACATAAGCTACCTTTGTGTCTTTTACAGAACTCTCTGTCCTCATCTTCATTGCCTTGACGTTTAATGGTTTTGGAGGCATGTGCATGACCTTCACATCGCTCACAGTAAGTGTGTTCACTTACATCATGATCGTCATTTGTACCCGCTGCATCATGTTTGTCCAGATGAATGTTCTCTGTGGTATCGACTAGCTGTCCCTTGTTTGTGTCTAATACTTTACCGGCTTTCCCTGTACTCACCCTTCCCTCCTCTTGTCTGGCATTCCTGTCTGTCTCCTATTCTGTTGTCCTGTTTTGGCTTGTTACACTGGAGTCTGTGTTCCTGTGAATAGCTCTGGGTAGTAGAAGGGCTGCACGATAACGTGCTCTGCAGTGGTTCATCACTGGTCACTGCATTGCTTTCTTGCAAATGCATGTAGACCTGCATACATAAATACATACCTATCACATAAACATATCTGTATTTACATAACTGAGTGTAAGTGATGCATTCAGTATTGTTCTTACTTTTGATGGAAATAATGACCCAAATAGGGCTGTGTTTCTCTTTGTGGCATTCATTTATTTTCCAAATTGGTTAATCCATGAGAGGGTCGTAGGGACACTGGAGCCCATCTCATAGGACATAGAAATGACTCTCACATTCACACCTCCAGCTGATGGACGAGTACGCATCTTTGGATGGTGGGAGGGAACCAGACTAATATACAAAGACAGAACCTATGCAGGCGCAAGGAGAATTCCACAAGAAAACTCCACACAGAAAGCTCACACCTAAGACCTTCTTGCTATGAGACAAGAATAAACACAGGCCAAGAGGTTTAAAGATGCCTGGATGCAAATATTGCTACCTTTGGCTGAAGCAGGCTGGATGTTTTCTCCTTTTTTAAGTGCATTCTTTAGTGCAGGGATGCTTAAAGAAGAGTCTGTTGGCCCACAACATTTTCAATGAACTGAAGTGTTTCAGGAGTTGAACTAATGACACAAACAGAGCTTTATTTATGTGACAAGTCAAAAAATATTGTAAACACAGACACAAAGAGGTCTTTGTGTTAAAGCAAGATAGCTGTTTTTTTGCTATCTGCATGTGTTCTTTAGAGCAGACCATTTTCTAATTATTTTTATTTTGTTTGCTGTTGTTTCAAGAGTTTTTTAAATGCAGCAAAAACATACAGCTTCAATGCAATGACAGCTATTAAATGTAGTCAAATATGTTTTCTCTATCGGGAAGCCTACACTCTAAAAAGTAAAACATTGAATCAACTTAAAAAATTTTCTTCAATCGGTCACACATAAAAAAAAAAAAATTAGCTGAGTGACCCAAATTAAATTACATTAATGCAATTTATTTGGTTCACTCAACTAATTTTTTAATGTGTGACTGATGAAGGAAATGTTTTAAGTTGATTCAGTGTTTACTTTTTACAGTTTAAGTAATTATAAAGGACAATAGACAGTGAGGCTTTTCATTTTATTGATTGTATCTGATAAATATTGTTTCTGTTACCTTCTGAGTCACCCCTCCTGTCTTAGAATATCTCATCTCTATTGGAAAGTTTAGCCTGAGAGGAACATGAGACACCAAATAACATGCTCTCTAGGATTCCCAGAGGTCAAAGGGTCAGCTCGTCTCCATTCTTTTGCATTCATCCCCTGCGGTTCATCAGCCCTGTGTTCCCTCCCCTTGCCATCAGTCATCAACCACACAGGAGTCCAGGGCTGCACCATGGTGATGCTGTTCACTAAAGAGGGGCTCAGCTTCACTAAATCTGCCAATAAAATGCCCCCTTTCTATACCACCACAGGCTGTTGGGCTACATTTTTCATCTCCTGTGTGTATTTCTTGGAAAACCCAAATCTCTTAGTTAATCCTACTCTTAATCACGGCCACTAACACCAACGTCAGTGATATAAAACCATGAATTAAAGATCTGTTTGTTACTTTTACAGTGCAAGGAAAGTCCTTAAAATCCAAATCCAAAACCGTGTTTTCACCGTGTTGTCCTTTACGACCTGCATTCTGTGCTTAAAAATCTTAGTGTTGGGTTAATCATTAGATTAAACAGTGCTCTGTGCCTCCTTGATCATGATTTTACCTCAGTCCTGAAGGCATTTATTCTAAGCTAAGAGGGACTCTAAGGAGTACTGGGTAATAATCAGCTGACACTGCAGATGTCAGGTCACCTTCCCACTTTATGTTAGCTGCTAATGTATCTGTAATATTATATTCTGTAATAGCTTTTTAAGTACTGCTTTTGATATTGTTAGAAACTAATGAAATTTGAGTGTCCCACTGCTGCAGCGTGCATACTTTCTCAGTTCAGTATATGCACACGCACACCTCTGCTTCTTCAGTCTTATGTAATTGAATGCGTTTGTTGTTGTTCAGTCTCTTGAAAATAGAACAGCTTGTGAATGCCTTTGTATGTGGATGTTTTTTCCACCCCCTGTCTTCTCGTTCCTAAAATTTATCTCCCTGCACTGTTTTTTTGTTCCTCAGAGGGGAGTAAAAAAAAAAAAAATTTAACTGAACATCCTGCCAGTCTTATTAACAATCTGTAGTAATTGTCCTTAAACATCATCTCCTCACCTCAGTCACCCTGTCCCATTGTTACAGCTGTATACAACTTGTCATCAGTGCTTTCATGTCGTGTACTGAGCAGCTGTGTGTGTTATGTCATGCTGTTTAGTATTGCTTGTTCCAGTGTTCTAGCACGTCATTCTGCATAGTTTTAAGTTCTCTGATGTTCTTTCTGTTGAGCCTCCCCTGCTTGTTAATTGGTTCCCTGCTCTGCACTGTGACCCCAGTGTCAGTAGGAACTGTCCTCATACTGCCCCCAGTCTGTCCTCAGCCTTCAGCGTAGAACAACTATATCACAGTCAGATATCACCATGAGCTTGGCAGTTCATTATTTTAACCTTTCTACTTACTTAAACCTACATGTAGTAATAGTTTCAGATATAAATTGTGAACTTATTAACTCTATTGGTGCTCTTTTTACTTTTTTATCCAGTTGCCTAACATGTTTGGGGACCTTCGCGCCACCTTCATTGCCCTCATGATTGGCTCATATGCTTCCTCAGCTGTCACCTTCCCTGGTGTCAAGGTACAAAACACAATAAAACACTGACCCTCAACTTCAAATACTTTACTGCTATAATCCGTTTGAGTAACTGATGCCTGCTGATGATAGACTGCAGCTGTGTCATACTGCAGTTTTTCAAGGCTGATTCCAATTGTGTGCATGAATGTCATGAGACCTAATTAGTAAGCAGATTTTTTTTTTTTCCTGCAGCAAATCAATTCAAATTCTGGCACTGAAATATATTATAAACAAATGTCAGCACTGTATTTTCATTATGTATTACACGGTGGATCTGGAATCACAGCAAGATTACTCATTTCTGACAATTTTATTTGAAAAAATAACAAATTTAAGGAAAAAGGTCCCTATATTTACATTTGACAGATGCCACTTTTTCAAATAAAAAAACAACAGAAGAAATAAAAGAAGAAAAATACAAAAAAAACCCAACATACATGTAACAGTGTTTTGTAGTGATCTCAGATTTCCATATTCTTTTTTCTATTTGTTGTTCATGTTCTGGTGTTTCCAGGTGATCTATGATCTTGGCGTGCCTTTCATCACCATTCTGGTTGTGTGGGCGGCCTGTGCTGGCCTTGTCTTCCTGAACTGCTTCTTCAACTGGCCACTGGAACCGTTCCCAGGACCAGAAGACATGGACTATACGTGAGTGTACACAGGCAGAAATATGCAGTCACATCTAGAGATCATACATAGCAGAAGTCCAACATGTACGCTGTAAAAAGTAAAACATTGAATCAACTTAAAAATTGTCTTCAATAGGTCACACATTAAAAAAAAAAAAAAAAATAGTTGAGTGACCCAAATTAAATTAAGTTAAATGTAATTTAATTTGGTTCACTAAACTATTTTTTTTTTTTTTTAATGTGTGACCTATTGAAATTTTTTTTAAAGTTGATTCAATGTTTTACTTTTTACAGTGTACTGTATGCATGCACTTTTTTTTTTTTGCTTGTTTTGTGCAGATTGTCATTCTCTTTGTCTTTTTGTTTGTGTTTCATTTTCCTATCAAACTTTTAATATTTTCTTCCTCTCATGTGCTTAGTGTGAAGATCAAGTTCAGCTGGTTGGGCTTTGACCACAAAATCACTGGGAAGCAGTTCTACCACCAAGTGACCACAGTGGGCCGCCGTCTTAGTGTGGGCCACAGCTTGAAGCAGGAGGACCTGCCCCCTAAGGAGGGCCATAAGCTCTGTCTCTCCACCATGGACCTAGAAATGGACTGCAAGCCACAAGAAGAATGTAAGCATGTAAAGGGGTATGAAAGATGGTTAATGTACCAAAGTTATTGTAACATTTCTTATTCCGCCCTAATCGGTAATAAAGGAGGCGAGGAAAGGGGTATTGTTTTGGGATTGGTTTATTTGTCTCTTTGTTTGTTTGATTGTTAACACTCTAGCAACGAAACTATTGGTTGAATTCATACCAAATTGGGTTTATAGATTGCCAGTGACCAAAAATTGATATTACGTTTTGGGAAAAGTAGGTCAAAGTAACCTTTTTTTTGTTTTGTCTTTTTATGAATTTTTAAAATATTTTTCCCCATTTACTTATAATGGGCAAAATTTCAAATGTCTATAAAAGCATCAATTTTGTTTCAATTTACTTCAAACTGGCGCATATACGTATATAGGTAATTGATGATGACATCATCAAACACACAGACATGATGACATCAGTTGGATCGATACCAAAATAAGCTACAATGCGTGCGAGGGGCGGGGTTTGTTGTACCTAGCACCACTTATTTATCGATTATTTCTTTTGGGTGTGTTTGCAGCTCAGTCCTTCCTGAAAAGCATCACCAGCCCCATCTTCCTGCTCAGTTTGGTGACCATGTCAGTCACTCAGCTTCGCCTTTTGTTCTACATGGGAGCCATGAACAATGTGTTGGAATCGCTCACTGATGGAGACCTCAACACAGGTCAGTAGATCTGCATTTATTCTTGTGCCTTAACTGTGTTTAGATAAACATGATTGAAAGTTCAGAACATCTTTTGTATTTTGCATATCTAGTTGCTCTTGATGTATGATGTGTGTCTAATAAAATGACTTAAATGACTTAAAAGCAGCTTAACTTACATGGATTTGATTAAATTTTCAGTGGAGAGGATGGAAGTCGGTAAGATTAAAGACTTTATCTTGTATATATAAATTAACTTTCACTTTAATTTAACCTCCATTTTAGTATGGAGCATTAGCATAGTCCTCACAGTCTAATTTAGATTATAACTGTAGTTTCTAGATTTTCTAAAATGAATGTAATCATTTCATTATTATTATCATCTTTGCTGTTGTCCATGTTAATAATTTAATCTCTCATCTGTGAAAAACCACCATGCAGCATTTTTAGTATTTATTAACCACAAATGCCCCGTAAAATCCACAGAAGGTCCACTGAGCACTTTCACGACGTACTTCATTTATCATTATTTGCTTATGCTTACTATCCCGGCCATAAACCCCCTCATGTGAGCATCGTATTGACTTTTGAACTGCTATTTTCTCCGTATGTGCAATTGTTTCACTCAGTACATCCCTACAGAATGACTAATAATTAACTGTACCATTATAGTCATTAACCAGGTAGAAAAAGGCCCAGGGCTTTTCACCGTTCCCTTTAACCCTTCTCAGTATTCTCAATCTCTAACAATCCACTGTGACTATCTATGTTAATGCCTTTCTTCTTGTTATTGAATCATGTCACAGTGAGTTTATACTCCTCCATCTTTGGCGTGCTGCAGCTGCTTTGCCTGATGACCACTCCTGTGATTGGTCAGATAATGGACTGGAAACTGAAGGACTGTGATGATGGAGATGCAGAAAAGAAACCCAGCAACAAGTGAGTGAAACTTTCAGTGTAACAGTCAATAATGCACAAGGCATAATAGAATTGATTTTTATGCAGCTGCACTTGTGAAAATGTTATGGCATATAGCCAATATAGGTTTGAGTTTTCTTTAACTTAGTGTAAACGTCCATTGTAATTAACCCATAAAGACCCAGAGCTTTTGTGGCAGTTCCCAAATGAATTTTTCTCTTTATTTAACCTTTTGTAAGTGATTTATTATCATTTATTGTAAAATGATCTTCTTTATTTTTCATTTCAGTAAAAATCATGTATTTTCCTACATTTAATTTACTGATCATAAAATTCATAAAGTTACTGTTCATAAAAGCTCTGATTAAAGTTGATGGTTATTTTATCAAAAATAAAGAAAACTGAAGAAAAATGTACTTTTTCAGCAAAGATATCATTAACTGAACACAAAAACACATGTCATTGACACACATTGATCATTTTCCATGGGTTTTACTGGTGAATCAATGTTGTAGAAGATGACAGTGTTTCCACAGTAACTGCGGAGCCCCTGAATGTCCAAATGGGTCATATCTGATGACCATGAAAAGATGACAAAGTGCATTTTTACACCAAGTATTTACATGGATTGACAGGATTGGTAGATCAATAAGTTATTAAACATTTTAGATTAATAGATGGCTTTGGTTGCCAGTGGCTGTTTGGGTCTTTATGGGTTAAAAAATATTTTTAAAAAATTAAATATATTTTAGAAAGGTAACTTGAATTACATTGGGTGTTGTATAGCTACCAGTCACAAGAGAGTTATGTGATTCAGCTATAATATAAATGTAACTGCAATCATATTGAGTTGCTGTGTAAATGTTTATTTAATTACATATGATAGATAGATAGATAGATAGATAGATAGATAGATAGATAGATAGATAGATAGATAGATAGATAGATAGATA
>JAQQZY010000007.1:20904946-20915097 GCA_030068375.1 Ostorhinchus rueppellii | reverse complement strand
CAAGCTATCCTGAAAATTTCATCGAAATCCGTCCATAACTTTTTGAGTTATTTTGTACACAGACAAACAGACAGACTACAAACAGATAAACGCCGAAAAGGACCAATCGATTAGATTTTGGTGAAGATCAAACTCTACCTTGGCGGAGGTCTGAGTGCTTTTCTAGTTAGAGACTGGAATAATATTAGATCCAAAGTCCACTTTGACAAATGCAGGTTGCAGACATGTCTTTTACACACTTTAGAATAATTTTAATATGTTGAAAAGGGGCATAATATGGGACCTTTAATCAACCAATCAATCAACCTTCATTTATGTAGCACTTTTCATACAGTGAGGATGTAGCACAAAGTATTTTACATCTAAATAAAACAAACAAATAAATAAATAAAAATTTTAAAATTAGTACGCCCCAAGCACTTACACACTCTCACACACACTTTAGTCATGTTGTGCCTTTTACCTGCTCTCAGATTGTTGAACCACTAATTCCATCAATACATGTAAATAATTGTGGTAAAATTCAGTTTCTCAGCTTTTCATCATTATCAGATATGGCCCAGTTGAATGTTCCGAGGCTCTATTCCCAATGAAACCAATGTAGTTTGATAAATGACAGTGGTTGTAGACACTTGCTTCATATTCAGTTAATGATATATTTTGATGAAATAAAATGACTTTTTTTTTCTCCAGTTTTCTCTGTTCTGATATCATAACATGAATTTATTCTGAGGTTTTATGAACATATTCATGATCAGTAAATTAAATAAAGAAAAAAACTTAATTTAAATGAAAATGCACATAACACATTATGTAATAAGTAATAAATAAATAAATAAATAAATATAAAAATTGCCAACAAAAATACAGTTGTGTCAAAAATTATTAGACCATCAAAAATCATCAAAATCATTCATTCATTTTCTATACCTGCTTTATCCTTATAGGGTCACGGGGGTCCAGTCCTAACTTTGTTGTTATCATTATATTTGTCCAAAAAATTTTACATTTAGTTGTATAAGAACATTAAAATGGACAAGAAATTGAAGAAAACAAGGGGTGGTCTAATAATTTGTACTACAACTGTAGTTGTAGGTCCTTCAGGGTTCAGTAGTCAGTTTAAGTTATGTATCCATCCAGCAGGGGTCAGTACAAGTACCGTATTCCAAACAGCATCAGGTTAAATAAACCAGGTTGTCCCTCTAATTTAGGCCAAGTGAATCAGGAGGACATACAACTTTGAAATATTAATACACAGATATACAATTTGAGACATACAGAAATAACAATAACAAAATGTATATCATTTAATTTACATAATGTTGGTCTTAAGGTGGATGCAGCTTTACAGGCTTTGTAATTGAACAATAGCTGCCATGTTTTTTATAACTTAAATGTGAAATACAATATTTGCTCCAAAATGGGGCCTCAGAATATTCTCATTTTAATGTCCTCCAGGCTGCAGGCCAAAACACTCTGGGGTGAGATTACAAGCAATTCTGGTGTTTTTCCATCAGATTTTCTCTGCACACTCTCACTACATGCTTGGTTTTACTAAGTCTATCAGCTCTCTGCTCTGCCATCTGATACTTCACTCCAGCAGATGGCTATCACATGACACCTTAGGCCTCTCGTCACCTGAGAATAGATCTGAGAGAGCGTCAGTCAGGTAGGAGGACAGTTGCTCCTGGAGCTTTTTTGTCCCTGTGCTTCTTCTGTCAGGGAGGCTACTATCTGTTGGTTGGGTGATGCTCAAAGAAACAGCACGTGCCCACTGGCTCATGAAATGTTGAAAAAAAAAACACCCATGAAAAGCAGAAGGCGTATAGGGTTTTTAGGTGCAGTTACTGAATGTGACTATAAAATAAAAAATGACACTGTAAAACAATTACTTGTATTATATTGGAGATGGAATTCGCCCTACAGATGAGAAAACACAGGAGGGATAAGCGGATGTTGGCAGACGGATACAGATGCGCTATAAATACAGCAACAGAGCGCTGTTACATAATTTTAGACGCACGCACGTACACACATGCGCGCACACACGCGACTCGCAATCTCCGGGATGTGGGACCGGATTAGGGACCTGGGTGTCATGTCATCAGATCACGTGCACCATCCTATAGATAAAAGTGTGGTAGACTTAAGTGTGGTCAGGGAACCTCCAGGGGTCCATAAAAGGTCAACAGGCGTGGGTTCATGACAATAACTGTACTGTACACTGTCTGCGTGTCATGGTTACTGGGAACAAACGGTCGAAATTTAATTTGAAGGTCTGCAGAACAATGGTTCAAAATAAAAATTATGTCACGTCGGTCCCTGGTGACATGTCTCTGTGGATGTGACTCAGTCTGACATTTCTGGTGGCAGATAATCATGTTAGATGCGGAGATTTTATTGAAAGGGTTTAGTGAGCTGACGTATGTGCCGGTGGTGGTCCCCGTTTCATGCCCATATATACTCTGATGGTGAATATCCACGATACTACGTCACCGTGACTGGGATGACGCAGAGGATGTAGCACACTCTGTGGAAAAAAGGTCCACGCAGCAACAGGCAGCATCTCATCTGATCTGCAGCACAGCGAAAGCGTTTCCCCAAGTGTTTTATCTGTGGATAATGCTTTTTATATCTCTAAATGCGATTCATTACCATCTGTCTCGTAGCAGGATGAATAAAATAAAATAAAATAAAATAATGAATTAAATTAAATTTAATTTAATTTAATTAAATACAGGGCGCATGATGGACATAGGGTATCACATCAATTTAAAACATGTCATCTTTATCATCTGTAGAATTCAGAACTCTTATTTTAAGACTCAAATATGCAAATAAAACCAACCAATATCTGGAAACACAACCCATCTAAATGCGTGCTTGTCAGGTAAATGAACAGGTTTTGACTAAAAGGTGAAAATCATTGGTCACAATTTGTTTTGATAAGTGAAGAGTGGACCGTTGGACTTATAGATTATTGATGTTATTGTTTACAACCAGCCTGTCAAACATGAGCAGTTTACAGACTAATTCCAAACCTTGCGCATGTATAAACAAGTCCACGGTGCGTAAATATGTTAATTTGTTTCCTGTGTCTGTTTTTCTTGTCCCATTTGATGGTCTTTGTGGTCCAGGGTACACCATGGATCCTGACCACAGAGCCTCCTAATGGACCATCCTTTTCTGTGTGTGGTCTGGCTCTGCACAGGCCTCGTTGCTTTGCGCGCAACAGCAACGCCGCGCCGCGGCCCCGATCAGGAAGTGAATTTGAAGAAAATAAGCGACTGTGGAGGTAGAATGACATAGAGGGGGAGAGGTGGGAGAGAAGCAAGCGGAGAAAGAAGAGACTAACGGAGGGAGGGATCGACCCTGTTTCTGGACCCATATTGAGCCGTTCCCCCTCTGGGATATACTGCACCGCCAAAAAATGCTCATAAAGGAATTGTAAGTAGCTGTGTGTGCGTGTGTGTGTGACAGAGGGGAATGTGTGCGCGTTTATCCGTCTGGTTTCGCAGCGCTGACATTGTGGCCAGTCGCCCGACGATGGAATTACATGAGTGCGGCCAGGGATGATGTCGACATCCCATATCTGCCTGACTCCGTGTCCGTCATCATTTTCATGCATATCACACTCCATCACGATAACCTCTTCTTGCGATAAAGGGGAAGATTGTCAAAACAGCCGCTGTAGTTGCATCAGCAGCCGGCGCAGGCATGGCTGTGCCCTTCACATTTCGCATCACAAGTGAAATCGAGAAGCTTAAAGAATTATATGGGTGCGTTTGGCCCCTGGTGCTAAAATGAAGGCTGATGGAGAGGGGTGGTGGTGATACTGAGGGGGCAAATGGCTGGTGTAAGCCGTGCCGTGCCATGCCGACGCTGCGTCCATCCCTGTATAAAGCCGCTGTGGCCATGTTATTGATGCGCGGTGAAGGTGAAACGACTGATGGAGCATTCCGGCATTTACCTCTGGAGGAATGGAGACAGTGAGGTGTAGACAGGGATCCTGAGTGGAAGGAAGGGAAGGGGATGGGAGTGGGCAGGTAGAGGAGGTGTGAGCAAAGATGGGATAAAAAAAATGGCAAATGTCGAGGTTTTGACGCACCAGCCACATAATGACGAGATATAACAGCTGGAGCGATTAGACTGGGTGGCATATGAAGCGGGCTGGGATGTGTACCTACAGAAAAAAATAGACGTGCGGATTGTTAACACGTTGCTTTAACACATTGCTGTTGCAGGCCTCAGTGTGCTGTAATGATAAATGAATATGGCCTAGTCTGGATCAGCTGCTGGGTACAATAAGGCCAAGTGAATCAGTTTGCAGATGAAATGGGATGATAGTGGCCATCAAATGTGAACCCAGGGAGTGGAAATAGATGGTAGTCACGGATGAGAATTCAGACACGATGAAGGATCCTTCATTTTCGCTGCAGTGATGGTCCATATAAAAAAAAAAAAAATACTTGAGGTTCTTGAAAGCATTTTATTTTAGTCTAAAGCTCATCTATATTCCCTTGCAATCTCTTTTACTTAAAATTTCTTCTATGGTGATTCATGAACAAGTTGTGTCAGTTTTACTTATATTTTTGCAGTTAATTTATCACATTTTTTGTTGGCAAGGTCAGATGTAGCCAGCTGGATATTGGCACACATTTGAGCTATTGGCAGCTATCAGCAGGCCTATCTAAGTTAAACTGTCATTTATCAGCTGTGATTATTTTCTTGATTTCTCATCACATGTATTTAATCAATAAATGGACAACAAATGCACAAATAGCTCAGCATCAGAGTGATGGCATGGCTGAAGATCTGAAGTGATTAGAGTCCTCAGCAGTCTGCCTGGAAATTAATTAAATCGGTCACGATTAAATGCTAAATGCACTTACACACTGTCAACACACATGCACACACACATAGGCGTTCACATGCACACAGGGACACACACCTAGATACCACCAAGAGGGTCAAGAAACAGTGAACTGATCCATGTCCTCTATAGACACACGCTGTACTGCTCACCTGAACTACTGACCTAAATCACTCCTGGTCCACTATTTATGCACTTCCATGAGATTTGGCAGGTGTGCAACAAATACCAGAGCACGGAATATGTTGAAGAGAATTTAAGTAGGGATAGTTAAAGTAGGTAATATAATGTGAAGAAGGCTTTAAATGATAAGACAGAAAAGATAAGCAAAGAAGGAGAGAAGAGGGTGTTTGTTTTCTGAAGCGACTGAAAGACATTTGATCTTCCAGGATCTTTAAACCACGAATCTGCAGAGAGAAACAGAAGAAGAGAAATAAAGAGAGCATTGTGATTCAAGTCTGTTTAACAGTGCATGTAAATTCCTACACATTACATTTACAGTGAGATTACACAAAATATCAAAGGAATGTATTCATCAACTGCCATTTCTCTCTGAAAAGACAAATAGTGAGTGTTCTCATGAAAGCACCATTCAACATTATGAGCTTCTTTTTTTTTTTTTTTTTTTTTTTTTCATTTTATGCCTTTTTTTACCCTCTGGTCTCCCACCTGGGACTCAGACCTTAGTAACAACTGGAATGCATGATGTGAATTTGGGCATAAAACAATCAACAGTGCATCATGGGAAACAAAATCCTCAAGTGTCAGCCTGAAGGATGGATGTGGTGCAGCATGTTAAGCTCCTGCTGTCACCTGGATCCCATATTAGCACTCAGAAGATGGTTGGGCATGTCTGCATGGAAGCACCAAACAGTTCTGTCATCACACCTTATTACTGTATGTATGTGTGGGCAGCGTCTGTAAAATATACTATGGCATACTAATCTGTTTGTAAAACCGAAGAATCTAAAGTTACCAAGTTTCACCTTTGTGTTTTGGATGGATTCGGAGTTGTCCGTATCAATAATATGAAACTCGGCACTGCTTCGTACTAAATATAGTTATCCAGTAATGTTGTAACATATTGTAACTCATACCAATGTACAAGAAGGAAAATATTAAATAACATTTGATCACACTACATAGAGGCAAAATTTAGAATGTTATTATACGCTCTTTGGGTGCTGTTTGATATTATTGTGACTAAAAAATGAACTGATAAATAAACTTAACAAGTCTTATTTCAACATGGACAGGACACTACAAACAATAAACATGACATAAATGAGAAAATGATTCGATCTGATACGTATATTAAACAGTCACCAAAATAAAAATCTATTATTTCATCACGTTCTGATCAGTTCAACATGCTATACTGGTAGTTACGTGTTTGACTGTGATCTCTGTGCACAGTTTCATCAGACCAGCTGGCCTTCTGTCAGACTGTGTACAAAAGCAAATTTGTTCTCGGCTCATTCTGAAAGACTGCTGGCTTGGATGTCATCATTGGTTGGGAGTGTGTGACTTATGTGGCCATTCGCAAACCAGCTTTATTATCTAGAAGTCCATTGTAAACATAATGGCAAAACATAAAATGTTTACCACAAACAAAATACAGGAAAACAGCAGGGGCTCCGGAAGAGACTATTTGTACATGAATAATGAGATTTTTAAGCTTTGTTCATCCAAGATATAGACTTTCTAATAGTCTGTGTTATTCAGTACCAACGTCGACTGTAACAAATTATCCCATAATGGGAGATTCATAGTATATTCACAACATGGATTGACTCTAAATCCTCAGTTATGTGGTCTTCAGTTATAGTTTCTGGGCAGATAGATAAAGATATATGTTTTGTTGTTGTTGTTGTTGTTGTTGTTTTTGTTTGTTTTTTTTAGCTTAACACAAAACGTGATCAAGGTTTTTCCAGTATCACCCTGTATAGAGTTTATCATCTTGAGTCATTATCTGTAATAGCTGATATTCATTCCAAGAGAAGGTCTTATATGATGTACAGATGAATGTGAGAGGAAGATAAGTCCACAACTGTTTCATCTTTGACTGTCCTATGCAGACCAAGGAAGTACGAAGTCACATTGTTAGAGTCAGGACTCATCATGAAGTGCCCAATGTGCTTTAGTTAAATTCTTATTACTTCCACCAAAGAGGTTTCCTGTTTCAAAAAGTACCATTTTCAAGAAGTGTCAGAAGGGTAGGGCGTGGGCCAATTAAAGACCCATTACATTTTTCAGTGGACTGAGACAAAAATAAGGATTCTGATGTTTTTCCTCACATCTTCACATGCTTTTCAGGAGACCGGCGCCCTAATGAGTGTCTTTCTAGTCTCACGAGCGACATTTATTTAAGTAACTCCCTTTTTCCTTCTCTTCCAGTCGAGTGCTTCTTCCCATCTCTGTGGAAGAGGTAAGATTCATTTCATTATATTTCGGTGTCTGTGTGTAAGCTAACATGGCTGAAGGCTCAGTTTTTGTTATCTGATTCTTTGCTTCATTTTATTTGGAAAAGCAGTGAAAGGAAGCTCAAGTGCTGGCTCCTGACTAAAGCCGAACATTTACAGACAGGCCTTAGGACTTCAACTTTTACTGTAAGTTGTAGATCTTCCCTGAAACAAGCTCGTTTCCCTTTGTACGTAGTTATTTTGTGTGGAGAAAGACGTAAAACACAGCAGGTCAGGTGAAGTTAAAAGGCATCCAATCTGATAAACTGGTTCTAGAATCAACACACTCAGCACAGTCTTTCACTGCTTTTATCCTCTTCATCTCCCCTGTCCCTCATTTTCCTCATTTCCATTGTAGTTTGTCATTCTATTCAGGTCTGCATTGTAAATGAGCTACCTGAAACTACTTCCCTGACTTCCTGTGTGCCCCCCACCTCCACCATTGGCCTAATTTTTATGCATTATTTGCATATATTCCAGAGTAATCTGCCGTTAGTTGGTACATTTAACTTCTGTTCTCAATTAATGACAAGATGGACATTTTTTTAAGTAGCTATTCAAGCACTTAATCTGCTCTTAAACTCTTATAAGTACAGCTGCAAAGACATGATTACTAGGTCGTGCCAGGAGGAAGCATCACATCCTTAATAATATTCTCATTTTCTTTCAAATACAGAGGTAGCAGGGCATGTCTTCCATCAGTATTTCCTCTGGCTTATGGAAACTTTAACTCTCCACATGTTGGTTGTATTTTTATGTGGTTTTCCATCTTTATTTAGATCATATCTGCCCATAATGAGGCAGGATTTGTTTTCTTCCTCCCAGTCAGTGTGCTTTGTCACAATGAAATGTTGGAAAATATACTAAAAGAGACTTATTCAACCAAAATGTGACCCACAAGGCCTAAAGACAGTTGAGTAATGACCTCTGTCTCTGGAACCACATGTTCCTCCCCTCCGCCCTTGAATCACATCCCTCCAGAGCTTCATCTTCCCTCTCTACAGTCTGACTGTCAGAAACAGTAGTCTTCAATTGTTTGTGACCAATTACTAGAACTGTCGGCTCACACTTCCAAAAAAAAAAAAAAAAAAATTAAAGAACATCACATTTTCAATCAGATTTTGATGGTATATGTTATTTTAAATGAAGCATCTTCACTGAGTTGAATTTTTTGCTCTTTACCACGAGGAAGTTAACAAAATCTTTATCATTATGTGAAGAATTATGTAAAACAATAGAAGTTCTGGTTTAAACTGGACATTCACTCAACCCAGACGGCAAGGTTGAATTATTTTTGGCCACACTGTACTCAGGAGACCTCGCTGTTCCTGTATTTAGTCAGCAGTCACAACATATACAGCTGATCTGGGAAGTGCTGTCCAGTTTTTGTTCCCTGTTTCTTTGCCTTGCTGTCTAGGTGTGTACAATAATTGAATCCACCACCGAGCCAATCATGGTCACAATTATTCCAGCAGTATAGTAGTTTCTCTATGACAGGGTTTTTACAGAATATCACTGAGTCCGTGTTATGTAAAGGTCGTTTAAACCTGTTTGGCACAGTTCATCTGGGTGTCTTTGTCTTTTTTTGCTGCTTCTGCAGAACAATAACCTTTTACATTAAGACATACGAAGTTAAAATGCCAGAACTTCATAGAGCCTGTCAGAATATTGACCTCTATGTTCCCTGATGCTTTTTGGTCTCATCTCAGACATGACAAATTTAGTTTGTTACCGTAACTCACACTGTTAAGAGCTGAATTATCATGACATACATGGGCATTGTATATAAATAAATGAAACGCTTTATTTTGGAGGGGTCGATTTTTTAAATTTAATAAGGAGAAGTTTAATTTTGATTTTATGTTCATTTATTTATGTAGAATATTTTGGTTATAAAGGGAAATGAACATGTACACCAGCACAGGTAAAGAAAAAGGGTATATAGATAAGTTAAAAAAAAAAAGGTGGAATAAAAAGCTTTTTATTCATATTATCTATATTTTTGAATATTTTTATTCCCTGCTCCTTTCACATTTTTGGACAAACTTTGTAAAATGAGTCGAAATGTCCTGTTCTAACGGATCATCGAGATTTGGATTTATTTCAGCTTTTAGTCTTTACACACACATTAATGCTGTATTAATACTGATGATCTAACTATTAACTATTAAAGGACAGATTAATGGTAATGAATTCACAGTAGTTCTTTAATTAATCATTACTGGCCCACAAAATTTCAAAATAATATTGTTATAAAGGTTTGAAGTTACCTACAAGGAACTAGCTGATGTTCTGTTTTCGCTTTTAATATGGATTATGATGTGGCTTAATAAACATATCATGGGGAGATATTTACACCTAAAGCACTTTATTTTCATACATTCATTCTTAGTTTTACTATGTCTTTAGCATATTTTACTGTATTTTATTGTATTTTAATGGATGATTTTTTTTTTATTTTGTTTTTTTTTTATTTAATTGGGTGAAATGGAGCTGCTGACATACAGTACACACACTGTAAAAAGTAAAATACTGAATCAACTTTAAAAAATGTTCTTCAATAGGTCACACATTTTTTTAAAAATAGCTAAGTGAACCAAATGAAATTACATGAAAGGTAATTTAATTTGGTTCTCTCAACTATTTTTTTATGTGTGACCTATTGAAGAACATTTTTTAAGTTGATTCAGTATTTTACTTTTTACAGTGCATGAATTTCCTTTAGGATTAATAAAGTCCTATATATCTTATCTTATCTTATCTTATCTTATCTTATCTTATCTTATCTTATCTTATCTTATCTTATCTTATCTTAT
>JAQQZY010000007.1:20858350-20890486 GCA_030068375.1 Ostorhinchus rueppellii | reverse complement strand
ATGGTATGGTATGGTATGGTATGGTATGGTATGGTATGGTATGGTATGGTATGGTATGGTATGGTATGGTATGGTATAATAGAGACTCATTCTCTCAGACTCTTCTAAAATCAAAGTTTTACAGGCTCTATAGGCTCCCATTATACATTCCACACCATAAAGAAAGGATTATTTATGTACATACAAAAGAAGCTTTGGTGCAACAAATACCATGCGTCATGGTTACATTGAATAAACAGACATGACCATTCATGAATAAGATAATACGTTCTCACTGGGTTGTTAACCAACCTGGGATAATAGCTTGATCCGATGTTACGCTTAAAGTCCAGGGGCAGGTTTCACTCACAAGGAGAGCAGAGAACAACTAACACCTGTTAACAACGGGACTCACAGTCAGAAAACAGATCCAGCGTCTCGACTCCCCTTTGGAGAGCTTTGTCATCTGTGCAAACGGACACCACAAGAACGACAGAGACCCATAGAGACAGGTACTGTGATGAATGGGGGGTGGGTGGAGGGTGGGGGTGGGGGTATTCTCAGCAGACCCTTTGATAAAAGCCTCAAAGTCTGTCTATTTTTTAGTTAATTGAAGTCACACACACCTTTAAAAATTATCTTTAAAAAATTATCTTAATGCAAAAAATACTGTCTAAAACCCACTACAGTGTCAAATAACAGTGGTATTTGACATCAACCACTAAGTCAAATTATTTTATGCATAATTGAAACCTATGAGAAATAATAACAGTTACGTAGGTCAAGCCTATTTACTTTCACCATATAGGCTCATGGTTTCACTGTGGTTACGCTGTTACTGTTTCATTCACTGGCCAATACCCAGAGGCTGTTATCACAAGATAATGTGTAAGGCATACATATTACATATTACATTTTAATATGGGTTAACATAATTTTTTGTATAAAATAGGTTTTTGAAAAGTTCTGTTGAATTTTTGAAGAGCCACCCAAAGGAGAAAATCTTTTGTAACAGTACAAATGGACATTGTTCAGGGCTGTTACGTTGAATATTTTTGCAATCCATCTAATCCAGGTTCTTAATTGGCATGCATGAGTGTGTCTGCTACTTGTATAATCAGATTTGGATGTCAAAAGCCTGTTTACAGAATCACAATATGTAGAAATACTTCCACTGAACAAGCACATACAAAAAGTTTAACTATTTGTTTATTTTTATTATTACTGGAAAGCAGTTGTAGTTATTTTGCAAGAGCACTTTTAATTAATGTGAAATGATGACAAATACCTGTGACCTAGTGAGGATAATGCAGGTTCAGAAGATGAATGAACGATGACAAATATAGATAATATTTTTTTATTCATAGTTTTACAGCTTTTGTTTTCAGCATCTGAAGTTGTGGGGTGCTTGATATAAGCTAACTTAGCTTAGCTAAACTAGGCCAAGTTACCTGCTCTGTACTTTTAAGTGAAAAAGGTTTGCCATTACCAGGTAAACACAGGGGAACACTTAGTAATAGACACAAACATGACTAATATGACATATACAAAATGATGTTGTTGTTGCTAAACCTATTCACCACATAATTAATCAAAGACTGTATTTTATAAGTAGACAGAGCTATTATGATGTTGAAAATTTGCTTTTGGATTGCTGTTTTGAAGTCAGATTTTTGCATTTTGTTGGCAGTAATATCAGCTTTTTGGAGGCATAAGTGACTATATATGGACAAAAGGGGTGGAGCTATGGAGCATAAAAAAGTAATAGGTGAGCTATAGGCAAATATTAGGTCACTAATGCATTAAATGATGACCTTTATCAAAAATTTCCATGGCAAAATTATTTGACGACCTTGTTGGTGTAAATTACCAATAAATAATACTATCCATAACAAGAGTTGAGTTGTGTGTGAAACAGATGGTCTGAAAGTTTGAATTCACCTGTCAATCAAAGCCTTTTATAAGCTCTAAACTCTTATAAACAGACGAATAACTTAAAGACGGACAATTAGACCACTTGTTAGAGGAAAAATAAATGATGACAGTATTTTCAGAGAAAGGTTCAGCATAAATCAATGCTTTTTTTGGAATCAGCATCTAATGGCTGTCACACACATTTCAACATATTTCATCCACAGGCTTAAAAATATTATTAAAATTTCCTGACACATGGTTGTAATCTGACATTTGATGCTGATCTGTGATGTGGGAGGGTGTTTTGGATTTATTTTATGTCACATTTACGTTTCACTACGTTTTCACTTACATATTTTTTGCACAGCCAGTGCTGAAGACAGAGATTTTCTCCTTTAATGTTTTATTAGAAAGCCTGGCTTTATGCTTGAATGAATGTTAAACTCCTGTTTTATGCAATTTTCCCTCAACTTCTTTTTTTAGTTGGAAATGGCTAGTGCTTGAAGGAAATTATTCACTTGGGAGGGTTTTAAAAAAAAGAAAAATCTGCCACTCTTATGCATGAGGACCACAGTGATCCAATTTTACAAATATGTTTTTAAAATAGCTGTGAAGGTGTTTCTGTTATTACATGTGACCTTCAGGGCGCTGTCACTTCATTATGGATGGCAATAACCATGATTAGACATGATTACAAAGCCATTTCAGAAATGACTTTCAGGCATCTCTGCCAGGTTTGGCTTTGTCTGTTTTAGTGGGTGATGATGAACTGGTTCTAAAAGAGGGAAGCGTTTATGTGTACTATGTGTGTCTATTGTTATTCATAATTGGTTTAAACATGTATGTTTAAGTGCGTGTGTGTGTGTGTTTGTCCACAGGGGAGAATATGAGCACTGGAAGAACTCGATATGTTGGGAAAGACAAGTGCAGGTAAGAAGTTATACCTTCCTCCTTCTCTTTTCACAGCTTATCTTCCAACTAAATGAGCTTTTATAGGTAAAGAAGAAGCAGAGAGAGTAAAAATGAGGAGTAAAACAACTAGGAAAGAAACTACAGAAATAAATATGCATGGAGACACTGAAAGACTCCACAATAGGCTCTGAGTTGCCCAACCTTAAGAAGCTTTGTGGCTGGTTTGAGTCAGTAATAATACCTAAAATAGACTTCTATTCATCATTTCTCACTGAACCAGTGAACCCTTGGGTTATCCACTTAACACTTCTGGTTGCTAAAGAATGTTGCCTAAGTCTCTGCATGTGACAGTGTTACATGAAGTGGCAAAGACATGTGGGGCACCGTAGATTAGCTATTATTTAAACATTTATTCAATGAAAAAAACAACATCTTGAGGGTATTTATTTTGTCTGAGCTTATTAGCATTACAGAAATGTTAGAATAAATATGTATGAGTAAGTGTTTACTGATACATTTGCAAAAAAGTGTTTGTTATTATCCAGTGAGTAATGGCATAAACTACAGTGTAATTCAGTTTGTATGCTTTTCAACACTTTCAAATTACATTCAGATTAATTTACATAGAAGTCTAATATTAATAAGTTGTGCAAACAAAACTCAAAGCAGTATTATGAAAATGTAATATCATTTTAAGGGGATTATGCTGTACAGTTTGTGCATAGAAATCTTATAACTATAGATGACACAGTTTATAGTCATTATGTGCTTTAATAGTTATATTAGTCATTTATCAACAGTTAATGATACCGTTCATTAAGAACAACACAATAATTAAAGATTTGTGTCATAGCTTACATTTACCCCACATTTCTCTGAGGTGTTTACACAGATAACCTTTCACCTATATGAGGAGAAAATGGATTGAGGCCAAAAGAAGCTAATGCTATTGTTTGTGTGTTGTCCCTTCACTAATGCACGGCTGTAATTGCGAGGTTACATGCTTTGTTCGGCAGACTCAGCTGATGTTGGCCGTAAACCTCTTACTAATCTGAAGTTACCCAAGTGCAGCTAAAATAGTCACCAAAAGGGGGGTAGTTTTTACGTCTTTCTACTCTTTAAAGCACACACTCACTCCCGAGCCCATACATTCACATGTCTGTCGCCTGCCTGTGATTAAAATCCAAATCAGACTTGATCTTGCCCACATTCCCGAGTCACCCCCACTGCTCTGGCAATCTTTTGCTCCATCGCTGCATGAGTGCACAGGACTCTGCTGCCATAGAAAGGACTTCACCAACACAGACACTCTTCACTTTGGGCTGTTCAGGTTTTCATGCTGGCACGTTTAAAGGACTTCAAACAGGAGCTGCCTGAGAGTTTCCAACCTGGAGTCACTTCATGTTACTTCCACAGACCTGAGCAGAGTGAGACCTCATGGGTCAAATGGCTGCAAGTGAACCAACAAGAGTCTGAGGATCATTCCTAATGGTGGAGTTAACTTGTTTGCCTTCACAGTGCTGCATGTTTTTCTTTAATTAATAATCGAATGAAGAATTGTGTCTAGAAAACTGTCCTCACTTCACTTAGGAAAACTCCAAAGACCTTTTTTTCACTCCACAAGCTCCAAAGATGGATTTTTTAGGGGATACTTTGCGTATGCGCTCAGACAGCGTGAGTAGTTCAGGCTCAAGGTCGAAGATCCTCCTCCGCCAGCGGGTCGCCCAGCTGCTCACCTGCATCGAGGACATGAGCTCTGACGATGAAGCCAGCGAGGAAGTGTCTCGCACACTGGATGAGGCATTTCAGCTCTGTGGGCGCTTTATTGCCACAGATGCATTCAGGTTGTTGCGCGTACATGCTTACTCATGCATACACATGAAAGAGAAATGTAAGCTTCTCTGTAATTGGTGTTGTCACAGAGAACAGTGGAGAAAGAAACATTAACACAAGCTTTTCATTATTATGTCTTCATAATTCCTCTCATCTTAATCAGAAAAATTCATATAAAATGCGGTTATATAAGTTCATTTTTGTGCACTGTAGGCCTATGTTTTAATGACTGTTTTTTCAATATCTAAAAGCCCAATCAGGCCATGAAATGCTGCAATAGAGTGGATTCCAGCTCAGTTGTGGCCACTAAGATTAAAAGTGTTTGCTTTTCATTAAAGGTTTAATCATTAAGGAATAAAAAATGTAACCCTGTGAGAGTGAGAAGAGGATGTAGCTGATATTTATGGGTGTTTTGTCTCTCTTTTATAATCTCTCTGGTTGATTCTTGTTTTTACAAAACATTGACAGGCTGTACATGGTAACCTGGAATGTGGCCACAGCCGAGCCTCCCGAAGACGTCTCCTCACTGCTCCAACTGGACGTCCAGCCTCCCACTGACCTCTACGTTATTGGGTTAGGAGCAAAAAATAAAATGCAACCAGACTGAAAGATTAAAGTTCATTTTAAGCTGATTTTTGTAAGAAAAAAAAAGGAATGACTGTTATTTTTGTTTGTTAGTCTGCAAGAGGTGAATGCCACTCCAGTCAGGTTCATCTCAGACTTAATAGTTGAGGATTCCTGGAGTCATGTCTTCATGAACACACTGGGACCTCGTGGATTTGTTAAGGTAAAGGATGTTTGCTCATATAACATGTACAATATGAGCGGACAGCTGCCTGAATATTTCACATAAATTAAAAAAGAAATGTAAAATCTCTAAAAAAAAAAAAAATCGCATCTTCAAGATTTTATTATTAATGTTGTTAAATCTCTATGTATGTGTGTGTGTCTGTGTGTGTCTAGGTCACATCAGTGAGGATGCAGGGTTTGCTGCTCCTGTTTTTTGCTAAACAAGTTCATCTTCCATTCATCAGAAATATCCAGAGCACCTACACCCGCACTGGCATCTTTGGCTACTGGGTAAGAATTCATAATGTAACGCACTGTTTTGGGACAAACCATGTGAAATATTGCACACCAGGAATGTCTTTGGCATTAGATGCTGTACAGTTTAAACACCTCATGAAAGACCTTTTGTATTTGTTTAGTGGAATGTGCTCCAACTTTGACAGAATGAAATCCCAAACAAAGAACACTGAGTGACCCAACTGGTGTGCTACAAAAGAGTGAAGACTTACAAGATAAATAGACTGATTAGTATATCAAATAAAAAAATATAATATTAATAATAATACAGTCTGTAAAATAAAAGTGTAACGTGACTGGAAGAAATACATATTTTTTCATTATTAGTAAAAGAGTTACACATTCCTTACTTTCTGACTGGCTGTAAAATGTTTTTTTAATTTGTTCTCTTTGCTCTTGCATTTTTATAAATCCAGGGTAACAAAGGGGGAGTATCAGTGCGTTTTTCCTTTTATGGCCACATGGTCTGTTTCGTAAACTGCCACCTAGCAGCTCACATGAACAACGCTCTGCAGCGAGTGGATGAGTTTGAGTACATCCTGGACATGCAAGACTTTGATCATACCGACACCCCTCGTGTTCTGGATCACAAGTGAGTAGACATTATTTTTGTAGTACCTTTAAAATTAACACTTAAACAACAGGATGAGAGAAGAAAAGAACAGAAAAGAAAAGAAAAGAAAAGAAAAGAAAAGAAAAGAAAAGAAAAGAAAAGAAAAGAAAAGAAAAGAAAAGAAAAGAAAAAACAACAGCAATATGTGAAACTAAAGCAAGACAGTTTCAGGTACTACTGAGTTCAAGTTAAAAGAAAGAATCAAAGAATACAATAAAGAACATGCATTATAAACCAAGACAGACATGCAAAAAAAAAAATTAAAAAAAATCACATCACAATTGTAGAATGAATAAAAAGACATAATGGATAAAAGCAACAAAAGATTTATTTTCGTAATAAAATAAAATCCACAGATTAAAAGGACATCTTTGCATAAAAGCAAGAAATGTTTTTAAAAAGTTCATCTCTGCACTGACACTTGTTTACAGAGGATATAATGAAACATAATCCTTTACCCATAGGGTTGTGTTTTGGTTTGGAGACCTGAACTTCCGTATTGCAGACCACGGCTTGCACTTCCTCCGCTCATCCATCAATGGTGGACGTCTCAATTTGCTGTGGAACAAAGACCAGGTAACATGACAAAATCCAAATATATATGTAAAATATCCAAATGAAAAGCTACTTACTCATCCAGTGAATGCTCCTGCAGCTCACCATGATGAAGAGCAAGGAGCCTTTCCTCCAGGAATTTGATGAAGGGCCGTTAAATTTCAAACCCACCTACAAGTTTGACCGGAACTCTGACACCTATGACACCAGGTAATGTGTCCTTAAAAGCAAACTGTACCACTCTACGTAACATATTTACTGAACATGTACCAAATGTCTTCAGCTTTCCTCTTGTATCCATTTGAATTTTGCACAGCGCTCCGAAGACATGGTTTGGTTTTAAGTAAGACCATGTTTTTTTGTATTTTATGTTCCACACTGTCTTTTACATAGTCAGTGCACCAGCTGTCCATTTCCTCAATGTTATTTCCACCACATAGACACACCTATAAAAGTAATGCATCTCCAGCTGTATAACAAATCAGGAAAAGCAGTGCATATACAGTGAGAATTCTTGACACTACACCATGTATGTGTCTCTCTCAGAAAGAGCACTGTGGCGCTGCCTCTAACCATGTACAGACCCAGGCCCCTGCAGCGCTGCAGCACCACTCTCTTCTTCCTCCTAACCTCCCTCACCTGGGGGCTGCTCTCTGTCTGGTTGGGGGTCTGGTACAGGGAGCTAGACCCGCCAAGGTTGGTGTCTCCATAGATAAGAGTGAGGGCTCTGGACAGTGAAATCTGCACTTGTAGCTCATATTCATACGACCTATTGTATGAAAACAGCTGGAGACACTGATAAGACACAATGAAATGAATTCCAAATAAGATTGGCTGATTCATTAGACTCTCCCAAAGGCCCCCAGCACCCAGAACCCTAGTTTATTCCTACATAATGCATGTGTTGCTTTTTATAGTAATTCAATACCATAATAAATGGTATTACACTCCTGTAAGTGTACGAGTGTCTGTCATTAGCATGTTGGTTATAGCGCTCTGTTAATGAGTCCTCTTTATTGTGTGTGTGTTTTGTTTGTTCTAACAGCATGCTTGTGTAATAGATTATGCACCTTTGTTTGCATGTATAATATAATGTTGAAAAAAAGCTTGGAAAATCTACAAAAATTACTTTATGCATGAAACATACATTTTTAGTTGGTGTTTCTCAGGTCTTTCTCAGCATACCTATCATTTGGTCAGGCCTATTTGCCAGTGATTTGTTAGAGCCCATAATTGTAAGAATAGCACTTTATTTTAGCTTGCAAATTCTACATTAGTTAGTTGACTATGAACACATATTGTATATTAAGAAGACATTTTGGTATTTGTTAGTCAATAAAAAGTATTTATGGACTACATTTTTGAACTGTTGGACCATTAATTAACAACTGTCACCCAATACTACCGGAATTGCAAAAATAACACAATGATAACAACTTCAGAGCACAGAAATAAAATTATCAATAATGCTAATAAATAATAAGAATAATATATAATCGATATAATAAACTAATAGTTCCTAAATCATTGGAAATTGTTGGTTTCTGATATGTTAATATAAGAATTATACTTAAAAGTTGGCCAAAAAAAAAAAAAGATATGAAAAGAAACACAACTTAATCACGTCAGTTGTATTTCAAAGAATAATTTGACCAAGATGTAAAATGTAAAAAGAGAAAAGCAGTATGCCAGGTAATTAGCCCCCAGATACATATTTCACTGCCTACAGTTCTGAAGTAGATTACCATATGAGACAAGTAATCTATATAATAATCTATAAGTTATGTACATTCTTCACATTCTTCTTCTTTCAGTGGAAAGAAAAGGAAACCTGCCTGGACAGATCGAATCCTGTGGCGTATCAAACCTAAAGCCCTGCCATCAGAGGATGATGATGAGAGGGCATCGACTTCTGGTGATGATGGATATGATGACTATCCAATCATGGTCACCCAGGACAAATACACCAGTGACATGACCTACGGAGTCAGTGATCACAAACCTGTCATTGCATCCTTCAGTGTGGAGGTGGGAGCAAACTAATGTTAACATTTTTTATTTTAGTTCAATAAATAAAAATCTAGTTAATGAAATGTGTAGTAGCTGAATATGAGGGAGATTTTCCACCAACCCCTGCCTGAAGCTCCTTATTCACTTTTTTGCTTGTTTCTTGCAGCTGAGAAAGTGCTTTGACACTCCTCTGGTTCACGTCTCTCCTGAGGGTGTATGGAGCGCTGACAACGATGCACTTCTTAACTACACTGTCCAGGAGGATTTCATGTCCTCCACATGGGACTGGATTGGCCTTTACAAGGTACTGACAGATGCATAAAGCAAAATACAGGTTAGTGAAAGAATACACCCGAATGTTCACATTTGAAGTCCTGGCGCTTTTGTTCTTCAGGTGGGATTCAAGAGTCCATCTGATTATGAAACATTTGTTTGGGTTAGAGAGGATGATCTACCAGAAACTAATGAAGTTATTCAGGTAAGGTATAAAGAAGACATTTTTTTAGTTTTATACAAAAATAGTTATGAATTTGCGTTATATTAAAATGTGCATTCTGTCTGTAGTTGACTGTGGATAAGGATGACATCCCTCTGCTGGGTGGACAGTATGTGCTGGGTTACTACAGTACAAACATGCAGAGCATCATCGGTCTCAGTGCTAACTTCCAGGTCAGTATGTACAGTTGTGTTATATTTATTTATGAAGTAGTGAAGAAGGGCTTTTCTTACTGGTGTCAGTCCATACATACATGTGTAGTGTTACACAAGCTATCCTAAAGAGGTTGAACCAAATTAAGATGGAAAGAGTAGCTCATAAAATTCATTGCAAAAAGAAATATTTATAACCACTGATTTATTTAATTAAGCTTATTTGTTTAAGCCTAGCTGTACATCAACTCATTAGAACTTACTATAAATACTGTTCAGACAAGAAAATTTGCATGGAAGTGAAGTAATTAGATTGTGGATCTCATCCTTGATTTGATCTTGCAGATTCTGGAGTCAAAGCGTGCTGTCATGGAGGGCCTTGTTCCTGAGAATGTCAATGGACTCAACAAATAAAATGAATTTGCTGCAGCAAATGTGTCACATTTTATCCTTATTCCCTGCAGAATCCAACAATTGATTCTGACCCTTCAGTTTCCCAAGATCCAATCCACGGACTTGTTAGACTCAGGCATGAAAATAATGGCCACTACTCTGTGTCAACACAGTGAGAAATCTCTGTGGCTCCAGCTTTGCCTTTCTTAACTCAGTGCTTTTCTGATCAGAACTTTTTTTTTTTTTTTATAACCCAAATATTTTTGGGTTATAAAACTGTCTATCTCTTTCTCGAATATCCACAAGTGTTTTTAGCCTATTGGAGTGATTGAAAAGCGGAAAATACAGGAAGCAAAAAGAAAAAGAAAAAAACTACACTGCTTTCAGATAAAATCGTGGCTAACTTTTATTCCTGAAAAACAAAGACATGACAATAGAATGCTTTGAAAATACATTTTATCTGCTGCAGATGCATGGACATGTATAAACAAAAATTAAGAAAGAAATGTAGGTAAGAAAGATAGGCTAATTGTTATCTGTATGAAGGATGTCAAGGATGGTGTTTGCATGTGTACTGTCTCTGTCCTCAATGATGCATTTAATGATTTGCATACTATTGATTGTTTACGCAACATATTGCCTAAAAGCCTTTTAAGGATAATAATATTGAATAAAATATGCACTAATATATTTCTGTCATTGCTTTTAATGGTACAAGTGGATATTAATAGACTGAGGTGTGTTGAATTTTATAATGCTTTATAAAACAACAACAAAAAATCAAACGCCGCCGACCAAATCATTCTAAATGATATTTCAAATTCAATATATGGACTTAAGTGTGACCAGATTTGAATAAATTGCTTATGTAACTTGCTCTTGTCTTGGTTTGGCTTTTTTCTCCTCCATCTGTAAGTATATTGCAGTTAACACTTAATAAACTCTATAATATTTTGCTTATTATTATTATTATTATTATTATTATTATTATTATTATTATTATTATTATTATTATTATTATTATTCACAATAACTTAACTGTCAGTTTTAGTGACGTATCCTGGATATACGTGCGCATACAGAAATGCAACGCAGTAAAGATTACCCACGAGACTCTATGTAGGAAACGCAATTGTTCTTCCCTTGCGTGGATTAAGTTCCCATAATTCTTTGCGCAAATCCGCCCCTCAGCATCAACTGCACTAGACATCTTTACTGTGCAGGTTATTTGGTCATACACACGTGGAGAGTTTAACACATCGCATTTTTGCTAAAGGTAAATCTCATTTATGTTACAGTAAAATGTAATATAAGATTGTACGAATGTGTTTAAAGTAGTGACCTGTTTATACTATCTTGTCACCACTGATAAGAGAAGTTAACTATCTAAAATGACTAACAGGCTAAAGCAGGCTAGCTTACGTAGCGTTAGCTTTGCTGCTCTACATCATATGGTTTACTTAGGCTAACTAACAATAAAGAGTCAGGTAGGACATATTTAGTGAAACTTTTTGGTCTAAATCTAAATCTTCTAGTTCTTTTTTCCCCCTGTTATTCTAGTAACAGTCTGCCTTGTGGCTAGCTACTTGAGTTCGTGTTAGCTAATGGTAAAAGGTGCAATAATTGTGATCGAACATAGAACTGGACTCTACAAAAGAGGTTTTCGTCGCTAGACATTTATACATCAGCATATATTTATGTTCTTCGAAGACAGAAATTGCAAAGGAAATCAGTGGCATTACTGACAAGATCGTGTAATCTAGGTAAATAAATATTATAATTGTATATCCCCCACCTGATTCTAGTTACTCTTTTGAAAGTTTTGGACCAAGTCACAAACAGAATGTCGACTGAGGACGTGGAGCGGCTTTTGATCCAGTTTCAGGATGAGGATGGAGAAGTTTTGGGTTCACCTTTTGATGTACCTCTGGACATTACCGTGGAAAAACTCCAAATGGTCTGCAACGCACTGCTTCAAAAGGTATCAGCTGCCTGTTTAATTGTCATGAGGGACGTGATAAAACTGTAATCATTCCGTATATGGACCTAACATAGCTCTTATAAAATATTATTATTATAAAATGTTATATTTAAAACTGTTTGAAGTAGTATTCGCCATTGATTACAATATAATAATGATCGAATGAAACATGATCATTGAAAGTGATACATGTAGTCTAAAAGAGATTTTCAGTAACTGTTATGGTCATATCAAGAGTGTACACGTGTTTCTGTTCTTTTAATTACAGTGTTGATAATTATTATAGCACTGTGACAAAGGAAAGAGTCAACATTTGTCATAAACATAACCTAAAGACATCAGCATTTCCCTGGTGCAACTAATTAGAAATCTGTGTTGTTTTGATCTTGCAGATGAACCTATAAGGGTTGTTTTCCTCTATTTTGATGTAGTTAAGGGTGTAGATAAGGATGTGGGACATTTTTTTGTTTCCTTTTTGTGTTCTAGTAAAGGGCAGGTGTAAAATAAGAATTCTGTTCTTACTGCTCATTTCAGTCATGAAAAAGTATTGGTTTGTATTTCTAATGATTTTGTATGCTAGTTATATATTGTAATGTTTTGTATGTTCATGAAATTAACAAATACAGAAATTAAATAAATGAAACATGGCAAAAGACACATTTCCTTTGTATAAGTTTACTAAAGAAATGAGCTATATTTAAACTAATGACGACAAAAACTTGTAGCGTTCATTAAGAGTACCTGATGTTGCACTCTAAAACCAGTTAGTAATCCAAAACGAGAATATCAAAAAGTAATTTGATGTGCTATTGTTTTGAACATAACTAGTGTATGACAGGTGATTTAATAATTATTTTAACCTATTGGGGT
The DNA here is from genome assembly GCA_030068375.1 of Ostorhinchus rueppellii. Lineage (NCBI taxonomy): Eukaryota > Metazoa > Chordata > Actinopteri > Kurtiformes > Apogonidae > Ostorhinchus > Ostorhinchus rueppellii. Next base: position 20,877,692 of record JAQQZY010000007.1, on the reverse strand, counting down.
ACAGTAGTACAGTGCTACAGTAGTTATTCAAGTTAAACTGTGTGACACAATCTGAAATCTTCAACTCTGTAACCAGCATATATGCACTGGTCTGTTACTTACTGCAGGAGGAACCTGTCCCTTTGGCATTTTTTGTGCGTGGGGAGGCAGAGGTGGTGTCCAGTCTGGGGTCGTGTGTGAAAACTCTTGGGGTTGAGACAGAGCAGGTCCTGCCAGTGGTCTATCAGCCTCAGGCAGTGTTCAAAGTCCGTGCTGTGGCCCGCTGTACCAGCACGTTAGAGGGACACACAGAGGCTGTAATATCTACCGCCTTCAGCCCCACTGGCAAGTGAGTAACTGAACGAAAATAAAAGTGCATTCTTTCCGTCTGCTTGTGATGAGTAAGTGTTAAAATAAACTAAAAGATGCTCTTGTGTCCTGATTTTGTTGCTAATGTGTTGTGTTTTGTTTTGCTTTTATAGATATTTGGCCAGTGGTTCCGGTGATACCACAGTCCGCTTCTGGGACTTGATGACTGAGACGCCTCACCACACTGCTAGAGGTATAAAGGTTTGAAATTGGTTTAAAAAAGGCTGCATGAATTGCAGTTCATAAATAAAGAAATTGGATCTGATACTGGTCTGCTCTTTTTAAGGACACACACATTGGGTTTTGAGTATTGCCTGGTCACCTGATGGCAAAAAGCTGGCATCAGGCTGCAAGAACAGTCAGGTATGTTTTCTAATGCTTACAGTACAACTGATCCACCTGTTAAATCTGTTTCCCACATTAATCTGTTTTACCGTCTGCAGATTTTTCTGTGGGATCCAGCGACGGGGAAGCAGATAGGGAAGACGCTAACGGGACACACCAAGTGGATCACCTGGCTTTGCTGGGAACCTCTTCATCTGTAAGCATCCAAACCATATGATTACTTTGTACTAAATCAAACAGACTATATTGCTGTAAAGTATGAAAAAGAACAAGAACATGAACATTCATTTAAAAAAAAAAAAATACAGAAATCTAAAGCCTTTAATGTTCACATAAAGCCTAATTCACTTGCAACCTAAACACAGTTTACTTGTTCAAAACCTATTATCAGTTATCTAACCCCATACCAAAGCTTTCAGGTCTTTGTCACAGCTTAGTTTTTTCACATACATCAAACAATTTTTGTGTTTACTGACTTGAACCAAAATAGCGCTGTATTGGGAATATATTGTTCAAAATTTAGATACATTATGCGAGTAGTTCTTCCTGATGGTTGGTTCCCTCCATTTCTTTCAGTAACCCAGAGTGTCGGTACCTGGTCAGCAGCTCTAAGGACTGTTCAGTGCGTATTTGGGACACTGTGTTAGGACGCTGTGAGAAGATTCTGACAGGACACACTCATTCAGTCACCTGCGTGAAGTGGGGAGGAGATGGACTGCTCTACACTTCATCCCAGGACAGGACTGTCAAAGTTTGGAGAGCCAAAGATGTAAGTGTGTGTGATTGTAATACTGTGATGTGACATCTGCGGTGTTACTTAGTGTGCATTTGTGTGTTTGTGTGGGTTCAGGGTGTCCAGTGCAGAACTCTGCATGGGCACGCCCACTGGGTGAACACCCTGGCTCTCAGCACAGACTACGTTCTCCGTACTGGAGCCTTTGAACCTGCAACTGCAACTATCAACCCTCAAGACCTCACAGGATCATGTGAGTGCCACTGGCATTTGTTTTTTGTGGAAATAAATGAAAAGTTCACTTAATTTGATTGAGAGATTGTTTTAGAAATAAAGTCACTTCATCTTTAACCTTCTAGTGGAAGAGCTGAAGGAGAAAGCCTTGCAGAGATATAATAAAGTCCGAGTAAGTACTGTTTGGTGTCTTTAAAGTGTGTTTCCCTGTATATGACTCTTTGACCCTTCATAGTTTTCTCATTTGGCAGGGTTCAGCCCCGGAGCGCTTGGTGTCTGGCTCAGATGATTTCACCCTGTTTTTGTGGAACCCTGCAGAGGATAAGAAACCTCTGGCCAGAATGACAGGTCACAGCGCACTGGTCAATGAAGTGCTCTTCTCTCCAGACACTAGACTTCTTGCCTCAGCGTCATTCGACAAGTCCATTAAAATCTGGGATGGACGCACTGGAAAGTAAGAAACTAGAAGCTTGCACTGACAAGAGAGCTTTTAAAAGGTACCTGTAGTGAAATTTTGTTGCAAGCTATTTCAAAAGCTTATGTATAATACTAGCGGCTCTGTCGGGTAACTTTCATCATAGCCCCTTGTCAGGTACACGCAAGTACTAAGTCACTGCTCTGTCAGTCAGGCATGGTCAGTGACATGTTGCCTCCTTCACAGGCAGTTCCAGCACTGGTAATGACGGAGACTTGTACTGTCCGATTACCTGGGCTGCGATGGACTGGTCACTGACCCTATGCAGCAGACACTAGTCTATCATGACACATTATTGGCCAGTGCTGAGTCACATCCCTAGAACAGTGGCAGAGGTCAAGAAGCATGAATGTGACCCTTCCACTCAATCTCGCTCACTGACTGCAGCTTGTTTACTCCCACTCCATCACATTGAAGTATGGCACTTCTGGTCAGCAATGGCTGCTCTCCATAGGTTTTACCCCCAATTCATGTAATAAAAAGGTCCAGTGTGGTGTATTTATGGTGTTTTTTTGTTTGTTTGTTTTTAACTGACTTTGGGCCTCTCTCTTTTTTTTTATTAGTATAAAAAGCACAAATATTTTAAGCGTGACCAGTTCAGGGACACTGTAAGCATTTGCATGTACTACCGCTGTTCTCCAGATGATGGTGATCTAAGCTAACATTTGTTCCCTCTGCTGTGTACCTGTCTGCAGATATTTGATGTCTCTGCGCGGCCATGTGGCGTCTGTGTATCAAGTGGCGTGGTCTGCAGACAGCAGGCTACTGGTCAGCGGCAGCAGCGACAGCACGCTCAAAGTTTGGGATGTTAAGACCGGCAAACTTAACATGGACCTGCCTGGTCACGCAGATGAGGTGAGAAACGGTTCAGAACAGAGAAGATGAAAAGATGCTTTATGTTTGTATTGTAATAATGTTCTTTTCTCTTTAAATAATTATCTGACTCTTTTTGTGATGTAAAGTTTTAGTAGTAGAAATGCCCAATTCAAATATTACACAAGAAGAAATAGATACCTGCCCTAAAGGTGAAAGACAGAAATGGGGGAAGAATAAAAACTGGTTGTCCAAAATTTCCTTGAAAATGTTGCACCTTTACCTTGTGTCATAAAGTTCTGTTCCATTTGATTTGTACATGGTTTACTTTAACAATCTGAGATACTAAACAATGTTCGTGGCTATAAGATTCACCCCCCCAGCAAACATATTTGGTAGTGGTTGTTTTGGTCATTCTTCAGTCATTTTAAGCACATCTCTCTCAAAACACAACATCAAAGCATCCCATAAGACGTGTTGATGCCCACATTCTTGTTACATTTTTCTACATTTATTGCCTGAGGTTATGATTTTCAAAGTTACCACTTCCATCCCCCATAGTCTTGCCTACATTTGAGATTACATTCTGCCATAAAACGTACCTTATTTCACTATTAAGATTCATATATCACTTTTCAAAAATTCATCTTCTGGTCACATTAGTTTTTTGTGATAGGATACTGATAAAGTAGGACTGGAGATGATCTCAAAACTGGATCACAATTCCATTATTAATATAAAGTAGACAATAAAACTCCATCGTGTGTCAAACGTAATAACGATACTCTTAATACTAGAGTTGTTTAAAGCTGCTGAGTGTCCATGCAGCATTTTGGTCTCATTTACAATGTGATGCCTGTCATCCTATTGCTGATTATGTTAGTTTAACACAGGAAGAGGAATTTAATGGTATACTCATTGCGCCTCACAATCTGAAAAATACAAGACACTGGCATATTTAAATACACTTTGTGAATTCAGAAATCAATGCTCAAATGGCAGCAATCAGCCTTATTTTCCATATTCTTTGTACAAATACATAGATGTACATTGTCTTCTGAAGTGGCCAAAAATGCTCTTTCTTCACCTTTCATACATTACAAGGATGCACTTCAAACTAACATTTTCACGTAATATGTTAAATATCCATTGATTAATAAGTGGAAAAAAAATTGCGCTGTTTTTTTTTATGCTTTGTCACCATTCCTTTCATGTTTAGGTGTATGCAGTGGACTGGAGTCCTGATGGACAAAGGGTGGCCAGTGGTGGAAAAGACAAATGTCTTCGGATGTGAGTGTGATTAAAACGATGCTCTTTTTCCTTTATCAGAAATCACTAGTTTTGTATGGCTTACCTCTTGTCCCTCTGTTGTGTGTTTTCAGATGGAGGAGATAGCCGCACCACTGTTCCCTTTTCAAAGACTGAGGATTTCAGGGCCGGATCATGTACGCCCCCTGACGGCTAAAGCCAGAATGGCGAGTGGTTACCCAACCCCCCCACCACCACCCCCATTTGGCTGAATTGCGCTGTCTGTCAACAGTGGCATTGTATCAAGGAACTTGAGTCATGATGCAAATGACCTTTTTCAGGAATGAAACCCACATGTGACTGTGTGACGGTGTTCGGCTAAATGCATGTTATGATCACCAGAGGATCCATCCATTAATGTCAAGTAAAAAAAAGTTCAGGACTGGAAATTGTAAAATGTGTGCACACTTTAGGGTCCAGGCATATACATCTTTATAAGGTGTACAATGTACTGGCCATATACATGAAAGGCAAGTGAGGTAATGTTTTTCTGAATAAATACTTATGATGTAAGAAGAACAGAAGCAGCAGAGGGACGTTTAGATGGGGAAAAAAACCTGGCAAATCATAAAGTTATGTGGGTTTCTCAACAGCCTGCCTCTCCTCCTTTGTCTGAAGCTTTATCAATGAATTCCTGTATATAGGTAACAGGTGGGAGCACTAATACCCCGTCTGTGATACTAATGCCTGTGGCACTTACCCCACTCCTCTAGCCTTTAATCTTCTCTCTCCTGTAGTCAGCAAAGCCTTAACCTGCTCATTTTTCTGGTGCTGCCCCACTAACACCATGGCTTTCCAACCCTGAACTGTCTGAGGTGGTCTTCCTCACCATCAGAGTAAAATATTCATGTTCCTTTTTTTGTGGAGTTGTGTAGATTGGTTGCATGATTTTTGTAAAGCTGACATGCAGTTTTCAAATAAAATAATTTCTATCTCCCTTTTTATAAATATTGCAGTTGAGTTTTTTTGTCTTTTCTACTAAATCACTATAAGAATAGTAGATATGAATGTCCCTGATGAGTACCAGACCAGTATTGGCTCTTCCTCTGTGACATATCCTATTACATTAATCTACTTAATATATTGACTCTCCTGAATGATTGCAGTAGTTTTGCTCATATTCAAGTGCTATTCAGTGTTTCCACCAATCGTGTCAATAAATAATATGGTGACCACAGTTATTTTTAACCTTTTTATTTTGGCATTTCAGCATTAGATGAGATTTTTGAAACACAATGTTGACCTTTAACTGTTAAGACTCCTATTTATTCAACAGGATCTTGTGAAATGTAAATGACACCACATCTGATTTGCTTTAAGAACAGGTACACATGCTGTTTATAAAAGCAGATGCAAAAAAACATATAAAGTCTGTACAGTAAAAATGTGTTTTAGTTCATGGAAACAGAAATAACATTTAAACAATCTGTTACTCTTGGGCTACAGTGTAATAAAGATTTGCTACTATCGAGGATGATTAGACTTTGTAGAGTGGCAAAGATGCGTCAAAGGCTTCTGTGCAAGGATGTGCGAAGCCACTATGTTGAGCCTCACACTTTAATAGGAGTCACCTGTGTCATTACTGCGACATCTACTTCTCCTAGGTTGGGGTTCATAATGTAAACAATATGTTGCATTCAAAGAACAGTCGGCTGTGAGCGTTCAAACATTGTGAAGCAAATTAGCCTGAGGTAAACTTAAAGAATCTGAAAGTGACAGAAAATCTGAACAAACTGCTTAACACACAAACACTGAAAAAAAAAATCTAAATTTTATGAAATGTATTTTTCTCACTTCTAGTCAAAATATCTCATCGCACTTAAAATAAGACATAACCACATAAAGAGTAATGTGAGATATAAGAACTTATTTTTAGACAATAGATCGATATAGATCTTTCCACTGGCAGATTTTTTTTTAACTTGAATTAAGCAAAAGTCTGCTAATGGAACAGGTGAAAATTATCTTGGTAAGATCTATTGTCTAAAAATAAGTTCTTATGTCTCAAAAGTGACTGTTTAGGTGATTGTCTTATTTTAAGTGTGACATTTTGACTAGAAATTTGAAAAAATACACTTGGTAAGATTTAGATTTTTGCAGTGAATAAAACAAGTCATATGGCTTGGAGAAATCACATGTTAACGTATTTTAACCTGGACAGAAGTAAACACTCGTTAACTTTACCTCTTGGTAGAAGTATAATAGATCAAACTTGAGTTATATGGGTTTAAACAAGTTGTAAAATGTTGTCACAAGCAGCTGCAGAGGACTGAACCACCAGCCATTTCTCATTTTCCAACAATAACCATGAGCTCATCACCTCATCTGCATGTGAAAACTGTAATGTGTGTTATTTCCTACACATTGTGCTTAATGAATAACTTTAATCACACCAGCCCAAAGAACCAGGAGAGATTCTGACTGCAGACCAGCTCACGTAGCCTGCAATAAGCCTGTGATTACTGACAGTGTAGTAAAAGGAAAGATGCCACATCTAGGTTCATGCAGCCATACTCTGTAGTCAGCAGCGGCCACAAAATACACAATGAACAGCATCTAAAGATCATCACCAAGAACACAGCAATGAAATACTGTGAATGCTGAAGTGTGACGACACTACATGCACGGTCACGTAAGCGACTACAACACCTAGATGTGTTGAGATACTGCACAGACGAGATGCAGCACTGCAGAGCTCGGCTGTGTCCAGCATGGATTCTGTTTGTAGCTCACTAAAGTAAGTACTCAGTGAATCAAGACACGTTTATGGTTTCAGTGATGTTCACTCTACAACATGTATACTGACAAGTCATAGAAAGCGAAAACAGACGTACATAATGTCCCTTTTTAAGAACCTACTTAAGTTTCTTTCTTAACCTTTGGTTAATAGTAACTTTCTAAATAAACTAAAGTTTGGTCAGCTGCACAAATTAATGCATCTACATGCCATCGACTGAATTCAATCGGAGCTTTTCATCCGTTCAAAATGAAATGACTATCCTCAAGTATGATCACTAGAGAGTAGGAGGAGAAATTACAGAACAAGCCGCTTCTTCCATCATAAATACCTTGTTTAGGGTAAAGTCCTGCTAATTAATTCTAAGCATCATGTTGACAGCTGGTCAAGTTTCCATCATGGGGCAACGCAGAGAGATTCAGAGGTTTTCAGTTGTATGTAACATGAGGCACTGGACTGTGCTTCCCTCGCTGTCTGGTCAGCTTACTGAGTCTTCCACACATCGTTGAGTAATTTGACCACCTCCTCATAGATGACAAAGACTATCGCTACATCCAGGCACACACGACCGAGCCGAGGTACCGTCCCTTTGTAGAACCTGTGGACAGAATGATGTAAGGGTTTTAGTGCCTGGTGTGGGATTGGCAGGGCCGGTCCTAGGTATACGCATGGGGGGGGGGGGGGGGGGTCAGTGCCCCCTTAAATTAAATTCTCCAACTGTCCCACCAAACCCAAAATTAAAATAATTGAAAAATATTAAATTTTTCATTCTGGGAATAGCTGGGTTTCAGTTAATGTTCAGATTTGATGATGCTTCTCCATCTGGCTGATATTTCCTGGTAACTGTTGTGATTATTTTATTTTCTGTCATATTTAGAATCACGTTTGAGATGTAATGTTAAACTAAATTGTCTGTGTGTGTCTATTGCCATCAGCATGCTGTTGGCTAACTTCTGTTATGTACAGCACAGTAGCAAGACTTGCTCCAGTAAGTTGACCAACGCTTACTAGCAATGTAGGAGCAGACCATTTCTATAATACTGCTCATATAAACACAAAATTAATGTGCTAACTCAGTCTGATAATAATTAAAAAATCTTTTCCATAGCATGTTAGCAACTGATGGAGGAGCAGCTAACATTAAGGCTGAGTTATGATCCACTGCTGTCATTAAAACTTTTTGCCCTCTGGTTTGCTGCTAACAAAAGGCTGGACCTATCTCAGACTGTCCCAGACACCTCCCTGGGGAGGTGCTTCGGGCATGTCCATCTGGGAGGAGACCTCAGGGCCGACCCAGAACATGCTAGAGGGATTAAATCTCTCGGCTGGCCTGGGAATGCCTTGGGATTCTCCGGGATAAGCTGGTGGAAGTGGCTGGGGAGAAGGGCTGGGGGTCTGGGCTCCTCTGTTGAGGCTGCTGCCCCCTGAGATCCCGACCCGGATAAGCGGAAGATGGTACAGTGTGGTACAGTACAGTTAGCATTTTCAACAATTACTAACCACCTATATCAGCCCTGAAAAAAACATATTCATCCCCTTGATAACAGGTTTGCCTTCAGCAGTGAAAAAAGCATTAAGAGTAACTTAAGGATTACTCACGCCTGTGGACCTTCATGCTTCAAGATCTGGAAGGCACAGTCTATTGTGTTCTTGTAGCGATGGGCCTCCAACCCCTAGAAAATGACACTACTATTAGAAAACTGGATGTTCTTTGTGAAAGAAAAACAATCAAAAGGTGTGATTCTTACCTGCATCCTTGTCTTCACCACATCAAGAGGAGTATTACCAAAAACACTAGCAGCTCCTGCCGTCGCTCCAAACATTGCTGTGACTACAGGGTGCATTTCTTTTCTGGGGTCATCACCTAAATCAGAAGGTGAAGGTGTCAGAGTTTACATATTCTTTTGCTCTTCTTTTTGTGTCAGCCATGTGTCTAATGGGAAACCCTCCTCATCTCTCTGTTATATCTATCCCATCTTTACAGGTACCCCATTGGTCAATGAATACATTTATGTAAAGGATTTTTTAAAATGTAGTCAGGGACAGTGTACAAAGTATATTAACCTTAAAAAGGAGAGATGTAGTGTGCCAGGTTGTGGCACTAGTGCTAATTTCCACCTGGGCAGGCTGATGTCATTAAAAAACAGACACTGATAAAAACTAAAACATACACAAAGCAAAAAAAATATATTTCTACAACTCCATTTATTAAAAAAAAATATTCATATGCAACCATTCACTCTCATTCCTCCCATGTTTACATTACTTTATGGCTACAGGTTTGGTTTGAGAGTAGTTGTTTTTTCACCATGGTTGAATATAATATATTAGAGATGTTTTCTATCTTTTGGAGTATTTTTATGTTTACATGCACATTTAAATGTAGTTGGTTATGTATTTTATGGTAGCCCTGAAGAAGGCCACACACCAAAACAAGTTATTCCAACTTTAACCCCTTGACGCTGATTGTTTCGCATCAATAATTCACATCAACCCCCCCCCCCACTCCAAAATGCAACCAAAATACTATCTACTTGAAAGAAAAACCGCAAGTCAAATTTTTTTTCCAACAATCGTAAATCGATTCAGGCATTAAGGGGTTAATATAGTTGTTCTATACTACAAGTGCTGCTGAAATTTGAATCTGCTCTGTTTATCTCTTCTCTGTGCACCTTGGAGGCAGGTGAAGTTGTACCAGAACTTTTAACTTTGTTTCCATATCACAGTACAAGAAGAAGAAAGAACAGAAGTGTTCTCAGTATTTGTTATTAATGGACAGAAAAATGACTGAGTGGACACAAGGCTTTCTCACCTTTATACCAATTGCGAAGCGCATTCATCACGTAGAATCGGATCGCCTGATTGGTTCCTTGTTTTAGGACAGTTGCTGTCAGACCTTGATACGTCCCTCTTACACCTTAAGACAAACACAAAGCTCAAACCAGGGTTGGACAAACATTTCTATCCGATGTATTTCAAATATTGTGCACAAATACAGCAGGTATACGCAATGACTCAAAATACTATCAGAACTGCAATGTGGTCAAATGCAATATTCAAATACAGGCACCAATGCACTTTATTTTAAGTAATGGAACATTGTATCTCATTGAAAAACACATTGTAAAAGTAGAGTCAATTTATGGAAGAAGCTCAGCAAAGATATGACAGAATCTTTAAAAGTCCATTAAATCAACATACTAACGAATTAAGATATACTTTATTCATCTCCCAAGGGGGAAATTATGAAACAGGAAATTAATTTGTTGCTGTAGATGGTATTGAATTTAATGGTGTTGCGTTATGAATGAAATGGTCTATCATATTAAGATATTGGTTTTTACAGTTCTATTTGACTACCACTGGAATCATACAGGTGTGTTGTTAAAGAGGGGAAAACACAAGATTGTGTCTCTTTCTGCCCCTTTTTATTCACAATGCAGGTATTCTGCTCAAATGTAAAAGCAGATTTTCTTTTCCAGTGTCTTCCTTTTTTAATTCTTTAATTTCATAAATGAAATAAATAAACTGAATTAACCTCAGAGGGGATTTGTTATTTTCTTAAGAACTGCAAAAGATGCAATTTTTTGTACTGATATTTTTGCCCTTATTAGAGATACAGTATACAGTGGAGAGAAACAGAGGAGACAACATGCAAGAAAAAAAATTGGAGCAGGAATCAAACCTCGTTCACCATTATAAAGCCTTGGGCGGTGTGGGGTACACAACCAAATGAGCCATACTGGGGCAGCCCATGCAGTATGTAAATACGTATGTAAATATAAAACCTGCTATTATAAATGAAGTGTTCTGATACGCGCAATCATGTTCTCCCCAAAGTATTCCCTTGAAAATCTCATGACTTATTTCATGATTACAGTTATATTACAGTATTAGTTAAATCCTAATATATGTTATTTAATTATATCCTTGCCTTGAAATGCAAATTGAGTTTATCTAACATATAAACCATATATTCATTTATTTGTTTTGTGAATTGTTTAATCCTCTGGAAGGTCCGAGGCGAGCTGGAGCCTATCCCAGCTACCATTGGACAAAAGTAAGATGCATCCTGTCACCACTTATTCACATGACTGATATATACAGACAAGCAACAATACAGTCTCACATTAATACCTATGGGCAATTTATATTGATCAGTTAACCTATTATGGTCTATGTCTTTGGACAGTGGGAGGAATGTGCAAACTCCACACCAGCCAGCTACAAACCACATTAAATTAGCAAAAACATAATTTAAAAAATATATTACTAAATTTATAAAATGGATATGACATACAGCATAGACAGGTTGTATCCACTTGCACCAGCAATCACTGTATAATAAAATACCAACACCAGTGCATTGTATGGGTGGATTGCATTTCACTTGTAAAGTCCTGATCCATGGAGCTGTCTTACCTTGCTCTCTGATAATTTCACTGACTCCATGAAAGAAACCTCTGTATCGAGGTCTGAGGGAACACTGGTCGTGGATCAGCTTCACCTGGAAGAGGATGATGTTGATGAAAATGTTGCTTCATCATCCACGGTTTGTTCAGATTACTGTTGTCGACAGAAATACAGCTCCACTGACCTTGAGTGTTTCCATTGGACAGACGACCACGATGGCCTCTGCTATTCCTGCTCCTAAACCACACAAGAGGCTCCGTGTGTTATCTAACCGACCGGTGGCATCACGCATGGGGTTACTGAGCATCTCGAAAGTGCCAAATCTGTGGAAAACAAAGACAGGTGACAAAAAATAAGCACACACTAACCAAGAGGAACACTCAAAGATTTCTGTTTATGGACAAAATAAAGATACATAGGCATTATTTAGAGTAGAGGTGTCAAACATACAGTACATGAGCCAAAACTGGCCCACCAAAGGGTCCAATCTGGCCTCCAGGATGAATTTGTGAGGTGCAACAACCATACAGAAGAATATATATTAAATAACATATTTTTCAGTTCAGATGCCTGTTACTAAATGTTTTGTACATTTATAGATCCACTGTAAGTGTAAGATAATGTACATGCATAAATGATGAGGCACAATATTGCTAAAATTCCCTTATTTTTCTAAAAAAATAAAATAAAAATTCAGGTAGTTCATGGTCTTTTAGGTTTTTCGTATTTTGTATGAAAGGACAGTTTGCAAATGTAGACATTTTTGTATTGCAATTTACTTTTCATGCACTGCAAAAACAGAAAAAAGTGGAGTGTTCATTATTTATAGGTTGCTATGCTGTTATTTTAGTTGTTCAGCCCACTTGAGATCAAATTGAGTTATATGTGGCCCCTAAAATGAGTTTTAATATCTATGGTTTAGAGCCACAGGGATGGTTGGATGGTTCTAGTTCCTCAGAAAGTTTGGATTTGATGTTCTTCCTTATCTTAAAATTAAAATAAATTACACGTTTAGGTTTCTTGACCATTGTGATCTTTGATTTAAGAAATTGTGACAGACAATTTTCAACAGCTCAAGAAAACAACTGATATATTAATCAGTAACCTAAATTTTCATTTGCTTTACTTTTGTTGCTGTAAAGTGAGAAGACAGAATGGCTAAAATGCTTTCCCACTGCAGCTCCACTGTGTTTCATAGGCTACAGTTTGCATTTTAGCATACAAACTGATATGAAAGAGCTGCAACAGTGCAGCGTATTGTCAGTGTGTAATCACCTTACTGCAGACTTGGGTATAGATCCATAGAGCAAAGAGCTGAGACCTCGATACAACCCTCTTAGCCCGTGGTCTTGCACTGTCAGCTTCACACAGTCACCTGCACGCATTAAGAGTAGAGACTAGTGAGTACAGTCTGCAGCTGAAAACTGCAGCACACAAACCTACAGTCAGTCAGAGTCCCAGTGACCTACCAATCCCTCTGTATCGTGGTGGGTTGGCTCTCTCATCGAGCTGCAGTTGGGTCTTCACATACTCTGTAGGGAAGGTGATACAGATCTCGATTCCTCCTGCGATTCCACCTGAGTGACAAAAGGCAAAGGGGAGAAGATAGAGGTAGCTGTCAAAAGTGGTGTGCATGAGGCAGCAATTCTGATTCAGCATTTATAACAGTTTATTTGTGTGGGTTTTATTTTTAGGAAATATCTGGATGTATGGTTTAATGAGATGATAATGTAGTTACTGCTGGATGTAGAGCTATCTCAGTTAAAGCTTTCAGCATATTTTACACTTAAAGGGGCAGATTTAAGGGAATATGTGGCAAATGCAATGAAGATAAATACATAAAACTACACCATGTAAATGCAGAAGCATCACCGCTGCCTGACTGCGTTTTGACCCAGTTTTAATGGACGACAGACCGAGATTAGGCAGAAAGCAGTACAGTGATAATGATAAACCTGCTAGGATGGCCTTCCCGGGATGAGTGATTTTCCTCCCTCCAACCGCAGCGGCCGCCAGGTTTCTCCTCGCCGCGTACGACCGCTGGTGAAGCGGCAGAGAGCCCAGCCCCGAGGCGGTGGCGACCAGGAGCTGGGATGGGGATGGGGATGGGGGCTGCTGCTGATGGGAATCCGAGCTCGCGCATCCTCGCCGGACCCCGCAGCTCTCACACGGCCCCTCGCACACAGAAAACGGCCTCAGCAGTGAAGACATTTCGGCCTGGGTTTGAGATAACAGAGCAGGCCCAGAGGTGTTGGAAACCCGCTTAGACAAAAACAGACGGGAAGAACACAGACAGGAGGTCCAATGTGGCGGCGGCAGGGGGGAGCATCATTATTCAAATGACGGTCAGGTGACGAGATAGCCCATTGGCTCAGCTCGCCGCACGAGCCACCCCACAGTCACGTGACAAGGCATGATGTTTGACGACCAATAACATGGCGGTTGTCGGTTTACTCGTGTTAAGGTTAATGTCAACTGTCAACAACGAAGAAATCCACAGCAGAGAACATCATTTACATAAACAAAAATTCATTTTACTTACTTTCTCTCCAACATACAGAATACAGTACTAAAATATGAGATAAAATAAGCAAGAAAGTAAAATTTAACTAAATAAATGAAAAATAAGCAAAATACGGTGCAAATTCTGTACAGTTCACATATCAACACTATATTCAAGCAGTTCATTTTACCATTATGTTGGCCACTTGGTACCTCATTTTACAATCTGCACCAATGATAGTCATTTTATACCAGCCTCTGTACGCATAAGATATGATGTAAGATCGGATATGACTTTACTGATCCCCCCATTGGGAAAGTTCACCGTTAAGTGGCAAAATACAAAAAAAAAACAAAAAACTAATTGCAGTGAAGACAGGGCAGAAACATGCAAGAGTGAAATGTGAAAAATCAAGAGAAAAAAGAAATCTATATACATTTAGATTAGACTGAAATATTATTTGTATTTTTATAGTATAGTTTCACATGGTGAGATATGGGTGGTATATTCTGTGATATATTCTTATGGCTGTGGGAAGGAAAGACCAGCTGACACATATAGATACATTCATCCATCAATACATATATAAATACATGCATGCATAGATACAGAAATACATACACAAGCTTATTAATATTTATTTGCATTATATCTATAAAGAATTTAATGATAAAAGAAACAAGATAATTAAAAAATGTATTAATCCAGCATAATAATTACAAAGTTATTGATTTCCTTTATTTTATTGCTACATGTTGCGCAAACAGGAGTTGGTTATATTATTAAGTGTAAATCCCTGTTTCTTTAAATAGAGCATGCCAGAGTGCACACATGGACACACTGCCTCCCAGCTCACCCTCTACAGTGAATCTAGGTCAGACTCTACACACATCCACACTCCCTGCCCACTGAGAAAAACAACAGACTGAGTGTGTCTGTGAAAACGCCACATCAAGAGGACAAAGCATTATTCTTATGGTGCTTTGATTTGTGAGACATTCATTTCATGCTGTATTCTTTTTGAAGTTTATTTTGAACATAACTAGACACAAAATACAAAAGGGAAACCAATTTAAACAGAATATTGTAAAGTATCGAAAGGCAATAAATTAGTTTAGATTATTTTTGTGAGTTTGCGCAAAGCTAGTGGCCAAATTTTCTGCAAGCACCCTTGCACAGGTGTCACCATCAATATCAGGGTAAACTGTAATGATGAAGTCCAGTTCAGACGGGAGATCTGAGTAACTGGACATTATCTCCCCCAGATGGCTCATTGCCTCACTGAAGTCTGTGTAGTCATTTTGTCACCTGAAAAACATGATCACTAATTTTAGAAATATAACATGTCCTGTATAAACATTTGTGCGTATTACTCTGATATGATAGAGTGAGGGTCTGTGTGACAGTCTGATGTGCAACAGTTTCTCCACAGTGCTGAGCTCCATAAACATGTAGATCTACAGCTGCTCCAGGTGCTCACACATATTAACCAGCTCAAGCAACTACTCATCCAGCACTTCCCCACTGCTGTTCAAGTCAAGACTCAGATTCTACAAAACACGCATCATACTTGATAACATACTTAAGTTAAAATTTGAGGTACATGACTTTTACTTGAGTATATTTTTTCAGTACTACTTTATGCACTTTTACATCTCTGAGGAAAATTCAGCTTTTTTAAAAATTCACATTTATAGATGTGTGGCCTCTTAAAGAGATATTAAAGAAACAAAACAAAAAACCATATGCTTATATATTGCAGTAATATACTACTAATCTACTCATTTCAACATATCTAATTTTAGTTCCACTTCAAGAAACTGCATTTTTACCCATATGCGTTACTGATTTTATATATATATCTTTCCAATATTCTATGTGAAAGGAGCCGTTTAAGACTTTGCGCTGCATAATTATAATTATGTAGTTTTACCTATGTATCATTGAATTCCATGTTTGAATGCTGTAATTGATTCTAATTGAATGAATTTAATTTGGTTGTCCAAAGTTGTCATTTATCCAAACATTCTTATTCCCAAGATGATGCATAGATATAATAATGTGCAGTTTGCAACTAATGTGTATTATCAGAATTAAATATGGACCAAATATGGACTCAGTATGGATGAGCCAGTGCCGAACTCCACTGGTTACATACAGATTAAGAATCAATTGCCAACCAGTTAAAACTTTCAAGAAAAAGTGTCAGAAAGTCCCATCTGCTCCATTGTGAGCTGATGCTGGTGTGATTCAGAGTGCGATGCTGACCTGCAGGCTGAGGCTGAATGGAGGCAGCAGCTCCGACAGCAGAGGCTTCCCACTCCAGTCATTATCGTAGGAGTAGAAACCTCTCATGTTGAATTCTGTCAGGGGGATTTCAGGCAGCAGTGTCCTTATGTGTCGCTCCATATTAATGGCATAGCCCACTGTTAACTTCACCTTCAGGTCTGGGCAGTTTGATACAAAACTTACCCATGAGCCACTGCTCACCATCTTAAAAAGAGATGAAGAAACACACAAAGGGAACCTGAGGGTCTTGATTTGTACTAGTGGATTTTTTTTATGCTTACACCCAGGATTTTTATACTAATCCCCAAAAAACTACTCTATTATTCTGCTATGGGGGATTTTTAATGGGTGGAAAAGTCCCAACCAGGTTAATGTGTGACCTTATACTGTAGCTTGTAGACTATACAGTTTAATAGGGTTAGTGAAAGATGTAACAAGAAAGTGTTGAAATAAAATGGACAGGTAAAACCCACAGACATAAATAACATAAAAAGATTAAAATGACGCAAAAAGCTGTACCATAACTAAAATTATGGAACACAACAGATATGCCATAAACAACATAAGAGAAGTAGCAAGAGAAAAATTCTGTAAAAAGTTTAATGAAATCAGAAGTTAAAAAGCTAACAAGAATAAAATTATGTCAAAGATGCAACAGGATGAAAATACCAGTAAAATCCACACTCACAGAACACATGGTCACAGACAGAAAACAGGTTGGGTTACAAGGACTGTGGCAAAGAGACATGGTCAAAATCAGGCAAGGTCTAAAACAGGAACGGAAACTCAGGATAATGCTCGAAAGGGTAGGATGTTCTGAGGACAATCTAACCATGGTTAGCTGAAGCTGTACTGCATAAATACTGGCCTGCTGATTAGGCATAGTGGGGAGAGACAGGTGGAATGGGTTTGGCTGATTAGGTGTTGCCGTGGTGATGGAGGGGACAGCAGCAGGAAGGCCCAGGTGAAACAAATGTTGCTGATGAAGTGACAGGGTCAGGGAGGAGACAGCAGTAAAGCAAACTGACAGTGAATTGTAGTTTTTTATTTAGTTTTTCAAAGTCTTTTTTTTTCATTACTTTTTTCACTTTAATCTTGTTCAAGGTCAAAGTGGAGGTTTTGGTTCTGTTTTGTTTTTACATAGTGGTTTCATTGTATTGAAAGTTAATGTGGAATTTTCATTACATGTCCACAAAAACTGAAGTGAAGGTAATGTAGGTGATTGAAGTGCTGTTAATCAAAAGTTACAGAATCTCTGTTATTGATTCTATCAGTTATAAGAGTGTTTCACCCAGTTCAATTTCAAGATTTGTTTCAAATGATTAATTATGTTTGGAACTTTTATTGACAGAATTTCTAGGTGCATCCAGGTGGAGGAGGGGGCAAGTTAGATGGCAGGAGGATCTTGTCTCTGCTTTTTGTGGATGATGTGATCCTCTTATCTTCATTGAGCAGCGACCTACAGCTCTCACTGGGGTGGTTGGCAGCCAAGTGTGAAGCGCTGGGATAAAGATCAGCACCTCCAAGTTTGAGGCCATGGTCCTCAGCCATAAAAGGGTAGAATGTCCACTCTGGGTTGAGGAGTTCAAGTACCTCACGTGTCTTATTCACGAGTGAGGGTAGGATGGAGCGGGAGGTCGACAGGTGGATTGGGGTGGTGTCTGCAATGAAGTGGACGCTAAACCGGTCCGCTGTGGTGAAGAAGAAGCTGAGCCAAAAGGTGAAGCTCTCAATTTACCAGTCGATCTACGTTCCAGCCCTCGCCTATGGTCATGAGGTCAGGGTAATGACCAAAAGAAGAGGGCCGTGGGTACAAGTGGCCGAAATGAGTTTCCTTCAGAGGGTGGTCAGGCTCAGCCTCAGCCTCAGAGATAGGGTGAGGAGTTTGGACATCTGGGAGGGACTTGGAGTAGAGGCGCTGCTCCTGCACATCTAGAGGGGCCAGTTGAGGTGGTTCGGGCATCTAGTCAGGATGCCTCCTGGACGCCTCCTTGGGGAGGTGTGTTGGGCATGTCCATCCAGGAGGAAACTTTGGGGCTGACCCGGGACACGCTGGAGGGATTGTATCGCTTGGCTGGCCTGGGAACATCTCGGTGGTAGTGGTTGCGGAGAGGGCTGTCTGGGCATCTTTGCTGAGGCTTCTGTGACCCAGACCCAGACAAGTGGAAGAAGATGAGAACAATAACTTGATTTTTCTAACCACATTTCTTCCTAAGAGATTATGCTTTACATCTTTGAGGTTTTGATAACAGTGAAACACATTGATTATTGGGAATAAAGAGAATGACTGCTTTTGTTCACATGCAATTTATTTAACACATCTTTGACTGAGATTAAACTCAAAATGTAACTAGAAAGAAATGTGGCAAAGTAGAGGTATAAAAAGACAGATGTTTACTTGAAGAAAGATGTATTGCACTATTTGATTTGTCAGGTGTAAAGTCTTTCCTGAGACCAATGACTTAAATAAAGGTACACATCAAAATAACAAGTGATGTTTTATTTCTTTGCGTTCCTCAGCTCTTCAAATAGTAGACACTTTGCCTGTGCAGAAGGAAAACAACAGTTAGTGTTCCATAAATAAAGCAGTAGATGTTATTTTTACAGCTGTGTGTGTACAGACCTCATGCCAACGGAGGGTGTCAGCTGGAAGCCCCAGATGGCAGTGAGGGCAGGTGTGGGTTTGTTTTGGTGCTTCCTGATTTCTTTGTCCCCAGCAGGGCCCCTCACTGCCCCACAGAGGGCGGCATGTGGAGCGGGAGGAGTAGGCCACGCCGAAGTGAGGCCTCGGGTCTGTCTGGTAGAGCACCTTCTGGCCACTAGAGGGCAGTGGTGATGAGGAATCTGCTTCTTCCTGTCACAGCAGCAGATGAAAGCTGTGTTCAAGCACTAATGTTGATAGGATTTGAGTATATTTACCCTCCATCTTTAACTTGTGACTTTAAGACGCTTCTATACGGAGGCACATTTCCACCACTCAGATAAAAAAAGTTGAAATAAGTAAAAAAAAAAATAACATAATTTGTATTACTACATTTCCAAATATACATTATATACGTATTATATATACATACAATACATTTAATATTAATGAATACATATGATGTTTTATGAATTAAAATGTATTCCTTTAAAGTGAATCAA
>JAQQZY010000007.1:20835420-20854596 GCA_030068375.1 Ostorhinchus rueppellii | reverse complement strand
ATAGATAGATAGATAGATAGATAGATAGATAGATAGATAGATAGATAGATAGATAGATAGATAGATAGATAGAACTGCCATCTTGTGTGTACGGCTGCATCATGACTATATTGTAAGTGACTCTTTCCTCCAGCAGATGGCAGGAGAGCATTTCCTTTATCCTTCATAACCTGTTGGTGGACAGCTGCAAAGCCACATTACCAAAACCAGGAATTTCTACTCTCTCTCTCTCTCTCTCTCTCTCTCTCTCTCTCTCTTACATCAATGCACATCTAACCCATTTCACCCACCTGGGTTTTCATTTTGTCTCAGCAGCATCTATTACACACATACCTTGCATATCAACTTCATTAATGTCAGTCAGTAGGTACTGTTCATGACAATTTGTGTAACATTGCTTTTAATGTGTAAGATGTGATAGAAAGGACAGCCCGTTCAGTGTTACTTGCAACCATAATTTTAATCAAACTTAAGTGACTTGGGTTTTAATTTCAGTGTTGCATAATCAGCTGAGCAATGTGTGTGTTTGTGTTTGTGTCCCCAAAACATAGAATGTGTGTGTAGAGCATCACTGGTGTGTGTTTATGCATGTCCTCCTGTAACTGCACGGCAGGTAGGGAGTAATTTGAGTGTTTTTCCTGTATATGTGTGTTTTTTGTGGGAGGAGGGAGACGGGAACATAAGTGGCGATGACTCACCAGTCTTTTGTGACAGTGGTGCAGAGAGAGTGCTTTTCACCCATTTCTCTCCCTTGGGGCTTGCATACAAAACAAGAAATGAAGAGAGGAAAAAAGGAAAAAAGAGAGGAAGATTAGGTATTTGGGAGCATTAAGGAGTAGTGGGGGGGGCATGGATAATTGAAGGTAAAAAAGGAAGAAGATGGGGATGAGGGTAGAGAGCACGGTAAAAATTGGGGAAGGAGATGAAAGGAGGGAGCAAAATGACAAGGGTTGCAGAGATCATAAACAAAGGATGTGGTTTTAAGGGGTACCCTTTGCTGCTCTGCTCCTGTTGTCCTAATTGCTGCAGAATACATGGTTGATGAGGCATATTATGTGGCAAAGATGATGTTCATTGATGGTAGTTTAACAGATGAGAAAATTAACAAATACAGGGAGGACATTTTGGGAAGCTGTTTACCATCAACAACAGGAAAGTTCAATTTTCTTGACACAGCATCTTTCACAACGACAATGATTATCGTTGTTAGTCACCTAAATGGCAAAAATATCCTGTGTTATTTACTGGATGCAACATTTTCTGCATTTCAGCTTAAATTCATATGTCATGTTTGTGATACTCTTACCTTGTATTTTGCCCAAAGGTAGACTTGACATGACATATTTACAGGTTATCAAATATGTCTTGTAAACATGATCAAAGTTGTATTTTTTTTTTTTTTAACATCCTCAGGTCTAAAAATAAAAAAAAACAAGCTGTAAACATCCATTCAGAACATAGAAGTCTCCTATTTATATTTTACACGTAAGGCAGGTGTTGTTTAGTCATTGGTGGCAAATCAAAGGAAATGAACCAGTACATTAGACTAATGATTTGCTCTTCCAGAGCACGAAAATCTTCAAAAAGGCTCATAAATCTCTACTTTCACCAAGATGTTTTTGTTGTTCAGCTGAACACATAAAACCTTAAAACATCATCAAAGTAGCCGGGCATAAAAGTAGACCCTTACCCAACAAAAAATGATAGCATAGTGTTAGTTGCCATGCAACGTATTCCTGTATCAGCGTTAGCAATGGCAATTCAGTTACTGCAAAAATAGTCATATTTCATGTTGTATTCAAGTAATCAAACTCTTGTAAGCACCCTCTTTGGAACTATTCTACCAAATCTGCTCTTTACCTGCATAGTATGGAAATGGTTGTTTACCCCATATCACTGTGACATTTGAGCTTTAGGCTGGACTAAAGTCTGGAGAAAAAATATGGTACATATTTAATCAGATTCTAAAGATTCTAAAATCTATATTAATCCAGTATTCATGTTACCAAATGATAACATTTGTCCTCAAGTTTATGTTACTGTAAATGCACAGGCTTCCTGGGGCCATTACTGATGCTATTGCTGTGCCTTCAGATTCTTTTGTACCAGACATTGGATGCAAACCAAATTTTGTTCCTGTGAGAGTTGGAGCCTTTTTCAAAATTCAAATTGCAAATTAATTATAGTACTCCCACCAGGCAAAATATAAATGATTACTATAAAGAGGTAATGCGATCTAAAGCTTGACACACAATGATGCATTGTGTTGGAAAAATTTTAATCTCATTTGTGAGTATGTCATAGAAAAACAAATATGCAGTCCAATATCATCAAAACAATGTGTTTTTGTCTTCGCCTTGTCAAGAAGGTGTGAAAGGACATTATAAGAGAAATCTTTTCGTGGCATACAGTGTGTGAGCATCATCAGCTTTAAACATCTTACATTGTGTGAACAGACCTGCTTTGTTTTCCAGTTTTTCAGACGTGCCATCTATGAAGAGCAAATTACATTCAGTCACAATCAGCTTTATTACTCTTCCTCATCTTATGAATAAAAACTGTAATAACTCAGACTTTTTCAAATGTTTTACGAACATTACAAAGGTGTATGGCTCACTACTGTAATGCAATCTAAATAGATCTAAATAAATGCTCAGTTGATTATAGATGTCAGTTGTGAAGCACAATCACCCAGTCATCTTTCTCTATTCCCATTTCAGTCATCTGTCCTCACATAAAGTCTTATTCTTAGTCCTTGGAACATGTGCAGATCAAAATATTTGAAGTGTTGTTGAAAATGCTAAAAGAGTTTGTGTGTAACAGTCAGAAAGGCTTTGTTAGTGAAAACTGCAGCCAGTATTCTGTCCCCAACATGTTGCTCTTGTGCTCATCTGAAGCTTGAGTTGGTGTCTGTCTTGTGCTGGGAGTTGGATTTGGATGACTCCCTTTCTAACAGTGGAACTGTCGTAGAATGACTAGAGGAGCAGAGAACAGATAATAAGCATTTTGGAGCAAACATGAAGATTTTGGGAAAACCCAGAATTCCTTTACATTGAATCCAGTACACTTGGTGCGATCAAGATTGTAGTTGATGTATATTAACACAATCTGTTCACTCACTGAAAATAAAGTGATTAATCATGTAAATTTCACATTGTTCCTATTAGGTTTTATTTAAGCTAGTGAGCTTACACATCAACATATTCATCACCTGAACTGACTTTAAATTATGATTATTTATACTATTTCCATGTTAAAAATGTATTTTTGTATGTGCAAGTTAAATCTGCAATAACTGGTATTTTGGCCACTTGAGGTTGCCTTCTACCCACTTATTGAATCTCAGTTCACTGTTCACTCTCCATTTAGTGTGACTGTTTTGTTACTGCACACTCCTCAGGGAAATATCTAGTTCACTGCACTAGTTAGATGACTTTGCCAACCACCTTTTAGTATGAGTTACTGCAACAGCACAAAGCAGAGCTTCAAAACGCATGGGAATAAACCAGAATGGCCAAGTTGTGAGCCTGACAACCAAACAAAGAGCTGAAAGTGATATAATGCTTTAGAGCTAGGAGAAGGTGCATAGTTGGGTATTTCTCTGTGGATTTCACAGTGGGTGACTCCTTTCACACGACAGTCATTTACTCCATTGTTAATGAAGATGAACTGTGTAATGTACAGCAGCTTTAAGGGATTATCTATGATAACTAGCGGCTTACCAGCACCTAGCATTATGCTTCTTCTTCTTCTTCTTCTTCTTCAGAAAACAGCATACAGTACCTTACATTTCCTCATATACTGCTTTACATAAATACATCTCACAAATAGAGTCGGCTGCTGTTGTAGTGGCACAGTGGGTTTTTTCTCTTCGCAGCAGCACAGCTGGCTGAAGGCCAGTGACCAAAAGTGATGTTTTCAGAGCTCAGTCACTCCTAATTATTAAATCTGTGGGTCTTAGCTACAACAAATAAACATTATAACCAAATTTAAAAAAAAAAAAAAAAAGGTACAAGGTGTAATTAACAAAACCTGGTTTAATAATATGATGTACAAGAATAACTTGACAAGACAAGATAATGCCTTGAAATGTACCTGGCTAATCAACTGATGAGTAAGCTTTCAAGATAACAGGTGATCAGAACATACTGACAGTCTCTAAATCACTGTCAGTGTTTGTGGCAGTGACAGCATACATAAGGTTTGTTCTGATGCCAAACAAGGGACAGTCAGAAGCACTTCAAGGAATCATAGCAGGAGGACATACTGCCTATGTGAGGGGGAGGTGTGGAAACAAGATATGGTAAAAACCTATCTACCAAACACCTTTCCAGCGGCCGATTGGATGGCTCGAGGCAGGAGTGAACACGACTCAATCATTATCTTGAATGCCAGCAGCTAAATTACTATACAGCTCAAAGAGACTGTGCATGTGTGTGTGTGTGTGTGTGTGTGTGTGTGTGTGTGTGTGTGTGTGTGTGTGGGCGCGCGCGCGCGCGCCCGCGAGTGTGGTCCTGCGCAGTAAAGTGTACAGATGGATGACTCATCCACCAATCATGTGACTCATCAATCACTGCAGTTACCATTTTTCTCCCTCCTTCTGAATGTTTCCTTTCTTCAGTTATTCCTCCCCTTTTCATTTCTGTTCTTGTTTTTCTTATGTTCTTTATTGATTGTCTTGGCATATTATAAACTCTGTCCCTCTATAGATTTGTCTCATTGTTATGAGTCTGTCATAAACTGTACACGTGGTGCTGTCACTAAGCTTCAATTGTCTTCATTTGTTTCCCTTATTTCCCTTCTTTCGTTAGTCATAAACTCAACATTGCTACTAAATTTGCTGCTGTAAGACATAGCACTCTCCAAAAAGCCATTAAAAAACTGAACTTTAATAAAATAATTGCTTTTATTTTTTATCATATAGCAAAACTAGTAATCATCATGCTGTTATTTACACATTGCACGGGCATATTTATTTCACACTGTACATCTTACAATGCTAAAGGTGACATCAACAACAACACTCTCTTTTTACAAGACAGATGGCTTCACTGTGGACACAGTGGCCCTCTTCCTTTTGAGATTTCTTTTTTTTTATGATCACAGTTTATTCAGAGAAAACAACCATCTTGGTTTCTCCATACTGTTTTATTTTTTCTCTTTTTTTTGTTTGTTTTTTTTGTTCATTTTTTAAGATGCAAGTAGAAAGACGTGCATTTAACGTTTTAAGCGCAATCCCTGACTCCCCGGCCTGAAACTTTTCAATGAATTACTTCTGAAAATGAACAAAATGTTTATAGCCTCTTGGTGGATCTGTTTTTAAAAGGCTGTAGAACAAATAGTGTGACTTCAAGTATTTTTTTTTGAAAGAAATAAAAACCAAAAAGTAGAAATAGTGCATGGTGAGGAAAAGAAGTGTAACAAATCAGCAAGTAAAGATGTTTCTGCGCTGATGAGTGAAAAGTATGGATAAAAAAAAAAGCAATTATGAGCTCCTAACTGGTAAAGGAGTACTGTGTTGTGAATGTGAGTGATACTGATTATGGTGGATCAACTATAAATATGTTGACACAATAACATCTGGATCCCAAAATGATTAAAAACCCTTAGTCCACCAGGTTGGAAGTGTTTAGTGTTTAAGTTTGTGCTTTTGGAGTCCACAGGGTTTCTACATTGGGACCATTTGCAATGATAATATAATATAATATGCAATATGATATTTCCCTTATAGAACCATGGTGCTTGTAAGGCAAAATTCATAATCTTGAGTTTGAAAAACTGAAATGTGTGTATTTGGCACCTTTGCAAATTGCAGTTGTTTAAAGTTGATCCAATCAGGAATAAGAAAGGCAACTACACACAAGAAATACAACAAAAACATGTCAAACTGTCAACATTGATTAAAGCAGTGTTCAGTGTTTTTTTTTTCCCATTGTCATACCTATATAGATAAGAAGTCATTGAACTACTTAAAATTCTGTTATGACATACACAAACTCAACAAAAACTACAAACATGTTGTATGTTGTAAACATGGTTCTCTTAAAATGGGCACATCTGCTTTTGAATGTGTAAAGTGTTTTGATATGCATGTATTTATCTGTGTGTATGTATACATGTGTGCATGTGTTTGTGTATGTTCTAGAAAACTCTGAAATATGCAAGAGCATCAGAGATCAACCTGAATGGAGGCAGACATACACTATGGTATGTTCTGTTTCAAAATGTAAACTGAGCAAGAGGCTGAACATGGTTACAGGGAGCTTAAACTTCATCCTCTCCCTGACCAAAAAAATCAACAAAAATACAGTGAATAAACAACATAAATTTAACTTTTCATCTCTGGACCCTTAAGTTTCCATCAGGCTCAAAACTCATTATCTTCTATGAGTCTTTTTTTCACTTCTCTTACAGCTGTCAGTCCCTCTGATCTGACAAAAGCCCATAAAGTCTCTCAATACATTCTGCGTTTCATGTAGATCCTCTCGATAAAGTTCTCCAGTTCCTCCTCACTGTCCAGCTGGGGCACCAGCCCATCTTCCTCATAGTCATCTCCTGGTGTGACTTGTGGATAGAAGTAGGGAGGTCGTCTGCCTCTCCTGGGTGTGGTTATTGGTTTGGGGGGAGGTAGGGTTTGGTAGGTCCGTGGGTGAGGAAGGATATAGTTAGAGATATAAGGAGTGAGAGGCAGACGTGGAGGTGGCTGCTGCCTCCAGCCCTGTCCTCGGTTCTTACCCCCAGCCCAGTGCTTTCGCCTCGGGGGCTGGAGGTCAAGCTCCTGGGGGCCGAATGGCTGGTCTCTTGGGGGGACTGGCTTACCATAATACTGTGATTTAGGGTATGGGAAATAAACAGGATAGTATGCTCGATATGGCTTCTGGTAGTATGGGTATGAGGGGAAGGCTAAAAACTGTTTCTGGGGTTTATACCAGTAGTCAAGCTGCTTCTGAGGCTTATACCAATAGTCCTGCTTGTATGACTTGATTTTGTCCTTTTGCCATTTTTTGTTAGATTTGTACTTATAAGGGGCTTTCTTGGGGTTTTTTGAGGCTGTGTAGTGGTAGATAGGTGGAGCAGCCAGAGGAGGAGGTACCAGAGGACGGAAGCGTGGGGCGACAGGGTTATGGTTGATTGGCTGCTGTTGCAGTTCTTTCCTTTTCTTCTTCTTCTCCTCCACATCACTAATAATCTCAATCACATCGTCAGCAGGCAGGTGCAGTTTACTGCTAATCTCAATGAGTCTGTCAATCATTTGTTGGTCCAGGTCATCTTCGTCGGGGATGACCTCCTCGGAGCGCTTGTCCTCAGCAGTGTTACCTGCGGCTCCCGTGCTGCTTTTCTGCCGGGGCTTCATGTATGACTGCTGCTTCCTGCCCATGTACTGCAGCAGCATGTCAGAGGCAATGTCCGCCAACCGCTGCTCCTCTTCTCTGGCTCGCTCTGCCTCCTCCTGCTGACGGAGCACCTCCTGTTTCTCTGCACGTGCCCTCGCCTCCTCTTCCATATGGGACAGGCTCTCCTCCTCTTCCTCAACCTCCTCCTCCAGCTCCTCACCTTCATCCTCGAAGTCATCCATGAAGTTGCCCCCTTTAACGGGTCGGTTGCGTGCCCCGTTCTCCTGCCAGTGGAGTTTCTTTCCTGCTCGTGCTAACTGAGTGTTATAAGCCTTGTAGCCCTTGAGAGGAGGCAGGATCTCATTATCTTGAAGACCCAAGTCAATGTTTTGGAAGTAGCCTCTCACTTTGCGTTGCAGAGAAGAATCTTCTCCCTGTGAGGTGGAACCTGGTCCAGCCTTGTCAAAGAAACTTTCTAAATCATTTCCCTCATCCTCCTCACTGGCCCCCTCCTCACTTACACTATCAGGTGCAGCACCCACGTCCTTCTCAGACCAGCCTTGATCCTCCTCCTCCTCTTTTTCTTTTAAGTCATCACCCTGAACAGCTGTCAAGTGGCCTACAATTAGCTGTTCAATAACCTTATCAGCCCCTCCCCCCTCCCTCTCCTCCTCAACCCTCCCCTCTCTCTCCATTTCCCCTGTTCTCCTTATCTTACCACCCTCCAACACTTCCTTGGAGGGCAGCTCCTGACTCTGATCCTCTTTCCAGTCTCTGCTTTCGCTTGCCTGGGCTTCACCCTCGCTCGGGTGGTCGAGGGCCTCCAGGAGAACAGCGAGCACCTGTGCAGGGTCAGTCACTTTATCGGACTGGTTATCTCGACCAGGGCCCCGGTCCTGGTCTTGTGTCATGTTGATAGGGCTGGAAAGACTCTGGGGTGGGAATGAGAGAGAGGGGCTAAGGCTGTCCTCTATATGGTCTGTCCGGGTGCGCCCCTCCACCCTTCCCTCCCCTCCCTCACCCCACACAGGGGCGGTGCCAACCAGCTCTGTAGTGACAATGAGCAGGACCAATAGGATGAGGTGGGCTGTGGAAGGGGCGTGATGACAGGTCATGACCATGCAGAACTGGCAGGAGGGAGGTTAAGCACCTGAAGAGGAGAAGGTGGCAACATAGGGAGGAGGGGGAAAAAAATAGAAATAGTCAATAATTGGCAATATAGTCTTAGGTGCTGATTATGTGGATATCCATTGGTCATATAGATTTGAATAAAATATATGTAATTTATCTAATTCTGCTCAACAATTCTACTAAAGGTGTACACACACACACAAAAAAAAAAAAGGACATCGCTGGATTTAGGATTAGACAGACACAACCAAACAGAATACGGGCACTTTTAGTGGGTTAACAACACCAGCTTCAGATTTTCCGCTGGGAGAGGAGAGAAAAAAAAAGAGCGACTGACACTGGACGATTTTTTTTTTTTTCAATTGAACAAACGTTTGAGAACAAAGCACAGACAAACGCAGTCTAACGAGACCTGCCAAATCTAACATGTCCCACGCTTTAATTTCTTCCTCCAGCATGAAGTGCTTATATTTTGTGCACTGAATTCATATGGCCCTTCTTCTTGCTTTTTTTTTATTATTACATTTTCTTTTGATGTTGCTGCATAACCTCATTTTATGTGGCAACATGTAGAAGAAGGTCTGGTCTGACCGTAAAAATAATCGAATGCTGGTCAGTCGTGATTCTTTACCGAGTTACACGCCCATGTCTATTAAGGAAAAGGTATTCATTTGAGTTAAAATTGTGCGCTTCGGTCCGAAACAAGAGCCTCTTTGCCTGCAGTCGCGCGTTAACGCAGTAATTATCATCCTTAAAACGCGCAGTCGAATGCTCAGGCTTTTTCCCCCCTCAGAATTAAACTGTTTCTATATTAAATGTACGTTATCCATATTTTTTAATGTAATTTGAGGTATTTAAAATGTCTCACCTCTTCCTCCAAGTCAATCCAAACACAACGCACATGCTTTCCATTTTAAACGCAAAGCGGCTTATTTTTAAAACAACAAAAGAGGAAAATATACATGTATCCATTGCTTGTCTCTGCTTGAGCTGTGCTTTTGGTATTCCATGCGTCAAGGCGATGTGACCAGGACACTGATATAAAGACAGCACGCACGGGGAAGTCATGCGTAAAGCCGGTGGCAACGGCTGATTTATTTAACCCTACGGTCCCTGACTGGTCCATCCAAATTGTAAATAAACTGAAGGTGGAATTTGAAGAGAAAAAAAAAATTCCACAAGGTGACAGAGGAGTAGCCCTGTTAGAATCATGGCTTTGTCCTTCTGTGATGTGAGCATGTTTCTCCACGTTGGCAGTGGTGGAATGCAGGTTTGCACAGCGCAGAGCGCAGAGCGCAGCCCAAATTTTAACTATGTCAGTATTTATCAACTGGAGCAGTAAGATGGGAAAACGAATGAAACAGGCCTACATTTAGAGTTTAACTGTGCGTATGTGGTTTGCATTCTGATCCCATTAATTTATTATTATTATTTTAAGGCTGGTGGAAAAAGTATGAGAGTTATTTCGTAAATTGACACTATTTTTTCATTTTCTGTTTTATTTATTTATTTATTTATTTATTCATTCATTTAATATTCGCCTTCAAAAACTCCGGTTTAAAATTTTTATGGAGCGGTTACAAATAGAAATATTCGGAAGGTGTAGATGTTTGCGCACTGCTTTTGTTTGATAATTTAATCTACTTTACATATTAAATAAAACAATAAATTCATTTGCTTTCCGCTATAAATAATATCCTTATATTTTTATTCATATCACAGCTACTCACCAATAATGTGGGGTAGTTGTTTTTTGTTTTTTGTTTTTTTAAGAAATTCAACAGATCCAGTACTTAAAAGGGGGGTTACTTTTGAGCACTAGACTACTAAATGTGATCCCTCCCTCATATTAAAATCACATTTCACATCCACCTCACAAACACACAGTCAACAGTCTCTCTGTTGCAGCAAAAATTCATTCCTCTAAAGTTGGCATTTCGAAAGAAATTCCTGCACATTTCAAACACATCTTTTATAAAACAAAAAATCCTGTCAGAACCTTAAAAATAAAACGTCCTGTCCTAACAGATGTGTTGTGAATGATGCAGAATGAGATTTCGCTCCACTTACCTGGAGTCCCGCTGGGGGGTGGGGAAGTGGTGAAACTCACAACGCGGGTAAAGCCAAGATTATTTCATGAATAGTGGATCACCTGAGAGAATTTTCTTTGTCTCTTTCCACCTTTTCTGTCTTCAGTCTGTGACCAACATCAAGAAAAAAAAATAATAAACTGACGGTTCTTTATTTATTTGTGTGCTGTGTTTGTATGGCAGCTGCACTGGTGCTAATGTACAATCGAGTGAATGTTTTCAGCACCACGGCCAGCGCAACTTTATTGTATATACCCTCCGTGGACCACGTGACCCCCCCCTCCACCCCCCAGCTGCAGGCAGTGCTGACGTCACGTCCATTGATAAGAATGTTGGTGTGGAGATGGCACTGTGAGTCTAGGCTGGCCCCAGCTGATGAATGAACGGAAATGGCATGAATGAAATAGTACTTTTCCTCAATGAAAAGAGAAAATTGTAGAGATAGAGCTGGTACGCAGCCATTTTCCTTCTCACATATTAAAGGTTAGTGTGCAGCTTCTTCCTCCCTTGTTCCTTCCTTCCTCTCCTCCAGCTTGTTTCAGATTCAGGAGTTGGAAAAGATGGAGTGACCTCTTTCACAGGCTATCAATTAGGGTCATTTGGTGACGTGCTCTGACGAATCAATGACTTGTATCCACAGCCACAGACAGATAAGTGGTTCACACTTCAGAGCTGGACTTCTCTTGAAGCCCGGTTGTTAAGCGTTTGTCTGAGGTGGCCCTGAGTCCTTTGTGGCTGTGTGGTCCATGGGCCAGAGGGGCTATTGTGCACCGCTGTTCAATTTCCAGGAACTGCACAATTTTCCACCTGCTGTCTCAAATAATATCTGACTGCTGTTTATCTGCCACTGGCACATTGCGCTCTTTGCATGGCTTCCCATCACCATTATCATACCAAATCACTGAATGTGCATTAATCAATGCAGGCACTAGCATGTTACAGTACATACTTCCCTATGGTGCTGGAGAATGATTTATTTAATGATTAGTTTGCGCAACAGCTCTATTTCTGATGATTATCAGTATCTAATCAAGCCGAAAACCGACTGCTGCTTTGCTGAAATATAGCAGAGTGGAATTAACGATTCCATTTTAAATCTCTACAGTCTTGAACACAGCAACCAAAAGAAAAAAAGGAAAAAAAAGAATCTGCTGCAAACAGTAAAAGTAATTAAGCAGAGGGAAGCCTTAATTATGAAACTCAATTTAACTTTATTCTCTCTCTTTTTTATTTTTCTTTTTTTGTACTGTCTTTCTGCTTCATTCATTATAAAATAAAAACAACTCCCACAGTCAGCCAGTTATTCTCAAGGTCTGCTGTAATGGAGCATTTTGTACATTACAGTTGAACATTTTGGCTGAAGGGCAAATAAATATACAGACATGTAACTTTCTTGTTGTGCCGCTGTTAAACAAAGACCTGCACTGTCATTACGGCATTCATGTGCTGGATAATGGAGAAACAAGTTCATCCACAATGTTAAAGCCAAGCTCATTTCCATACACTTTATTTGTCACTGCCAAACCTTCGCTGTGGCCTTGTGTGGTACTAAATTCAGCTGTCAGTCCTCATACCGGTTTGTTGTTGCCTGTATCAAAGCTTTTACCTCTAGGTGTTTGTGTGTGCCTATATTTAGGTTGGTTTTGTTTGCATTTGTGTTCTGCAATTTGTGATAATGCTTACACTGTACATTTATGAGAGATGCTGTATTGTGTGAGATGTTTTAAGGCTAATTGGTTATTACCTGCAGACGTCAGAGTCACAGGAGGCCAGCTTTATGAAGCAATTATGTGGTGGTCTGATTCAAAATGTCACGCGCTAGACATCTGAATGCTAGATTTCTGATACATCTTATCAGATCGACAAGATCCACACAAATCCTATCTACACCCCATGATGTTACATTTTGATATTGATGTAGCTTATTACACACACACACACACACACACACACACACAAACACACATATACACATCAAATCTCATATTGACTGTCTTGTATTTTTTCCAAGGTTAAGATTTCTGCTCACCATCTACCTGGTAACTGAAGTGATCCTTTGTTTAGACTAGAGTGCAAATATGTTATGTGGCAGCAGACAAGATGCGCACACATCAAATGAAGTTGTAATTTGTTATGATAGCTTGAGGCACCTTGTAACCTCTGTTTGATTAGATTTTGTGCCAGAGCACTGTTTGCTGCAGAATGCAAGGCATTCACAAGGTGGTCGTGTTATTGTATGTGTGTTTGTGTTGAAATGCTTGATGGCAGCAGCAGGCTCGGAGAGGTAAGCTTGGAGCCGGAGGGCAGATGCTGATATAACGGTCTGGCATTATCAACTGCCACTCAGCATTAGTTGGCCCCTTACCCTCACTCCATGTCCGCACCCCCGCACTGACTCATACTCCCGCCTGCTTGGCCACTCACATAGATTAACACTGGTACACCGTACTTGCATTTAATGGAAAACACACACTGGAGAATACACACACACCTCACAGTAATAGCTCCTCTGTTTCTCTGTCTGTTTTGCACTCCTTTTCTCTCTCACACACACATGCACAGAGATGGCCACACTTCCCCTCTCTTACTGTAATGTACATTACAGAGAAATGAACCTCTGGGGGAGGCTGGGGTGTGCTTTTACTCATGGCCCCCTCTCCAAACTGCTAAGACAACAGGCAATGACTATATGTGGATGCCCTTTTATCCAATTTAATTAACCTCCTTTTTTGCACTGTGGGTATTGGACTGAGGAGGGCTGTAAGGTTGTCAGGGAAAGTTGAAAAATCAACATGCTTCAAACAAGAGGAGATATGGAATGATGAATTCCCTTGCTTTTGCTGACATATTGGCCACAATTATGGTAATGTAGGCTGAGGATCTTTCAGCAAGTGTGCTAATGCAGCTCCCTTGCACAGAAAAGGGTCTCT
Organism: Ostorhinchus rueppellii; assembly: GCA_030068375.1. Lineage (NCBI taxonomy): Eukaryota > Metazoa > Chordata > Actinopteri > Kurtiformes > Apogonidae > Ostorhinchus > Ostorhinchus rueppellii. Next base: position 20,841,111 of record JAQQZY010000007.1, on the reverse strand, counting down.
ACCTGGAAGTGATAAAATAGAGCCCATGATTAACAGAAGCTTTTCCACCACCCACGCCACTTTGTCAGGGGAGGGAAGGACAAGTAATTGCACCATAAGGTTCCTACAATACAATACATAGCTTCTTGATGATGTGTGCAGGACCCTGGCGCCCACACTGTAATCTACATTTTCTTCATTTTTCTACATTTTGAAAAAAAGTTAGAAATCACTGCAAGCTACATTAACTTACACAAATTTCTGCTATGCATGTCATGCATTTGCATTTATGGCATACACATTAAAGAAATGGCCACATTTAAAAACAATCCATATGATTTATGAACGCTACTCTTATAAGAAAATGATAAAGAAAACAAAAAAATATTTTGCTTCTATCTATCAAATCCCCTGCCGAGCAGCAGTTATCACTGTTTAGCCCAGGGTTTTTTTTGGGGTTTTTTTTTTTCAGAAAGTCAATTCCTCCCTCTCCATTTTGTTCTCTGAGGATAAAGGGTTTCTACAGTATGTGTCATAGAGTAAAACAAATTACAGTAAAATGCAACACAAATTCTACGTAGAGGGGCTTTTTACTGCTGGTGCATTGCTCTGAAAACTGTTGTTTTTGTTTTGGCTAACTAGTGGAATGTGATGAAAATAACAGACTGACAGCACTGAGACATTATAACTATCATGGATACATTTCTTATTGGTAGTTTGTCACAGGAAGACATGACTTATAGGTCAAAATGTTATAAACGTTTTATATTATTCATTCATCTCAACCATTTTATCTTTGAAAGGGTCACTTACATTCACATCTATGGACAATTTGTAGATTAACAGATTAACCTATTAGTGTATGGAAGCTGATCTACCTGGAAAGAACTCACATAGAACATGGAAACTCCACACAGAAAGGTCCCGCCCCCATCAGCTGGAGTCAGCATTAAACCCAGGACCTTCTTGCTGTGAGGTGACAGTGCTAAATATCATGTGTTATATATCATACTCTGTCCAAAGGATATGCATTTGCAGAGTGTAGATGTCATAGCCTCAAAAACATCACATCAAACATACAGTACATGTATGTTTGTGGACATTTTGTGCCCTTATTTTGTAGTGGAATGTATGGAGGAGAAAGGAAGCAGACAGTGGAACTATAAACATGGAACAAAGTTCATCCAGCCTGAAACTTTAACCCAAACCATCTCACAGCGGAGCCATCCATTCAGTTTTTGAACATTTACTTCAGGTGAAGTGTTAATATTCTATTGTTGTCTTTATGCAGTGATACTCAAGGCTGCACTAGAGGCATACCTGTCTAAGGAGGAAAAATGTAAAGTGTAAAATGTCTGTAGAAAAACGGTATACAAAGTAAAGCACTATAGACTGTTATTTGTGCAGAATAAGTCTTAGGCCACCTCCAGCTTTGTTGTTTTTGCACGATTGAAATGAGCATATGTATTTGTTTCTCCTTCTCTTTTCTTCAACAACAAAATACAAGATATATTTGCACAGCTTTAAAAAGCACACAAATCTAAAGTAAACTAAATATGTTTTAAAAGTTTAAGTAACTATTTAGTCTGTCCCCATGACAAGAAGCAACACAAACAATTTGACATGTATCAAAAGAGAGAATGAGAAAATGAATGCAATCTCATGCTATCTGAACAAAAGAGATAAAGACATGTTAAATACAAAGGAAAGTCACACTAGTAAACACTATCACGTTTCCCTGAAACATTTGTTTTTCCTGCTGTACATACTTCCCATATATCCAGAGTGTATCTTAATGCAGAGACTGAGAAAAGCAAATGTGTGGTCATTACAATTTTACTTAACCAACAAACCTGATGTTGGCCTAAGAACATTGGATGAACAATATGTATAAGATTTTGAGCTTTTCTTTTCATCTTGTTCACCAAAAACAGAAACAAACAGAAAAACTGAAAAATTACAAAGATTCCCAGTTTTGTGGTTCCTTTATTTTCCCATACTCATATAAATCATTGCATACCGCTGCAAAGAATAATGTTGCTTTGTCCACATCGCACAGCACTGTGAATGAACACCATCCCTTGATAAGCAACCCATAGGAAGTTAACATAATGAATATGATAATGAATATGGTGTTAAAAGTAGTATATGAATATATAAGCCCATATAGATGAGAGAGTAAGCTCTGAACAGCCGCTAAATGACCCATGAGAAGAGTTATGGTGAGAGTTGATGGACCTCTCGGGAAGTCGGTTCTGTGTGAGTAATGTGTGCGCATTGTGTTGATTGTTGTCCCACTCGTGCATTGTCTGCTCCTCAGAAATTATTTACCTCTTTGAATATTAGCCGTAAAATGTGCATTGCAACCTTTGGGAAACTGGTGGCGTCAGTGACGGATGGCGTTGGAGGCCAGGAGCAGGCAATGAATTTGAGGTTGATGAGGCGACTCATATCAGAGCGCGCGACATCAGCGCTCACCATCAATCTCTTCCCTTCTCTCCTGTAGACATCTGGCACATGCATCAGCAAACACACTATTGAAAGTGAATTGAACCTGATCCTGGCAAACACAGGCACACAAACTGTTTCAGAGGCAGTACTGCACATTCAAGGCCTCATGACAAGGCACTCGGCCTGTAGCCAGCAGCCTATAATGTACTACAGTAGAACATAGCATGAGACTTTATTAGAATAATAGCTTGCATCCACATCATTTGTAATCACTGCACCAGAGAGCACAGATGGCAAAGCCACAGACTGCAGATGTAATGGCAGAGAAACCATGCTTTTGCAGACCTTCACTGTAACATGTGCCAAATTTCAAATCCTATGGGTTGATGAGATGAGAGCCACATTCATTCTGTCATGAAGAATACTGGTTTTGATTAGTGAATAGTGTTTTTTCATAATAAGGATGACAATGCAGGGAGCAAAAAAGTCAAGTCAGTGCAAATCCTTTACCCTGTGATTTTGATTGTGTTTAAAAACAATACTATTTATGTTACATATTGGTAGCATTAGTACCTGTAAGTGTATGCCCATACGACTTGTGTGTACAGAGTGTGAGTGAAATTTAAGAGAGAGAGAGGGGGGGGGCTCCGCAGTACTTATGGAGAACTCCCTCCCCCCTCTCTTACTAATTATTCCTCCTGCTCTTATGCATTATTCCCCCCATCTTATTCACCCCCCACCCCCAATCTTATATTCATTCCCCCCACCATCCCCGTGTTTATTTATTCACATGCACCCCAGTATGTGAACTGTATGTTATGGAAAAACCAACACCGCAGCATCAAACCACAGACAGCTGTGGTAAAAACTGAGCTAACAGATGATACTGATCAAGGATGTTGACAAACAGCCTTTTTCAGCAATTTTTTTTCTATAGATGCGAGCGAAACACTAAAGTTAGTTTGACTAGTCTAACTCAGGTTTATGTTCATTCTGTGCAGCTGAAGAAAACACAGCAGAATGAACATTATAAACAGAATGTATGTGATGCATTTTTAGACTGCATCAAACACTGAATTTTACTTAACAGTGAAAGTAGGGAGTTACACACACACACACACACACACACACACACACACACACACACACACACACACAAGTATATTAAAACGAAAACAATTACTACCTCATTTTGACCAGTCAGACCCTGTGAGTTCCTCTTTTGTTCTGCAAATACACACATCAGAATTTTTTATTTGTGGTCAAGTGGTGCTCGAATTACTTTGTGTTCTTTCTCAATGATTTTCTATATATAATTTGCAGTGGGGTAAACTTTGTAAGACCACACACATTACATAAACTCATTATACTTGGCTTTAGCTGTGATATTAATGATGATATCTTAATTTCCCTGCATCCCTGTTAGTTATATAGACAATCTGTGTATTTGCTAGAATTTTTTTCAGGTTCAATGAGCCTTTTTATGGGCAGAAATTTAGAGTTGTGGCTCTTATTTTTTTTTTAAATAATGACTTCATAAACTGACAGATCAACAAGTTTGTAATTGTAAAAAACAAAAATAAAACATTTGTTCAGGACTATTCTGCAGAAATAGGACTTTTATTCTCCATGGGCTGCAACCTGACTGTATAGCAGTAATATTAACATAACCAGGCTCAGGCAACACATAAGCTACACCTTGAGGCAGACAAACAGAAGGAAAGATGAGTCCTCTAAAACTCCTTGTTGAAATGAAAACTGTTATCGGTTATCAGCGCACCACCCAACTGGAAGGGAAGTAATTTGAAAGCCGTTTGAAACGCGGTAATTTGGCGGTGTGACTCATCGCCAACACCTACAGCGACAAAACCTCTGATCCTCCAAAAGGAAGAATAGAGTAGCACAACTCAGTACTGTGTGTGCAACTCACCAACAAGCTGGTGTTTGAGGTTTATAGATAAAAAGCTATAGGAGGATATGTAGCATCAAATGTGCAATTATAGATCACACATTGGAATAGTTGTGATATATCCCATTGCAGTTTTCATTTACTAACCCTTCATTATAGCAATTAAAATCATTTCGAACTAAATGTGATCATCTTTTTAGCAATGCAGTATCATACCACAGTATATTTACTGTAAAATCAAAGACAGCATGTTTTATTTTTTTAAGCCAGTCGACATTTGTTTCAATTGAAAGATGGCCTGTCCAGATTTATTGACATCCCCAAGAATAGAAAGACAGCTTTTAGGAGACAGGCTTAAAATAATAGACAATCTGAGCACTGAGAGACTGAAACAAAAGGGGGGGAAAAGCCTATATTTCGAGATCAGACAGGAAGATGAGGTCCAGTTAATACAGTTTTGATGACAACCTGATAGTATCGCAGCAAATAGGGCAGGCCTGCTTGAGGTGCCAGGGTGACAGAAATTATCATGATTAATGCAGGGGTTATGAGAAGGCAGGAACATAATCAGACTCTCAGTTGCTAATCATTATCTCTCTGATTAATTTTGGCTCAAGATTTCAAATAAGATATCAAGCACTGTTATGTTGGGCAAAGACCTTAACAATACTTCCCATCATTGATCCCATTTAAAGAAACATCGATCAAATAATAAGCTGCATTTCTACGGGGCGGTACAGTCGGAGGGCTGAGTGTTATGTTCCAATAATTACAGCTTGCTTTGAAGGAAGAGCTGCAAAAGTGTCTCCCAGAAATAAAATAAGAGAATAAATAAGTGACATAAGAGAGTAACCATGTTTACATACAAAAATAGCGTAGTTTTTGCACTTCTCTAGCAAAGACACTATCCCTCGTCAGCTGTGTACGTGGCTAACAAAAATTCAATTGCACCAATATTCCTGTTAACATACAGAAATCCAAATTCTGATTAAAAACAGTGTTGTTGTTGTTGTTTTTAAGTTTTCTGCTGGTGCCAGTTTCCTAGAGTAAACAGATCCTCAAGCTTTGCTCATATCTTTAAAGCTGTTGAAGATTGACTTTTGTTATAATGTTTAAAGGACTGTATGTAGTGTTGATATTATATGAAGAGTAGGAGGACGTTGGATACCAGAACACACCCACAATCTTGAAAACCACCAACAAATTAACACTGCATCTCCACAGGCTGAAGTATAAAGCTCATAGTTTAATCATATATGTATTACATTATGGGGTGACACGGTGGTGCAGTGGTTAGCACACAGCCTCACAGCAAGAAGGACCTGGGTTCGATTCCCGGGCGATCCTTGGGG
>JAQQZY010000007.1:20798979-20820440 GCA_030068375.1 Ostorhinchus rueppellii | reverse complement strand
GATAGATAGATAGATAGATAGATAGATAGATAGATAGATAGATAGATAGATAGATAGATAGATAGATAGATGTGTGTGCGCTTCGGGCTTTTTTTTTCCATCTCTAAACCTTTGGGCTTATGAATCCATTAACTATAACTCCTGTTATACTGTCTTGCATTTTACTGTGGTTTCAATGCCTGCGTGTTCTCACACTTTGATACCTCTAACAGCATCATCAAATACTGTAGAGAAGGATTGCATTGTGATGTTGGGCCCAGGGGAGTGCAACTATTTACAGTAAAAAGCTCAAATTGATAAAGGTCTCTTAACCAACATACCAACATATTAAACCAATTAACCAACATACACTGCCCGGCCTTAAAAAAAAAAAAAAAAATCGCACGTGCAATATTTGACTGCACCACCTTTGGTTTTGATTACAGGAGACATTCACTGGATTTAACTCAGAAAATACTTCAGATCCGTCCATGGGTAAATACTGCAGTGGTTAATAATGTTTCAGCTGGAACAGGTTATTGAACTCTAACTGTAGTGAGAGCCCTCTCATGTCTAATGGTCTAATGTCAAACAGATTGGACAATGCCAGGACTGATCAGGATCATCAGGTATGTGACAGAATGGTTAGGGGAGAATCAGACATCATCTCCACACATGGATTAAACAACAGAAAGTCCAGACTCTAATTCAGGATGTGATGAAGACTTGATGCACCAGCCTGGTTCTTCATCATCAATAATCAGAAATTAATGCAACTACAGATGAAAAAATACTATGAACCTTATTGTGACATTACATAAGCATTATGTGGTAAAAAAAGATGTGACAGTGAACATCTCCTGTAATCAAAACCAAAGGTGGTGCAGTCAAATATTGCATGTACAACTTCTTTTTTGGTCCAGCAGTGTAATAGGATGTAGCATCCTGTCATATGGTCAGTTTTAGGGGCCGAATGTTTAGTTTCTTAGTTTTTCGTGTCATTTCACTGGAGATGACCTTGTGTTCAGAGTGCATTTGTATAGAATGCAGCCAATACTTAGAAATCTGTAGAACACTGTTACACTGTATCAAGTACAGAAGGAGAGATCAAAGTTGGGATGACTCAGACCCACATGGATCTCTAACAAAACCTAAAAACAAGTCAGATCCTTTCACAGAATAAATGACTAGCTCAGTTTTTCAGATAATCATGTCAATAATGAAATCCAAATCTGCTCATGTACATTAACACATCTGCAAATATGAATGGTTCCTTTTTCCACACACAAACTTGCAGTATATAGTAACTATGTTTGTGCAGCTATTCTAACAAGCTTCAGCACAGAGATATATTCAGATATTAGGCTGTGTAGCCTAGAGGAAATCATTTAAATCCCACACGCTGATATTATCACCAACCGACAGTTTTCTATGCATAATTTTATTGAGGAGTCGACTCTCATGGACTAATAAAAGCTTGTATTCTTCAGCATCTGCTTTAGGCAATGTCATACTTGAAATGTGTCCAAATTTAGGGTGTAAATATTTAGCATGTTTGAAGCACTGTAGGTGTGAGGTGCTCTGGTGAATTACGTTTTTAATTAATACAAATGAAGTGAGAGTTACGAGGTACTAATGCAAGGGATGTTGCTGTTGCTAAACTAAGAAAACAAAGAAAAAAAGTTCTAAGTTGCAGAGTTGGCTCACAGCTACCAGCATTTCTTTATTCAAGTAAAATCTTCCTTTGTCGCATTTGTATAATATTCAGCATCTGGGATTTTCATACCATTTTCTCCAAGATTATATTCCTGTCTTTGTGAAATATATCCTACATAAAGACTTACATCTTAATCTTCATTCATAGGGTCAAAAAGAGAGTTGCTTTATCAGGGTTGTCCAGGATGTGCATATGATCAACGTGCACATGCTGGCACAAGATAATATATAATACTTATAATTTGGGAACCCCTTGTACAATCAAGCTGTGTGGCTTTGTTAATGAACACACAGCTTACAGCATGTGTGAACAGAATACCTTGAATTATCACTGTCAGCTCAGAGGATAATAGTGCGTGATCCCCTGTGTCAGACCGAAACAACTAATGCCAAACACAAAAACTATTGCACTCAAAACACAATATTTCATCAGACGGCTTTGCTACATGTTCGTGAAGGCTCTCCTGGGTATAAAACATCTATCAGGAACAGAAGCATATTGGCATACATCCGTTTAGCCACATGTTTTGTGTAACTAATTGGATAACCACACCAAGTAAAGCACGAAATTGCCTTTTTTTTTTTATCTCTCCTGCAGCAGTAGATGCAACCCTCTCTGCAGGGCGTTGGTGGGGCACAGAGGCACACACATTTATGAGTCATACATTTAATATGCTCTCCCTTCCTACTCATTTCATAAACACTGGGAGATGAAAACGAAACATCCCCTTTTTACTCTTTAAACACAGCAGCAACTTCATCAGGCAGTTGAAGAGAGATCCTCTCCTCTCTGTCCTTTGTTGAGTGTTTTTTTTTACTCGCCGGTGCCCCCCAATTCTACTTCTTCAGCTTCTTCTCTCACGCTGTCTGACACTTGAAAATGCTGCTCTGACTCCCTGCGTGCTTTTAAATCTCAGCAGTGTGTGTGTGTGTCTGGTGGCCGTATACGCTTGTGTGTTTGGCTGAGAAGATAAGAGATTAGCATGAGTCAGATAATGATTCAGGACGCCAGGTGGCAAATGCCTCAAATCATGCTCTCCCTCTTTTTCACTCTTGTTTCCTCTCACTTGTTCTTCTTCTCTGCACTTGCTGTCACTGCTGCTCTTTTGCATTACTGTCTCTAAGCCTGTCTCTGAGGTCTTCTCTATAAACTCCCTCTTTTTCTCGCTGCACTCTTTTCACCAGTCTCCCCACCAACTATGGCAAACTCAATAACCTACCGGTTCACGGGTGGGCGTGGGGAGGTTAACAGGGGAGATAAAGAGGGTAAAGACAGATCGAGTGAAGAGGGATGTAGAGAGAGAGAGAGAGCGAGCCAGATGTGTGAGAGATAAACGGGAGTGTGTCGGATTCAGGTGGAAATTGAGCACGAATCTCAAAGAGCGTATAGGGAAAAGCGGCTGCACGTATCATGCGCGTGCCGGAGGGGGAGGCAACAGGGAGGAGAGGAATGGTGGGTAATTTAGAAAGAGTGGGACATAGGAATGTGTAGTGAGAGGCAGAGAGGGTTATAGAGAGCTGTGTAGAGGTGGATGGAAGCAGGGATAGAGAGATAGAAGGAGGGGTGGTGATCCTGGGGGCCTGATGACTCATGGCTGTGCTGCGGTTTGTGCGTCACTGGCGCTGGCTGGAGGAGGAGATAGTGGAGAGGTCTACGCATTTAATTACAGCCTTCCAATTTAGACACACTGTACACACACGCACCTACACACACACGCACAAAATAATATCGCAAATAATAGTCTTACAAGTACACTAATTTGTAACGCACCCATGTAGACACATGGGACAGACGCGCGTGCTGTGAGCACTCAAAGATGTTCACAGCGTCTTCAGTAAACTCTGAATGTAAATGTTCCTTTTCTTTTCTCTATACTGTTTTTTTTTCCAAGTTAAAATGACCGTGATTGTGTTGGGTAGGCACGTTCTCGTGTGCAGCCATCCCATCCCAGACAGACCTTGAGGCACAAAACTTATCAAGCCCCAAAAATTCCCAAATACCAAACCGTACCCTTTGAGCAGTTGCACCACACGGCTTGTGACTGGAATATGAAATAGAGACACAGACATACAGAGGGACGTGCAGGACTCGCTTTGATGACGCAGTAAAGGCAAACTCTTCCTTCCGATACTACTGCACGCTTGATAGTTTTCACAATACAATCATCACTGCGTGGCATTCACGTCATCCAGCTGGTTAAAGGTCATCCTTGTAAGACTCGGCTTTCTACATCGCCTGTCATGTCCTTTTTTTTTTTTTTTTGTTATTTATGGTTTTTTGGTTTTGAAAAAAGACAAGGGTTTTTGAAATATTACATCAGAGTGATTTTGAGGGGCTTAGATGGTGGAAATTGTCAAAATATCATCATATTATCACATTGTCAACATTGGACTTAATGTTTCTGTGCCACTTCAGAAATCACTTCTCCAGTCGAGTCAGGTTTATTTAAAAAGCACTTTAAACACCTGTTTCCTGTCAAGCACTTTGGAAGTGCTTGTTGGGAAACAAAGGACACATGCAGATAGAAATGACGTGAAGAAACAGAAGGATAACATAAATACCAGGAAATGGTGTCAGAGCTAATGGTTCTTATCTACAAAACATCCTGAAAGCAAGATTGGTACATTATTGAGCATTACTTGTGTGTGCTGTGGCTTGTGTATATTTTACATCAAGTAGATAATTACACATAGAACATACACATCTAACATGGATATGAAAACCTGCACAGGTTAATATAGTTCATTGATTGCAATGTACTTACAAATTAAAGTTAAAAAAAACAAACACAAAACACAGTGCTTATAAATACATTTTTATGAACAGGATTCACTGTGTTAAATCTTTTTTTATTATGTTCTTCATTTTCTTATTTGAAATTGCTTTCATACATGACCATCAGTAACAATATGTAGATAAACAATATGATTCGACATTGTATTCTGCATAAAACCTCGTCATTTTTAAAATTTTCTTTTATTAAAAGCAAGTTGTTTACATACTGCACTGTTTACAAGCATGTCTAATTGTGCTTTACGTCTAAAAAGGCAATTTCTAGTGCATGTCTTTGCCTTTGAACAAACCTATATATTAAATAATTCAGCCTGCAAATAAAAATCTATGCAGAGAACATGAATATATCAAATGAACAAAGTGCATTAAAGAATTTATATACACACCACTTGCTTTCAGAACCTCGTTCAGATGATTCATTTTAGCTGATCCACCGCAACCCCTACATTAGCCTTTTCGCCACCTTTCTTTTAATTTTTCTTTCTTTGACTTCTCTTTTCCAGTCCAAACACATTACCCTCCTTGTGTGCCAATTATCCCCTAAGAGGCTGCAAGCCTTACTCTTAAACAATAGGAGCAATCAGTTGCCCTCTCTCCCTCCCCCTCCTGTCTATGCCCCTTCACTCCACTCTTTTTTCCAGCAGGGAGTGCAAAGGGAGGATAATTTTTCCAAACAACAGCATTTGGAGAAAAATGGTAGGGGGGGGAGAGATAGAAAGAAATAAAGAATGAAAGAGCGGCTGGCTCTTGGCCAGGTCACATTGGTTCAGAGAGTTTAGACGAACATGTAACAATAAAACACTGCATGCAGATGTTTGCTGTCTTGTCCTGTGACAGACAAATACACAGCTGCTCTATAAAGCCTTGACAAAGATCACCTAAAAGCCTAAAATACACAAATACTGAGCCACTTCACGAAATAAAAATGATCCAACAAACGGTCTAATAGGACAAAAGCCAGCTGAACAAAACCTAAGTGCATTACATTAAAATACATTTACACACTCAGGCAACACATTTAACATACAGGTGTAGGCGCAGGTTTTAGAAACTAAAACTGAAACAAAAGTGCATTTCAATAGGGCCTGGTGTTAGAAAATATAAAACAAAAAAATATATAAATTAACACCATTTCTTTTTGTCAAATAAGATTCTCACATTTTATTTGCCATGGTATAATTTTATTTTTTGAGATTTTGATTAAAACTTAAATCAAAAAAAACATTTCAGCAAAAATAAAGATTAAATATAGGCATTTTTTGATCAATAATATTAGTAACATTTCTTATATGTAAAAATGTTATTGATCAAACATTCAGTCATGTGTGTTTTCCGGCTTTCCAGGTTTTTCAATTTAACGCCTATTTCCCCTTTCATTCATGTCTGCTATCATGATTTGTCAGAGGCTTCGTCCCTGGGGAGGGAAATCCCAGCTGTCACTAAATAACTTTTCAGATCACACCAATAAAGCTAATGTCCACGGACGCTAAAGGCCATGGAGTCCATTTAACAGCCGCTTAACGCATGAGCACACAAGTGACACACACACCCACACACACACGCATCTGCGTACACGCACTCACGCAGATTGTTGTGGATTACTCTAACCAGGCTAATGATCTCTTCAATGGGACAACTGGGACTCTTCTGAGACCGTCTTCAGCCTGAGGCCCCACAGGGACCTGGAGAGGGGCTCTGGGGTAATTACAATGTAAATGCCCTGAGTGTGTGTGCGCGTGTGTGTGTGTGTGTCCAAGATTAGCCTACTTTACAATCTTTTTTTTTTAAAGCGAATTCTAATGATTTCTCCGAAGATAATGATTTTTTTTATTTATACCTACAAATAAATAAGAAATGTTATAAATGTTAAATTGTTATGTTTGTATCTTCGTGTAATTATATAGAGATAGTCTTGAATTGAAATGTTTTTATGTGAAACTGTAAAGTGTTTATATAACCAGATAGCGTTTTTTTTCCACAGCTGATTAATTTATCTATTATTTTATCAAGTAATCTATTAGTTGTTTGGTCCATGAAATTCTGAAAATGTCAATCAGTGATTCCCCAAAACCCATTTATGTCCTGTTTGATGCAACTCAAAGATACACAGTTTATTGCCACAAAAAAGGAAATACACAAGACAAATGTACATTTAACAAGCTGAAATCACAACATTTAGAGTTTTGTGTTGAGTCAAACTGATTAATAGATTGTTGAAATAGTTGCAGATAAATTAAATAGTTGTCAGATACTTGATTTATGGTTGCAGCTCCAATATTGACTTCTAAAAGCCTTAGAATTACATTATGAAAAGGCCTCATTTAGACATTGTAAAAAAAAAAAAAAAATGTTATGTTGCTGCTTTTAAACAGGTTTGAATCACATATTCTGCATGATTTCACTGAATGAATTCACTCATCTGGACAGCACAGTGTGATAATTCAGCAGGGCTTCTCACATCTCTGCTTGTACGGATGCTACAGTGTACATGGGTTCATTTTTCGTTGATTTTAGACTTGCAGGTCTTTCTCTGTTCAGATCAATCAGGTGATGTAACATGTAATCGCCTTTTACACTGTGCAGAAATAAACACCTGTAATGATATGAAACATTAAAAGCAGTGTATACTGGATGTGCCATTCGAAGGATTTGCACCAGACGAGAAATGGAGGCAAGAATGTAATTGAGAGGGAGAGAGGGATGGGGTAAATGAATGTATGATTGATGTGAGTTTGGTGCTGAGAGAGCAGAGAAGGGGCATGGGGGGTGGGGGCAGAAAAGAAGGGGGCAGGCTCAAATGGTGCCTCACGTTTTTTTTCTCACTGTGCCTTTGTTTCGGCTCATAGCCCCTCATCATCACCCTCATCATCATCATTATTTCCATCTCTCTCTCTCTCTTTTTGTGGTCCTCTCCCCATCCCAGCCCTCTTCCCGCCCCTCTCTGTGACGCTCACCATGCCAATCAGATCGCAACATGACATTATGGCTCATTATACCTGGGCTGGATGAACGGTCTGCTGCTGGTGGTCAGCCTTTTCACACAACAACAGGAAGGCACATGAAACGTCCCTAACATGTAAACGCTCTGCTGCTGCTGCTTTGTTCCTCTCTTGCCTTTATTTGTTGCATCTCATTTTCCAAAAAGAAATTACATGAGATAGGGCGTTATGTAATCTGGTGATACAGGCTTGTAACGCCTAAAGAAAGCACTGATGGAAAGAGATAGCAGGAGAGTGCAAAAAGAATTTAAATGGTGAAGAGATGATGGAGAAAAATAGATGATTCAAAAAAAGAATGGGGGTGAAGAATGAGAATCATAGAAGAGGGAAAGGTAGAGAGCTATGAACGCTCAAGCAGCAAAAAACATTGTGGTCATCTGCAGTGCGATGAGTCACCTGTCGGCAACACACACACACACACACACACACTCACACACAAAAGAGACAGGCTTTGCAATCACAGCCCACAGCTGTGTAGTTACATGCCATATAGTCTCACAAACTGCATACACCAAAAGCACTGCATTGTTACAGCTAAAACATGGAGGCCAAGGGGACATTAAATGATGGAATTAAAAAAATCCACAACACAATGACTAATTTGGACTTTAACAGCCATTCCATCAAAATAAACAATGATTCAAAATTGTTATGGGAGCTGCAAAGTCTTCATATAGCTTACTGCCAACACAATGTTTCTCCTCATGTAATTATCAAAATAAAGTCTGGAGATAAAATCAGCCATCTGCCCCAAGTAAACATATTTCCCTCTGCTACCCTTCTGCTATTAAGCTGGTTATAAGCAGTAATCTAACCACTTGATATCTAAAAAAAATTAATACAACATGAGCCTAAGCCTTAATACGAATATATATATAAATGGCCTTTTATCATCGAGTGATATATCTCCAAAAATGTGTACCGAAGTGCCACACATGGTCATTATGTTGCATGTATTATATATCCTTCATTTATACTTGTGACATCCTTTTTAGATTCAAACTCTGTTTTCCAAGGGAGACCTGCCCAAGAGAAAAACCAAAAAAGAAAAAAATAGACCAAGTTACAGTTACAACAAATCATGGCACAACAAACAACTTATATACACTACAAATATATAAATGTAATGCATAGGAAAGTACAATAAAAATAAATACGAAATGGAGTATGCATTCCAGATTGTTATTATTACAAGATTAGAAGTAATCACATTTATCAAGAGTATTATTTTCCTTTAAAATAGATGTTGGAAGTTCTAATAGTTTTGCATCCTTCTGTGAATATTTCCATGAAGAACTGGCGGTGTTAGTGAATACAAAATGTTTGCATCTGTATATTTTACATTTTTATCATGTGTGAAATTGGAAACATGTCTGTATTTCTAACGAAGTAAAATTTGAGCATTGTATATTTTAGAAAGTTCTGATTTTTATTACAAACAAATGTTTTGAAAATTTTTTATTCAAAGCACAGTCAGTCAAAGGTTAAGTACTGTTAGAGCACAAAACCAATTGCAGTCCTCAGGAAAAAAACAAATTCTGAAAGAAATATTTATTTCATAAAAAGTAAAAATAGGATTTCAAAATGTATTCAGAGTCAGAAATAAACATGCCAAACATTTGTGATCTGTTTTTTCAGTGATGTACAATTATGAAAACTATGAAGGTCAAATTATTATCCTGGCTCAATGAAGAAAACCTCTCTTGGCTCTTGAATATCTTAAATTATGAATGGTGACGATTTAGAAACAGAATAAAAAAAACACAAATAATTGTGCTACACAGACAGTGCAAATACTGGGCTCTGAAACATAAGACTGACTCATTCACTGCAAGAGGTTACTGCTGTGAAACTGCAGTGTGACAGAAAAGAAGTAGACTTTTCAACAGAAACCTTTACTATTTTTTTAATTATCTGGCCATCTTTTGCTAAAAACTTCATGTTCTCATTTGCATATGAAATACAAGACTTTTGATATCTCCAGTGAATCTGTTGGCAGTGTGGGTCATGTGGAGACAAAAATTAGATTTGTCTTTATTGTGTGTGCCCAAACTCAACAGTGAGGATATAAAAGGGGGGATAAGGAGCAGATCTTGTCATCATTCATTCTAATTCTCTTTGCATTTAACTCTCCTGCCCCACCCCCACCCCACCACCCCCCAGCCACCTCCTACACCCCCGCTCTGGTCCACCACCTCCACTCCCCTTCCCAATTTCCTCCATCCACTTTCATGTCCCTGAACAAGAATGAGATTAATTCAGCCCATTTGTATTAGAAGTAGCTGGTTGTGCTGCTTTAAGGTCTCTGACAGCAGTTGGCAACGGCAAAAAGAAAAAAAAAAACTAAAAACTTAGTCTTCAATGGGAGGTGCATGTCAACTTCAGTTTAAGCTCACTGGTGTGTTCTCATTTTTGTGCTATTAGTCTTCTCCCTCCTTTTGTGTATGAGTCTGTGTGCAGCTGCATTTCTGTGCACTCATTTAAATAGATTATTATCAGGTACTCACGTATTCACTGCCACATGTGACTCTTAAACCATTTCATTTTAGGAACATTTTAGTAAGTCATTTATGCAACTTTTGGAGGACTGGAAAAATTCAAGTGTTTAAGACCACTGAGTGCTTATTAGGGTTTTTAACTGTGTTGCCATGGCAACATAGTCAATGAGCGACATATTGATTATTAACTCACAAAGTTAGAAAACTTTACATCATCAAGAAACCAGTGGAAAATAAATGGAAAGTGTTTCTTTCTGTGCCTGTGAGTGATTAACATAGAACCTGGTCACGACCTTTTTATACAGTCTGTGGTTCTGACCACATATTTGACCAAACGCTGTTCAAACACAAGGACAAACATCCACATGGACAAAGTCTCACTTTGGATGAAATACAATTTTCCCTTGGGCTGAAAACAACTTTTCACTTTTAAAACCAAATGATTGGTGTGCAAGAGAAATGTTAGAATATTTGGGACTTGTTCTAGACCATTATAAAGACTTCATATCAGAAGTGAATTGATCAAGTAATGAAAAATGAAGAACAGAGTTAACAGATATAATATAAAGAAAGAGGGTCCGGGTGAATTATATCAGCTAGGAATAGGAATGGCCTGGTTTAAGCGATGTATTTTCTTTAAAAGGTCAGGAAAGAAAAAAAAGAAAGAAGGCAAATTTACAGTGACATCAAAGGTTTTGTATCAGTGGCTGATGCTCCTCTTAAACATGCTTTAGACTCTGCTCTTTTTTCCTTTACTTTCCATGAACTTGTGCTATGAGCAACATGTCCATTCACACAAATCAGAACACTTGTACATGGTCTGATAAAGCACCAGTTGAATAAAACTAGAGTAGAATAGTTTTAAAAACTAGTAGTTCTAAAAACTAGAATTCCTGCGTAGAACCACTGGGTCCTGGTTGTCAACTTACTTCTTACATAGATAGGTTTTATTTGTCATATGCACAGTTACATATAGCACAATGCACGGTGATATGTAGTTACATCTACTGTATTTCATCCATGTGTGCCAAAACTTCTACAAAATATGTGGCAAACACTTTGAATGTATTGTGGAATTAGTGTTGGAAAGTCTCACTGTGTTGAGACTGAATACTATAGAGAATTGGGTTTGGAATTACAGACAGAAATGTGCTTTACACGACATTGTGATATTCCAATGAACTTCACCTTTGACCTTTGGTGAAATAAAATGTTGCAAAATAATTTTATACCATTGGACATTTCTTAAGAATTCTGTCAAAAGTACAGAATGGATTATTGAATTTGAAGGAATTACACCAAATCGTTCCTTTTCTGAAAGAGAGG
Source organism: Ostorhinchus rueppellii (assembly GCA_030068375.1). Classification (NCBI taxonomy): domain Eukaryota; kingdom Metazoa; phylum Chordata; class Actinopteri; order Kurtiformes; family Apogonidae; genus Ostorhinchus; species Ostorhinchus rueppellii. The sequence goes on along the minus strand of JAQQZY010000007.1, from coordinate 20,809,128 downwards.
GCAGATGAATGGACCAACAAAAAGACAGAACTAGATAACCTTCTGAAAACATTCTGTAAAGCTGTTGTGGAATTTTTGCCCAGTGGCACCAACCCCCCCCCACCAAAAAAAAACAAACAAAACCCCTGTATAAATGAGAAATACTCTTTACAGTGCAGCTTTCAAAAGGTAAAAGGTAGCACACAAGCTGTGATGTAAAGGCCACCAGACTGAATCAGAGATCAGTCTGGTGTGTAATTAAGAACTCTGTAAGTGCGAAGCTTTCAGGCCGAACAGACACAAGAACTCCTTTGTTTTTAATCTTTGGCCAAAATAAGGTGAAGCATAGATGTTTTCAGCTACCTGCCATAGCAAATAAGGATCGATTTAAAGTGCAGAGGGACTTTTCATAACATCTGCTGGTGTGTTATAGGCGTGATGTGCTGTAGGTGAGGCCAGGTGCTGCTCTCATGTCAGATGATGCATCTCCCGCTTCACTTCCTCAGACGACAAAAGAAAAAAGCCTCCAGGGTAGAAACTGAGAGCGAGAGAAACAGGTTGCCTTCTCTCCAAGGTCAACCAGCTGCCACAGTCAATGAGCCTCTTCGGTGTATGAGTCAACAAAGCACAGAATTGCATGAATTTGTCATATCTCCGGACCCCTGACCCGACACACCTGACAAACACAAGAACGCAGTCATAACATAATAACCCTGTGAGCGTAACTGATTCAAGTCGGTTTAATTCAGTGGGGGGGGGGTTTCTCTCCACCTCTTCTTTGTGCTCACATGAACAGCCCCTGAGACACCCGTTGGTGCTGTCTGTTCATATTTACCCCTGCTGCTCCATCAGGGGGGCTATGGAAAGGACAGTGTGTCATGAAGGACCGGGCGCCACACTGCCGCATTGTTTTAGAGGCTGGATGAGTCATGGAAGACAAATCAGGGTTGGTGGCATTGGAGAAGGCTCGTCTATTGCATTTGGACAGCAATATTAAATCAGCAGAGGCACTATAATGTGTTCCCATGATGCCTGTTTTAGCAGGTCAGACAAGGAATTCATTATGGCCTAATCTAAGCTAATTACCTGAGAGATTTGATAGTCATACAGTTTTATGACTGCAGTTTGTTTTTGAAGCTTTTACTGTCATAATCTGCTCTGTCTCTCAAGCTTAGTCACATAAATATAAAGTTTAAATTATCCAAAACAGCAGCATCTAAAATAAATCCAACCATTTATAGCACCTCAAACTCAATGTGTGCAGCATCGCAATGAGTATTTCAAGTAAACATTATATGACTCACCAAAAGAAACTCAAAAGCTCATACATCATCAAAAGAGCAGACAGCAAATTTTCTTGTGCTTTAGTCATGGTTGAATTACTTTCTCTACTTTTTTTTTTTCTTTTTTGGCATGATGAGTCCACGCTTCAGTTATTTGTTCCTGATGAATTGGATCAGAGTCTTTGGTGAGGTCTAAAATTCAAATGAAGTGCTTGATATTGAATCAGCAGTAGGTTAAAAATGTGGTCAAGAATATGTGAGACAAAGAAATTTCATTTGGCTTTCACCACGTTTCTAAAACTCAGTAGGCTGAGAGGCTGCCTTTTGATTTTTTTCTCTTTTTTTTTTACATCTGTACCGATAAAAGCAAAATTACACAAGATTGCTCGCAGACAATAGTGACCGCTATAAATACATTGCTTTTTTTTTTTTCAGCACACGTCTCATGTACATCCTGTACGTGAATGTCAAGTGTATGCAGGTGACAGACTCGAAACATAATCCATTTTTTCCTCCACACTCCCTTTTTCTCCCTTTTTCCACCTCTGTCTGTCTTTGTGTCTCGCTTGCTCCCTCTGACACCCTCTCACATGCTGCCAATGTGAGATAGACATGTCTGTGTGTCCAGTGTAGTGTGTCATGTGTGATAAACTGTGACGTAGGCGTCACGAGCCGGCAGTTTTAGGGTTCCAGTAGAAGCTACTTATTATTGTTATCATTTCAGTCATCATCATTATCAGCTGGAGCAGACGCGATGGGTCCCTCTGCGTCATTGTTCCCTTCTCTCCCAAACCCCAAAGCCCTCACAGCGAAATCTACCCGCAACGTAACCAACAAAGGAGGGAAGAGAACACGTCGAAAATCACCCTGGCACTTTTTCAACGAACCCCCCTCCATCCATTCTCTCATCTTCGGCCTGCACCCCTCCTCTATATACTCTGTCTCCATTTTTTTTCCTCTGTCTCTCTATCAACTGTTCACTTCTTTTGTCTCATCCACTGTTTCTTGTTCCATCACACTCTATCTTTCTCTGTGACACACTCTGCCCTCGTCCGCGCTCTCTGGCCACCATTATCTAAACCACATATCTCCTCATCTTTCCCTCCATTCCCCACTCTCATAGTCTGTAAAAAATTCCAACCTACACATACAGATAAATGCACACCCCACAGTGATACTGTGTGCAAATACTCTCACCCCTCCCAAAACCTTCTTCCATGCACACATTCCCCCCCCGCCCCACCACCTCCCCACTTTCTACTCTCTCCAAACCCTACCCCCCCACCCTAATCCTCATCACACCACCACCACCGTCATCAGCCCTTATCTCACTCTACCAAATCTGCTGTGACTCAAAACAATTTCCTCTCATTTGCGATTTTACTGCCCGCCCCCGCCTTGTACACCTCCGTCAACCCACCTACCCCCTCCAATAAACCCTCTCCACCTCCTCAATACCCCATTGCTACCCATCCGGAGCAAACCCCACCCAAGCACACATGCACACAAACACAAACACAAACACGTATACAAATGCACTCACGTTCACACACTCTGAACGGTCGCCATTAAGAATGACGGCTCATCATGTGTAAGCGGTGACTTGCCACTGTCATCCAGTGGAGCCCGAGAAGAACTGCAGTGTGACGTCACGGCGGACGCCGACCCCGCTGGTTGGTGGAACATATTTACGTGTGTGTGTGATTCTGTGCATGTGGTTGGGATGGGGAGCTGGAGGAATACAATTTGGTGGGTGGGTGGACCCGGTGGGCCTTGCTGCATCACTGAACCAGGAAAATGAATGAGAGCCTACGTTGGGAGTCACACCCTTTCTTTCCCATTGGCCTCTGCTAATTTTTCCCTTTCTCCTGCCTCATCTTCCTCACTCAGCCTGCTATTCCATTTCAATCACTTCCAAATCACCATCACTCAAAACTGAATGCAGTTGTTGACAGTATATTTGTGCCTGTGCAGGTTGATTGAAACTGTTCAATAACTTGAGATGGGTAAAAAAGAAACAAGTGTTTTTATCAGTTGATTAAATGATTAGAAATCCATTCAAAGTTCAATGAAGCAGGCTGATGTGCCAGAAATTTTGAGTGTTTGAATTTCAACAAGAGCAAAACAGCACCACCCAATGGGAGGTTTCCAGAGCCACAACCAGAGGGAGCACCACCTCAGCGAGAGGTGCAACGTACTCTGCAAGGAGGAATATTCTATAACATAATACACGATGAGCTAAAAGGATACACATTTCAATCAACACTGAAACTGATTTATTTACCTCAGCAGTGACAAAGGAAGTAAGTAGACTGGTGACACTTCTTTTATCCCTCAAGTCCAATGACGCACAACTAAAAGTGAGCTTGATGGTTTTAACCACAAGTCGAATGGCTTTTTCATCCCCCCTCCTCCCAGCTTATAAATAAGCTGTTTGTACTTTTCAAACATCTCTCATTTTTTCCAAGTCACCCTTATCAAAGTCAAAACAGAAAATTATATGTATTGCGGTATTCAAGAAACAAGGTATTATTTGTCTCTTTTAAGATTCCTTGGTACACCATTATGCAGAATATATTAGGTAAGTGTGAAGTGTCGTTTCAAATCAGATATTTTTTTAATAATATTCATTTATAATATTTAATGTTTACAGTAGTTAGAAAATATTCCTGTAATGTTAAAATGCTGACACTGAGCCAGTTTGGGAGATTTGTTTGTTTCTTTCTTAAGTTTAAAACCATGTAAATATAGTTTCTATACTGTATTTTATTCTGTATTCTTAATTTCTGTCCTGTAAACTGCTTTCAGTGTTTGAAAGTAATAAAACTGTGCCTACGTTTAAAGTAATTATGTGAAAAATCCAAACCCTCATTGAATTATTCATTCATTTTCTATACCCGCTTTATCCTCACTAGGGTCAGGGGGGTCGAATGGAGCCTATCCCAGCTACTTAAGGGCAAAGGAGGGGTACACCCTGGACAAGTCGCCAGTTCATCACAGGGCTGACATATAGACGAACAATCACTCTCACATTCACACCTATGGGCAATTTATTGAATTAATGTTCCCTAAATATGAAAATAGGGCAAAATAAAAATGGTCAAAAGAAAAACCCTTTTCTGATGGACACAAGTATCAGAGTTTCAGGATTAGTGACTCAGATTACACAGCTAGTGTCAGAGGATTACTTTCCTTTGCTGTGTTAAATTTCATTGAGGTGTGAACATTAGCTGACACGGTCATAGTGACTGATTGAGTGTTTTGACACTTTTAAGATGAAAATCTTCTTCTCCTCCTTTTTCTTCTTCATTATTGCTATTCTATTTTTTTTTTTTTTTTTTTTTTGCACTACAGTGAAGCTGATATGTGTCCTCCAGAGCAGATGAAACAGTACTGAAGTAGAGGCACAGGTCAGTGGTCAGTGGTGGAGCGATGCCCTACCATACTGTAAGTGCCAACTCTCTCAAACAGAGAGCATGGTGGGTGGACATGCCTTGGTTATTGATTATTACCCAGGTAATTGGTTATTGATTACTCACAGCTTTCTTGTCCGTGTCTGGGGAAAACTGTGCCATAAATACACCGTCCGCTTTGGGATTGAATTCTGTTTTCTGCCAAATCTCATTACAGTATGGAAGATTTAGCTGCAAAACCTGCCTGCAAAGAAGTAAATGGACAGACCATGGCAGACAAAGCACCTTCTCCTGCAGCTCATGATGTTGAGACATTCTGCCTCTGCCAGAAAAACATCAAGCTGTGAATTCCAGCGGACTGCGAGAATGAAGTATTTCACATTTTTAAATCGGCAAGACCAGTGATATGATCAGTGAAAATGTACAGAAAAATGATTGGTATATTCAAAATGGATGACTCTGTGGGTCATCATAAAAATACAAGATGATTTAAGTTGTTTGTTAATATTTAATGTTTTTTTTCCCCCTTCTTGTTTGTTTTTGGAATTATTTTGTCCACGAGACCATTAAGAACCAGACAGTCATATTAAGCACCCTACACTAGAAAACAATAGTTCATTTTAGGAGAGATCTTAAGTTTTACATCAAACCCACAAAAGCAGAAAAGCAAGTGTTGTATGGGCGGGGGGGCACCAAGGAAAATGAAGTTCTGCTACTGTTCACATCTACAGCAGTTTTCCAGTTGAATGGATTCAGTCTGTTTCTTATCTTTCTTAAAGAGTTCAGCCCTTCTTAAGTTAAACCTGCTTTAGTGTTGGTTTAATTAAGACTGGATCACAGCAACAGTCGTAAATTTTCAACTTACCCAAAACTCCATCTATTTTATGTGCTACAGTCAAATTAATAACCTCCATTTAATTTAGCATCTACTTGAAAGCAAAAACACATAATTTTTTTTTTTTTAATGTACTTGTATATAAACTCTGGTGTTAAGGGTATAAATTGCAATTTAAAGTTTTGGTGCAACACAATGAAATCTACAGGTTTGGGGTAAAAACCAGACTGGGGTTTAAAGAGAGGTTCACATTTTATCTTTCTCTATTTTAAGAAAGTTATTTGCAGCACAATTGAAAGTTAATCCACATGCACATGCTTAAAGATTCAACTTTGGTTTGGTGTCATCGAGCAAAATAGTAATATTGTAATTGTTAGAAAGAAAACAGAAAAACAAAAAAAGTACTTTTAATATGCCTAGTGATGATAAAAGGTAATACTGAGAGAATGATCTGCGTTTGCTTAATTTTGTGCCTATTTACTCGAATGTTCAGTATGCAGGATTTTAACTTGGTTTGTCTTTAAATGAAATTACTGGTGGACTTCAGAAAAGTCAATTGTTTAGTAAAATGATCGCTAACTCCATTTCAGCCTAAGCCCTGTCTACCCCACCAACACCAACAACAACAACAACAACAACAGCAACAACAATCACACCTGTGTTCTATTCTGTGGGCTACCAAACTCTGAATACCATTAACCCATAAAGATCCAAACATCCACCATCAACCAAAAGCAACAACTGATCTAAACTGTTGATCCACTAATCCTATCATACATCTTCCAATTTATGTCAATAATTGGTGTTAAACACAGTTCTTCATCTTTTCATAGTCATCAGATATGACCCATTTGGATGTTCAGAGGCTCCATAGTTACCATGGAAACACCGTCATCTTCTAGAACATCCATTCACCAGTGAAACCCATGGAGTTGGATCAATGACAGTGGATGGACACACTGGGTGATCAGTTAATGACGGATTTTACTGAAAAAGCCTTTTCTGCAGTGCTTTTTTTCTGTTTTGACATGATAACATTTGACTTTACTCTGAGCTGTTATGAACATCTTCATAATCGGTCAATTAAACAAAGGAAAATAGATGATTTTCTAAGGGGAAAAAATGCGAAATCCAGAAGATATAATAAATGGTGATAAATCACTTTGGAAAGGTTAAATAGAGAGAAAAAATGATTTGGGAACTAACTTACAAGTCACACTGTAAAAAGTAGAGAAAGTAATTCAACCATGTCCATCACACTGGGTCCTTCTTAAAACAGAACTGCATAAGTAAAGGCGACATAACAGCTAGCCATCAACATACCTGTATTGAACCTTTAACCACAACATACTGTTGATCGAATTAAATGCTTTTAGCCCTCATCTATAAGGTAAACAAAAAGTCTCCATATCCCTTATTATTTCTGTATTCTACATTTGATATTGTACAGTTCTCTGTGTTCACTATTTCAGCAAATGTGAGACTAAAGTTTCTTCGGTGTGCTAATTAGAAATGAGCCGCATTTGCACGTGTCTCCTGTACAACAACTTATAATTTTGTGAGGAGAAAAGTAGCTTTGACTTTCTGGGCACCCAACATGGATCCACTTTTCTCTGACTTCTATTCATCACACAAACCTACAACTTGATAGATGAGGACATTAAATTTCTTTTATCCAAACCTTTTTATGCCAAAGGTTGTCAAAATCCTACACCAGCACTCACTTTAACTATTTTGGAGAGAAGAAAAGTAGTAAAGACATTAAGAGAGCACAAAAGAACTACAGGAAAACCAAAGCATAGCAAAAGTCAGCTGCCAGCTGAAATGAGAACTTTTCCTGAGCACAAGGCCTTTTGAATTGATTTTTGTGAATAACAATTTGATCTGGTGCCTTTCATGAAATTTTGTGTTTCATTCCTCTTTCATTTATGTTTTCATATTTATGAGCTCAGGTGAATATGACTTTCTTTCCAGTTCATTTCAGAGCTGATCAGCTTTCTGATCGGCTTCATCAGTGTGGTGTTTTATGGTCACCTATAGAGAAGGCAGAGCTCGTGGAGGTGGCATTAGCAATAACAGGAAGAAATTTCACAGCTTCTGTTTTTATCAACAATCTGCTTTTAAAGATCAACATTTTCTCTCTCATTTTCTGAAAAACTTAACATTAAGCATCAGCCAAATTGAAATAGGAGTTCCTAATGTGTCTGGACGGTGGTTTATAATGATTTATTACAATATCGGCAATAAATGTCACAGGTATTTTTATCGACACTGGTCTGGTTTCAGCATGTGACACTCTCATATCTCAGGTAATCAGTTCATTTTGTGTAACTAAATTGTTGAGTCCTGAGGATCGCTGTGTTACTGCTGCTTCTCTGACCTCTTTTTTGCAGACATATGGGAGTGGTAACCTTAAGTGTGTGGGAGTGATTCTGGAAAGAGGGGTCTTGATACTGCTCTTAGCCTGTTTCTCCTGCTGGGCGCTCCACATTAGCTCTCAGTCCATTCTGCAAGCTGTCAGGCAAAGTACAGAAGTTGCCATGTGAACCCTTTTCAATTCTACACATAGGTCAAAAAATGAATTATCTGTCTTATGAATGATTCACAATTCAAAATTGAAATTATGCAAATGATGTGCAATATGAACAAATAATGGGAAAAATCACTCAATGTGATGATGTAAATGTGAATTCTAAGCATAAATTAAAGCTGCAAGCAGCATTGGGCAAGACCTCGCACTCTGGCCCTGTCTGTCCTCCCATGCCGCCAACCATTACCCATCACGCTTCACGCTAATAGTTTCACAATTTTGATTATAGTTTAGTTTTATTTTGTTTTGACTTTTTTTTTCCCCCTCTAATTCAGTTAGTTTTAATTAGGTTTTAAAATGGGTTTGCTAGTTTTTAATAGTTTTAGTTTTTTTCCCAAATGCTTAGTTTAGTTATTGTTAGTTTTAGTATTAGTTTTAGTTTTTTTCATACTTTGGGTTATTTGTCAGATGCAGGATTTAAAAAGATTAGAGTACGTAGTGTGTAATAAAACTCAACTAAGCATACCATTAAAAAAAAAAAAGTACTCGGTTACTGTTGAAAAACGACAGTGCACAACAACTAGGGCTGCCACAATTAGTCGACTAATTATGATTACGTCGACAATTAAAATCGTCGACAACTAATTTAATAGTCAATGCGTCATTTTTACCAAAACGTGACGTGTGAACACTGCAGACCACTGATTGGTCAGACAGTTTTCTCTGTGACCATCAGTTTTACAAAACACAGATGTATAAGTAGACAGTGAATACAGCGGTACATGAATCCACATGACAGCCCAAAACGACACCATGGTCAGTCAAACAGATTCAATCTTTAGTGGCCGACGAAAAAATTCAGACGAGACAACACGCAACAAGTGAGTTTTCAGCAACTCTGAGCAGGCGACACGGAAATAAACACACTGCATCGGAATACTGAGGTTAGGTGAGCCGAGTTGTGTCGAGCCACGTACAGTGGTACCTCTACTTACGAAATTAATCCGTTTCGGAAGTAGTTTCGTAAGTAGATAATTTCGTGATCAGAGACACGTTTTCCATGTAAATGCCCTAATCCATTCAGACCCCCAAAATTTCGCGAAATCACCCAAACACATCCCTTTTTTGTACTTTTCAATTATCTCTTGCTTCGTCTGTATGGACAAGTCTCTTCTTCTTCTCTCCACTTTTCTCTGTCACTTTCTTGGGGCCCATAGTGAATAAAAGTGAACGATGTGGTAATGTGCTTTTATTTTGAAGCTAGACGGATGTTGCGGGTCAATAGAGGACTTCCGGTTTACACAATATGTTGTCATGAAGTATGTGGTTGATAAGAAAAGGAAAGGAACCAGACAAACTCTTCCGTTGACTCGTTATTATAAACCCGTATCCTCTGTGTGCCAGGGGGCCGCGCCATAGCCAATGGCGGAGCAGCTCCGAGCACCGACTGGAACAGAACCGTAAAGTATGTAATAATTACACCGTTCATCTCCTGAGCGTCAAGTGGAAGTGTACTTTACCATAAAGTATGTAATAATTGCGCCTTTCTTAACTTGAAATTTCTTTTGTTACTAGAGTCAATATTTTACCACAAAGGATTTTCGTAACCTGGAAGTTTCGTAGGTAGAGTTGTTCGTAAGTAGAGGTACCACTGTAGTGGAAACGCAGCTGACTAGTTAGTGACTTATATTAGCATAAATAGAGCTAACTTACTACTTACTCATATAGCTGCGAACGTTAACATTAGCAATGATGATTTGATTAATTTGCCATCCTTAGCACACATATTTCATGTGCTTTCTGTAATGTTTCAACAATGATGTGTTTGAACAGGAAATGTGGTAACCAGGGACGATTCTAGGATCAGAGGTTTACGGGAGCTGAGCACCCAGAGTGCTGTCAGGCAAGAGAAATGTCACTGTTCTGTACATTTAAATAAAATGTCAGACAATTATTCCCACATTTGTGAAAGAAAAGCATACTTTTTTGGGGTACGAGAAACTTTGTGACTAAACCATAAAATCTTATAAAAGTTATTTAAATGCAGAGCCACAGTAAAAGAGGAATGGATTGGAATCATAAAAGAAATATATCCTAACCCTAATGTCT
>JAQQZY010000007.1:20760550-20770848 GCA_030068375.1 Ostorhinchus rueppellii | reverse complement strand
TTTTATGGTCGTGTTTGTATTTTTTGTTTTTAAGGTAGTGTTTGTACTTTTTTTAAGGTAGTGTTTGTACTTTTTTTTAAGGTAGTGCTTGTACTTTTTTAAGGTAGTGTTTGTATGTTTTTTATGGTAGTGTTTGTACTTTTTTTATTTTTTTAAGGTACAGTTTGTACTTTATTTTAAGGTTGTGTTTGAATTTTTTTTAAGGTAGTGTTTGTACTTTTTTTAAGGTAGTGTTCGTACTTTTTTTAAGGCAGAGTTTGTACTTTTTTTAAGGTTGTGTTTGTATTTTTTTAAGGTAGTGTTTGTATTTTTTTAAGGTAGTGTTTGTACTTTTTTATTTTTTTAAGGTAGTATTTATACTTTTTTTATTTTTTTAAGGTAGTGTTTGTACCGGTACTTTTTTTTTTTTTTAACTTTTTTTTAGGTAGACTTTGTACTTTTTTTAAGGTTGTGTTTGTTTTTGGTTTTTTTTAAGGTAGTGTTTGTACATTTTTAAGGTAGTGTTTGTATTTCTTTTAAGGTAGTGTTTGAACTTTTTTTAAGGTAGTGTTTGTACTTTTTTAATTTTTTTTAAGGTAGTGTTTGTACTTTTTTTAAGGTAGAGTTTGTACTTTTTTAAGGTCGTGTTTGTATTTTTTGTTTTTAAGGTAGTGTTTGTACTTTTTTACGGTAGTGTTTGTACTTTTTTTTAAGGTAGTGTTTGTACATTTGTTAAGGTAGTGTTAGTACTTTCCTCCACTAGATGGCAGTGAATGACCTCATATGCAGAGTATGCATCTGTGCCACCATGCCCTACCTCACAAAGATAAAGAATCCTTTAAAAAGTTCCTGGATCCAGACGGTGATTCAAAACGCCTCCAAAATTGAATCATATCTTCCTTGCCCCAGAATGGACATACCCTGAAAATGTAATCAAAATCCATCCATAGCCTTTTGAGTTATGTTGCGAACAAACAAAGTCAGATGGTAACAAACAAACAAATGCACAGTAAAACATAACCTCCTTGCTGGAGGTAAGAACAGATGTAAAATTATTATTCACATATACACGTGAGAAGTTGTTGCAAAGGGAAAATAAGTGACATAATGATGTGGAATTATCATAGATTTATGGATAATAGAGGCACCCACATGAGACAATACATAGAAAACAAAGGGAAAAAAACTACCAAATACAAAACTACCAAATACAAAATGTAAAACCCAAGGCGGATACAGTCTTTCATGGTTAAGTTGATGCATAAGTTCATTGTGCACAAAGGTAACACAGAGTGGAAAAAGACAAAATCAATGAAGTAACTGGATTGACTGAGTTCATTTAATCCAAGAAGAGTCCAAGTCATAAAACATATAGCATTAAAATCTTTTCTCTTGGCTGATGCTTCTCTCTAGTGGGTAGAAGAGGAACTACACTCCCCCACCCCCACCCCACATACCATCACAACATTTGGATCTCCGTAACAGCACACTCTCCAGTTTACACTCTGTTCTGCATATTTCAATCAGTAACTAAAACATCCCGTGCTAGTGTGTTCTTTAAGCCTGACTTGTATCCTGGTGCCATTCCCACATATTTCTTTGTTATTTTCTTACATTTATCCAGTCGGAGGAAACCTGTTATCACATGAGAACAGTGAGTATCTTTCAATAATGCAATACAAATGTGTTAGTTAAAAAGCGTGTGCAGTGTGTTTACACTATACACTAAAGGTGAACATGAAATAAAACAAATCTTTAACATAGCAGTGAATGGTGTCAGTGTGAAATGAAAAGCCTCAAACACTATAAATTGCATTTAGATTTGTTGTCTTTTCTTTGTATTTTTATATTTTTACATGTTTAGGAAGGACATATTTAGACTTTTAGAAGTGTAAAAGGTCAGTTAGTTTGGTGAAGTTAGCTATATTTGCAACATGCGTCACTTGCTGGGAATTATTTATATTGAATTAAAATTATAAAAATAAAATAAAAATATGCATAAAATAAAAATCTAATTATAATTAAGACAGGCATTTGGTATGGATTTTTTTTTTTATCATATCTTCTTCAATTGAAGTCTGATGATGTCTGTTACATCAAAACAAAGAAACATAAAGTTGGTAAGAAGTAAAGATGAAAATGTAATTAAATAAATAATTTTCTAAATTTGGGGGAGGATCATGTTTTTATAGTTGTAAATATGAAACAAAGTTAATGTTGCCATATTTCTTGACTTGTTTAGCATTATAAATCCATTGTTTTGAGACTCCAGTGGTGTAGAAAATGGCAGCACTCTGATTTATTTTGATTAATGGCTGATTAATGACTCAATTTTCTCAATCATACTGTGCATTCTCTTAATTGATAATTCATTTTTGGCGTGAATAACTTGTAAAACATTTTTAATCCTCATATCCATACCTAAGATGTTTTACAGGCAGTAAAATGACAAGTCAATAAAAACGCCCTTGCATCTAGTGCTTGGACATTATGACTGTGCAACAATCAAACAGCTCTGGGATGGGAGGAACACAGGGCAGGCAGAATGATGAGAAAGTCATTTAGTAACGGGACGGAAGTTATAAAAAATCTCCTCATCTGTATGGGAAATATAAAAGGCTGTTAAGCATTAAAGAATGCTCTTCCACATCGTCATATTCACACTCAAGCAACATCAGAAAGAAAACTCCCACACGAGGAAAAACAAAAACTGAAGCAGAGTCAGTAAGTAGCTTTTCTCTTCATCTCAGGAGGCAAAATTTTCATTTATATTTGCATTCATGCTCTTATGCGGTATGTTTTATCTTTTTTTTTTTTTTATTTAATGGGTAATCCAGAATGCACTCATACTATTGGTGAGTCTTCACGCTTTAAACAGAAATCATTTTTAATCTGACTGATAATATAAGGACAAATAACTTTCATGAACAAAATATTCTAGATGTTTTAACATTGACGGCATTTTTAGTCCTTGTCAAAAGACAGAACTAGTCTTCCAAAAGCCTAAATGACTCATGAGGATGACAGCCCTGTTGTCACAAAAAGTCAACTCGACACAAATTTTCTACAATTTTAGTGTGTTTTTCCAAAACATTGAAAAAAGGACATAACTGCTGCCTTGCTTTCACAGAACACTGATTTATTTAGATGAAGGTAGACTCCAAAACAATGTTTTTAAGATTTTAACACAGTTTTGTGGGCAGAAAATGGATTTTTTTCTCAGCTTATTTAATGTGTTATAATGATGTAAAGCATGCCATTTTACCGGAACAGCAACTGTATGAAGTAAAGGTTAATGACAACTAACTGTTTTTATTCTGTTTAATGCATGAAAGTAAGAGAAAAAGTTAAAGCAAACAATCTCAGAGTCTCATAGAAGAATAAAATTTCAAGTACATATTTGTATTAAGCAGAAATTAACACATTTCTTTCTAACATTAGTGGAAAAAAACATTTTGAACGCTATGTGACTCCTAGCTGACACATCAAAATAGTTTCCTTTATTTTTCAGAAAACTCAGAAGAGTATGTTCTTCCCTCCCACTGAAAACCAATTAAAGTAACATTGTATCACTATAGTTAGGTTTTTTGCATTAGTATTATGCTCAAAGACAAATCTTAGCTACTATGAATCTTAAAGCCCACACATGATATGACAATATCATCATAAATAAAAAACTTGGTTAAAAGTATCCGCCACCTCCCTCTCTACCATGCAGGTCTAGATCTACATTGTGTTCCTTCTTGGTTTTGGCCAAAATAAACTATTTAACCTTTTTAATTTACAGTGTATATACACTTCACTTTCTTCTAGGTTTATAAAAAAAAAAAAAAAGATAAAATGAAGTTGATGACGATACCTCTGCTTTTCAATTTGCTTCTCCACTACACAACACAGACATCAGGTAAGTATCTCAGTTTCTAAAACTCCTTTACCAATCAACTCTTTTCATATACTGCCTTTATTTCAGTTTATATCACAGCCTCACTTTAATCAACTTTTCCCCAATAAGGTGTCAAAATCGAGGCCAGTCATGTTGTTAACGCTGAGGGAATTTTAGAAACAAAGCTGGAGGAGACAGTGTCTCTGGTCTGCAAGTATGAGGAGGAGGCTGACGAGGAACTGGTCTGGAAGAGGAATGATGCTCTGGTCAGCCTAAAAGAAGAAAATAAGAAGGGTATCAGCAGAGTTTGTATCACACCCATCAGCTCTGAGGACAACAAGGTCACATTCACCTGCCACCTGGGAAAGAATTCTACAGTTAAAGACTCCGTCACCTTGAATGTCACATGTGAGTCCCGATAAAGATGAAGAAATGAATGTCAGTTATATGCTTTTTATTATAGGTGTGTTCAACACTATTGTGAAGCAATTCAAGAAGGAAAATATGTGCTGAGAGGAGGGGGGGGGGTTGTTTGTTTTTTAAATAATTTAACATTTAAAAAGGTTTTGTCATTACCTATTGCAAAATTTATACAATCAGAATTAAAATACTCTTTCCTCTAAAAAACAGAGCGATATACTTTCCTTTTTTTTACCCATTATTCTCAGAGAGATTCACAGGATTGCCATCAAACATTAATGGCTGTTTTTAGGGAAATGGAAAACCTGTTACTTAAGTCACTGATTTTTTTTTTTTCACGGACATAGAGGTAGGTAGAAAGTAATTAAATATAGCAAGTTTTTACAACAATAACAGAAAAGTCACATTAACAATATAAATGTCTGCAGAAAGCTATAACTTTATTAGTTTACTAAAAATGTTGATCTGGTTCAAGAAGCAGATATGTATTTTAATGTTAAAACCATTGTCAAAATTGTTCCAAAAGACACTGTCGATAGTATTTTCCATGTTCCTTCTTCAGATCCACCACCGTTGTCTGGATCAGAGTATGTTTCAATGGAAGAAGAGTCTTTTTTTGCTCTGCAGTGTGATATTGGGGCCAATCCACCCATCACATCTGTGACATGGCAAATGAATGGAACTGCAATAGACATATTAGCAGGTGGTTTCACAATATCCACTGGCGCCTCTACAACCAGACTAACCGCTGACAGAACTGAACAAACCCTGCATGAAACCACATATCAGTGCTCAGTTGTTTCTTCAATGTACGGAACTTACAGCAAGGTGTTTTATGTCACTGTAACAGGTCAGTTAAGATGTTTTTTGATGAATCTTATTATCACACAATTGTTTTACTGAATAATCACAGGTGATAACCTTATTTAATTTGTAGACAAGACCATGAAGTTCCCACTGATGCCCATGATAGCAGGACTGGTAGTGGTTTTCCTCACCACACTCCTTGCCATTATTTCACGTTGGAAGAAAATCACAAAGGTAGAGTGACATATAAAACACATACATGTGATACAGTTCCTAAAGTTCAAAAACATGATCCCACTAACCTGCTATGCATCATTTCTCTTTTGACAGTGCTGCAAGTGAGCCTTGGCCAAAATAATTTGACTCTACTTTATCAGAGGAGAAAAACTCTGATGATTCCTTTTCTTGTTTGTGTGGAAAATTCTGATTCAACTGTTTCTATTATTTTGTAATAAAATGCTTTTAACTTTTGAGAGATAAATTGACAAATTGTCTGCTGTGGTAATGTTTTATTTTTAACCAATGATTATGACATGAAAAGCCATTTAACTTGTAGCTAATATGGAATAAGTATTATAAAAATGACTTAATGTTTTTATATGATGTAACCAGAGTGTAAGGCTCCTTAAAGTACCATTCTATTCTATTATTTAAACCATAGAATAAACAGGTGTCTGTGTCTTAAAAAGGCCTTTGTCAAAATGTTCCTTTCGAATTCCCACATTTGCACTGAACTTTAACTCCTGAGTCAACAATAAAATGAAGGCTTGTTAAAATCATGTTATACATTTACTCTTATTGAGACAAAAGAAAACAGTCTGGCACTGTCCTTCACAAAGATCAAGGTCTAGAGGTTCATGCCAATAAAATGACACTTAACATGGCCAAATAAAACAGTGAAACATCAAATGAATTGGACAGCACGTTAAACAAAACTGCACATTTAGTGAGATAATGTTGTTAAAGCTGAGATATTTTTGTTGTTTGATGGAAAAGGGAGAGCTGACATTTAAAAAGAGGAGCAGGTGGGTCCCTTTGAAGCTGTATCCCATTTTGAGTCAGGTTCATCAGGTACTGTTCTAATGTGAGCAGAACTTAGATATCTGTAGATTAAAAAGCCCAAATATTTACTGGAAAATTCCCACAGTGAAGTGAGGATATGTAATAAATAGGCCCCCGATTGTTACTTATGTAGATGAATGAATGAATGAATGAATGAATGACTTAATTAATTAATTTGTTTATTTTTGGTTTGTTTAACAATAAAAAACCAATACAATAAACATAACAAACATAAAAACCCAAAAAAGGAATATGCTAAAACCAAAAGCTTAACACTTTGCCTATCCTTTGCACTCCATAGAAAACCCTTTTCTGATATTCCTACACTGTCATTTTCAATATTTTATATCAGTCCAAAGACAAATTGTGGGTTGACACAGCATTTGACAGTATAGTGTGCAGGCTAGTAGCGACACCTACTGGTCTAAATCTTAAATTTCTAATCCCAAACGTTGTAGCTGAAAGAAACAAAATTAATAGGTCATAATGAAATTGTAGGCCTGATGGTGCATGAAAGTTACCATAATAACAATGAGCATATTTAATGGAGTTTTCATGTGCCTCAGTAATTTATTACAGCTAATGTAAAAGGAAGAATTTGAGTAGCAACCAGAAAAAGTTTAAGGACACTTCATATTTTGATGTGGAATAGATATAATGATGAGACCTGGCATCTGTGTAAAGCGCCAAGGACGTTTTTTATGTTTCCTAGAAAATATTGGAAATGATCTTACATTATCAAAGTATTGAACTGATTTACTGATGCCCAGAACAGTCAATGATGTCCAAAACAAGTCAAGGACATATTAAGAAGTATCAGTGAGTTCATGCCTGCCTGGTAATGAAGAAATCTCTTTTTTTTTCTATGAAAAATCTGTGAATAACAATGAATAAGATATATCAAATCATGAGATGAATTCTAATCTAAAACTCCTATGGAAATGTTGGAGACAAAAATAAAATTAGAAGAGGAAAGTTACAAAGAAACAAAAACACAATAAAATGATGTCACAACCAACCATGAGTTAAGAGGATCATAGAAATTAATTTAAGTTTATAACTAAAAGATTGAGTTTAATTATTATTCATTTATTTATTTTACTTTTTATTTTATTCGGTTATTTAACGTTTACGACTAGGCGATGCGATGTCGTCATCACGCAGGCGCCTAGTCGTAAACGTAAACGTTGCGTACAGGGCGTGGTGTTGTGTTGTGTGCTGTCCACCGCCAAATTCAAACAGTGAACGAAACAATAGCAAGACACAAGGTTCTTTTTTTTCAACCGATACATTGAGGTAAGTTAATATGATTGTTCAGTTAAATATGGTTAAGAAGCGTTAAGTTATCATTTCTGGAATATGTAACGCGGTTACTTTCAGTCTAAACGACGCCATGTAACGTGTGGTCGCTAGCGTTTTTAACAGAATTGTTAACAAAAAAAAGTTCTTTTTATTGTTAGCCAATTCATTAGCACCTTATAGTCGGATTAGTATAACATAATTTCTTCATTTTTAGATCACCTCCTCTGGCTATATACGAGACAGTTGCTGTCTGCTAGAAATAAATCTGATCAAATAGCCACGGACTTTCATTAACACGATTATCAGTTTCTCTATTGTAATGGTGTGAACAGTCGTCTCTGTCCCTTGTTCGTTTTTGACCGTCACTTTTGTCATTGCTGTTACGTTTTGTTACTGTTCCTATTCTGGTATAACAACTTATCGGATCTTAAATATCCTATTAATGAATACAACATTCAAAGTTAACTCAGGGTGTGTTTCTATGTAAATGATTGTTATTATTTAGGTTTTATGCCAAAAGTCATTGTGATTAGCTGATTTGATTATTAGTGATCTTACTCAAATTGGCATCTGAGTTTTACAGAAGTATTATGTTGATTTCAGTTTGTGTCATGAGAAAGAAAAAAGTGGAAAATTGCGATTTTTTTTTTTATTTTATTTTTTTTTAATTGTTTTCATTCACTTCATGAATAATTTAAATAGTTGGCCAATGATCAGAATTGATGCTGACAGGGTGCTCAAGGAGTTAAAGACAGTGACAATAGAACACAAGGGCTGTTATTCAGCTGGGGTTCTTTGTTTGTTTGTGAAAGGTATGAGAAGCCATAATGTAGACTACTTAAAGTCCCTACTAAAAGTTATACTGCTGGGACACAAGCCTCAATGCTCTGTTTTTACTCCATTCTATCAGTTCATCATGGCATCTTCAATGATGGATGGGGTTGGTAAAGCTATGGTAGGAGTCTGGCGGGCACATACAGTCCTGGATGAGTCTGATGGACCAGACAGCTCCCCAGAAGCCCCTGATCGTTTCCGCAAGCTCCGCTCCTCATCATCACTCAACAGTTTGCGAATGTCTTTGAGGAAGCGTCTCCCACTTCGATCCATCCAGACTAACTCCCTTCCTGAAAATCCAACCTGGGAAGCTCAACAGGAACAGCCAAAACCCAGCACAGTCCGCAAACTTACCCGCAGTGCACGAAACTCTATCACTGGAGTCTATCAGGTACATGACTTGATGTGAAAAAGTCTGTCATTTAGATATCGTGTGGTATTTTTATGGTTTATCTCTTGTGTAATGCATGTGCTAATATCAACATTTATTTAAAAGTCCTAAAACTTCATGAACATCCTTTGTTATTTAAGTCAGATTTTCTAGGTATGTTACTCAAGCAGCCTGTGTATTGTTTTGTTGCTCCTTTATCATCTCCCCACCCAGAAATTTCAGAGGAACAGGGAGTTTTCACGTGAGGAATGTTTGGTTGCAACCCCAGGGCGTACATGTGATGGGGAGGAACCTGTTGTGTCAACATCTCGCACCCCAAAACGTACACCCCGCAGACCTCCAACACCCAGACGTACCCCAAGAGCAGCAGCTACACCAGGACGCACCCCAGGGTCCAGAATAAAGAAAACCCCTGAGGCAAGTGTCCGGGGGGTGAAAACTGGAGGAGGCAGAAGGCAGCTGGTCCGTATGGCTGCTTTACGGAGTCCATTTGCATCCCCCAACACTCAGAACCAGAGACTGTAAGTTAATACTTTATGTGATCCAGATGTTTACTTATAATTACTTGTCAAAACTGGCAATACTGGTAAATGGTTTTGGACTTGATGTAAGATATCTGAATATCTAACTAATTACAACATCTAAATGAGTAAATAAATTTGGTAATTTATTATTTGATCATATCATTTTTAACTCCACGGCCTTTAATAGTGTTTTATATTTGTAACTACTTCTTTAAATTGCTTCTGTTTCACATGATTTCATCCATTATATAAAAAAGTTTATTTTTCAAACTGTACCAAAAAAGAGATTTGTACTACTTGTACAAATTCAACACCCCCTGTTCTTCAGAGTAAGGAGAAAAAAGGTTTTAAGGTTTATATGTAAAGAAACATGTGCATAACGTGGCGCTTTTATGGAGCGACTCGGCAGTGCAACTGTATCAGTTGTATCTAGAATTCCTGAATGTGTTGTGATCAATAAAGTATCTATCTATGTATGTATGAACGAAGAAACCTTGACCAGCAGTTCGAGCAACAAAGGTGGAATAGACCCAAGCTGCACAATCTCTGCTCTGTGGACCTGGATAAAAAATAACATCACACACAAATATTTACTTTTTTCTGCTGCTTCTTTTACTCTGCTTTAATTTTTTCCTTCTCTGCTATTTCAGAAAATTTGACAATGATCTGGAATCTGTCTCTAGTGGATTGAGGAAACTCAAACATCTGTCCAAAGCCTTTGATGAGCTCATCGGCAGAGACGACAGGTAAGAGCCTCCCCATTCACTAAATTATTAGGATCAGTGTTACTTATAGTTCGCATTAAAATTTTGCCTTAAAGGTATGGTGGGAGATCTTGGAAAAAATGGTTCCAGCAACAACAACACAAGTGAGATTTTGAAAACATACACTCCCTCCCTCCTTCTTCAGCCCACCCCTCGAAACCACGCCTTCACGATTCATGAATACATGAACACGCACGCTGTCTCGAGCGGTCGCTGAAGTTCACGAGCATTCGCGAGAACTCGTGTCGATTAGTTAACAAGCCAAACCACAGTAGCACACTAGCATACTGTAGTTTACAGAGTAAGGTAGCTTAGCGATTAGCCAAACATGC
>JAQQZY010000007.1:20739088-20755576 GCA_030068375.1 Ostorhinchus rueppellii | reverse complement strand
TTCCGTGAGTAGTAGAGTATTATATTCTGTTTATGTTTCGAATTTCTGTTTGATGTGCAACAGCTTCCTCAAGTGGCTCTGTAGGGTAAATGAAGAATTTGAGGAATACGAAAGGCGAACGTTCAGTTTGTCCCATATCAGTTCCCGTCCAGATTGTCTCCTCCTTGTTGAAGTCGCTCCTCCCCTGTCTCTCCGGCTTTGTACCCAGAGCTGAACCACGCCGCGGCTACCTTCTCTAGGATACCGGGGGTGATAGAGATCACAAAATGGCTCTCCATGTACCCAAAGCTCCGGGCTTTGCCCAGATGTTGAAGGATGGTGCCAAGGTGAGGTGAAATCACAGTGGTGAAGCAGTTTGTTAACTTTTAAGTTTGCGATTTCTGTGCTAGCATGCTAGCAGCCTTTAGCGCTCGAGTTAGCATGTTCATTCACAGTCATGTGGGGAGAGTTCTAGAAGCAAGACAGGCCGCTTGGAGCTGCATCACCTAGAACTGATTTCATAGAGAAATTGTAATTACCTTTTTTGAGTATTTCGCTTAGTTCATAAGTACCTAACCGTAAGCTTGTAGAAATAATTCACTGTAAGAACATGTCACACCCATTTAGCCATTTGCTAACACTGCAACATCCACTGAATAAAGTGCCAGAGCTGAGGTGTGACTGTCACATCAGCTGCTGATCTGAGATGCTTCCTCCTTCTGATTTCACTCGCATTCAAAAAATGAGCCCTTTTAAACTGGAAAGAAGCGATTTGAGATATCTCGTAATAGTTATTCAGACATTGTTAGGAATATAAGTCTGATAATCATAATAGCACTTGTATGAGCCAGCTCCAGGGCAACGTTTAGGAATAGATTACAAACAAAAGATTTGCACATAAAATCCTGTAACTACATATGTGGGCAAAAATATAACCCTGACAAATATGAAGTCCTTTTTTAAATGGATGGTTATTGACAGCATTTAACAAGGCTAGAACAGAAATATTAGAGCCAACATGTATTATCTATTGTATTTTATACATATACATAGTTGTTTTTGACACTGTAACTGATTTACCAAAGGTTCTGGTCTATTGATTAAACATTATGCATTTAAATCATCCTTTAAAAATCTTCTGATTTGCTACATTAGTTTTTACTGCCGTGGACAATCAAATATAATGGATCCTTCTCATCCTGTCCAGCACTATTCAGGACTTGAAGAAGCTGTGTTCCGTAACATCAGAGCCTGCAAAGAGCTGTCTCAGACCACACGCACTGCCTATGGGCCTAATGGTAAGTCCTCTACAAGTTTTTTTGTGTGTGTGTGTGTGTGTGTGTGTGTGTGTGTGTGTGTGTGTACTTTAACCATTATTAAAATAAGTGAACATGAAACTATAAAAAAGTAATGGATACATGATTATTATTATTGTTGCCTTCTAGGTATGAATAAAATGGTCATCAACCACTTGGAGAAGCTGTTTGTCACCAATGATGCTGCAACCATTCTCAGAGAGCTTGAAGTGAGGAGACTGTGCATTTTATATTTAAGCTGTTTGAGTTTTTATACAGTGTAGATGTAATTGTAAATGTTTTTTGTTATGCAGGTGCAACATCCTGCAGCTAAAATGATTGTGATGGCATCCCACATGCAAGAACAGGAGGTCGGTGATGGTACAAACTTTGTCCTGGTGTTTGCTGGAGCTCTTCTAGAGCTGGCTGAAGAGCTGCTCAGGATGGGCCTCTCTGTGTCAGAGGTAATAAGCACTGAGATGGCACTGATGGTCAATGTGTCATGAATTTGTGACATGTAGATTCTGTAATGTTACAGCTTGTTAAAGTTTGTGATTTATTTATTCTTTGTTACTGATTTAAAATGGAAAAAGACAACAACATATTTTGTTTGTAGCTAATATCTGCATCAAACTGTAAGTTGTTTGTATTTTGACGATCTTCATTGATGCAACTTTTTACTCATGATTATCCCTAAGAAATCCTGGATTTCCACAGTGTCATCTTTTCCTCCTGCGCTGTAGGTGATTGAAGGCTATGAGAAAGCATGCAAGAAGGCTTTGGAGATCCTCCCAGACTGTGTATGTTCCTCAGCTAAGAACCTCCATGATATTAATGAGACCACAGCTCTCATTCGTACAGCAGTCATGAGTAAACAGTATGGCAATGAGGACTTCCTCGCCAACCTCATCGCTCAGGCCTGTGGTGAGTCAACAGTTAAACTGTCAAAATGCTCTTCAGGATTTCAACTATATAATAAGTTAAACAATCTATTTTCTATATCTTTTAACAAATTCATAATGGCAAACCTGAAGTATTTATGTTTTTTTGTTTTTGTTTGTACTACAGTGTCCATCTTTCCTGAATCCGGCAATTTCAATGTTGATAATGTCAGAGTGTGCAAGATTTTGGTAAGTGTTATATCTGTTGAATACATTATTCCTGCATATGTAATGATTTTTTTGCTTCAACTTTATTGTCTCTGGTGTTTTCAGGGATGTGGGGTGACTGCGTCTTCCATGCTGCACGGCATGGTTTTTAAAAAGGAAGCTGAGGGAGACATCACATCAGTTAAAGATGCCAAAATTGCAGTTTTCTCCTGCCCATTTGACTGCATGGTGACAGAAACTAAGGTAAAGGAATTATTGCATTTCTTGTATTGTTTCATAATTATCTTGATCTGTCTTAAGAAAATCTGCAGGGCTGCATAAACCCTACCTAGCAAACACTGGTGCTAGGGCATCCTGTTGACAGGCAGATGTTACAAATGGTTTTCCTTTCTCCAAAGGGCACAGTACTGATAAATAATGCAAAGGAGCTCATGGACTTCAGCAAGGGAGAGGAGGATATGATGGAGGCTCAGGTTAAGGCCATCAAGGAAGCTGGAGCCAATGTGGTGGTGACTGGAGGGAAAGTGGCTGACATGGCACTGCACTATGCCAACAAGTACAAGCTCATGGTGGTCAGGTAAGACGGAGAATCTGGTGATTAAACACAAAAAGGAGCCATCTGAGGTAGAACCAAAGGCACAGATGAGTTTCCCTTCAAAAACAGTATAAATAAATGTATTTAAACTCAAATGACTTTAAACCAGGTCTTTGCTATCACAGCACAGTGATTCTGTGATACTCAATGCATTACAAGACAGCAAATTATGATAGATCGTGTGTGTAACTGAAGATGGAGAAAATAGCCATAAAGAGCCAAAGAGCAGGAATTTTGTATTTTTTTTTTTCTTGGTTGTGATGTCTGAATTTGAATGAAACGATGTTTCTGATCTTAGTATCTGAACTTGCACACTGACCACAGTTTCTATCTCAGTATGTGCTATATGGACTTTAACACACCTATGGTAAAGAAAGGGATTAGAAAGCACTTGTGTAGCACACACATTTTTCCATTATTTGTGTGTTGCACACAGTGGAAACACTTCAGCTAATGTCTGTAACCGTATGGAACTATTTTAGGGTATTAGTTTTATCATTTAAGTGATGACTAAATGCAGAAAATTCAAGGACATATTACATTAAGGAGATGTTATGAAGTTAGTTTAGTGTTTTTAGGATAATATACTTCTTGACACAGCTGACTTTTCTTCCATCAGGCTCAACAGTAAATGGGACCTAAGGAGATTATGCAAGACTGTTGGAGCTGTAGCTCTGCCCAGGATGGTGAGTGTCAACAAATGGCTCTTTGCTGCAGGAAAATACAATAAAGACTGTGTTATAATGTATACAAATTTTGCTCTGTTGTAGACGGCACCAACTCCTGAAGAAATTGGCCACTGTAACAGTGTGTACCTGACGGAGGTGGGAGACACCCAGGTGGTGGTCTTCAAACATGGTAAAATATTGCAATCACGCTCTCAATTTAAAATTTATCAAGTCATTGTGAAGGTGAGCGCTTGTCAATCTCAAAACACAATTGGTCTGTATTGTTGAAACAGAGAAAGAAGATGGAGCCATTTCAACAGTGGTGATCAGAGGCTCCACTGACAACCTGATGGATGACATCGAGAGGGCTGTAGATGATGGAGTCAACACCTTCAAGGTTCTGGTCAGGGTAAGTAAATCGATGTCAGTCAGGTTTGTTTTCAGCAAATCATTTCACTGTTACTGAAAATATTTTAGTGTTTTTTTGCACTGTTTATAGAAAAAAGTTATATTGCAATCACTGACCATTCATCCATGTGTAGTTTTTAATGATACTATTCAATGTGTTTTTTTTGTTTTGTTTTTTGTTTAATCACTTGGATAAATAACATTTCAAATGAAATAGTATGTGTTTTAATCTCCTCTTCGATTTTGAGCAGAACCCTTTTTAATTCTTTTTACTGGATGTTGTGTGCAACATTTTCACTTGAATTTTTCTTCTTCAGGACAAGCGACTGGTGCCTGGAGCTGGAGCCACTGAGATCGAGTTGGCAAAACAGATCACATCATATGGAGAGGTATGCAGATTTCAAGTGCTGAGTGCCTAAGCCAGTGCAGACTAATTCATTGCCTTATGGTTTTGTTTTTCAGCTGAAGTGACTTTATTATACTTTCCCTCTATGTAGTCCTGCCCAGGTTTGGAACAGTATGCCATTAAAAAGTTTGCAGAAGCCTTTGAGGCGTTGCCACGAGCTCTGGCTGAGAACTCCGGTGTGAAAGCAAATGAGCTGATCTCTAAACTGTATGCTGCACATCACGAGGGACACAAAAACATGGGCTTTGACATAGAGGTGTGTATGTGTCTGTATATTCCACATTTCTGTGTGTTGTAATGCTTGACAGATCTCCATATTCTTATGTTTGAATCTTCACGACCAATGGCCTGACTATGGTGGTGTTTTTGTTTGTTTTTAGGGAGACAGCCCCACAGTGAAGGACATGCTTGAAGCTGGCATTCTGGACCCTTACCTGGTCAAACACTGGGGCATCAAACTCGCCACAAACTCTGCCATCACAGTGCTGAGAGTTGATCAGGTCAGTACGCCAACACATAATAGTGACACACACAGAGCTCCATAAGAATCAAAAGCAGACACAAATTAGAAAATGTGATCTACAGTCTCAAATGGAGGCACTTTTTAAGCCAATAGTCAGTAAGCTGATAGTGACTCACAGCTCTACATTGAAGTCTATATAATAGCAATACATTTGCTTAAATGCTCGATTTTTATGATCATATTACATTTTATGAAAAGCACATTTTGTTTTTGAAGATGGGTTACATTTTTGGAAATGTATTGGACAACTGTGAATAGTCAACATTCGTCATAAATATATTGTGAGGCAAAAATAGATTTTAGCCTCTCTTTGCTTTATAAATGTAATAAATAAACTGTAGTTAAATTACGGACAACAAAAAATTGGAAACATTTCAAAAGAGAATATCAAAAAGGTGATGTTAGTTGGCTTTTTTTTTTTTTTTTTAGTTTAATGAAAAAATCTGCGCCAAAACTGTATGTAACATTTCTGCATTTAAATATCTGAAAAATGACAAGACTTTCAAAATCTGTTTCATCCAGAACATATTTTATGCAATATATCAGAAGTCCCCCGTGACCCTAGTGAGGATAAAGTGAGTTCAGAAAATGAAATGATATCAAAAGTCTCCAACAAGGTGCAACATAAATTTGCAATATTGTTCATTATTATAATGATATTTTACTTGGTAGCCCATTAATAGTATTGTAACCTCTTCACTAATTTAACATTTTTTAATGGTCATGTCCATTTTTTGTTAGAGGTTATCATGAAAACTCTCTCCATGATCCTATGTTACTTTATGACATCTATCACTACATCTTTTTAATTATTGCATTGACAGCAGAAATCACATTCTGTGTATCAGGACTGGTTGAGCCCATAGTCTTGAGATAGTTAATGTTAGCTTGTGTGTGTATACTGTATGTGCGATCCAGATCATCATGGCTAAAGCTGCAGGGGGACCCAAAGCTCCCAAGCAGAGAGGACACTGGGACAAAGACGGCTGGGATGAAGAGCCTGATAATTTTGAAACTCATCATTAGATGGCGAACGCATAGATCCTCTCTCTGTCAGTAGGTTCCGGAATGCGTGTGTGGTTTCAACTTCAAAAACCCTGCACCAGTGTTTTCACCGGCTCATGAGACACTGATGTTTGAATCTGTTGTTTTGCCTGTCACTACTAACACCTGTGTGATACATGAGTCCACATGGAGACGTGTTAAAATAGATCGATTGAGGAGAGAATGATGCTCTTCTAAAGTGTGTTTTTAAGAAGAAATGTGCCACTCACAACAGACTTAATCACTTGATAAGTCCGAAACTGTATAAACCTGACATGGTGTGGTTGCATGCTGCATGCACACATGAACCTTTTCCTTGCAGGTGACATCAGGCAAGTACTGAATACTGCATGTAAAAATATTAAAGTACCTGAACATTTAAAGGGAACCAGTGATGAAATACCTTACTGTAGATGCTGAAGTAGCTCTACATCCTGAAGGGCATTTTCTGTCACGGTCTCTTTTATTTTTACTTGGACATTATAGTTACATTTACAATCTATAGAAGGTTTTTCCTTTAGTCAAACTCTGGATGGCCATTTAATGTTTTCATGTGCCATAATATATTTTAATCATGATGAATATTGTATAAAATATCAGCCCACAAATTGCATCTCTGCCACATTTCTCTTAGTAGATGCAGGTCCTTATGTGTTTATGCATAATTCATTACCATAAATGGCTTCTGGTATCTTCTGTGAAGATGGTGAATGGTGGTGTGTTGTTAAACCACACTGGTATTTTAGCCCAACTCTTTGTATTCTCTGTGGTTTTTAACCTGAAGGGCATTACAATGTAGTAATCTCTGGTGACCACTGAGGATATGTTGAAAGTAAATAAATAAATTTTTGCATTTCTTATGCTAAATGCTGTCTTAACTGCTTTGTTCTCGTCTCTGTGTAGATAATCCCCTGGGCCTGCCGCAGAGGCCTCAGCATGCTATATGGATCTTAGTGCTCATCTCCAGCCAAAAAAGGCTTACTGTTGTCTGTTTTTTTTTTTTTTTTTGTTTGTTTTTTTTTTTCACAGATCATCATGGCCAAACCAGCAGGGGGACCTAAACCTCCCCAGGACAGGAAAGACTTTGACGAGGATGACTGAACGTGATGGTGTCCAGCTGATGCTCCTTTAGCCCTCAATGTTCCCACTCGGATCCACAAACCCATTTTCTACTTGTTTATTTAAAGCTCAACAGTTTGGTTTATTTTGTAGAAACGGCTACTACACATTGGTTGACAAAGTGATATGTGAAAATAAAACGTTTCAATGGCACTGTTTGC
The DNA here is from genome assembly GCA_030068375.1 of Ostorhinchus rueppellii. Lineage (NCBI taxonomy): Eukaryota > Metazoa > Chordata > Actinopteri > Kurtiformes > Apogonidae > Ostorhinchus > Ostorhinchus rueppellii. Next base: position 20,748,269 of record JAQQZY010000007.1, on the reverse strand, counting down.
TTTTTATGTTCCAAGTCCCAAATAAAAGGCACTTGAGCTGTCCAAACCTTTGTATTGTATTTTTACAGTTTACACTTACAGCACTGGAGTGCAAGTAGCTACTTAGATGCACCAGTTGTCTACTTTTAGTACTTTACATCATCACTCGGCTATGTCCAGTTTGTTGTGAGCCCTTTTACCTTACTGATTTGTGGTTCTATTAGGACTCCCCTCTCACCAGTGTAATTTCTATTCAGTTGCATCTTTTTCATCCTCAGCACAATCGGCAGTCTTTGCATATCATAGCATGTACATTTACCTTTTCAAGCTTCCCTCTGGGTTTCGCTCTTAAAGGCAGTAGAAATTATGCATGTACTGATTTATTTTTAGAACAGGTGTAAGTGCAGAACAGCTATATGTGTGTGTGTATATATATATATATATATATATATATATTAATTGTAGCAGTTATGTCATTGATGGAAATTGTGTTAAATAATGACTTTAAAAATGTCAATAAATAGCAGAATTGATCACTGCTACGTTAGAGGCAGGGGCCAACAGGGGGAGCTGCACACCATCAGGTTGTTGTCCCATTGGATGGCAAAGATGTGGGCGGATTTACGCTGACGTTGCCTATACCCGGGATTAACTTGTTTTTTGTCGCCATATCTATCACATTTTGCACCCGATCTTCTGTTGCTTATCGCTAGAGTCGACTTTTAGTGAGTGTTCATCTTGTTTAACCCTTTGATTTGCTCTCGGTGCCGTGCGCGTGGTCGGAAAAGGCTGCCTCTGAGGCGCGCGATACAATGTGAGTTGTGCGGATGGAGATGAGGTTACAGCTCTGATGTCCTGTCACACAGATGGGGGCCGACGGCAGTAAAAACAGGAAGGTGAGTTTAGAGAAACTCCTGGTTGCTGAGGTGTGACGCACGATGGGGGGGGTGTCCCCGTTTCCATGGCGATTTGCCTCCCGAAATCTCCCAGCACTGAGTCCGGTACCAATCATCACGTTGGGACCTGTAAACAGAAGTAAATGATACAACAAATCCAGATCCAGTATACTGTATGTACCACTAGAATGTCTTACTGTGCTTTCATGCAAGTACTTTAAACGCACTATTGCCTCATTTAAGATATGGAAGTTTTTCTATTTTACATCTGTGTTGGGGGGAAAAATAACATCTCGCAAGGATCAAGCAATGTCCACTTCAAATCGTCGTGTTCTGTCAGTTGCCAGGCGGATGTTGGCAGTTGCTATTTCAGTTGAGTGACATAGATGTGTCCCTGAATTAGACTCGGATGATAATAACATCTTGCATGGCTGATTACACGCATCTTGCACCACAGAGCATCAGATCTACCGTGCAGCCCAGCAGGGGAAGGGGAGTGGAGGGAGGGGGGGTCTGTGTAACCCGTGCGACCCAGTGACTCTGGCCTGCATGAACACCCATGTTTTTCTGCAGTAAAATGCCCTTTTATCACCAGAAAAATTTGGGACCTGACCCATTTTTATGTCTTGGCATTAGAGCTGTTTCCCTTAACAGATATAAAATGATGGATCTAATTTACACTACACTACACATCCTGCTATTAGTTTATGGAACAGTTGTTCTGCAGCAGATACAAAACAATTAATTCAATTAATAATCAATCAATGACCACCTCAGTCTTTGGTGCACACAGTTAAATATAATTCCAATCCAACTTTCAAATAACCACAGTGGATGAAAGTGCTGCACAGAAAACTAGAAACACAATACAAATTAATAAAAGCATTAAAAAATAATTAAAATCAAATCAATAAAACAAGCTGAAATATAAAACAGAACAAAATATCATCATTGGACGAGTTAAAAGGCCAAGGAGAACAATAATTCACTAAAGAGTTGCCTCTATAGATCGTGTAGATACAATCCATCCTAAATAATGACACCAGGTGATTGTGGTAAATATAGGAATCCTGCAGCTAAAATAAACAGGCATGTTGATAAATTAGTGCATATCTGATGTATTCTAAACATTTCCACATGGATCCAACAGGAAATGTCTGTGTGCACTGAGCAACTCTTCAGTGTGTGGTTATTAAGCAATGCTGAAGCAACTTTTCTTGGTTAAATAGTAATAAATAATTCTTTTGTGCTACTTGACTTATATCAGCACTGTTGGCTCATAGTTGTTTTTGGCCATGAACTTCCAAAAGGTCAACTAAAACATGAATGTTGCTTTTTGTACAGCACGCCTGCCTCAGTAAGTGTTGACATTTGGACTTATGTAAAACCTGTCCCAAAAGCATCTACAATAAAGCGGGGTTTTGTACACTGTCCTCAAGTTATCAGTATTTTCCAGGGGTTGGTTTGAATGTGCAAAACAGTGACAGTGGTGGGTTATTCTACAGCACATTCTGATTTTTAAAATGGAAATAGGGCTGCAATTAGTGATCATTTACTTTGTTGATTAATTGTCAAACTTATTTTGTGTTCTATAATTTTTTTTTTTAAGTGTTTTCCAAAGGCCAAGATGATGATACATATTGTGTTTGGTTTCCAACAAAACAATCTTGAATTTACTGCAAAAGAAGAGTACAGAAATTAGAAAGTATTTAATAATTAAGCCTCAAAGACCCCAACAGCTGCCAATAATGAAAAGCATCTACCAGTCTAAAATGTTTAATAACTTTAGAACCGATAAATCTATCAATACATATAAATAATTCAGGTGAAATGTAGTTTCTCAGCTTTTCACCGTCGTCAGATATGACCCATTTAGATGTTCAGAGGCTCCATAGTGAACATGGAAACACTGTCCTCCTCTGTAACATTCATTCACCAGTAATTGCCATGTACTTTGATGAATAATGGTGGTTGTGGACGGTTGTTTTCATGTTAGTTAATTATATATTTTTGCTGGAAAAAAATCACATTTTCTTCAGTTTTCTGTATTTTGATATAATAACCTTTGAATTAACTCAGAGCTTTTATGATCAGCTGCTTGATCAGTAAATTAAATATAGAAAAACACCTCATTTTCACAAAAAATGCAGAATATAATAAAATGTATGGTGACAAATCACTTATAAAACTTTGGATATAAAGAAAAAAATATTTATTCTTGGTGTTTTAGAGTTAATCATTAATTATGAAGCTGAAATCAAAGAGTTTTTGCATTTATTACTCAAACTGACTAACATCAAAATAAACACAGATTAATATTTGTGATGTACAGTTTTTCCTGATGAAATATCTTTGTAGATCTAATGATTCAGAGTAATACTACTCTCTGTTGGGGTCTCTGCTGCAGAGGCCTGCTGAGGAGCAGGAGGATGAGCACTTTTCATCAGGATGGCGTGGATTCCTGTCCAGCATGGGTCTGTCTCTGCCTGCCGGCCTCTGCCGCCTGGCCCCACCTGCCCTACGCCTGGGGCAGCGTCGAATGCTCCAAGGCAAGCCCCCAGACATCCCAGAGCATGTCCTGAGGTTGGCAGGTGTTGGCCCGGACAAGCTGAGAGCAGAGTGGAGCCTCCCAGGGTTCATTTCCATGTTCCTACCCGAATTCCCCCACAGAACTGTGCCTGGACACGAACACTTTCAGGTAGACCAACACGGAACACGTTCTAATCTTCTAAGACACTTTTACCTCTGCCTTGTCCACTGATATGTGTTTGATGTTGTCTTTTAATTGCTGACATTTTTTGTTCTTCTAACTGTGGTTGAATCAGGTTTTGGGTTACATCGCCAAAGGTTCATTTGGACCCATTCTTAAAGTGAAGGATAAAGCCAAACAGAGAACATATGCTGTTAAAGTGAGTTATTTGATTGTATCATGAGTCAATTCTGTGATAAAACCAGTGAGTAAAGTTTGATTTTTATGTTGACTAATGTGTTGCATACACACAATGTTAGTTGTTAACCAGTGAAATTTCTAAAGAATCTTTAGTCATAATTGACACTTCTGTTATTTTTTCATGTGTATTCCCCTGTTACCTTGCAGATCAGTGTAGTTAAATTCTCAATATTCTTTTTATTGTTCATCAGGTTATACCTAAATCAGAGATTCTGAGACTTGGCGTACTGGAGCAGTCAAAAGAAGAAGTTATAGTCCAGGTGGGTAACTCAGAGCAGGATCCAAAGAAACTATGAACTACTCAAAAATCATAGGTATGAAAATAAATGATCTTTTGCAGTGTACATTAATTCAGTATACGTGTTTGAAATGGCACGACAGGGAATGTAACACCAAAATTCATCAACCATTTTAAGGCTCCTCAGCCCCTTAGCCAAAAAAAAATCCATATTAGCCAACTATATTGCTGACTTATTTAGTCAAAATTCACAATTAAATGTAAAATTAAAGTATAACATAGCATGATCACGTTTGCTGTGTACTAATCTATATGTTTTTATGACACCAAATGTACTTACATATTGGAACAAGCATAAAAAATATATTGACAATTACAAATATACTGCAGGCCACAGAAATAAAGATAATAAGAATAGTTTGTCTTAAAGTAGGTGTTTTAATATTTGTTCTTTCATGTATTACTTTAGATTTTAACTACGACTATGAATCAAAGATTTAAGAGTAGTGAAGTGACCCTCTCTTTAATCATTGGTCCAAATTGAAAGCTTTCAGGTTGACCTCTGACCTTTGCCTACAGCGTCAGGTTCGCCACCCATTTGTCCATGACCTCCAGGACTGCTGGCAGACACAGCGCCACATCTACATTAGTGAGTCAGACAGAGACTAGTGACCCGATCCAACCCGAACCCACTATCCAAAAACCCTCACTCCACCTTCTCTCACCTTAATACCGGTGACACTGGTGACACCACAACATCCCAGCCCAACACTTATGTCAAATAAGCAATGGATAAGTGAAGAAAGTAAAGTGTTGGGTCCTGTTTGCCTGAATATTAAATACATATATACAAACTTTTCCAAACTCCCTGAACCTTGCAGCCCCACCCCAGCCTATCACCGTCTGTGCATCCTTTAGCTGCTTCTCCCATCCTCCTCTTCTCCAGAGCTTTTACCCTTTTTCTCCAAATCAGTCACTGACTCAGAAAGTGTGACCCAATTTGTTTGCTTCCCCACCCCCTGTGAAAAGAGAATGAGTTAGCCCGGGGTCCAGATGTTGAACGCTGCAGCAGCTCAACAAGACTGCATGTGTCAAATACAAAAGAGAGGATGATGCTGCTCATGTAAACAGTGGATCATCAGTGATTCACATCCTTGAAGACATAAAGCCTCTGTTCACACCCGTGTACCTCTGCACACACAGATACAATCATGTAGTGAAGATAGCTTTCCACTGTCCTCACTTCTAGATGGCACTTTCCTAACCTGATTTCCAGCACCATGTCCCACAGACCTTTACAAGCCCTCACTCCTCATATTACATGACTGAAGTGTGTTTTAATGTTATTTCCTCATCTACAGTGTGCGACTACTGCAGCACTGGAGACCTCTACACCTACTGGCAGTTGAACGGCCAGTTTTCAGAGGATACAGTACGAGTGTTTGCAGCAGAACTGGGATGTGCCCTGGGTGAGTAAACTGTAAGGATAGGAAGTTCAGACCTCGTGAGAATCATTACATTCTTCTGCAAAATGCCTTTATTAGGTCAGAGTTAGTTGACAGAGATAAATTGTGTAAAAAAAAAAAAAAAGATGTTAATTATAAGACTAGCATAATTAAAATGAGATGAGCTCACAAAGGGAATTTCCACAGAGGCAAAGCACAGTTCATTCACAATTTGACACACAGGATATCAAATTCTGTTGTTTAGTTTTCATACTTATTTTTTTTTTTTTGCACTTTATTAGGATTCCTTCATGACTTTGGGATCATCCACAGAGATGTGAAGGTAAGAGAGGAAGCAAATTGTCAGCTTTTGTTTGATTTAAAATTATAATGAATGCTGGCAAAAGGGAGTTTAACTGAATAATTTTATCATAATATAAGAATTGAACAATATGAGATTGTGAATAAATAAGTAAAATTCAGATTAAATAAGAAACATCCTACTGAGGGATGACTATTCTGCTATTAACAGATACTTAAGTATGATATTATGTAAGCAATATTTTTCAAACTACTGAAAATAAAGGCTAACCTAGTTTTTTCACTTTATCAAAATCTTTCTCTTCTTTCATAGATGGAGAATATCCTGTTGACAGATAATGGTGAGTAAGTCTCATCCCCAGCAGAGAGCAGCACAGCTCTGTTCTCCAGAACCTTCCAGAGGACTTCCAGTGTGTGTGCACAGCTGCCAGTCAATATACATTAATGGAAACACTACATCTGTTGGCACAACAGGGAACAGCCTTTGAATCCAATTCCATTTATTATGGAGATGAGATTGTGATTAAATCATTTATTTATTCAAGTATAAATAACATATGCACCAGCTGTAACAACATACTGTACAAACAGGGAAATAAAATCACATGCTCATAGTAATGGATGAAAATGGTCTCTTCAAGGACACCTCCGCTTAGCTGATTTTGGTTTGTCCCGTCGCCTGGAGAGAGGAGCAAGAGCCTTCACTATTTGTGGAACCATCCAATATATGGGTGAGAAATACACTGCATCACTGCCATTGCATTGCAGAAATGTGACATTTTAAGTGTGCATAACTTATTGGGATATCAAGTAAGGGCTGTGCTGAAACGCAGTAAATCTAGTGTCATAAAAATGTTCCGTCTCCTCTGCAGCTCCTGAGGTACTCAGTGGTGGACCTTATAACCATGCAGCCGATTGGTGGTCTTTGGGAATCCTACTGTTCTCATTGGTTACTGGGAAGGTGAGATCCTGTAGTGGGCAGTGTTGTGGTCATGATGCGTAAGTGAACGTGTTCGAATGCACCCAACAGGCTTTTATGGCGTCATCCACAGCTCACAGTTACTCTTTCAGTGACATGACTAAAAATCAAATTAGATGAAACTGCAGTTTTGTGTGTATTCCTGAATTATTTTAATTATTTTTAAAATAATTTTTAATTAACTTTCTCCATCTCTTCATAGTTCCCTGTGCCTCCAGAACCAGACCACTGCAGTATGCTACGAAAAGTGAGGAGTTTTCCTTATGAAATTCCTCTCAACTTCAGCCCCCCTCTGGCCTTGCTGATCACTGAGGTAACTGTTAAAAATAAAATCATGTTACCATAAAACATTAGCTTCTTTGTTGTCATAATATGACCCACAGCCGTCTCTCTTTCCAGTTGCTCTGCAAGAATCCCACTCGCAGACTGAAGACTCTTGATCGATTCAAACGTCAAACCTTCTTCCATGGAATAACTTTTGACCTCACTCTGCTGCAGCGCCAGCCAGTGCAGGTAACTGATGGATGTCAAATGATCCAGTGAACGTCTGTGGAGTGGCGGTCAGAAATGTCTTTTTTTTAGATGGCCATATTGACTTGGATAAGCAAACGTCCACACATTGGACAATGGAAATGAAACATAAAGTTTGGGTTTGGGTGCAGAACAGTTCACATGCTTGTTCAAAACCTGTGGCTTGATGTTGTATTTCTTACTTTTGTGATTCACTCATGGCACATTAGCGCACTTGTGACAAACCATAATGCTGCTTCTTTGTTCACTTATTTTGGGTCATTATTAGGGATACACACAATTAATTGGTTGATTAAAGCTGTAAACTGAGTCGACATATTTTTAAAGAGACAACTAAATATAATTATGGATAGGTGGAGATTTATATTTTAATTTATCATTATTATTATTATTGTTATTTTAGTTCGAGTGTAGAGATGCTGTTAAGAAATTGCCTAGTCAACGAATTGACTTTAATTCTTCTCAGTCTTAAAAAGCAATGAAATCTATGGTTACTTTGTTTTCCTGTGAGGACATAAGGATGGTCTATAGTAGTAGATGAACATAGGCTCATCATGTAAACATACTTGAAGTGACTTTTCCTCACTATGACCACACAGGTGATACTAGAGCTGAGGGAGAGACCAGACCGAGCTGCTAAAGCTCGACGAGGCCTCACATTGTCTCTGCAGCCCCTCAAGGGCTTCGACTACGATGCGCTGCTCAGCCCCCCTGCCACACCAGACACAATACTGGAAACCAACACAAGTCGCACAGTTGTACCACTGCCTGGCCCAGCACTCACACTGCAGCCTGCTCAGGAAAAAGGTCTACGCAGAGAAGTGTTTGTGTGATGGACTTTGAGTTTACTTATGGGTTGCTAATGCACAAAAAGTAACAGCCTACATGTATGTTTCTGCACACTTATTCACACTTACACAGAGCTCTGATACGCCTTGTAAGATAAGATGTCTGATAAAAGCCAAAATACTTGATGATAATTTAATTGGATCTATGGTTTAGAAGATAATAAGTTATTTGAGTCTTTAACTCAGCACTGCCCCGTCTTTAGTGTTTTTGTACTATGCTGAACAAAATTAGTTTTGTCTATTTGCCTTCCTCAAGCGCTTTTTCACATTCTCTCATGTCTGTTTGCTCACAGTTGTGCAAGAAATCTTGCACCCTTTACCATCTACTTTATGTTTTTCAGTGATTGGTCATGGTTGCCCTTTTATACAAAATGTATGAACACTATCAGGTAAAGACATTGCACAGGTTTTTGTGGACCAAAAAAATGTCTTTGTGTTTTTGTAGATATCTGAACACAACCCTTTAATGGATGGTTTTGCTTTGTTCTCTTAATTAATTTAGGAAACAGTTATAACTAAAGTGTTAGGAAGGACCTCCTTGTTTCAGTTCCCAAGTCTTTCAGTTGTGGTCATTACTTTGAAGCCTGTTCCTGTTGCTGTTCTTGTGGTGATGCAGTCTTTCCCAAGTTTGGCCTTTGCTGCACAAAATGTAAACCTGAAAAATCTTTTTCCTTTGACTTTCCTGTATAAAAATCATGGAGGAATAGCAACATCAAATCCACATTATTTGCCTTCATTGTCTGCTTCACTTTTTATTATCATTTATGACCTACAACTCAGAGGAACACTCAATGATTTGCTTAACCTGGACTTGTTTTCGATATCACCACAGCTCTTTGCTGTATACATTTGATCTGTGGCTACAAAGATTGAGAGAACATGTTTGTTTACTTCCATTTAATATTTTGATAGATTCAGGGCTTTTTTAATTGTCCAAACTACTAATCACCCCTTCATGTACTTACCTAATAATCAGATTATTTTATGATTTTGT
>JAQQZY010000007.1:20701627-20719198 GCA_030068375.1 Ostorhinchus rueppellii | reverse complement strand
TTTTCTAGGTAAAAAGGACAAATGTCCCCTCTCTGGTACTTCTAGTGTTAAATGTACATCACTTTGCATTTCAAACTGGTCAAATAAAATTACACAAAAACAGGATGAAATTAAAAAAACAAAAACTGAAATAGATCTGGGTGATGAGGCTAAAAAAAATTAAGTCTTGACACCCCCCCCCCCCCCCACACACACACACACACACACACACACATTAACTGAAAACACATTATTTAAAAATGCTTATTTACTAAAAAAAAATATGTGCCATACATGACCGGAGAAACACATTCACAATTAATATGATGCAAGAAGCAAACAGGTTGTAATTTGAATTTTCAGACATTTTTTCATGATTTAGGCAATTTAAGAAAGCAAAACCTTGATTAATAGAATTAAATATGTTGCCTAGCCCTAGTCTTGAAATGCTATGATAGCTTGGATTGTTCAGAGGAAAAGTGATTTATTTGGAGATGTAGCTTCATGGAATATAAGTATGTACTGCTTGTGTTGAAATATGAACACTTGTAATTCCTAACAACCTCGTCACCATGTCCTCAGTAAGGAGGGGGATTCTCAGGGCTGCTTTTCTTTATTTGTTTATTTATTTTCCTATTCTGTTGGTTCAGTGGGGAACAATACAGATTATGAAAGTATACAACATGGGTGAGAAATCAGAAAGAAGCCAGTACTTGTGAATATTTTGTGCAAGTAGCAGACAATGAATAAATACAACTTTTCTAACAAATGAACCCTGTAAATTGAATGTAAAGGTTCTGAGAAATGCTTCAAAACAGATTGGAAAAGTGTGGTGTAAAAAACAAAGTCATGAGTTCAGCCCAAGGACTATAGTTTTGAAGGCAATAGATGGTAGTCAGCGTATAGTTCAGTATTTATATTATTTCATTTCTGTTTTCTCACAGAATTATGGTGTGGGCATCAAAAGTTTTAAATAAACATGCTGTTTTTACAATGAAGTTTAAAAAATCTAAAAAAAAAAAAATCCAACAGTTTCATGTTGAGCTCAACTGTTTCCACCATGTGTAGAAATGTGTGTACATAATTTAGAAATTATGTATATTTATTTCAGTTATTTCCTTTTATTAATTTTCCTCTTAAACTTGAAGCACCTTTTTCTTAATATGATATGTCTTTCATATAATGCAAAATAAGAAATTATTATTATTATTATTGTTATTATTATTATATTTAACTTTGCGTGTTTAGCGCGAGACTTTCACTTCCTTTTTATTCAACAGAGGGCGGAAACACATCAGATCTGCACCCGAAGAAGAAATCCACCACCGAAGAAGAGGACAGTATAATCGTTCACGAGTCCCTCACGGTTAATATATGCTAGCTATACTTATGTTTGATATTAATTGTCAACTCTTTTAGTATCTAATCGTAAACATTTTTTCGGAATTCTTAAAACTGTTTAATAGCGCCCTTCATTTAGGTTAGTCGATTAAAAGCAGGTTTATTTGTTTGAAACCGTTTTTTAGCCCGCTTGCTAACTTGACGCTAGCTAACGCTTTGTCCTCGCTGCGAGTGTCGTCGCTAACATGTCTGGAGGAATCGTTCGAGGACCATCGGGGAGTAACGACTGTCGGATATACGTGGGGAATCTTCCTCCAGATATTCGGTCAAAGGACGTAGAAGATCTGTTCTACAAATATGGAGTCATTCGTGATATCGATTTGAAAAACCGAAGAGGAGGACCACCATTTGCCTTTGTTCAGTTCGAGGATCCGAGGTGAGCTGCAGTAATGCCTCAACGTTATCCCTCCCTCCTAACACAGATATGTGTCCATGTCAAAATGAGTACTAATTTAAAGAACATAGCCGTTATTTTATTTTGGTTTTTTTGCCTCAGTGCACCACACGAATATAAAACCTTTAATCCAAGGTACATATATACACATTATCCATTGTAATACATCACCAGCCCGTTTAATAATTCAACCCAACCACATTTAGCTATCAGTTTTTGGTGTTTTTTTTTCTTAAAATCATGAAATATAACATGTTTACTCTGATGTAACCGTAAATATTTTAACACAAATATCTAAATAGTCCATAATGTCCACTTTGCCTTCGTGCATTCTCATAATTTGTGTAATATTACGTTTGTGTTGATTTATTCTGTGATTATCGTTATTCATTTATGAATGAAAACTCTACAGGAGGCCCCGGTAGTATTTTTGTAGTTCGGGTGTGATATGGATCTTTTACGTTTTTATATTTGTCGTTATGAACAGAATGTTTTGTAGGCAGTGGCCCGCCTTATTGAAGGACTATTCTTTTCTGTAAAACTTGCGCTGATTGTTAGTCACGTGTTGACCCACGCCTTTTGTGCTGTAACTTAAATATGTGAGAGTAGTGTATAATGAATACATTTAAGTCAATTAGTATTTAATATGTCCTTTAATTTATTCTAAACTGTTATATACAGTACTTTCCAGAAGAGTGAGGTCACCTACCTTTATCTTATCTTTTTCTATTTCTGCAGCTTTCCTTGTAAATAGGAAACAAGCTATTGCTTCAGCCTTCGCCTTTTCGCCTATACTTAATCTAGAAATCCAAATTGTATGTATAGGTTATATTATGTTCTGTTAAATGGATTAATAAATTATTACTACTACTACTACAGCTTTGTTTTTACAAGTTGAAATGAGCATAAATATTAGAGGTTGAATGATATAGGTGTTTTTAAGATTGATGCCAATTTTTTATTTTTTTTGCCAACCGATGGCCGATATCCACAGCCGATTTTGAATTTTTTTTTAAAGCACATTGACGGTAAAATACAACTGAAACACACAGATAATTAGGATTTTAATGCAGCAATATAAATTAAATTATTAATACATGTACACATAGTACTCTTAACATTTATTGAACTTTAAGTGCTGCCCACACAGGTGCTTGATCAAATGTCTTATAAAATTTTTACTACTGATAAATATCAGCTTACAAAAAAAAATAAAATTTAAGGCTGATATTGAAAAAAAGTCAGTATACTGGCTGATATATTTGTCTACCTCTTAGAAATATTAATGATCTATGACAAGAAAAGAGAATGGCAACTTTCATTCTCTTATCTTCTGTTACAACAAGAAAATACAGATATTCACAGCACAGCTCTAAAGGACACACAAAAACTGAACTCAATGGGTGGTAATGGTTAAGGTGACAATTTAGTTTGGACCCTCCCAGAAGCAGCATGTGTGGCTTAAAACCTCAGACCATTAATGCAATAAATCTCATTGCTGAAAAAAAAGTTGCAAAAACGCATTAAATATAAAAGAGGTCATACTAAATACTAGCACTTTGGTTTATAGACGCTGTGGGGGGGGGGGGGGGGGGGGGGGGGGGGGGGGGGGGGGGGGGGGGGGGCGGTTCCCCCCCCCCCCCCCCGAAATTGTTTTTACTGCTGAATATATATATCTGGTATATCCAAATTGTATTTTAATAGAGAGACAGAGAAATACATATGTGTGGTCAGTATAACTTTACTAAATCAGCAAACCTTATGTTGGCCTAGGGTTTTTGCACAGTACTAAGGAATTGCGGTCTGTCAGCCTGTCGCACTAACACTGCAAACTTTAAGCAAGTTCACCTAGATGCACTTTCTTTGTAGCTGTGTTGCTTTAAGCTGAAGTTGCAAAATAGCCAGTTTAAATCCAAAAGGAATAAGGTACTTGATCGACACCAACAGTGGATATAAAGTTTAGAGGTCATAAAGGTTGATGTGATTGAAGCGGGAAAAAGATAGTATCACACCTCTCCCTCTTATCCTCATCTTATCCTCAAATATATAACATGCAATGTGTGGCTTTATTAGAGCTAAATAATTGTTAAACTGAAAACGGTAATTAATTAAAAAAAAAACAAACATAAATAGGTCTGATTCATTGGTTTTGGAGTTATCTTACCTCAGTATTTTTGAGTAGAGCCTCTTAGCTTGGAACATGTTGACTTGGCCATGTTTACCTATGTTGATTTGCAAAAATATTCAGATCAGTCAAATTGCAGGGCGTCGTCTTTGAACAGTAACCCTCAGGGTGCTTTACAATTTCCTTCAGGTCTGGGCTCTGTATTTATGTCAACAGTTTTCTATAAATTCTGGTTTCTGTCATTTGTCAGCAGATTCAAAGTGGGAAATTAATTTCTTTGGCTTTCTTAGGGATGCTGAGGATGCTGTGTATGCACGTGATGGTTACGACTATGATGGCTACCGACTGCGCGTTGAGTTTCCTCGAAGTGGAAGGGGTGGCGGCGGTGGAGGTGGTGGTGGTGGAGGAGCATCAGGACCTCCAAGGGGAAGGTTTGGTCCACCATCCCGACGTTCTGAGTACAGGGTTGTGGTGTCAGGTAGGTGACAAGTTCCACTGGCTGTAGGTGGTCCTTTTATGTGAATTATCAAAAATGATTGTGATGTCACTCTTCTTTCTTCCAGGTCTTCCCCCCAGTGGAAGCTGGCAGGACCTGAAGGATCACATGCGAGAGGCAGGTGATGTATGTTATGCTGATGTTTATCGTGATGGCACTGGAGTGGTGGAGTTTGTGCGCAAAGAAGACATGACATACGCTGTCCGCAAGTTGGACAACACCAAATTTCGTTCTCATGAGGTAGGTAAAAAAAAAGTTACATTCACAGGATAATTATACAGAGGAGCACTTTGAAAATGAAGTGTGTAATCAAGAAAAGTAAGGTGGATGTAAACCCTGGGTAGTATGTCAAGGTTACAACTCTATATGTTAATTTGCTGTGCCATTTTTACCACTTCTAATTAAAAGGCTTCCAAATATAGCATAATGAAGCCACATTGTAGGATGTTTGGTAAGTGACCTGCAGCTGATGGAGATGGATCCCAAAAATCAGTGTGTAGATGTTTTATTATATCTTTATTTATATTTTGAACTTTTTTTGTTTTTAACCATATGACCTAAGTTGTTGGCCTATTTGAGTTTCTCATGTAATATTAATCGTCACATGGGGTTATATGTTCCGTGTGCTCATAGGGAGAGACTGCCTACATTCGTGTGAAGACGGATGGACCCAGTAGCCCCAGCTACGGCCGTTCCCGCTCTCGCAGCCGGAGCCGTAGTCGAAGTCGCAGCCGGAGCCGCAGCCGCAGCAGGAGCAAGAGCGGTTCGCGCAGCTACTCACCCCGTCGCGGCAGAGGATCTCCCAATTACTCTCCCCGCCGCTCCCGTTCCCGCTCTCGCACCTAGATTTGCCAGACCTCATGACGAATGGTGGACCTCAGAGCTCCGGTCTTGACATCACTTCTCTGCCGTCACCACGGACCATGTGACCACGTTACAGTTAACACTGTGTTGTTTTGTCTTTTTCTCTTACTTTTTGTTGCAGTTTTCTTTTTAGTTTTATCTTCTTCTTTATTTTTTTCTCCTTTACCCAAGCATATTTTCTGCTAACCATTTCTCCTTCCTCACACCTCAGACCCCTTTCTCCGCTGTTTCTCTTCCTTGTATGCTTTGTTTTGTTTGAGGAGGGTTTATTTCATGGCAGTGGCTACTGCCACAATATTGTGGCATGAAATATGGATTTGTTTATTGCCACAGATCCAATCACATGTTAGCATTTGTACTAGTGCCAATCATGGATACTGTTCCATGAACTCATTAGCCTCTATTTGCCACAGTACTGTGGCGATACATGGCGTATACTTGTCCATTTTGCTACCACAGTACTGTGACAATTGATGGAAGAAATGACAAATTAGTGATAGTATAGAATAGGAATTATTGTTGTAAATGCTCTATATGTTGTTTTATGGTGTTCTTTGCTCTGTGCAGTCAGTGAGGCTGGAGAAGGTGAGGGAGTGTGACTTCTCAGTTCTGTCTCAGATCAGTGTATTGAGTGCTGTATTCCAAATTGTGCACTCTGAATGTTGTCCCAGTGGCTGATTTATAGCAATGTTAGATTTACTTACCAGCACCCTTGGTGCGGTTGACCCGGCCCCACACCCAAAACCATCCCACACACACACTTGAAAATCTGTAGAAAAAAAAGTGACTTCTGTCAGTTATCGAAACTGAGTCTTCACAATCCAAAACTTAACTATCTGAGCTAAGTCTCTGTTGCTTGACAAACCGACCTCTTTGTGATCTGATTGCCTTGGTACTTTTTGGGATGTAACAAGTTACCAGTCTAGACATGATATAACAAGGGTGTTGACTGGCTCTGTGCTAATAGACAAACCAATATTTCATGCCACAGTACTGTCAGTAGCCACTTTGTTATTTTATACATTTCTTAAGCATATACTACTGTACTTTGACCTTCTTGTGTGTCTCTCTGCACAGTTCAGAGGAACAGAATAGGATGGGAACAGAGGAAACAGTTCATTTTAGGATAAACAGGAGGAGGAGTCAAATATAGCACCAATGGTATGATGGCTGTGCCTTGTCAACTGTGAACTCTGTATTATAGGGCTCTTCAGTCATTTTATCCTGGCCCATGCACTCAATAATAGTGCTATTGTAATATCCAAAGTTGATCTTTTTTTTTCTTTCTTTTTTTTTCTTAATTCATTGTAGATGGTGTCCCCAATATTTCTCACAGTAAACTCCCTCCTAGATGCATTGACTGACAAATATATATTTAATAATTTGTGAAGGTGTGATTCTAACTTGCCTCCTTCTCTTTGGTTTTACTGGTATTCTAAAGGTTTGGACTTGGCTCTTTGTCTCCCCATTTCGGAGCTGGATTAGGATTAGGCATCAGGATGGATACATGGAGCAGGAGCACAGGATCATTTTTCCCGGGAGAGGATCCCGAGCCCTGTCCGCATATCCCCACAAACTGGAAACAATATACAAAAATATCCTCAGTCAATTGGCTTCACATTTTTTCTTTTTAAATATTCCAAAACAATTTTTGTCATATTTTGCATAGGACCCAGAGACAATTACAGATGTTGTACTGGTGATTTTATTATTTTTCAGAATTTTTTTGTTTTCCTTTTTTTTTTTTTTTTTTTTTCCCCTTTTTTTTTTTTTTTTTTTTTTTTTTTAAACTTAAAAAAAGAAGAGCAAAATCTTGGATCAAAACCAGGAGGAGGGCTGGGAGGTGCAGGACGGATCCTCACGCGTAAGGAGAGTGGTAAATAGGGGGAACCTTTAATAGTGGAGGAGGGAGGGGAAGAGGGAGGACCGGAAGGCAACAAGGGAATGTGACTTCAGTTTGGTTTGTATGTTTTTCTTAGGTCAGTCTCTTGCTGAAGAAAATGAGTTCTAAAATTCTCCAGTATATTACAGCTTTATTCTTTTAAATAAACATTTCTAATAAAAATGTCTGTAAAATCAAATCAACTGTTGTGCTTTTTTCCCCCCAGGGTCATAAGTTGAAAAGGGATGGACCCCCCCAAAAAATTAAATATTACTACACTTACGTACACTTACTACACTACTACTGCTGCTCTTCTGTTTTACTACAGAAAAAATATTGTACTTTGTTTTATGCCATGATTTTTCAGCCTTTTCCTTTTTGGTACTGATTTTGAATGTGATAAAATGAAACTGTTTGGGGGGGTTCTCCACTTTAAGTTAAACCCTCTTGGAGTAACTGTAAAATCCAATGTTGTATCTGAACCACCCAATAGCTGCTGAAATGAGCTCATTCTTAACCATCTACTAAACTTAACACTTTTATGTCAATGCAGCAGTAATGTGTAACCAAAAACAGTGACAAGGGACAGTTTACAAGTGAGTAAGGTTACTTTTCACACAAGTACGTTTTGTGGTGGAGTATTGGTACTTGGGCCTGAACATTTTTCCACAGAGAGAAGCAGAAAGGTAAACAAATTGATGCCGAGGGTTTGAAGTCGCAACTGTAGCCTTGACGTGTCCTACAACGTCATGACGTTTATGGCGGGGCTGTTTGTGATTGGTGGAAACTTCCTCCACTGGGTAATAGGAGAATGTGCTGATAGATCTGTCTATGCGAACGCACCCTTTACTAAGTATCTGTTAAATTAGTTTTACTAGAAGAATAACTAATATATCTGCATTACTGGAAGTCAAACTGTCGTTTGTCTGTGTTTTAAACGTTCGTCAGCTATAAGGTAACATCGTTTCGGTTGGTACTAGCTAGCTGTCACCTTTGTTTTTCCGCTAGCCTTAACATGTCTGGTGGTGGAGGTGTCATTCGAGGACCAGCGGGGAGTAACGACTGTCGGATATACGTGGGGAATCTCCCTCCTGACATCCGCACGAAAGACGTTGAGGACGTGTTTTATAAATACGGGATCATTCGGGACATTGATCTGAAAAACAGAAGAGGAGGTCCACCATTTGCCTTCGTTGAATTTGAGGATCCCAGGTGAGAGTCTTTGCGTAAACCATAACAAGCTCATGTGTTGAGACTAGGAGATCAGCCAGAATATATGTTCCCAGATGCTTTTTTTTTTTTTTTTTTTTTCCTTTTTGCAAATTTCAATGTAGACTCTAGTGTATTATTCATTGAAAAAGTATCACTCCCGGAGATTAGATTTTTTTTGTAAGTTGTGAGATGTGTACGTTATCCCTGCATACTTTGAATTTGTTAGTATTTGTACATATTCTTGGAGTGTATTATAAACTTAAAAGGTTAACAGGTTTACACTGCACTTGCTCTTAAATCAGTCTTTCTTGTCTAGAACTAAAGCCAAAAGCTGTATTTTGGTTCTTATATGAATCATTACATTTTTATATGTGCAAAACTGTCTGTGTTTGGGTCAGTTACTGTGGTTTTTAACAACTGATCTGGTCTTTTTGGAGTCTGATGAAAAATTTTGGTTCCATTTCCTTGCATTACCAACAGAAAATAAAGCAAATGCTCCCATGTGTTTGTGAATGATAAAGAATTTATGTTGACTGCATACATGTTTGATAAACTGTTCTCTGTGGTTGTACTAGTATAAACTAAGCGGACTAATTATGCAAATAATTGAAAGGGTAAAAGTGGAGATGAATGAAAAGATGTAGGTTGAAAATTTAGCAGTTTCTATGTGAACTGTGTGTACATCAATCAATCAATCAAATCAAATAATCAATTACATCCAGATTTACTGATTTAGAGCATTTCAGTGAAGTGCAACAAGATTGTGAATTCTGGCTGCTGTGGCCTGGTCCAGTTGATTGTTTTAAGTTCAAAGTGTAAAATATCAGATTCATCTGCAGGGATGCAGAGGATGCTGTTTATGGGCGTGATGGTTATGACTATGATGGCTACCGTCTACGTGTTGAGTTTCCCCGAAGTGGACGAGGAGGTGGAAGGGGAGGTGGTGGTGGTGGAGGAGCTTTGGGGGCTCAAAGAGGAAGGTATGGCCCCCCTTCCCGACGTTCTGAGTACAGGGTCATTGTTTCAGGTAGGTTTTAATATCTAATAAGTTAGAATGTTGTAGTTGGTCAGTTTCTCAACCTTGTATTTTGCTTTTGCAGGTCTTCCCCCCAGTGGAAGCTGGCAGGACCTGAAGGATCACATGCGAGAGGCAGGTGATGTATGTTATGCAGATGTGTACCGTGATGGCACTGGAGTGGTCGAGTTTGTGCGCAAAGAAGACATGACCTATGCTGTCCGCAAGCTGGATAACACTAAGTTTCGCTCTCATGAGGTAGGTCAGGGTTGCAACAAGGAATAGCTCTGGGACTAAATTAAGGAATTGAAACAGTTTGTTTGAGGTAAGTTCTTAAGTGATGCTTGGGGGAAAAAAAGCTGGCAAAAGATGAACATAACAGGACAGTAAGTAAAGGTTAGTTTTCAGCTGGGAAGACATCTGTATAAATTGGTCAAATATACCCATCAGTGTTGAGGTGATCATTTATTCAATGTGGGGACATTTTGTCTGTGAAAAATATGTTGTTTTTTTTCTCCTCCTGTTGTGGACCTAATTGTCAAAAAGCAGCTTTTCCCCCATTCCTGTTTATTTATTTATGTGCTTAGGGAGAAACGTCCTATATTCGGGTGAAAATGGATGGTCCTCGTAGTCCCAGCTACGGGCGTTCTCGCTCCTGTAGCCGCAGTCGCAGTCGGAGCCGGAGCCGGAGCAGGAGTGGTTCACGCAGCTATTCCCCACGTCGCAACAGAGGATCTCCACGTTACTCTCCACGGCGTTCCCACTCCAGATCACGCACTTAAATACACTTGACCTTAACTGAACCACCAACCAGCTCAGCCCAGCAGCACATCTCAGAATGGCGAAGAAAAGCATCATGGAACTTACCCTGTACAGTTTCCATGGACCATTTGCCATGTTAATTGTTTGCCGTTTCTCTTGTTGTGTGTCTCTGTTTCCCCACTTTTTTGTTGTGATTTTATTTTTTTGCATTTTGGCTTATTTAACAAGATAACATCTCTTAAAATTTTTTGGTCTTTGTATGTTACCCCAATCCCCTTCTTTACCCCTTCTCTTTGTTTTCTTACCTCTTGAAATTACCAAGATCCCTCGTCTACTATCCTAATTTTTCTGTTTTCTACACCTTTGCTTGATTTCAGGTTGTGTGTATGAAAAGCAACAGTACCTCTGGGGGGGGGGGGTTCATTGTTTTTGGAGTGCTAAGGTGTTTTCTTTCTTGTCAGCCTTGCATTTACTATTGTACTTTGACCTTCTCATGTGTCTCTCTGTAGAGTTCAGAGGAGCAGGATAGGATGGAAACAGAGGAAAAGGAAACACATTTCATATTAGGATAAACAGAAGGAG
Source organism: Ostorhinchus rueppellii (assembly GCA_030068375.1). Lineage (NCBI taxonomy): Eukaryota > Metazoa > Chordata > Actinopteri > Kurtiformes > Apogonidae > Ostorhinchus > Ostorhinchus rueppellii. The sequence goes on along the minus strand of JAQQZY010000007.1, from coordinate 20,708,486 downwards.
GAGGAGGAGGAGTCAAATATGGCAACAATGGTATGACAGCTGTGGCCTCTCAACTCTGAAATCTCAATAAAATAAGGCTTTAGTCAATTCTTTACTCTGATCGTAAACTTCAGACATAGTTGAATAGAGTTACGGAATGTTTTTAGTTGAAAGAAACTTTGTTTTGTTTTGCTAGTTGTACCTGTGCATGTTCCCATTTTGTTCCTGTGTATCAATGAGATAACTCTCCCTCTGTCAGTAGTCCTTTAAGCTCAGTGATTCTGTTTCACACCTATCCCAATGTTTTGTTGTTTTGTTTGGGACAGCGTAAGTTTTATAATCTACATACGCTGTCTCCCTTCCCAGTTAGAGCTCCAGTGGTGTTAATGCTTTTGTAAACTAAAGTACTCAAATTGTTCATAGATATTTTTCCTCAAAGTAAACTTCCCCATGGATGTTTAAATGACAAGATTTATTATTATAATTTATGAAGGTGTGATTCTAACTTCCCTCCTTCTCTTTGGTTTTTGCTGGTATTCTAAAGGTTTGGACTGGGCTCTTTGTCTCCCCATACCGGAGCCGGATCAGGATTCAGGATCAGATCAGGATTAGGATTAGGCTTCAGGATGGATGGAGCAGGAGCATGGGAGCATTTTACCGGGAGAGGATCCCAATCCCCAGCCCCGGAAATATTGTAGTAAAATACTCTAAATTAATTGGCTTGGAAACTGTCAAAATATTTCTTGTGGTACCTCAGGGATGCATTCACTGATGGCAGCCTGATGAGTGATTGTTTTTCAGATTTCAGATATTTTTTTATTAAGAGGAGCACAGATTGGATCAAAACCAGGAGGAGGGCAGGATGGATCCACGCACCTAAGGAGAGTGGTAAATAGTGGGAAACCATTAACAAGGAAGAGGGGGGGACTGGGAGATAAAAGGGAAACTTTAATGTGCTAAATCTTCCTGAAGACCAGTCTTGTGCCTAGAAACATGAAGATGGGTTTTGACTTTATTATTATTATTATTATTTAGAATCCCCTATTATCAACAACTTTCTTTGTTTTCAATAAAAGTTCACTTTACAGTTAACTATTACTGTGTGATTCTTTTTAAACTAAACTGTCTAAAACATCTAACTTAGTAAAACTATCAAAAATATGAGTAGGATGTCCATGTAACAGTTTTTCCACACAAATAAAAATGTTTTGCCTTGTTTTATTACTGTGCATTTACAACATGGTAAAGATTCTGATCCTTTTGTTGGATATACCATTTCTTATTCCAGTTCAGTATTTCTCTGATGTCTGTTGACTAAAGCCAAAATAGAAAATACTTTGTGCACTACTACTGCTACAGACTGAATGTAATCATAACCTTTAACTGTGACCATATGCCAAACAAACCCTGGCACAAACAATACATAATGCTATTGTATCGGGATTCATATTCTTAATTCCTTTGAAGTTTATTCATTATGGGGAGGAAATTTGGGAACTTGATCAATGGAAAGGAATTTCTTAAAAAATGTGACAAATCTGAATATGTTCTATGATGAGAAACGTAACAAAACTCTGCAAATCTGATTATTGTTGTGATGTCCTATCATAAAACGGTAAATACATCTCATATACACTTTAAATTCATGATTCTGTATCAGTATATTATCATTGTCATCATGTCTTATTCTTTGTAATTTGGGATCCTGGAAAACCACAAAAAAGACTGAGAACCCCTGAGTTGAGTAAAGGATCTGAATATGTCTTCCACCTCTGAAAAGCAGTTAAATGGACTTTTATTCCCTGAATTGACTAATTGTTTGGGACTCGTGCCAGTAAAGCCACAAGAGTTGTGCAATGTGTGTGCTTGGACCTCTTCAGATGACCAAATGAATCGCAAAGTTCATGGATCTTACAATGGTAAAAACTCAGTGGGTCAACTGTAAAGCCCTGCAACTCCCACTGAACCTGTGGACAGGGCAGTGGAAGAGGCTGTGAGGAGTGGTGGATCAGGTCACTGTTCTTCTACTTCTCCTTTCCCTATTATATATTTATTTACATTACATTTGGCACGGTTAAAAGTGAATAAAAATAACATTTCTGAAACACTTTTTTTTTTTTAATTTCACCTTTATCTAACCAGGTAAAATCAGAATCACCATATTTTGTGTGTGCTGTTTAGTAATATTGATCTGACTGATCACCTGGATCAATCACGCCCTCTGAGGTGCAGTGATGAAAGCGGTGGATTATGGGTTGAAATAAATTGCGGAGAGTGTGCGCAAATAAAAAATGCCAGCAGTCCAGCGTAGTTTCATGTCAGCCAATCAGATAGTGGTTATGATGTAGAGGGCGGAGCTAAGACGCTGCTCTTTCTTTCATAAATTAGTGTTGAAGCGGGAGGGCACGTCTGACCATCCACAGCTGTAGATACTAAAATTTAAGCAAGATAAGGTAAGATTAAATTAATGTGCAGTCTAGTATACGGTAAGATTTGTTCCTCATACAACCTGTAGACTGTAGAAATATAATAGGGACTATGGAAGCTTGTGTCTGCTCACCTCGTCTGAGCCTCGTGCTTGTCCATAGAAGCTATATTGGTGCATATAATCTAGGAATATTCCTCCATTCCTATTGGCTTTAAGGTTTTTTTTAGTGGTATTGAAGTAAGTTACTGAAGAATTAATTTTGCAATACATGTTAAGTGAAGATTTTAAAAGGCATATGACCTCTAAAGGCTTGTTTTTCCAAAGCTTGTGTATGGTGACGTGCCACACTCCCTATATATAAGTGTTTGAGAAATATTAACGTGTATTCATATAAATCATTCAAATCACCACTTCCAATTACAAATGTGGCTCAATAATGGCAGACGGTGGCTGTTTACATGATGTTTTGGCTCTTCAAGGCCCATTGTTTGTTAGCTATACTAACAGACTGATAAAATATGTAAAGGAATATCAAAAAATGTCTTTTTTCGTCTCCCATTGCAGATAGAGAAGTCATCATGTCGGAGAAGAAGGCAGTGATAAAGAATGCAGACATGTCTGATGAAATGCAACAGGATGCAGTGGACTGTGCCATGCAAGCCTTAGAAAAGTACAACATAGAGAAGGATATTGCAGCCTATGTTAAAAAGGTAGGTTTAACATTCCATTGGAATGATGCTCTTTGTAACATTCATTGAAATGTCTTTATTGTGTTTTGATAATCAATGTCCTCTCCATTGCAGGAATTTGACAAAAAGTATAACCCTACATGGCACTGCATTGTTGGAAGAAATTTTGGCAGCTATGTGACTCATGAGACCAAGCACTTCATCTACTTTTACCTGGGTCAAGTGGCCATTCTGCTCTTTAAGTCTGGCTGAAATCTGAACATGTCCACTCCACCTGTCCTAGAAACTAGTTTGCGTTCAGTCCTTAATTCTGCGGTGCCATATCGACACATACTACAGCGTCTGTGCACACATACCTACCTCCTGCTTGCTTCGGTCTGGTGAACTTGTAACCTACATCATTACACTTGGTGGATGGTGCTGTGCTTGTGTCTGGACTGACGTACTGACAAATCAGGATCTTCATCAAGAAGGACTGCATTCCACTTCTCCACATGCCAGCCAGTAATTTGTAGGTTTTATCATCTGACAGATTCTGAGACTCAATCTCTAGATGTCATTTAGCTGTACATTATTTCATGTTTAGTAACTTACTTTCTTGGAATGTAAGCAATGTGAAGTTTTTGTTAAACTGCCTTAATTTTCACTATTACCTGACATTAATTAAAAAAAAAAAAAAATTGCTTACACTTGCATGCCAAGAGATATATGCTTTAAACATTCCCATTGCCGCTTAAGTTGTAAATATTTCTACAGAATGAATGTTGTATGCTATTGGGATCTAAGTTAGTGTGCCATCTAGTTTTGCCACATCTTGAGACATTAACTGCTGTTGCATGTCTAATTTTGTTTCATGTGAAAAATGTTTTGACTGTTAAATGTTGGTGTTTGGAAAACAAAACAATTTGGATTATTTTCAGAGTCTTGTTTTCATGATTTTGAAAACGTGTTGACATTTGGCACATGATGTAACACCATGTCTTTAAAAACTTTTTTCAAAAAATAATAAAACCTGAGAAATGGAGGACAAGTCAGTTGGACTTTTTATTGTAAAAAATTTGCTTTTTTTTTTTTTAAATAAAAAGATTGAAAATTACTATTCTGAGGTGAAGTGCTCAAAGAAAAACATGCCTTCTTTCAAGGCCTATTTGTGGACAGATAAGAGCTCACACCGCAACCAAAGACAGTTAGGGTGTGAGCAGAGATCTGTAGTAACTATCCAAAAGAAAGCTACTTCTATACCCTCTTCCATCACACCTGGAAGCCATTACATTGTTATCAGGCTTCTGCAGAGCTGGTGATGAACTGATCATTAATTGAAGCAGGTGTGATGGAAGAAGGAAATATCTAAAACACGCAGGATACCAGCCCTCAAGGACTGGATTTGAATACCCCTGCCATAAAGCCGTGGCAGACACTGCATGTGTTAGAGTTCACACACAGGATGCTGTCTTATAAGAAAATTATCTTCTTGACATGAAGAACAAGCACACAACTAGATGTACAAAGACCATTATCGATTAGGATATTTACATAAAACTAATCAGTAATTCAGAACACAAAAGGTACATGCACAAAATGTTTCAGTCAATATTGTTGTGGAGGTGTAAATGACAGAAATTTGTGTAGAATGGATTGGTTGTCAAACAGGCTTTCCGTTATTGTGCACAAGTGAGAAACTGACAGATGAAGCTCTCAGAGATCAGTTCTGACCAATCCAGGAAGTCAGTCTAACTTATAGTAGCCTTCGCTAAGCTTACATGGGATTGGTTAATAATATGACATATGATGCTGTCACTAAGCCAAAGAAGGAAAATCAGATGAACACAAACAGAGTATAAGACCTTGAAGTCATTCTGGGAAGTTTGAGGAGTTCCTCTTTGTTGCTGAATTCCAGAACTGAGGGTTCATGCTCCACCATGGAATAAAAGGACATGCCGTACCTTGTGGTATCATCAGAGATGATGTAGCCTACAAAACAGGCAAACTTGAGGAACTGAGTAAACATTCATATCTAGGCTTGTGGTTAGAAAGAGAATTAAAACTGAAAGGCCATCGCAAGTGTCTTATAAACTAACAGAAGAGGTATGGTTAGTATTAAAATCAGTATTAACAATATGATATAGAATTATGATATAGAATATTGTCACAGGAACAATGAAAATCAATTTTGCAGCAAAAACACACTATAAATAAAAATATCACACAATATACTGAAAAATGCAGGAATGCGCAAAAATCTACAGGATAAAATATTAACGACTGAATATCAAGCAACACCCTGAGGACAGAAGTAAAGTTTCTGGCACATCAATCCTGGTGGTAAAACATAAAAAAAAAAAGTCTGAATTTTCTGAGATAAAAATGCTCAACTTGTCAACTCTGAACAGAATATAAATATACACTTAACTGTGAAACCAGTATCTTAATTTTGTTATTTTAATGGTGAAACTAGACATTTTGGGGCAGCTATGGCTCAGGTGTTAGAGCTGGTCGTCCAATGTCTGAAAGGTTGGTGGTTCAAATCCCACTCTCTCCAGGTCAGCCGTTGTGTCCTTAGGCAAGACACTTCACCCTCCTTGCCTCCAGTGTCACTCAAACTGGTGTATGAATGCGAATGAATGTTTGGTGGGGGTCGGAGGGACCGTAGGCGTGAAATGGCTTCCACACTTCTGTCAGTCTGCCCCAGGGCAACTGTGGCTACAAATGTAGTTTACCACCACCAGAGGGAGAATGTGAGAGTGAATGAATAATAGATCAACAATGTAAAGCGCTTTGGGTGACTTGAAAAGCACTATAAAAATCTAATCCATTATTATTATTATTATTTTGGTCTGGAAAACTGGTATACTGCAACATTCTAGTCTTGATACACATTTTGAAATATTTAAAGATTTCCAATTTAATAGATAAATAGCCCCTGGGAAATTTGTTTTCAGTTTATCACAATATGTAAAATATAACACAGTGCACAAACAACACAAAAAACCTAAACAGAACACATATAATCACAAATGTATGCTTACTACCACAAGGTTACAAATTCCTGCTGAAATGTGTTCTCTTCCACCTTAGTGTTCTTTATCTGTGACCACCTTGCAGCAGTATGAAGTGATGATCTCAGTCATTGGTTTTTATCTGTGCAAAACATGTGACAGCTCTGTGGTTGAGTTCTGAAAGGCCTTGAATGGAGTGGTTCATGGTTTTTCACACAGCGCGTATGATTTCTGTGTCTTATAGCCCGGTGGTGATGGAGAACATGTAGAAACCGGCAGAACAGTACAGCAGAATAGGTTGAATGATGTAACTCGAGGCAAAAGTCTGTAGGTGATAAATAAGATGAAAATAGCAAGCTTACAATTTATTTTGATGACACATGCTTTAAAAATATGCCTCATTGTATTAACAAACTTAGAGAGACCAGACCCCTACCAACAGATTCTTCCTCTCTCTGTTTATGTATTGTACTGCAAAAAATTTTTTTTTGAGTACTTAACTGCCTCTGTTGTAATTTATTTATCACAACCTCTGCAATAACATTTGTAAAATTTCCTGTAATGCACAAATGCACAGTTCATGTTTACATTCTGTCATATCCTATCTGCACTTGTTTACATGTTTACATTTACATTTATTTATGGCACAACTTTGTTATTTACATAGTTGTTCTCATAATATACACCACATATTATTCATTCATTCATCTTCTATACCCGCTTAATCCTCATTAGGGTCACGGGGGTCGCATGGAGCCTATCCCAGC
>JAQQZY010000007.1:20659334-20691603 GCA_030068375.1 Ostorhinchus rueppellii | reverse complement strand
TATATTTTTTTTTTTACTGGATTCCATTTTAATTTCATTGTATGTCACAATGACAAAGAATATTCTATAGATTATAAATACTAGGGATAAAACAGAGAATGATCATCTACAATAACATATGACATAAATGAGTCATTCTACATACTTTAAGGTACGTTTAGCTTAAATTACTTCTGAAAATCCAGAATTTGTACTGGAGTTCTATATTTTAACAATATAATGTTTTGTTTTGTTTTTTTAAACAGGTGCTACTTTTAGATGACGGTTATTTGTTGTTGTGGTTTATACTCCCGTCCAGCAGGGGGAAGCAGAATTCATACCGGACACGCAGGTGAATGATGCGGATGTTGATTAGTGATGTCTAATCCGGTCAGACCACGCCGCCGAAGAGATGGACGCTTTCGAGTTGTTTCGGAAACTGGGTGCAGGAGCTAAATTTGACCTAAAGAGATTTGGTCAAGACGCCGCACGGTTCAAGGTAAAGTTTATATGTGACACATTTTAAATGCTGGACGAAAAGAGTAATTAATAATAACACTAAGCCAAGAGCTCCTGGTTTATCAGAGTGGAGAGAACGCTGCCCAGTTTGAGTTTAGATTTTTGACGACACTTGGACCATAAATACCCAGTTAAATTGTGTTATTTCTGAAATATTAAGACATACGATTGTATTTATAACAAATGTTTGCATTACGGTTGTAGGCAGTCAGATCACATGGAGGAGTAAAGTCCTCAGACCCTGTCTCTGCAATCGATTACTTTGGATCAACTAATGGAGTCCAGAGCAGAGCCTCACTAAAGGATGATGAGGAGCAAAAGGATGACTATGGAGATGATGATGATGAGGTGGAAAGTGATCCACGAGGCAAAAGGAAGCGAGAGGATAAGGACAGAGATGTGAGGACGAAGAAGAAGAAGAAAAAGAAGAACGGCAGCCAGATGGAAGATGAAGGTAAATAAATAAATATTAGGGTGATCAGGATCTTTTCCAGATTTCCTTTTTCGTGTTAATTGAAACCCATCACAGATGTACTGTTGGGGGATGGTATAAACTGAGCAGACAGACAGCATACATGATGTAGACTCACTGCTGCTTATGCTTCTTCTGGTAGAAGCTGAAACTGAAGCAAAGACAGATCAGAGTGGAAACGGCATCACCTGGACCTCCAGTCTGGACAGAAAGATCCAAAACCTGCCACATGACAAGAAGGAGAAGACCTCCTTGAAAAGACTGAAGCATCTCCATCAGGAAAAGGTAACTGTATCACATAACTTACATCTGCTTCTGCATAATCATTACTAGACTACTCTGTCCTTTTTCTGGTTGTTATCCTTATCCAATGGGACATATACTTTTGGAATCCATTTATTTTATTCCTCTTGTGCTAAACAAATGACATTTTTCCTCAGGGATTGGAAGAAATTAATAATTTTTAAAAAATGCATTATTCAAAAAAGGATCACAAGAGAATGTGGACAAATTAAGAAAACAAAAAGCTCATTAGGTGTAAAATAAATAAATAAATAGGTGTAAAATAAATACTTGTGTCTTTGATTGTAGGTGAACCGTACTCGCTCTCAGTACCGTATAAATGTGCACGGGTCTGATGTGCCGGACCCTTTGTGCACATTTGAGGAAATGCAGTCTGAGTATCACCTGAATCCACGTATCCTGCAAAACCTCAAGGACAGAGGGCTGAACTCTCCAACGCCTATTCAGATGCAGGCGATGCCGCTGATGATGCATGTGAGTACAGACAACTTATGGGCTCTGAAGTCTCATAATGGTCTGATGTGCTGATTTATAAATGTTCTTTTTTCACCCTCAGAGTCGGGAGCTCCTTGCCTGTGCTCCCACAGGTTCAGGGAAGACATTGGCTTTCAGTCTGCCGTTGCTCGCCCACCTGCAGCAGCCAACCAACATGGGCTTCAGGGCTGTGATCATCTCACCGACCAGAGAACTGGCTAGTCAGGTAAATTCATAAATGCTGATCAGTTTGCATTTATCACTGCCCCACTACCAGAACTTGCATAGTAGAGTACGCAGTTCACTAAAGATTATTATCTACATTCTCAACTCCTGTTAAGTAAGTCTACGGCCACATTATATCATTATACCATTGTACCAGCAGAGCTCAGTACACTGCAAATTATTTGGTTCTTGCCAAGATAAAAAAAAAAAAAAAAAAAGTTAGATGTAGTAGTGTTAGATAACCTATCTTGTTTTTAAGAGTTAATTTCTTATTTTAGGTGTTCATACATCTGTAGACAAGCTTATTTCTAGATTTAGCTATTTTAACAAAGAAGTCTTGTCAAATGAAATAATCTTCCTCCATGGACAGACATTTCACTTCTTTTGCGTACCTTTTTGCTCAGATTTTGTGTTTTTATCTTGTTTTTAGACATTCCTTTTTTGCAGTGTATGACTTGACTGTGCTCACTCATGGTGCTTTGCAGATCTTGTACAGCTCCTCGTGTTATTATGTATTAAATTTTTTTCTTTACTTCTCACTGCTTTCACTTGCTTTTCTTGTGTTGTTTTTAGACCTACAGAGAACTGTTGCGCCTGTCTGATGGGGTAGGATTTAGAATTCACATCATTGACAAAGCTTCTCTGGCAGCTAAGAAATACGGACCACAATCAAATAAAAAATATGGTATTTAAAATAAAATATGTTGGAAGATGAGCCAAAATAGAAAAAATATTCAACTTGACCATTTTTTTACTATTTACTCTCGTTTGTATGTGCAGATATTCTCGTCAGTACTCCAAACAGACTCATCTTCCTCCTCAATCAGGACCCTCCAGCCCTCGACCTCAGCAGGTAATGTCCAACGTGATGCACTCTCACTAGGATGCAGGGTGCTTTCACAGGTCTTGAAAGTCTTAAAAAGTATGAAATTTAGAAATGCTGTTTTCCGGACCCTGAAAAGTCTTAAATTTTGTGTAAAAGTAAATTGAAGTTTTCTACTACACACAACAAATGCTATTTCAACCAAAAAAAATGGGCATGCAAGTATAAAAGTACATAAAAACAAGATCTTGGGGGGGGGGGGGGGGGGGGGTTAGCAGTTTTGAAAAAGTCTGGAATTTTGATTTGGATAAAAAGCAAGCACTCTGGAATGGGATGATTTTTATCAGGTTGTATTCCTGTTCCTTGTCTAATGAAAGCAAGTATGAAATGAATTTCTGCTGTCTTTTGTTGTTCAGTGTGGAGTGGCTGGTCGTCGATGAGTCAGACAAACTGTTTGAGGACGGTAAGACTGGTTTCAGGGATCAACTTGCCACCATTTTTCTGGCTTGCTCCAGTCCAAAGGTCCGCCGGGCTTTCTTCAGTGCCACCTGTACTCCAGATGTAGAGCAGTGGTGCCGTCTGAACCTTGACAATCTGGTGTCTGTCAACATCGGACACAGGTACCACTTGGTCTGTAGAAGTCCATCTCTTGAGGGTTTACACTGTATATTGTTTTCGCCCAAGTTAAAGGTTGAATTTGTGATCCTTCCAGAAATACAGCGGTAGACACAGTGGAGCAGGAGCTCTTATTTGTCGGGACGGAGAATGGAAAACTTGTGGCCATGAGGGACATCATCAAGAAAGTATGACTGGGGGAAAAAAAACACAATTTACCAAGATGTGAAAGTGAAATGCTGTAGTTGATAATTTTGCTGTATTCCAGGGTTTCCTTCCTCCCATGCTGGTGTTTGTTCAGTCTATAGAGCGAGCGCGGGAGCTTTTCCACGAGCTGGTCTATGAAGGCATCAATGTTGATGTCATCCACGCAGACCGCACTCAGCAGCAGGTAAACAAAGACCTCAGACATTGTGTGTTCCTGGTCCAATCTGTGTGAAATGTGGTGCTTACTGTCCTCCTCTTTGTTTCAGAGGGACAACGTAGTCAACAGTTTTCGCTCTGGTCACATATGGGTGCTGATCTGTACAGCTCTGCTTGCCAGAGGAATCGACTTCAAGGGAGTCAACCTGGTGTTGAACTACGACTTCCCAACCAGTGCTGTGGAGTACATCCACAGAATAGGTCAGTTTAGTAGTAATAGTTTATATTTTTAATCAGTCTTTTCAAAATGGGGTCATCATAAATATATTAATTAATGATTTGACTTTGATAACCTAATTTATTACATAACTGAGTTTTTGTTTTGCAATTTGAATGAATGGATTTTGAAGTTACGATTCCTTCCAAGATTCATAAAGTTTCTTTTCATAATGGTTGGAAACATTAATTTGAGATAAAAATGTAATCTGTCTTGTTGTGACATGATTGAAAGTACAACTTGTAATAAGCAGCAGGTCACTGATATTTTTGAGTAAAAACATTAAACTTATTAAAGTAAAGAATCATATTAATGGTTTGAATCCTCTAGTATTTACTTTTTCTCTTGGTATGTTGATTGAATCTGATATTTTATTGTTTGTCGTACACAGGTCGTACGGGCCGTGCAGGACATCGGGGAAAAGCCATCACTTTCTTCACAGAGAATGACAAGCCTCTTCTGCGCAGGTTTGAGGATCTGTCACTCTTTATTTATTTTTTTGTATAATCTGGTTTTTCAGTTTTAATCAGTAAACAAACACACATAAGGCGAAAGGACAAAAACAGCATCAACAAACTGGGAATACCATAAAATCTAAAGCAGTGCCAAGTAAATGTGTAGAAGTGCATTATGAAGTGTATTACAATGGGAGCTAAATGGAAAAAAAGAAGACAGTTTTTTTTTTTTACATAAATGCTCTTATCATTATTACAGAAATTTTTACACTGATATAATCATGGTTTCCGTATTCTTTTGAAGGCAATGGTTTTGTAGTGCGCAGTCAGAAAGGGGTATGCATTTCATTAATGTCCTATGCTTCTCTGCAACAGAGGAGGCTTTATCCGAAATGTAATGCTGACTAATATTTTTTCAGTAGAGAAACAGAGTCGAGCTCAAATTCCATTTTCAGAAGTTTTTGTATTTCACATGAGATATTGTTTCAGTATTTTCGTATTTTGACACAAGATTAGAAACTTTGAGTAGGATCACCAATTCTTGCCATTATAGCCATATATTTCTTGCCATTGAATATTGAGGGCAGAATAGAACCACACACTTTCTATATTTGTTGAGACACTTTGGAGCAACATGTGCTTTATACAGTTTCTTAAATTCCAATGCTCTTGTTTGGTTGCAAACCATTACTTTCCTTGTAATCTCCCAAATGTCCTCCCTCATCTCCTCAGTTGATCAGTCAGACTTTAAATGAAGGGGTTTTCTCATATCTAGAGTCTGTCACTAGCTGAAAACGAATTGGTGCAAATGGGAACAGCCAACAGTTTTGAGACAAAAAAGTACTTTATTAACTGCCTTTTGCAATAACATGGGGGGAGCATGTACACAATCTGCACTTCTTCCTGTTTTAATGCAGAACATACTGTACTTTTTTTCCTCTAACAGTATTGCTAATGTGATCAAACAAGCTGGCTGTCCTGTACCTGACTATATGATTGGCTTCAAGAAGATACACAGGTAAAGAACATGGATGATCAATTGAAAGTTACATTAAAGATAAATGTATTTATTCATTACTTGTAATTCTGTCCTTGTTACTGAAGTTATGGATTCTACGTGTTTGTAAAAGTTCACTTTTCTGTTGTTTTTAAATCAGTAAAGTGAAGCGGCGCCTTGAGAAGAAACCTCCCAAAAGAAGCACAATTTGCACAACTCCTCGCTCCTTAATGAAGAAAAAAACACCTGTAAAAGGTCAGAAAAGGGCAGCGGGCGGAGAAAAGAAAGGAAAAAATGTTCCTCAAACAGAAGGGGAAAAGAAAACAAAGGCAAAGAAGAAAATGAGAAAAATGCAGACAGAAGTGACGGAAAAACAGAAGACAGCATCAAAGAAAACAGGATCAAATTCATCTGATGCCAAAATGAAAAAGTAAGAATAGTGGCAGAAGACCGTCAGGCAGATTTCAGTTTGACATGAGAACATGTTGGTCAGAAAACATTAATAATCTCTTGCCCCCATCAGGAAAAAGGAGAAGAAATTCCATCCACAGGAGCCATAGAGGAGACTGATACCCTCAGGCTGTTATGAAAGATGGACCTGGACCCTGACATATTTTCAATACTCTCCTTTGTGTTCTATATGTATGAATATGAAATAAATTTTTTTTGTATTTAATGTAGTATTTTTGTCATTTGTTCTGTGTTCTCGACTAATTTTCAATAAATATGAAAGAGAGCAAAGCATCAAGAAATTAATATGGTTTAGAATGTGTTTAATCTTAAATGGACACACTACATTAAAATTAACATGGGAACTATAGAAACCTGTAAACTGGGAAAGCAGATGTGAACATTTGGTTATTACAAGTCATGACTATCTGTGGCTAAGCCTTATAAAAATTTGCTGCAGCCAGAGGCAGAAACAGTACCCAATCTGAAATAAATTACCTGATTGGGAAAAAAGTGCATTGTTGTGATGCTGGAGCGAGGGGAAAACGTCTTTAAATGTATCTACAGGTAAAACAGTCTAAAACCGATGGACAAGGAAAATACCACCTGAAGGAAATTAAAATCCAAGAATACGATTGTGGATATTGTTAAATAAGCTTTTTGTGTCAATAGTTTGGTTATGTTTATTTAGTAAACCACTTTGATACTTTTTTGAGGACATAAAAAAGATCCAAATATCTGTGTTTAATCAATTATGAGAGACTCTTTGGGGGAGTTATTATTATGGTTTAATTAAAAACGTCATCAAAATGATTACATTTGCTTTAAAAAGTTAGAATTGTCAAGAATGCCAATACACTATTACAAATATTTTCTTGAATTATCTGTCATGTCTATTTCATGAATGAAATATCAAGGTGATGGAATGTTTTAGTCATTGGAGTGGTTACACATTTTATATTCTAATTTTATTTCATTGTTATACCAACAGCTACAAATGTATATATTACTTGTAAGAAACCAATGAAAGTACATTTTATAAATAAATTTTAATAAACCTATGATAACATTTTTTAAAAATATATAATATGATGGATTGAAAAAGTGTGGTTTAAATGATAAACACGTCCATCCATCCATCTTCTGAATCCACTTTATCCTCTCTAGGGTGAGATGAAAAAATACAACAAAGAAAATAAATGTACATTTTAAGGGTTTATAATAGTATAGTAAAAATTTTCTTAATGTTTTTAATTTTCATAACCTTTCGGCTTTTATTATATGAACTGAAAACTGATGTACTGTGCGAATTCAAGAACGTTTTCTTAATTATCGCGATACATCAACGGTGAGATCTCGCCCATGCATTATACTGCAGGAAACCCCACTAAGTCTTCCTTTCTCAACATGGCACCGAAGGTGAAGAAGGAAGGTCTGTCTACGTTTTAAAATTGGATGAATTAACTCTTTAAAATGCTTGGGTAGCACAACGGAGAGTTGATATACGGGTTCGAAATAAGAGGATGTACCGATTCGTATGTAATTCATGTCACATTATTGCTGCCATTAGAGAAAATACATTGATAACGAATAGTGACACTCCGGCGTGTGTCTGGGAACGTGATGCTAAGCTAACATTAGCATACTAACTCTTTGCTTAAGCATTGGTCTAATTACAGCTAAGATTACGTCCTGAGTCGTGACTGTTATAAATAACTATAGGTATTTTACGTTAACATGCTCCTTTAAACTCTTATTAGTGGTGGTTTTTGTCTCTTTAAAGTAAGGGGTTCATTCTGTGGTAGCATTAGCATTCGTTGAATAAGGGACGTGTTCGAAACACGTGAAAATTAAGTTAATGTTAAATTATTGTCATAGAAGTGAAGGATATCGTATTAACGTCCGTATTTACTTGTTCTTAAATACTTGCGCTGCTTTTTGATGACCTGAGTGGTGGTAGTTAGTGTTTTCATGTTACGTGTTCTCAGTATGGATGGCTTGAGGGCTTGTACACCTGAGTGTAGAGACTCACTACATTACAATTGAGGTACAAATAATGAACATTTAATACTAACCTTTTAGACGAAGAGTTAGGATTTATGTCAGTTTGAGATTGGAGATTGTTACAATTTGTCATGTATTTTGTCACTGTTGCAAAACAAAAACCTTCAGGGTTGCGGCTCCTAATTTTGTGGTGTAATAAGAAAACAATAGCAGGAAATGGACCGTTTCATAGAATTTCTTTTGAAGGGTCTTAACCCTATGAATACGTTGACAGTAGTCGTTAAAATATTGTATATGTTTGGTGTCAGGTAATCCAAAGTGACACTTATTTAAAACGTTTTCTGTTTTAGCTGTCCCTGCCAAGACTGAGGCCAAGTCAAAGGCTCTGAAGGCCAAAAAGGCTGTCCTGAAAGGCGTACACAGCCAGAGGAAGAAGAAAGTCAGGACATCTCCCACCTTCCGTCGCCCTAAAACCCTCCGTCTCCGCAGGCAGCCTAAATATCCCCGCAAGAGTGCTCCTCGCAGGAACAAGTGAGTTATGATCACATATAGAAGATAACTGGAAATACAGTAGACCTGGTGCACATGATGGTAATAGCGATCAAAGTATGAAGTACATGATTCCACATTTAAACTACTGATGCACCATTATACCACTAAAAGTGATTGTCATTGTGTCATTGAGGCCAAAATAAGGTTTTTATTAAGTGTTGTGGTGTAATGTGTTCCCAACCTTTTCCTCGTTAGGTTGGATCACTATGCCATTATCAAGTTCCCCTTGACAACGGAGTCCGCGATGAAGAAAATTGAGGATAACAACACACTTGTGTTCATTGTGGACGTCAAGGCAAACAAACACCAGATCAAGCACGCAGTCAAGAAGCTGTATGACATTGATGTCGCCAAAGTCAACACACTCATCAGGTACAGGGTGAAAACCAAGGGATGAGATGTAAAGTCCCATGTCCACTGCCTGAACAGACTGCTTGAGTTGTCTGAATTCTGCTGATTTTCCTTTTTTCACAAATATAGACCTAACTGCACAGATTTTTGGTACTAATCATCAAAGTAAACTCTTTCACAACTTCCAGTACAAATCTTTTTTTTTTTAAATTTAGCAGTGGCTAACTTCAGTTTATGTTCATGTGGAATACTTAAGGTAGGGGTTGTCTACAGTTTTAGTTACACTCCTGTGATGTGTTGGCCACTTAAAATTGTCCTATGTAAAAAAGGTCTTATTTGATCTTAAAAACCTTGTTTTGTTGATTCACTGTAAATTTATTCTTTTTAATCATGTTCAGGCCTGATGGTGAGAAGAAGGCATACGTTCGTCTTGCACCAGATTATGATGCGTTGGATGTTGCAAACAAGGTGAGTCTGGCATTTAACAATCCGGTATAATCTAGTAATTTTTAAATAAATGTGGAAATACCCTGTTGAGGTTTCTTACAAAAGTTCAGCTTTTAATGTTAGTCACTAAAATGTTGCCTTTAAGATCATAAGACAGATCAGTAGTCTTATCACTAAATATTTCCAAATCCAGTATCTTGAAATGGTATATAAAATGTTCATAGTCCTTTTCCTGGTTTTGTTGGTGCATGAAGTACATCATTCTGTCAGGCGTAAAGTTCTGTACCAGCAGGACTGCCATATTTGTCTAGAACTTCACAGGGTATCTTTACAAAATAGTTCAGAATCTGTGCAAGTGATGTAAACTTAGATTTTGACTGAATGTCTGTGATGCATTCAAAGGAACCACTGATGCCAGATTCAGATGGCGCAAATACACGTGTATTCATTTTGTTGATGAACACTAATGTCTCTTTTTTTCTTTACAGATTGGCATCATCTAAACTGTGGCTGAAGACACGTGTGGAATAATAAATATTTGTATAAACTAAAATTGTTGTGTGTCTTTGAATTTGTCTTGTGTATACAAAATGACTTGTTCCTGTGAATTGCACATGCATACAATTACCTTTAAAAGGAAAGATTTTTCCTGCTGACTATGTAGAACAAATGCAACCTTCATAAATTCAGCTGTTAAGTCTTTTGCTTTTGTACACTTCACTGAAACCATCGTGGTGGATTTAAAAATGTAAATATTGAGTTATCTTAATTCTGACATTGGATGTTTGGCATCTTGAGCAAATGTGTGTTTTCCCTGTGTTGTATATCATGTAGTGGACAGTCATGATTTTGACAAACTGGTTCAGTCTAACTGTGGCTTGATGGATTTGCGGGGAACGACTCCAGACATTTTGAGTCTCGGTAGAGATTTTAATTTTTGGTTAAGTACAAGTGAATATAATCCAGTATGATTTAGTTGATTGCACTCTGAAGCTTACATTTTTAAGTGGTTCATTCTAATTTGATCAAGTCTTACTATAGATGCATGGAAATGCCTAGAAAATATTTGGCAACTTCTGGATGCACTCTGCACCCTTGCACTGAAACTTTTTTTTTTTTAACTTTGGAGATTTATCTAAACAGGTCAACAAAAACACAATGTAGGACCCAAATGAAGTAAAAGTTGAGTTCAGTCTACTTTTGTTTAGCTCTTCTGGTTATATTTAGCATGGACATGATTCAAGTTTGACAAGCTAGAATTTGTGAAGGACAGAAGGTGAACAGAACTTTAATCAAGTCAAAGGCAGTAGGCTGCTGTTACGTTGTCAGTTTCAAATGGATGCAATTAGTTCTTGCAAAATTTCCATCCCATCAACTATCAGATCTCAAATTCAGCTTAAAAGCTGGAATCAAATACATTTAGGATAGAACAAGTCAGTGAAGTAGGAACCATAACCAAGAGAGAACATGTTTATGCTTAAAAAAAAAAACCCTAGAAGTGAGAATTCTTCAGTACACAGAACAGGATAGCTTTCTAAAACGTCTGAATTCTAAGATCTTATTTCTTTGTAGTTTATTAAGACCATGAAGGCATTTCAAATCAGTTTTTGGATTCACACCAGTCAGTAAAAGCTCCTTGCACTTCTTTTCTGCAAAATAAACATATTGCTTACATTCAACTACACGCTGTGATAAATGAGGAGCATGGCCTGGTGCTTATGAGAGGAAGGTTCGGACTGTGCCTTTAACCAGGCCTCTGCAGATGGGGCACTTGCGCAGTGATGGTGCACACTCTTTGCACACCACCAGGTGTCCACATGGGATGAACACAATGTTGACCTCCTTATCCATGCACACCTTACAGGTCCGCTCCTCCTGTAACCGCCGCAACTGCTCCTCCATGGGGAGGTCTACACAGGAAAGAAGATGTTTGTTAGTACTTGCTTGAGGAAATTGATTTTATTTGCAAATAAGTGTTCCTACACGTTTTCAGTTTCAAATTAGCAGCATGTACAAATAGGCTTTTGTCATCTAAATACATGGTTAAATAGTTTTAGCGTACAGCATTCTTTTTATGCTGTTGCCAAATTTGCAGATCATGCTACTTAGTTATGTTTTCTGATGACCCGTTTTTGCACTTTTGCCCAAATAGAGGCCTAACTACTCATAAACCTGTTATAACCACCTGAACATAATCTGGATGATGTTATTCAGCAGCCTGAAGAAAACAACTGTTGTACCATTTTCCCAGACGTTTAAGTACTACTTAATTAATCTATAATGACAGATACATAAAAGTTGAAATACGTTTAAATAAATAAATAAATATGTATATATATACACAACAGCAGTGCTTTTAATTGGACTATTTACAAAAATCTTCGCTATAAGCTGACACTATTTCTTCTTTACTTTATATAAAATAAAAAACAAACCCAAATGGGAACCTGATATGCACTTTAAGCCTGATGAAATAACCATATCAGTTAACATACTGAAGATGTTCATACCCGACAGGTCTTGGCTTGGTGATGCGGCTTCGTTAGATTGGGCTGAAAAAGTAAAAAGAACTGTGAAATGTGTCATTGCACTACTGAATCAGTAAACATACTCTAAAAATAAGAGTAAAAAAAAATAAATTGAAATGTAATACTTTCATTTTGATCTGTACACTTATATGAAATAAAAAGGCATGTGTCCTTCCATTTATCTGTGACAATCGCTTACCCATGAGATCTCTGAGCAGGTGGACATCGTTTTTCTGGATCCAGTTGCGGAAAACCTCAGCAGCGGCGTTGCCCTTGGTAAGGACGAGCTCTATGAGCCTGGCAGTTTGCTGTTGGGCCGTGGTCTGAGACTGAAGACCACTGTACTCCTCAGCAGCTGTAGGGGAAGAGACAGGAAGAAGAGTTACTATACATACAGAGACATTTAAAATTTCATGAACATTTAGATAAATACTCTGCTGATTTGTCAGTTAATAAGATTATATATATTTTATTGATCCCCCAAGGGGGACATTCAAATAAAATTGTCAATATTCCAAAATAGTTACATGGTTGCGATAAACTGTCAGCCGATGATTTAAGATGTTCCACAGGCATAAATCTGTAATTACAGATATTTCACAGCAAAAGAGGCACCATCTTCTACTAGCATAAACCAGAAAAGAAAATCTCATTAAAAAGACATACTCAACACATTTTGCTCTCTTAAATGCTCCAGTACTGGCTCGACGCTCTTCAGACGTTGGATCAGTGCAGCCTGGTGCCTCTTCACAAACGTGAAGCCATCTAAAAGGAAAGGAAGGAAAAGGAGTAAAAAAAAAAAAAAAGTAGTCTTTGAAGGTTGACAAAGACCACTGAATGTGGCTAAAAGTCTTGGTTTCTTCATGAATGACATATGTAAACTCTACCAGATGCCATAGCCTCTGCTAACATCTCGCGCTCCTCTTCCCTTTTCTGGTCTTCAGCACTCAGCAGGTCCGACACCAGCTCCTGGACCGTTCTATAGTTCTCTCCACTTGTCAGTATCTTGCTCTGAACTGTCTGTTTGACTAGACTGCGATCGAACCCCATCTCTAAGGCTGATTTAATCACAGGAGTGTTCATCATGATGGCGTCTTCAGAACGCTCCTCACCAGGACCAAGGTGGACCACTGTGGAGGATACAGAACATGTGTTAGACTGACTGATATTGAACTTATTAACCGTTGAGAGAGAATACAAGAGTTTGGACAACCTCAATTATGCTGAGGAATTTCCATTTATGGTCACTGACCAGCAATATAGATAATTTTAGTGTTCATCTGTTCTCTTTATTTGTACAATCTTATCAATAGAGGACTTAATTCATCCATATTTACTAGCTGTTTATGCTACAGTACATCAGGTACATCTGAGTTTTCATCAAGTGCTAATTGGGATTTGATAGCAGCAAAAAATGGTCATTGCAGTCATTCACATATAATGCAAAGGCATTTTACTGGTTGCAAACTTACCAGGTGGATCCACAAACTCTCTGGAACCATCTCCATTTGTTAAAAGCTTTTGGAGAGAAACAACTATAGTTAATGCTTTGCCACAAGTTCAAGCCAAGAGCAGGGATTTTGTTTTTTACTAACTTGCTCAAACAACCGAGGAAAGCGGGCCTGGATCTGGTGGACAAACTCTTGTCCCTTCTCTTGTAGCAAATATTCACACCTGGGATTAACCATAAAATAATTGTACAGTTTATACATACATCTAACGCATATGCTGTGATAACAAAACAATGCTAACACAAATGATAAAATAAACAGCAGCACTTACCGTGGGAACCATTTAGCATGTTCCACCCAAGGGTCATCTCCAGACTCCCAACATCGCAGGCCTCCATCGCAGCAGAAACACTTCACATCATCATTGCGACCTTTATACACAGGAGTTAAATGGTGTTATCTCAACATGACAACAAAAGTTTTGGGGGATTTCAGGGAAAAAGAATGACTGTGTGAAACTGATTTGAATACATATTTGGTCTTCTATTAATTTTTCACTTTGAAGACATTACAAGTTTTGTGTTTATTAAGTGTAAGTGTCCCCTTTAAAGGTTTTTTCCTCTCCTGGGACTTTCCAGCTCAAATAAATGTCTGAAGAAAACCAGAAAACACAAATATAAAAAACCCTTTTATGGATAATAAACACCTTGCAAAGCAGATAAAAGAAACTACACCACTGGGCACATTATGAGTAAGTTCTTTCTGAGAAATTCATGGTGTTGGACCATTAGAGAACCGTCTATTCTCTACAAATACGTATATACTGTCTTTGATATCTTGTCCTTACCTACATAGTAAAAGCCAGCTTTAGCCAGCTGATCTGGCCTCACAGGAATACGAGATGGCCAGTTCACAAATGTGAGCAATCTCTCCTCACTCTGTTGCATGGCTGGATTAGACACATTACTGAGGATTGGAGCTCCTGCTGGCAGCTGGGCAGTAACGGCTCCAGATGCAGCACCCGCAGCTCCGGCCAGTGACACGTTGTCAGCTCTGTCCCCTCGGACAAAACGGCAGTTTGGATAATGCCTCTGGTGTTCGGATACAGCTCTGTCACCTGGTTCCCAGTTACTCAACTGTAAACATCAAGAAGAAGGTCTGGTCTTTAGAAAGTACCAATAAATGAATGATTACTCTTATACACAGAGGTATTTTCCATCAAAACCTCTAACTGACTTGGGTTATGGCTTACATAATACCTACTGCCACTAGATGCAGTGCATACATAATGAACTAACGTTCTTCCTGACATCAGATCTTACTGCTTTAACACACACCTGTCCACCACAGCTGAAACAGGCCACTCGGTCACCCTGGCCCAGGTAGTAGAAGCCAGCCTTAGCAAGCTCAGCTGGGGTGATGATGGAGAGTGACCAGGAGTGAAATGAATCCAGACGGTCCTGCTCTCTGCGCATGCTGGGGTTGTGGCATGTTGGTCTTTGATGGGACATGTCTTCTACACCACGAGAGCTAAGTGGGCTGGAGGGTGGCAGAGCAGAGAAGCCCATGTTTAGGTAGCCCACTGGCTCTTCACCTTGGTTTGCTGAAGCATTTGGACCAGCTGGGCCTGGAGCAGAGAGCTGGAAGAACAAATAAGAACAAAGAACATTTAGTCTCTAATTTACTAAGAGTTATAGGGAAAAAAACAACATTTACTACAGCAGCATTTCCTTGAGTGTGATTAAATGCACATATAAAAAGATAAAATAAAATACACCCCAGTTATCTAAATAGTCTTAATTTGTTAGAAAAGTACATAATATAGTATTATGTCATTAGAGAAAGAGTTAAAATACAGGTGACAAAAGAAAAGCTGTTAATAGAGAACCTCAATAAGTGAAGCAAAAGAGAATGTGAAAGTGAGTAGTTTCTTACATTCATTGCTGTACAAACTCTCACATATATGTGAATGAATGTCCTAGAGCCACATTCAAACAGAACTGTTCTGTTTATGAAATAAAAAAATGTGTTAAACTATTTTAAGATGTCTTAGTCTCGAGTGTTGATGAGAGTTGTGTTAACACTTGCAGAACTATTTCCCAATATTCTGTTTCAGAATTCAGACATGCAAAAGCCATAGGGTAGGTTTGTTGCAGATGTTTTCGGTTTGATCTTACTGGTATTGCTGGAGCGATGCGGAGAGGGGAGAAAGCAGAGTGAGAAGAGGACAGCAGGTTGGCAGTAGAGGGGAGGCTCTGGATGAAGGAGCAGGAGGGTGAGAGCTGTCGGTGTTTCTCTGTTGGACAGTCTCCAGCCTGCCAGCCTTCTGCGGTCACATTACACCTGAAGCACTGCACACGGTCTCCAACACCAGTGTAAAACCAACCTGCCCTTGCTAAACTCCGTTCAGTGACTCCTGAAGCTGGGAATCGAGCAAAAGTAGAGATGCGGAAGAGCTCTGGAGAGGAGAAAGGAGATTAACAATACAAATTAGAAATACTACTAAACCCATGTCATATAGAGGAAGTAAATGGCAATAAATGACTGATACCTGAGGAGATGTCATATTGAAGATCAGGTGGAGGTCCGTTGCGGCACAGACCCATCAAAAATTGGTTGTTTTTCAGCTGAACAAGTGTTTCCATTCTTCAATTGAAGTACAGTGATAATAGGTAAAAGAGATGTCCATCATTGGGGGGAGAAGTCTGAGAATACCCAAGGTCTCATTCACTCACTCACACATACACAAATGGAGAATAGAGGTTACGTTAGAGAGGAGGGGATTTAACCCAAATGGTAAGACAGTGAAAAAGAAACTGAAGGTTGCCTTAGTTTGAAACTTAAGTGCTTATGTGAGCAAGAAACAAAACTACCAGCCTTACTACCATTAGCATATCAAATCCAATATGCAATGGTTCTCTTTTCTCCTATGTACCACCTCTTATTTACACATCACCTTGGATTATCTGTGCTATCGCCATAACTCTGGAAACTTAAATGTTTCTCTTTCCACTCCAGAACATAATGCTCAAAAAGAAGCCTGTGCAAAACACCGCACCCTGTCCTGTAACAACAGAAGCTAACAAGTTAAATACATTCTTACACCCGTATTATCGTTTTAGGGTGTGGTTAGATCACCCCGGATCAGTGAACAATTTATCATCTTGTGCATTCAACACATACATTATTAACATTTTACCTAGACATTTAAGCTTAAACATGTGTTATGGGGTTATGAGTAAAATAAAAAAAATTCTCAATTCTCAACCACACACACAGACCAAGGGATAAATGCTCTCAAACCCCTCCCCCCGTATCGGACATCCCTTTTGGGGACGTTTACACCTCCATAGTTGAATGGCACAATCACAATAAGAAAATGTTATCCTTCTTTTGGTAGGGATAATGGCAGTCCTGTGACTTCAGTGGCACCTGCAGAAAAAAGGTAAAACATACAAGTTATTTCTAAATGACTGCAGGGTTTTCCTAACAACAGTAACACACACACACACAAAGCCTCAGCATTAAAATTAAAGTGACAATGGTATTTATTTGTTTTAACAGCAATCAATCCAAATGAAACATTATGCTGAGTTCTCTACAATGCTTTATTGTCATTTATGACTGCACCACATTTCAGAAAGATCCCCTGTGAATTAATACAATGAGTAAGCAACATTTTTGGACAAATAACATATAACCCGAGGACCATTACTGCAACCACAACCCCACAAGAAACAGAGAAAAATCTTAATTACTACATTTTCAACACCTATTTTTTTTTAAATATAATTACAAAGATCCAATAACGACTGTTAATTTTTTATACACTAGTCATTTGTCTTTTCATTCACTTTAACGTAACTGTGGAAGGGGGAAACTACTATACAATGGTGCAACAATTCTATACTTTCATTTGCTTTTATATTATTAACGTCACCCTAAAATATAGAGCCTAACTATTTCTAAGGAGAAAAAAGAACCTTTCAGCGGGGAAAACAGAATATTTCCTGAGTCATTCTTTGCATTCTTACGGGTAGTCAGGTACTTTCCAGGTACTTATCAGAGTGTCAGAGTTCAACACTCCCTTCCTGTTGTGCTATCAGGGCTTTATTATCATTAAATTACGCTAAAGCCACCATGAGCCACATCCTGTCTTATTATGATAATTCTACTTCTCTGTTGAATTATTAGTTTTTAACAACATGGCAATATGAGATAAACATTTGGCTAATCTGCTTGTCAGTTCACTACCACGACGTTCGCTAGCTTAACCTAAAGCTAACACCTGCTAACGTCAATGACGGTCAAACTTTACTGCTCGTTCATGTGACCCTCAGTCTGCGGTCGGAAAAATAAGAATAAGGCCTCTATCTTGCGCAAACTATTGCATTTAATATTCGGTGTTTGTTCCTTTCCGGTGGTTTTTGAGTCTTACCGTTTTTCGTAATGTCTCGAGACGGGCGGAAAGTCCCGTTTCCCACGGAAGCTTCTCGTCACTGCTTCTATTTCCGGTTATGAATAAACTGAAACGAAACACAGCAAATGTAAAAATATAAGCTTAAAACATACCTCGGGATAACCCCACAGGTAATGTCAGAAGTTCCCCATTTACGGTGATGTCCAGATATCCACACGGAACATATCACACAACCAGAAACATGTAAATAATGACAGCTTTTGTTGTGATGTGGCGGTTTTACTGGAAAAAAAAATTGTCCGCGAAAATACCTGAAAAACAAAACAAAACGATGAACAATGACACCGTTTCATTATTATTAAAATCAAAGGCAAAAAAAAAAAAAAAACGAAAGGGAAAAGTCGCACTTAATCTTATGGTAGTGTCTGTGAAACCATAATTTTCACTCGTAAATGTTAAAAAGGTTCATAAATAAAAATGAATAACGAATAAATAAAACCGTAAATAATGTAACCATTGACAGCTTTTTCTATTCATGGATTGGAATAAACGACTAATTTACTGTGTCTGAAATATTATATTAGACACATCAGCAAATCCTAGACAATAAGTGTAAATAAATAACAGTAAAAATACAAGGCTGTGTGAATTTGATACACAGAAGTTCTTCATATAACCTAAAAATATTTAAACTCTTGTTTTTGCAAAAAGACTATGCTATGTCATTTTTTAATCCAACAGCAAAGTAGTTTATATCAAGAGGCAAAAAATATGAATAACTTGTGAGAATGTAAAGTGAGAAAGTTATTTGTAAGAAATATTCTCAGGGGAGAAAATACTTACAGGCTCTGATCTGTGACGGGAGATGAGTAGAGTTGTAACCGAATCACGTTACTGAAGCCTGGCTGCTGTGATCAGTGGTATTCACTGGGTTTTTCCTGTTCTGTAACACACCCCTTCAGAATGACATACCCCCTTTTCCTTGTTAGATAGACACATTTATGGAAGTACCAAGTATCTAGGATTCTCTGCTGCAAACTAACAGTAATCACTGTTAGTAAAATAAAGGAAAGTCATAATTAGTCAGCACTGATTCAGTCATAAATCATGTTTCTGGTGGGTCAGTTCCTGTTGAGTTACTTTGTTATAATGAGTCCAGCTGTCAAAGTGTTTCATACAGACTTTTCATACACAAATGTTTTTTATTTTTATTGTAATTTCTATATTTACACTAAAAAGTGGATACTGCACTAAAATACTAATCTGCGAGTTTTGCAATTTATTCACAAGAAAGTACATAAACTTACAAGAAAACTCATGAATTGTTGACAGGCAAATCACAATTCTCCAGGTGTATTTGAAAGTTTATTAAACAGAAACTCCTTTAAAATGATTACAGTGAGAGTAAGAAATAAATTTATATAAAGCACATGCATAAAAAGGTACAAAACAGTTCTGATTGCCTCCGAACTCTGCAGATAGAATAATAAACATCATTATAGTATGTAACATACATAGCGAGTGTCACACATGCTAAGATAAATAATAGGCTAGGTAGTGTTTTGCATTAGGACCACAGTACTTGAATTTAGAAAACATTGCAAATAGATGAATTGGCTATTTACTCTGGGGATGTTTACCTT
Source organism: Ostorhinchus rueppellii (assembly GCA_030068375.1). Classification (NCBI taxonomy): domain Eukaryota; kingdom Metazoa; phylum Chordata; class Actinopteri; order Kurtiformes; family Apogonidae; genus Ostorhinchus; species Ostorhinchus rueppellii. Next base: position 20,672,255 of record JAQQZY010000007.1, on the reverse strand, counting down.
TTACATTACGTATACAAAAAGGAAGCTGGTTAGAAGAAATGCTCTCACCAATTCAACTATTTATTCAAATCCAGATACGCTTAAAATATAAAAACACACTGCAGACACATCCCAGTGGATTAAAAACTGATTATATACTTTTAATATAGTTCATCTAACTGATGGAGAGGTCGCTATATTGGACTGTATATGTGAGGGAAGGTTACAGCACCTAATAGCAACTGCAATTAAACTGTAGTAGCAAAGTAACATCTGCATTAGTATGTCGCTCTCTAAGAAGGCACGATGGGCTCCATGATGTGTGTTGACTCCAACTGGGTTTAAGGCCTGATAAATGTATGTTTTAATCATTCTCACCCAGAGGTGACAACACGAACCAAAAAAATAATAATAATAATCTGTCAGAAGACTTCAAAACTCTGCACAGTAGCAGCTAATAAATACCTTAATGGCATAAACCAAGATATTTTCAACCATGTGCACTTTACATCACAGATAACCATGCTTCTGTTTTACTTATGCAGACATTTATCAGTTTACACTTACTTATACATAATATTAACATATTGTAGTGACATTTTTTTTTAGGATAGCCTGCAACTACATAACACTGCTGTACCTAGTATTGCAAATGACAGTTATGCAGATTTGGATGTTTACTTCAAGCATTCAGTGAGCAAAATATAAAGCATAAAATATTTGTAGTTACGGGACTTAAAACTGGCCAAAAATTATGCAGGGTTCATGTTTTTCACTGAGGGAAAATGTTTTCCCTTGTCCACTGGCTAAAATAATTTGCTATAATATGAAAAAGAAGACTATTAGGAATGCACCAAACCATTAGCAGGGAAATGAGGAAAAATAGTTGAATATTCCAAAATGATCACAGGGCTTTTACCACCGACGAATGAATGCATGAATGAGTCTAAAGAGTTGAAGTCACAGTGCACTAAGGACTGATTTGTCTGTCTTTTTTTTTCCTTAACAGGGGTAGTCACAACTGTGCAATAAAATATATTAAAATTCTAGTTTTTCCACGCTTATATTCCATTTGATTGTATGAGACTACAGAAACATATAACGATATGACACAATCTAATGCTATAGTGCCAAAGTATTCACATTAAGGTTATGGTTTTAGCTGTCATGTAGTTTTTAGGGTAGAAACTGACTAACATCTCAGTAATTGTATGCACTTTAAGAAATAAAACCTTCAGACACCACCTCATGTATCAAATATTTGTGGTGAGTGTAGCCATTCACTTACTAAATAGATAATGAGACCACATGCATCTGGATGAAAATTTCCAGGGGGAAACCCTGTATTGTATTGGACAGCATTATGCTATGCCCGTGATTTGCTTTAGCCATTCTCTGTATATCACAGGACTTCTTTTTGTAAAGGGAAGTCCTGTGATCAGATTTTCCATTTCTCTAAATATCACAGACTTAAGTTTCTCGTTAGTGTTCTTACTGCTATCCAGCTTCACCACAAGGGAGCATACTTGCACCATCCATTGTAGTGTGAGCTACAATGATACCAGTCAGCTGTGAATCCAAGGGCAACAAAAATGTAAACATCAAAATAATCATGGAAGCTTATTGGGTTAATACTTTCAATGTAGTGTTCATCCAGACAAATCGCTGTTAAATATCTTGTTGTCAGTCCTGACCTTTTTTCTGTTATTTGCTCAGCAACCATAGAAATCATAAAAACATGCTGATAATATGTGTAGTAAACAGGTATTTATGCTGTTTGTGGTGAAATCAGAATCAGACCTATTTTTGCCTTCTGAGACAGTCATCAGCAGTTAGATGGAGAGTTTACAGTTTGTAATATTTGCTGTACAGTGTTAGCCCAGTGGGAATGATAAGAAAACAAATCTGTACTCTAAAATTTACTGTGATGGACTTTATGAGCATCATCACTGTGTCACATTAAAGTGTGGATGCTCTGCCTTAGATTCCTGTAGATTCAGACTCAAAGAAAAGACAATACCTGCAGCTTACCACCTTCTGCGAGAGTCAGATTATTTCATTCCTCGGGGTGTGTTTAGTGTTAGATGTCCATCACAACAATAGTGTATTCTCTCAGCAACGTTGCTCTGTACCACTTCTGAAGCAAGAAAAAAATCTTCCAAAAAAATCTCAGTCATGTTACGAAGACTTGCTCTCATCTCAAATGATATTTCGGAGAGGGCTGTGTGTGTCTATAGCCAGGTGAGCAGGCTGTCTCTGTCCATGTGTGACCCAGAGAGAACGGTTTCCATGTCCATCAGAAGGTCTGAACTTAGGCCCTCAGGGATGCAGGGCATTAGCTCCTCGCCCTCCGTCATCGGCAGCACTGGCATCGACTCCTGTAGGGTCATCGAGGAGGTCTCACCGGAGTCGCCTGAGTGATTAGAAGCAGAGGTAGATTTTACTCAACTGAGAACAATGTAGCTTCAAAACATTACAAGTAGGTTTTTTTGGTCACTTGAGGTAAAATTTGCCTTTTGCTGGAAAAGGATCAAAGCACGTAGATGAAACAGAAACTTCTTTCTAAAATAAATTTGTACATGACTGATGAGCTGTTGGCTGCATCTTCCCGTACATTACAATAACATATCAAACCATGTCTGGTAAAACAGATTTGTGTAGACTGATAGGGAGAGCAGCTTGTTCTTGGAAATAGTGTTCATGTAAGATTATATGGATGGAAAACAATAAAACAGACAGGCAATGTCCTGTCCCTTCTTGTTGTCTGTGGGACCTTACTTTGGGGAAAAAACAAAACAAAACAACAACAACCCAAAAAACTGTAATGCAGTCAATGGCGAGAAACATGTATTTGACGCAGTTTGGATTCACCGTCATTTACACATTTTTCAGTTTTAAAGATAATTTTACAAGTTAAGAAAGTTGCAGTTTATGGGAAAACTATTTAACTATTACATTGTGAAAATATGTAAGGAAAAAGGCAACATACCCAAAATCTGCAGGATCAAAAAACTAATTTGCCTCCTGACCATCATTCATATGCTCTTCCTCTGTTTATCTTTTCTGTTCATTGAGCCATGGGTAATATATCATGCCACCTATTGGTGACATGAATATTCATGTGCTCTACACCCCTTAATGGAAACACACACAAGTCACATTTTGGTGTTTTGTGACTTTTCATGTTCTTTCATACAACACAGCTAATGGGAATTAGGCTGACTGGTGTTTTGATAACTGTATCTTTAACACACTTGTACTAAAGCAGCATGAAGATGAGAATAAATGTCATGGAGTGATTATTGTTCTCTCTCTCAGTTTGCTTTAAAATGCAGAAAATAAATGAATTCATGTTCATTTACAAAGTTGTTAAACTGTCAATAATAAATCACAAGTTCGTCTTAAAAAGCTGTCTAAACGTGTCTAAAATAAAGTATTCATTAAGGATACTAATATCTGCATAGGCTTATAAAGTTGTTATTCTGATCACAACACATTTTTAAATGTCACAGTTCTGACAACAGCAACTTCCTTAGATTAATCCAAGAAAAAAGAAAAATGCTGAATTTAAGTTCTTCAGTCAAGCATCTAACATATCCAACAATGTGATAATGGGTTGATAAAATGCTTTATCATTATGTGTTGTGACAAATTAAATATGTTCCCTTAATAATCATCTGCCTCACATGGCAGGATGTATTTCACAGCGACCTTGCATGTGTGCCTCTGTTGTCGTGTGAATTTGTGCGCATGTTTTACCAGTGTCCATGTGATCCACGGGGCTCAACATGTGGTCTGATGTTCGGGGTAAACTGCTGACACTCAGACCGCTGTCAGTGCTCTCATTGCGGGAGTGAGCGCTACAAGACATACACAAAAAGACTCATGATTAGACATCCGATCATCATCTGCAAAGTGAAACTGGAATGACAAGAACCAGTTCTGCAGAGTCCCTTAACCGACACTACATTTTATTTAAAAAAAATTACGTAACCCGGCAGCTTTGGTGCTGCAAGGAATACATTTCAGAACTGGTTAAACCAAGTTATTCAGATTAGGGCATGAGAAGATATTGGTGCAGTATCACTTATCAAAAAACACTGTATAGATTTTCAGTCAATAGCTGAAGTGCAATAACTCAGCAGTATTGAATCTTTCATTGTCTATTTGACCCTTCAACTCTAATGTATAAACAGAGATGAAACAGTTTTCTTAAAATTTGACTTTAAAAATAACAATCACATTTTTTATTGCTGCAGTATATTCAATCATAACCCCTTTGCATTCTGATACACATCATATTGTGAGATCTTTACCAATAAATACCGCTAGGGCTGTGCGAAATGGAAGCACATTTTAATTATGATAAGAATTTACAGCTGATAAGGATAATTATCTTACAGCTTAAGCAAAATTTTAGGTCATAATGAAAGAAAGAAGCCAGATGGTTATTTGTGGTTTTACTTTTTTTTTTTTTTTTAAAGGTTGAACATTTAAAACAAATTGACAAAATGTTTGTTCAATATTAAAACATGAATAAATAAAACTAACCCTAAGCCTTAACAATTTAATGAAAATAAAACCTATAAACTAGGATAATTATTATAATAATGACAGTCACGGCTCTCTAGGGAAAATTACCATGATATGTTAAACTGACGCCCAAGACCAATAGCAAATCATATGTCAAAAATCTAAATAATCTGGGTGATATTCATGGAAACACACATTTCTGGTGACATGAGCATGAAACGGTGCTATTCTTTTGCTTTCAAGATGAACAAGTGAAAAAGTAAGCAGAGTTTACTAATGCCCCCACCATGCCCCTCATGGACACCCTGCCTGCCCAGGGATTAATTCTGAATCTTAACTTTATATCTTTTCAAAAATTTGTAAAAAAAAAAAAAAAAAAAGTGCGAACATTGAGAGAAAGGCACGTGTAAAGAACATGTGTGTCCTGTTTGAAAAGAATCAGGTGAACAGTGTCCAACAAATCAGCTGGACAAAAATCTCAGGTGGATGGACGTGAGGATGGTCAGACTTCCTTCTATATCTATATACCCCCAACTGCCCCAGAAGAGTGCTTTAGAGTCTAATTGTTGCTTCTGACTACTAGAGAGCAGGAGAATCAATAATACATGCTTATACAAATAGCAATTACCTTCAAAATGTAAAATGGCAAAGTTTAGTTTTTGTATTTCTGTAGATTTATCATGATAACTGATAAATCATCAGTTGTTGACTCATAATCTGAAAATATTTGAAACTTCCTTTGACATTAAGCATCCTCTGAGATGTGACTGAAATCCTCCTGACAACAGATAAATGATGTTAAACATGAACTTACCCATTGAGCGTTGGTTCGTGGTTTGAGGATCTGATCCTGACATCCAAAGGTGGGACAAGCGTCTGTGTGTTCCTGTCATGGTCCATCCCACCGGGCATCTGGTTCCTTCCTCCTGCATCCTATGACACAGACACAAACATAACTGTCAAATGTGATTTATAGCTAAATCCTTGAGTGTCAAACCTAACACGTTTGCTGGTGTGACTTCAAAGAGCTTAGTCCTTTGACCTCTGACCTGTGGTGTGATTTGCTGAGGGAGTCCCTGCTGTTTACATCTGAGCCTTTCCTTTTCCTGTCTTTGCTGCATCGCCATGCCAAGGATGCCGGGATTCATCTTCTGGGCTGGAACATAAAAGAGATTAGAAATAATCATTTGGACAGTTACACACATTTTTTCCCACAAGATTAAAATCATTTCAGCAAAGACATAAATGAAGGAAAACTTTTCCAAACTTTGCGATCTTTCTTATTTTTGTTGCCAAAACAGCAACTTGTGATGGTGGACAATGGAACAAAATGTTTCTCATTGACAAACATGAACTGTCAGATCTTCAGACACAAATTTGATAGTGTGCTACCTAGACGCGGGTCGACCCATGCGGTGGTCTTATTTATGTGATCGATGTAGTACACCTCTCCATCTGCAGTCACAGCCTGCTCCCAGCCTTCAGGCAGTGGACCTGAACAGCAGCGAAAGTACACAGTGAGAAGGCAAATGGTGCATGGAAGTGCATGGAGTGTTGAGAGTAAAAAGTAGAATGTGGCCCACGTCCTCTACTGAATGTCTGTGCAGCTTCTACTTTTTTGAAGGGTTGTGGGTAAATAACTTTAGTATGTACTGATGGGTTAAAGTATTCTAACCTATGGTAAGTGTGAATCCTGCCTGAAAGGGTCGAAGATGATCAAGAATAATAACAGAAAACACATGGAACACAATCCAAGCAAGACACCAAAAAGCTTAGAAAAACATGCAACTTTCAAAACAACAAAGTGTGGTTTATGCCACTATTTTCTAAAAGTTGTCAAAATGTTCCTTCCCAATGAGACAACTAAATATCTTATTAAACAAGCTATAATGAAACAATGTGCATATTAATAACTATGATGATGTTATTCATCATAAAGCCAAACATAAAAAAACACGTATTCTTTACTTACTTGTCCTTTTTCTTTACAAATCATAAGTGAATCAGTGAAAATGGTTAATGCATCTCTGTAGTGGATCGATAAAACAATAGTGTGTTTACAATTATTATTATTATTGTTAAACTGAAAACACTGGTAATCTATTGGATCTCTCCAGAGTCTCTAATGGTTAAATTAAGTTATAAATGCTGCAGGGCTTCAACACTTACATTATACTAATATTTATGACAGGAGGTTCAAAAGTCAGAATTACAAAACAGAAAAGTTGTATTTTAGTGAGTCAAAAGTCATGGTTATATTTCATGGAGGTGTTTTTTTCCTGGCAAAATGAATAAGATTTTTCTACTACTCGAGTTTAAGCAGTAGATTAATGTTACAGAAACACAGCCCACACCAACATCAGCCTGATAATCACACTGAAATTTAATTTAAATGTGTTTGTATTTCACATAAGGTGTGAGCCTGGGTTATGATCTAAAGTAGACACGTGTGGAGAGGTTTTATATAAAATACAGAGGGCAGCTCTGTATGACCTGCCCCTGGTACACTCCCACTGGAGATGGAGCACGTGGCTGTGATTTTAAGACAAAGTGTACATTGAGAGGGTAAAAAGCAGTGATACCTGTCTCTGGAGTGATGTTTTGCTGTTGTGTAGTGGGTGCTGGGTTGCTGAGGGAGTGGGCATGGACTGGAGGGCCAGAGATGGGATGCTGAGCTGCAGCTGACTGGAGTTGAGAGAGACGAGGGTCATGCCAAGTGGTAGTCTTCTCCAGGTGACTGCAAACATACAACAAGTCTTAACAAATCTGTATCTGTTCAGCCACTGTAACCTGACAGATGAGAAGTGTGAGGCGCGCTCTGTCTCGACCTGCTTTACCTGTACTACCAGATGTGCACGAACATCAACACGCACGCAAGACTAATGTCAAGTAGCCTTTGACAGTCAGACCACGTGCTAAATGAATAAATAAAAAAAAACAAAAAACACACCACTTGCAAAACTAGTCTGAGCATTTTCAGTGCACATGGATTCATTCAAAAGTATACATTAATACAAGTTCATTTACTTTTAACTATGAGAAATGTTAAAGTTTTATGGACTGTGGGCTCCATTCTCCCCCCAGAAATAATTAGCAATGACTCAACAAAAATACTTCTCCTACTGTTAAAATAGATCTAGGTAAAATTAAAAAGTCACATATGCAAAAATGTAGAAAATATGAGCTCAAATAGTAGTACTGATGTTATTCTTTTCTCCATTTTCAAATCATATTTTGCCAAATAACTATGTAGGAAGTATCTGAGGACATCAAATTGGGTTTTAGGAACTGTAGGGGAACACAATACTGAAAAGGAATCATTAATTGTAGGCCTAAATTTGGTCTTTACAAAAAGACAGTGGGGTCTCCAAGTAACATTTCTCCAAACACAAACCCTTTCCGTTCCCAGTGCATCATTGCTACGCAGACGTTGGATCTTACTTGAGGAAGTAACGTTGGCCGGTAGGTGTTTTAGCCATTTCCCAACCATGGGGGAGTGGCACATCATCAGGTATCATGGGCGCCGCTGCTACATCGGCCGCTTGAGTGGAGAGTGAATTGACTGGGAGGGAGGCCGGGGAGGAATGGGCGCGGACATGATGAGGAGTGAGGGAACCACACACACCTCCGTCTGAACTGGCCTGACGAGAAACAAGCAGGGTTAACAACTGACACGGTGAGCCACAAACAGCAACCAGAAACCTACACCAACAGGAAGGAGAAAAAAATATAGCTGGATGGATACCAGACAAAGCTCACAGGAAGATCACTGAAACTTTTAATTCACATGACCCTCTTCTTTTACTTTTCAACTGGGTTTCACGTTAGCACTGCAGAGAAGGCTATGGTTTCTCTGCTGGCAGGACCATCCAAAAGGCCCAGAGGCAGTTTGAGGGTGGACAGTTCACTAGGTCACCAGATATCCCCTGATTCTCTGGTGAGATTTACAGAGTTCAAGAATTTCAGTATCATATCGGAGGCATACTTAAGAATTTAAGAATCACTCACTGTGGCAATATTTCTCATCATTTCACACATTCTTCATAATGTGTGCAATAATTCTAAATAAAAAGATAAAAATGATCAAAATTGAGTGGAGTGGTGAGCTTTCTTTGTGCAGTTTGGAAATGTATAGGAAACAAACAGGCTACAAAACTATTCCCTGAATTTACAGACATGTGTTTGTGCATGATCTAGAGACTAAATTAACTATTGATAAGTTTTTGGGGTTTTTTTACAATTACAAACAAAAGCATTTAACTTTGCCTTATAGAAATAGTCAAGTGCATTTTAATCAGTCAGCCTGAGGATGGACTCATCAGTGATAACTGAGGTAGCCTCTATTCTCACAGCACATCACCTAGCAGTTTGGACTTTCTAATGTGTCCAAATATCTAAATTATCTTAATTTTCTTCCATCCGTTTGCACTGAAAAAATGTTTTATACACACATACATAAATATATATCCACACACACACACACACACACACATATAGTGCGTCCAGAACTACTGAGACCACCTCAGTCCCTCGTTGCCAAAGTGCAAAATGACACACTTTGGCACTGAGGGACTGTCTAACAAAAGCAACAAATCAACAAATAATGCACATTGCAGCTTTGGATGAGCACTGAATGAATTTCGTCAACAAATGTGAAGTAATGATGGACACTAGAGAGTGTGTATGCAGTGTGTGTAGAGACTTTTGTGTTCCTTCAAACTAAATTAAGACATGATAACAAGGGCACATGTTAATCCAGATTTATCATGAACTACATATCAGTGGACGCTTTAGACAAAATAAAGGTTCTAAAAATGTCACATAAGACAGTACGATGAAGGTGAAACTCAAAAATGAGAGGAAAACTGTTGTCATTTGATCCAGTGTGTGTCCTGTCTGTGGATTCGCTCTTTACTTGTCTGGAGTGGCCCCTGGGCTCCGGCTGCCTGAAGAAGGAGTCCGGCAGCTTCCTCATCCTCATGGGCAGGGAGGCCGGCTGTCGGGCTGCCTTGTTGGGGTTCATCACGGCGCTGAACAGGGCCTCCAGCTCCGTCTGCGAGTCCCCGCGGACGTGCACGACCTGCTGCCCGGCCGGAGGCGCGCCATGGTGCGCGTCCATGTCGCCAAAGTTTGGTGTCGAAACAAATCTGTCGAAAAGTTGAGCCGCACAATTAGACAGGGATTTAACTCCAGAGCAGATGAGACAAAACGAAGGCTGGGGTTATAGATGATCGGATTTGTTTACACTTTTTGCCCCCCACCCCCACCCCATTGGAACGTTTTGTGTCGTTGTCTGTCTATTTCAAGCCGCAACACCTCAGAAGTTAATCAGCTGTGGAAAACCAAAACAATCATCGGACAAACAGGTCGAAAGAGTGTCATTTAAAGCAGGGATCGTTGGGAAAAGTCAATCTGAGCGGCGTATAACACGTTACATGCCTCCCACATACCTTCAGGCAGCCAGACCGTTCTCCCCCTCTGTCTCTGTCTCTGTCCTCCTGCAGGGGAAAACTTAGACAAATCACAGCCGGAAAAACGCTCAGACGAGACAGTGATTTCCGATGCAAACTCTGGACTAAAACCCGCCGACAGGTTTAATATCAAACGAGTTGGAGAGAAGTGACTCCAGCGAAACCTCCAAACTTTTTTTTCACATCCACTGTTGAGTCCAGATTCATGTGATAGTGCTGAGGGGCGGGGTTGCAGGGTTTAAAGCTGCCGCAGTTGCAGGGCAAATATTTTACTTAAAGGCCAGACATAAACTACTCGCACAGGACGCAGACAAACAGCAAGGTGTTTTTCCCCCCAATGTTTTATTTGCAGAACCATGCGCATCAAATAAGGCCGTGGACGGAAATTACTGGTTATCCACTCAAGTGATAGGCACAGGCCATGCTTTAATTCCCCCTCTGTGCATTCTCCAGAAAAGAAGCAAAAGGCCAAATATAGACAGAGGTGACAAGAGTCAACCACGGAATATGGACTCTAGAGGTGCAGAAGTGCGCCCTGGTGCTGCTGCGCATAGGTCATTTTTCTTGACTGTGGGCCTGGGTCTGGTCTGGATTTGGGGGGTGGGGTGGGGATATTGGAAGTTGCACTGAGAAAACAGCCGCCCCTGATGAGGCCAACCCCAGCCGGAGCCTGTTTGTCCATGCAGCGCCCTGCCCTCTGGTGGAAGACATGCGCACTGTGCGGCTGCGGCTCAGCTGGGCAACACATTGAACAGACTCCAGAGGCAGAACATTCAAGAAAGATGTCCGGACTGACTGCTGCTATTATCTGCATCCGAGGAGCAAAGCATCATATGGAACTCCAGATTTGATCACTTCGTTTAAAATAAGATTGTTGGACTGCAGGCAAATTAACAGTTCAGTTCAACCAATAAACAAATTAGATGCAAAAACAGTGATATATATATATATATAAAATCTCAGTTGTGTTTAACCCTTTAACAACGGTAGTGTCTCCGGCGCTGCATTCTGCACTTTACACTATTCAGTTGCCTGTAACTCCTGAACTGTTTGTGCCATCCACAAAATCCAACCGGCATCAAAAAGCTGAGATTCTGAGCTTTCCAACAGTATATAACGCTTTATGGCGGTCATGTTGGACTGCATTACAAGTAGAAAAGAATCCATTTCAGAAACTTCCACGCAAGCTAAAAACGCCTGGAAACAACAAAAATATGAAGCCATAATATGGATACTTAATGTTCAAGAGCAAAAAGCATGTTTGAGCAAATGTAAAATAGTTGAAAGTTTATATTTACAATCTCAAAAAGTTTTGTTACCGACATTTACAGTTGTTTCAGGTAATAAATATGCTAAAAACTTCAAGTCTATTTTTAAGTCCAGTTAAGTTAGTTTATTTGAATTCTTCGGTATCCTACCTAGACATGTTTGACATACTATGTGTCTGATGCAGAAGAATTCAAATAAACTAAAAGAACATAGACACTATGGACCTTGTTGGATTATTACGTGAAAGTTAAATTCTTCCTGAAAATAAAGGTATGAAAGAATTGGCAAAAAAGACATTTTCTGACACTTGGTGGCCTGTTATAATGACAGTTTTGAAAGAGTTAATATATGTAGCTCAAAAGAATGTTACTTATGGTATATTTTATAAAGAATAAGAATCAAAATATGCAAACAAAAACAGCAGAAATTAAATTATAAAAAGAGGGAGTAAAAACAAGAAGTGGTGGTTCTCAGAAAAATAAAGTTCAGAAGTACTGGTAGCAGTAAAAGTACTTGTTTGGTCCCTCAGACTTATATTATATATTAAAGTTTTAAACAATCTCACATATTCATGAAATATTTGTGGAAAACTTGCATCAAAAAACCATGTGGCTGCATCACACATACACAAATAACAGCTTTTTTTGGGTTTGTTTATTGTTAACAAGAAAGAGTGATACAACTAAATTCTTGACAGTTTCAACAGGTCATACACTGGATGTGTTTGAAGTAATAATATCTTACTGTAACATCAAGTTTGAACCTAAATGGAACTCATGCAGAAGGGAGCGTGTGTGTTTGGAGAATGGAACAATGCTTGGCAGAGTTCAAAGGCTAAAGAGTGATTCTTAATGCAATATATGATTTAAAAAAAATACAAAGGGTGTCCAAAAACTTTCTATTTCTGTGCATTATTGCCCAGTAGTGTATTTATTTCTAATATTTACAGCATTTAAATATAATACACAGCAGTAAAATGAACCCAGAAACATCATAGTTATAACACATGGGCAGGTATAACATTTTAAATAAGATTTGCTATGCAGTATTTGAACTTTAATCCATATAAAAGATCAAGATAGATCTTCTACCAATGCTGTACTTTAGCTCAAATATAGGGGAGCTCATCTTCTTGTTGTATATAATGAAAAACAGATATACTACACTGTTGGAATAATTATGTTTTCAGACACATTCCTCTTTTCATTCCTATGTACATGCATCAGTGATCACCTTTGACCTGGTACAATAACTACACAGTGAGTCCTAGTTACACTTTATCCATCAGGACTAAATCACAGTCAATCATTTCATGAGAAGATGTCAAATATTTTATTCCAACTTTATGGATAACAGTGTATATTGCTATCATCAGATCATAAATAGTGTTAAACTTTGAACTTCTGGACTTTCAGTTGGATCTTCATTTTCTCTCTGTTACATTCAGATAAATATAAAGACTCAACCCATGATTAATGGTTAGCAGAAAGAAGAAAAAGCACAGTTCTGATTCATAAATCTGGTTTTAGTTTTTGGACTATTTCTCTCATCTTTCATTTCCACTGACATGTTCTCCTGAGACCCAAGAAAGTAAAAGTTCTTTCTTTCTTTCTTTCTTTCTTTCTTTCTTTCTTTCTTTCTTTCTTTCTTTCTTTCTTTCTTTCTTTCT
>JAQQZY010000007.1:20639540-20651715 GCA_030068375.1 Ostorhinchus rueppellii | reverse complement strand
GGATGGAGTGAAAGAGGACATGAAGGTAGTTGGTGTGAGAGAAGAGGATGCAGAAGACAGGGTTAGATGGAGAAAACGGATTCACTGTGGAGACCCCTGAAGGAAGAAGAAGAAGAAGAAAGAGAAGGAGGAGGAGGAGGAGGAGGAGGAGACATGAAATAGATTTTTTGAGTCTCAAGTTGAAAAAGTTTGTGAATCACTGACGTAAACACCACAGACACCATATTACTGCACAGTAGATAATTCATCTATAAAGCTGTTGAAACGTGACAGATACTCTGTAAACTGTCTGCAGCTGCTCTATCCAAACACAGTATTACTGAAATATTTATATTTATTTTACACACTGTGAGTGAATTCAGTTAAATTATAAGGACAGAACTGAGTTTGTTTTGATCAGGACAAGACTGCAGTGACATCAAGGACAACCTCCTGTCAGTTGTCCCCAAAATCCCCAGTGGTATTTACATCGTCCATCCAGAGAATACGGACTCCTCCTTTGAGGTACATGAGCATCATTCATCCATTCATTCTCAGCCCGTCACTCAGTCATCGCTCAGTGCTCAGAGCATGTCCTGTGCTGCAGGTTTTCTGTGAGATGGATTACATGGGAGGTGGATGGACAGTGATGCAGAGGAGAACAGACGGACTGACTGACTTCAAACGGGCATGGGTTGATTATGTCGATGGCTTCGGACACCTCGCAGGTTGGACACGACTGCAGACACAGACACCTGATTTCAGTTTTACTTTAACATGAATGCCAACAATTCAAATCAAATCAAATTTCATTACCTCTGCCAGGAGGTTATGTTTTTGCTGGCGTTTATCTGCTCGTCTGTTTGTCTGCTTGTTTGTTTGTTTGTGTTCAAAATAACTTGAAAAATTCTGAACGGATTTGAATGAAATTTTCAGGAATTATTAGAAATGGGAAGAGGAACAAGTGATTAAATTTTGGTGGTGATCTGGATCACCATCTGAATCCAGGAATTGTTTAAAAGCTTTCTTTACCATTGGGAGATAGTGTATGATGGCACTGATCTGCCTATAAGGTCATTCAGTGCCATCTCGTGGAGGAAAGTACAAACACTACCTTGGCGGAGGTCCGTGCTCTCAGAGTGCTTTTCTAGTTTATATAGCGCCAAATCATAACAAAAGTTATCCCATGATACTTTAGGTATAGAGCCGGTGGACACAGACACATGAGGATGACATTTTGTGTTTATCAGAATAAAACTTTTGTGGTAGTTCCCAAACAAATATTCACCTTTTTTTTTTAAAAAAAAAACTGATTTATCACCATTTATTATAATATTATCCTTTGTATTTTGTATTTCCTTCCAGTGAAAATCATGTATTTTCCTCGATTTAATTCACTGATCATGTAGATGTTCATTAAAGCTCTGATTAATGTTGAAGGTTATTATATCAAAAACAGAGGAAACTGAAGAAAGAGTCACTGTGTCAGATCTATCATTGACTGAACACAAAACTAAGTGTGTCCTTCCACTGTCATTGATCCATCTCCATTGGTTTTACTGGTGAATCAATGTTGTAGAAGATGACGGTGTTTCCATGGTAACTACGGAGCCTCTGAATATCCAAATGGTAAATATCTGATGACCATGAAAAGATGATAAACTGCATTTTACACCAATTATTTACATGTATTGATAGGATTAGTGGATCAACAGGTATTAACAGTTTCTATCAGTAAATGTTTCTAGTCGTTGGTGGATGTTTGGGTCTTTGTTAAGTGGTGGATGTTAAGTAAAAGTACTAATAAACAGCGGTATAAATATTTCATTACAAGGCAAAGTTCTGCATGAAGCACAGAAGTATTAAACAGTTTTAACAAATTATAGAAATCTGAAATGTCACTGTCTTAATCTTTAACTATATGTGTAAATGTGATATGTATGTTATATATTGTTTGTGTAGTGGTATAAATGTTTATTATTCACTGTGTAAAATATTCAGATAAATGTTGTAGAATAAAAGGAAAATAGAACTGATGACATGCAGTGGAGTAGAAGTTTCAAGCGAGATAAAATGTCTCAGTAAAGTAAATATATGTTAAATATATATTTAAATACAGTAAATACTTTCCATCTTGTCACCTTTGTTTTCTTTGTACTCACTATAGGAGAACATTGGTTGGGCCTCAAGAAAGTGTTTCACATTGTAAACCAGAAGGACACTCGGTTCCAGCTCCACATCGCTCTTGTCTCCCATGACGACATCACGTCTTATGCATCATATGATGATTTCCACCTGGATGGAGAAACCCAGTTTTTTGGGATTCATCTGGGCAGATACGCAGGCAGTGCAGGTAAAACTAAAACAGAACAGTCAGAGTGACTAAAGTTATCATCCATAAAGAAAACTAATTACAAAATAAAATGAGGGATTAAAAAGAAAAAAACATTTTCTGAATGAAAAAAAAAAATCTCAACAATGATTTATCAAGTAATTAAAACTGAGAGTTTAGTGTGTTTACAAAACTAAAATGAATATTTGTTCTCTCTTTTTTTTGCACATATGAAAACACACTGACTGATAAACATCTGTTAAACACTGTTGTCCATAAAATTGGAATAATTGTGTTTTCAGATATGTTCCTCTTTTTTATTCCTACTTATACACATCATGTGATCACCTTTGAGTTTTGACCACTGATGTACAATGATTACAAACTGAATCCCAGTTGCTGCACTTTATTTATCAAGACTAAATCACATTGTCACAAAAATTTCATGCGAAGAGGTAAAAATATTTTACTCCAACTTTATGGACGACATAAAGTTGTCTTTTGTTGATGGTTATTTGTTCTTCTAAAAAAATTATGTGAGGAATAGTTTTTTTTCTGACAGTTGATCTCAAATTTATTACAAAAAAGACTAAATCTAAGCAAACATACTTTAAAAACTTATTAAAACTGAAAACAAACTGTGAAAATGAAATAAAACATAATGAAAAATGCATCATGAGCTCTTTCAGACAAAGCCTTCTGGTGCTTTTGCTCTTGTATTTGTGCAGGAGATGCATTTCGTGGATACGACCAGGATCAGAATCAGGACACGGCTCCGTTCAGTGCCTCTGACGTGGACAACGACGGCTGTAATCCATCCTGCTCCTTCAGTAACCGCACAGTGGAGAGCTGCAGCACTCTGCACAACCAGACTGGATGGTGGTTCAACCAGTGCGGCCTGGCGAACCTCAACGGCTGCCCTGAAGATGCAGAGCAGAGCCGAGAGCAGAGGACACACATCCTGTGGGACACATGGAGACAGAGCGGAGTCCCTCACATCATCAAATCTGTCACGATGAAAATCAGGAGGATCGCAACCAATAACTGACCACACACAGGGATGAGGAGGCAGAAGTAAACCAGTTGCACTGCATTTAGTTCAACATGAAGTTTGAATAAAAACAGATTTTTAAATATTTGTAAAGTTTTCATTATTGTTGCCACGAGGGCTGTGTATTGGCAAGAATCTGACAATACGATACAAATCCCTATACTAAGATCACAATATACCACGATATATCATGATACTGTTAAAAAGGCGATTTTTTTAAAAGAATTGAATTAGACTAGAAATCTGCACAAATATTAAACACATTTTTATTTGATCACAACAGGATCTGGTGCTACATCCCAAAATGTTCTTGTTCAAACTTAAATGATGTTTTACAGTCATTAGAGTTTCAGCTCCTGCTCAAATGTTCATATTCTATTAGTTCAGAACATTATTTTGGTGTGATCCCACCAGAGGAACAGCAAAAAAGTGCTATAGGGATGATTCAAATAAACATTATTTAATAAAACACAATAAAATATAAATAATAAAGAAAAAACAAAAATGAACCTCCAAAATATCTGCATTTGAATAAATACCTAAAAATATCGATACACTACTTTTTAATATCGATACAGTATTGTGAAATTAAATATCGCGATATATTGCAGAACTGATATTTTCTTACAGCCCTAGTTACCACTAAATTATGAGTTTTGTGGTTCTACTTCTATTGTCAAACTCACTTTAGTTTAGGCTCCACATTCAGCTCAATATGATCTCAAGTAAAATAATAACATAATAATCAATAAATAATGTCAACTCCAAACTTTTCTCTGTTTTATAGTGAAAAAAGTAAAATTACATTATGAAAACATTTACGACTGAAAACAATATTTAAAAAAAAAATAAAAAAATATGAATAATGGGAACAACAATGAACAACCTGAAATTTATTTTTTTTTAAAGTACAATTTTAACAATGCTATGTCTTTATGTATACTATGTATATTATGTCTCAGCTTCTCATTTATACATGTGCATTAACAACTAACAGATCACAGTGGATCTACAAAGGCACAAAACATGTAACAGACAGAATATTGTTAAAATGCCATTTATTTTTATATAGAAATTTCAGGTTGTTCATGATTTTTAGATTATTCACAATTTATGAAAGAATCGTTTGTAAATGTTGTTATTTTCATTGTATTTTTCTCACATTAAAACAAAAAATAAGAGAAAATTTTGAAGTTATTGATTCTAAGTTACTTCCACGTTGGGCTGTTTGTGGTCCCTAAACATCCTTGACTTGATAAAATGTTCAGTGTGATTTTTGCATATTACAAATTCATCGTACCTCTTTTGGTTCACAGGTTGTATGTTTGATTCCCTACCCTGGTGTCTTTGACTGCAACGACATATATACAAAATGTCTAATATGGTGTTTACTGTCAGGTAGATTGTATTTTCTTGTTGTTGTTAAAGTATGTCTGATCTTACAAACTACTTTATTTTTATTTATCTATTTATTTATTTTTTTTATAAAATACATTCAGGATCTCCCATGTCTAAAATCACAGCACTCCTCTGCTCTGGTGACTGTAAGAAACAAATATTTGGCCATATTTGGAGGTATTTCTATTTTATTCAACTATTCCTGTACAGCTCAGAGGTAAATACTGTAATTTTTACTTGACTACATTTATTTAATGGTTTTGTTTCCTTCTCAAACACATCACATGTACAGCTAATAGGATGCTGCTTTGAGTTATTATCATGATAAATGTGTTAATTTCAGTTCTGTCAATAATTATCAGGATAAATCAAATCAACATTTCTATTAAATGTAGAGGCTGATTTTTCATCCCGAGTGGGAGTTGAAGACATCAGAGTAGGGAATCAAGTTACCTGCTGGTTAAAATGATTATTTCTGGTTGGAACGTGACAAATATTTCAAGAATCTAGAGTTAGCACATTTAAAACAATTATAATGATATAAAAGATTTTGAGTGAAATGAAAACAAACCCTGAAGCATTTTAGATGACAATGTGAATAAAATTAACCTTCAACACAAAATAAAAACACACACTGCAAATTATTTGGTTCTTACCAAGACATAAAAACTTAGCTTTAGAAGTGTTAGATAATTGATCTTGTTTTAAGAGTTAATTTTTTAAGTGTTCATACCTTGGCATAGGTCTGCACTCTCTGAGTGCTTTTCTAGTTTAATGATGTTTTTGCTGAAAAAGTCACTTTTTCCTATTTTTTTCTGATTTGATCTAATAACCATTGAATTTACTCTGAGCTTTAATGAACATCTATATGATCATTGAATTAAATATAAGAAAATACATGATTTACACTGAAAAAAACTTACAATAAAGAGGATAATATTACAGTAAATGGCGATAAACCACTTCAGAAAGGTTAAATATAAAGAGAAATCCATTTGGGAACTGTCACAAAAGTAAGATTTAGAATGCACAGCAAGGAGTACTGCAATGTAGTGTTAGAAGGTTTATCTGTCTAAAGGTTCTAAATACATCGTCTACAAATGTTGTACTCTCTTTTCAAATGTAAGACATCACCTTATTGTTTTGTATCATAAAAATGCATCATAAAAAATTAAATCTGGGCTGTATCTTGTTTATCACTGTAGCACCCTATAATGTAATAATTTCCTGAAAATGTAATCAAATTTGCACTTAATTCAATCAAAAATGTAATAAAACCCAATAATGTAATAACTTCACCAATAATGTAATAAAATATCCTGACTGATATTGTAATAACATTTTGACTGATGATGTAATACATTATTACATTATTAGGAATTTATTACATTTTCAGGTGCGTACATTATCTGTCAAGTTTGACATTATCAGTTTTGGGGAAAAAAAAACTCACCTGAAAATGTAATAAATTCTCAATAATGTAATAACATTTTCGGTAAAACTGTCATTACAATATCAGTCAGGATATTTTATTACATTATTGGTGAAGTTATTACATTGTTGGGTTTTATTACATTTTTGATCGAGTTAAGTGCATTTTTTTTTTTTTTTTTTTTTTACATTTTCTGAAGTTATTACATAATAGGGTACTACAATTACTGACTAAAAACAACAGGGAGACACTGATCTCTGTGACTCACACCACTACTGATGGGGTCCAGTAGGTGGTAGTGTGTTTCTACTCATGAACAAAATCAACAAGTGTGTGAGTGTGTGCATGTGTGTGCACTTGTATGTTCATCTCTGTGAGGACAAGTGAAAGGTTAAAAATCTGGAAGCTGGAGCCGTTTGGTCGATTCTCTCTGAAGAAAGGAAGGTGTCGGAGAATCAAGGCCGGGTTTTACATTTTGGGTTCATTTAAGTTCATGGAGGAAAATGGAGGGCTTAGTGAGTTATTGGAGAAGTTTAGGTTATGGGTAAGAGGCCAAAGACGTGATTATATCAGTCTCCTCACAAATACAGAAGCATTTCTAAGTGCTGATTCTTGTCATGTTGGATCTCCGGCTCTTTGTGTGGTCTGTTATGCACACAATGCTGGGCTTAATACACACACATATAGACATACACACATAGAAAAGAATTACCCAGGTGCTTGCCCACTCTGTGCCCTTCAGAGATAAGACTGACAATGTGTACGTTTGAGCTGACAGTGTTTACATCTACATCTGGGGTCTGTTCTGTCCATGAGGAGAAGACTTAACAAAAACTCACACTGGTGACGTTTGACAGCATTTACCCTGTCCCCTCTTACCATCCTCCCAATAAAACATGATGCTCTTGCGCCATGAAACGTCTTAAGTAACTAATCTTCAGCAATGAGGCCCTTAAAAGGTAATTTTTGGTGCCACAGTCGTACATCAGCTCTGATCGTTATCAGACTGTGTACAATCAGTTTTTAGTTTTTTCAGATTATGATTCAACGGGTTATTTAATGTGAAAATTAGCCCCCAAAACACAGAAATTGTGTGAAAATGATGCTGATGCAAGAGTCGGGATGTCATTTAAAAACAGGTATGATGAGAAAAAACACAAATAAATAAAAATAAATAATGTTTGCAGCTGTGTTTGTGTGTGTTCGTGTCAATAAAAAGCTACGCTGAAACACTAATCCACCTTTGACCTTCTGGTGAGGAATTGGATGTTTGCATGTTCACACACAAACATACACTCATCTGTGTGTGGCTGTATACTGCATGTGTGTGTGTGTGTGTGTAGAGTCGTTTTCCCACACTAGATGAGGATCAGTGGAGAGTGGGAGCACACAGGAAACAAAGTCTCCTGGGAATTTAAACCCTGAGGAATCTCATCTGCTGTTCATCAGCCATCAGTCACCCCTGCACGCATGTCCTCAAACACTGACTCCAAACAGTGCATCCAAAAATAGCATTTTACAGCCGGACCATAAAACAGCTGCTAAAACACAAAATAGCACTAGCACCACTTGTATGCTTTCACTTTTCTTCTTAATTTTTAAATATCACCCCAAATGTTTAAAATGAATCACAGTGAACAGAAAACAAGTGGGGCTTCAGTATCAGCTGGAATAACTCCGACCAAATGGACCATTTATAGGCTTTGTGTTGAGTCATAACAATGATCTGCCATCCACATATGTGAAGTTCAGTGAGTCATGTAAATAAAAGTATAGTGGGACCCTGAACGATGCATTCTTTCTCAAGGGTACAGAAAAAAGAGGGAGGGGAGGCAGAGACGGAGTGAAGGGGGGTAGAGGAGGAGGGAGTCATGGAGCAGGCAGTTGATTACAGGACTGGGAGCAGACCGGCTATTGTTGATTTCCTCCAGGATGAACCACAGATCTCCTGCGGCTCGTTACAGCGGCCGACTTGAGGGGTACACGGATGGACGCAGGGCCAGGAGCCGGGATAACCTGCTCATGTGTGATGACTTTGGAGAGGAGAACTGCTGTCCTGGACGATGCCTCGGGTGAGTCTGATAGACCTGCATCTCAGGTTGCGGGCAGGTGTGCTTCAATTACCAAGGAACATTTTACTGTATAAATGTAATGTAATGTTAGAAGTGTTTTGGTATTTTTAGGCTACACTTTCATATTGTGAGTCATTGTGGAATGGCAGAGAAGAAATACAAAGTGATTTTACTCAATAAAATCTAGAGAAGCTGTTAAGTATCTGTAATATGCTTATGGTTTGTTGAATATTTTAATTAGAGTTGGGGACATTTATCCAGAACCTTCACTGAAGTAAAAGTACTACAGCTACAATAATTGATCAGTTAGTTATTTATTATTGAATTAGTCAACATCTATAATAATATTCAATAATCAGTTTGAGTAATATTTTAAGAAATAAAATCAAAAGTAGTTTGTTTCTTTATTCGTTTGAGAGCCAGCTGTTTTTTTGGGGGTGATTTTAGACCAAAGAAAACATTTTATCATGACTTTTTCAACAATTTCTGTGCTTTCTCAATCAAACAATTAATCAGTTAGTTAAAAACAAAATCAATAGATTAACTTGCAGCTTGAGAAGGTGCTAATCCTGCACTGTGAAAATACCAAAGCACTGTATATTAAGCCTTATAGTCATTGTGTGTCTGTGCTTACTGTTATATTTGGTGTTTCATTCATTTTACTGCTGTATACATGTGTGCGATGCATTTTACAGCTGTACATGTTTAAAGTTCAGCTCATTTTATTCACTTTATATAATGTTGGCAGTTAAATCAATAGAAATGCATGATATTCTATAAGATCATTCAATGTTTGTAATGTCCAGAAAATTCTACTTTTTATGAATTCAGAAAAAGGGCCTGTATTCAACAATCATTTTTGAGTGAATTCAAAACAGTTAGGCTAAGAAGTACAGAACATTTTCAACTCATGAAGGAAATATCCATCCTTCACTGAATCACAAACATTTGAAAATATTTAGAGATACGCATGTTGTATTCACTAGACAAGAGGAGGATGATAATTATAATCCAAGGAGTATCTATAGTTGTTTGACAAATATAACAATATTTGCCTGTGAGATGGATTAGAGTAAACATATGATTCTAGCAAATTACATCACAATTTTACTCACTGTCTTTTTCTGTATTTTCAACTAAAAACTCTCTGATTTTAAGTATGAGCAGCCAAATAGAAGGACTACCAACATGAGGACTATAGCTCAAGATCAATATGCACGAATTAAAATAAAATACTGCATCTGTTTCAAGTTCTTCTTATAAAGTATTTTTCCAACTGTTATTCTCCAGATTATTTTTAGAGCCACAATGAAAATGTCATCAATTGTAGAATTTATATATGCCATGTTATGTTTGTCAGTACTAATAGGGCAATCAGCAAACTCTTTAAATTCTCCACAGTTTGTTAGTGTCTGCATGAGTCACTGTTTATATCACATCAAATAAAAAAAACTGATGACTTGTCTCTGTTAAATTATACTTTTTTCTTGTACAATCCCTTAAGTTAAAGCAATGCAACTTGTTCACTGTGTTTTGAAATGTTATCTTTAAAAATCCTGCACAATCAGATCAAAAAATGTTAAGTTGCATTTTTACACTTCGTGCCACTGCCTTTGATAGAAAAGTTTAAGCTGTGTTATTGTTTTATGTCACTGTTTACAGTAATACAACCCAGAATAGTTTTGTTTTGGATGTGAGTTTGGCTTTTATAGCTCTTTGAGTGTGAATATAAGATTACTTACCAAATATGTGTTTATATCTTCTGATTTTTTGGCAGCTACAGCACCTCTGAGAGGCAGCTCATGGCTCGTCTCACAGCTGTTAAGAGACGCCAGGCACTCCGCGGTCCAGCCTACATGTTCTCTGCTCCTTCCATCAGTCTGTCGGAGGTGGAGCAGAGGTTCCTGGAGGCTGCGGAGTATGGAAACATTCCCGAGGTGAGGCGCATGTTGCTCCATGTGCCCAACCTGAATGTCAACGCAGTGGACTACATGGGCCAGAATGCACTGCAGCTGGCTGTGGCCAATGAGCATCTGGAGGTGACAGAGCTGCTGCTGGGGAGGGAGGACTTGGCCAGGGTTGGAGATGCTCTGCTTTTAGCCATCAGTAAGACATATGTATGTGTTTGTTAGAGGTAAAGCTGGGGCCAGTTGTCCAGAAATGATCTAATCTGAACATCTGGATTGGATCAAGTTATTGAAAATGGTGCTTCAGTGAAAAGACTATGAAATCAGATAAAAATAAAAGCACATATTGCTGTCAAGACTTTCTTCTGGGTCTGACCTCTAAATAGATTATCTATTGTCCATAAAGAGTCCTTAAGGCTTGATTTAGTAACACAGTGTAGAAATACGTCTTACAAAATATAATAAAAAAGTTAGAATTGGTAAAACAACACATTTGTAACATCACGCAGGCTGATAATAATCTCACAAACAGCTTTCAGCATCAAACGGAAATTATATATTTAGTTCTAACACAGCCAAGAACAACTCAAAGCCTCTCTGAATGTTATTTGCTTTATCATTGGACAATTTATATCTATATATATCCACAATGTATTTTCTATTTGCTTTGGGTTAGATAAGGGGTCTGACTGACACTAAAAATGAAATTGACATCTTGTATTGATTCATTTTGCTGGTTTCTGTCTTAGACTAACTCCACTGTGCTTATTCCACCTGTTATACTTGACACAGCTACCAGTCTTCCCATTTAGAGCACTGCTACTGTGGAAGAACTGAAATCAGGAAAACTTTGATAATATACTGTGATCGCAGTCAAAAGATTAAATATAACCTGGTGTTGTTTTGTGTTGTTAAAAAATGAAGCTTGTTTTCCAAAATTCAGTGTTTTTCCTTGGACTAGGGTCACATTAAGGTCACTTCTTTTAGAATCTGAGTATCCACTGATAAATACATTTGTCAGTTACATATTTAACCCTCCCATTAGGCTGAAAATGCCTGTGATTAGACTAATTTAGAGCATTACAGGGTTGATTTGACCTTTTCTCATGTCCTTTCAAACCAACTGAATTACAATATTCTGGCAGGTAATTATAGAATGTTTGTCCAGTGATGCTTAAAAAAAAGCACGATAGGTTTAATTGGTGTCCAATCCATTTTTGGCTTGAAAATACAGCACAACAGATGACTTATCAGATTCTGGAAAACAACACTTGGCACTCCACAATGTCATTGTGGTCTACAGCACATTAACTATTGTAAACAACTGAACACTGAAAATAACTTGAGTTAATTTAACCATATTGGTCACATTGATCTTGTATCACATACTGATGCAAATATACACTGACATAAAAATACACAGACCAAACCCACTAAATCCTAATTTGATATTTATGCGTTTTTAGGTAAAGGTTATGTTCGGATCACGGAGGCCCTGCTGGGACACCCTTCTTTTAGGGATGCCCATCGTCTGACAGCGAGTCCAGCTCAGGCAGACATGTTGGATGACTTTTATGCTTATGATGAGGACGGGACGAGGTAAGTAAAGCAGCGTTGACTCTAAACAATTTATGTCGTCTGATAAGATCTTGAAAACAGAACTAGAGCCATAAATATGACATGTGGCCCTCCCGGAATGACCCAGTTAAAGAGGCATTTAAGAGAAGGAGCTGATGTAATTCATGATTTCATGCAGAATAAGATATGGGGAAGGGCTCCTCTGAAAGAAAAGAACTAAACTCCCTGAACAAACACGAACAGATACAGTACATTTTAGATTAAACGTTAAAATTGCAAGTATTTATATAAAAAAAGTCCTAAATGCATGGATCCTGATGCTCCGAGAAGACCAAACAACTGTAAGAACAATTCATTCATTCATTCATCTTCTATACCCGCTTAATCCTCATTAGGGTCACGGGGGTCGCATGGAGCCTATCCCAG
>JAQQZY010000007.1:20599753-20616103 GCA_030068375.1 Ostorhinchus rueppellii | reverse complement strand
CTGGGCATCCCTGCTTAGACTGTTGCCCCCGCGACCCGGCCCCGGATAAGCGGAAGAAGATGGATGGATGGATGGACCTTAAGATTTATATGCCTTAAAATTGGATCATTTTCCACAGTAATTAAGTTTTATATTTTATCTCTTTTATTTAGCTGTATTCGTCTGTTCATGTTTTAAGTCATGAGTCACAAAAAGAAAACATTATAAAGGGATCATGAATATTGAAGCACAGTTCTATTGCAATACAGCAGGTTTTCTTACCATTTGTGAACAGCGCCCCCTGGGGGAAACTCAGCTCATGGCTGTGCTCTGCCTCACAGGAATAAAGAGCTTTGGCTTCCCTTAAAGAGAAAAAAATAAGCAATAAAAAACCCGATAAATAACTCAAAAATCAATTTGTCACGTTAATTGTACATTAATGCACCAGGAGTTGATGAAATGAAACTTACCTTCCTGATGAACAAATGTCTAACGCTGATGAAAACACAGAGCTCTCCCGCTGTGGACCTCTGACTGATAATCTGTGACACAAACAGGCAAAAGCTCTGGTGAGTTGTGGTTGTGTTTTTAATGAAAAAGCCACTTCTAGTCTGGTTACTTTTCTACAGTACTTAGGCTGCTCAACTGCCCTGCAACTAAGTTTATTCCAAATATAAACTAAAAATATGACCTTTAAATTCATGAAGTTGGTAAAATTTCATTAAGTCTGTACTAAAAAAATCCATAGGCTCAGATTAACATCGAACTATAGTCCTCTGAGAACGCAAAGGATAAAGTAAAACGCACTTCACTTCAACTTTAACATATTCTGTCCAATCATATTTGACAGCAGTCAAACAAACAACTGAAACAAATAATAAAAAGCAGTAAAAAAATACACTGTCTCCTATTAAGTTGGGAAAAAAATATTTTTACCCCTTCTCATGAAATAATTATAACAATGTGATTTATTCTTCATAGATAGAGTGTAACTGGGGCTCAGTATGTAATCGCTGTACATGGTTAAATGTGATTACTGATGTGTAGAAACAGGAATAAAAAAAAATAATTATATGACAGAACAAAACTGAAATGCTGAAACCTTAATTTACACAACCAATCTGTTTTATATTTATTATTTCTGTGCAGATTAATACACTCAAAATATACATTTACAACCCTGAAGTCCAAACACATATTCCCCAGATTTGTATTTATTATTCATCATTTTTTTTCAACATTATTTTATATTCAGCACTTTTACAATTAAAATTTCTGTTTCCGTGGTCACAGTCTGGATGCTTGTGTTTTTACTTCTTATCTAAACTGTACAGTTTTCAAGTTACATCTCTAAATTTGAGAGAATGTGAGTTTATTAAAAAAAATGTATAACTTGGTTAATAATAATAAAACTTTATTAAGATTCATATTACTCTTTTCTATGATATAAGACTGCTTAAAGATATATTCCACAGAAATACTTACACTGATCCAGGCCTTTGGTAGCCATTGCTGGGTGAGGCTGTGATGTGTTTTGTTGTCAAATCCGAGCCACAGCGGTTGTGTGAAATTTTGCGCAGATGTGTTGCCTCATGTGGGTCCAGAGACATGAGACTCTGTACTGACCCGTGGCAGCTTTTATAATCTGAAAATAAATCACAAGTGAATGCAGAGTATGAAGACAAGCGACAGGTATTTAAACTTCCCATTGTTATCACATTGCATCTGGTGAAAACAATCTAATGTCAATATACACACCTTCAGAAATGTGAAGGGATGTGAGAGAGGAAGACGTAGACAGACGGTATGGAAATAAGGAGGAGGAGGAAGAAGAGGAGGAGGAGGCAGTTCTGTACGCTGTCCTGTGCTTTTCAGGAACACAGGCAGAGTCTGTCACTCTGGTTTCCGTGGCAGTCGAGGAAGGGCGGGATGAGTTAGTTTGATCCACAGAATGAGTGCTCTTTAAAGAACATGCGGAGGATACTCTCTGCACAGGACGACCTTCCCTTAGAGAGGAGGCGTGCTCCTGTAGGGAGGCCTGGTGGGAGGCGGTGGACGCTCTGGATGGAGTTCTGGACTCCTTTACAGAGGACAAGGAGGCAGTGGAGTCTCCTCTGACAGACAACGTCCTCTCTGATGCAGCGAGTAAAGAGGACATGGAGGACGATATAGAAGGGGTCTGCTGTCCTGGGGTCAGAGTGGAGGAGGGCGTGGTCTGAGGGGAGGCGGGATCATCTGGAGAGAGTTTCTGATCTTTGTCATTTAGGGAACTTTGGGAGGTGGGGCAGGAGGACGCTGCAGGAGGAGACGTGGGCTCTGCAGGAGGCGAGACAGGCTCAACAGCAGGAGAAGAGGGAGGAGAAGTCTGAGACAGTCCGTTTTTTTCAGAGGAATGGGAGGACAGAGACTCCTGGCTGCCCATCGGAGTGGTGCTGGGGCTGCTGCTGAATGTGTCACCTGGTGGAGGACATAGAAAGTGTCTTATTCAAGCATCAGTACGATTATTAATGGGGCGCTGCAGTGCTGCTGAGGTAAATAATGTAAATATGTAGTAGGATCTATGACAATAGATAATCACACATGGGATTAACAAGCATTTCTTATGATCCGATCAGAAGTGGAGAGCTCCGAGTACATCAGCTCCCAACTGGCATCAAAGTATGTCTGCACATGGATCTTAAATGAACGCCTCTGCTCTATATGCAAAAACCAAACCAAAACAAAAACAACCTCATCAACATGATACAATGTAGCTAAACAAGTTTTCATTTCCTGCAGGCATTTGGGAAGTAGCATAATCTGTGCAAGTTTAGTAGACTGACTCTGTAATGCTCATTTAATGCCTCACAAAGAAATCACCAGAAGAGAAAATAATGAATATTTTTTTCCTTTTTAGAAGCTAAGATTTAAGAGGTGGAAAAATATTGCTTCATTCAAAACTTACTGGCAGCATATAAGATGAAATGGTTTGTTGCTGTTTACTTAGTACATGAGTTGTACATTAATCAGTAAACCTCAAATGTCAATGTTACATAAATTAGAAAATTCCATTAGTTTTTATTAATTTTCTTGAACCGTGAATTTGTTATTGGAGATGCATTGTTCTGTTGCACTTATGCAGAACGAAACTTATGAAACAATGTTAATATTTCCATATGGGTTTTTCTAAATTTTCGGACGTCTTTAAAACGCGTAAATATGACAGCAGTGTTGTGCTGATTTATTTAGGTAGGTGATGTAAAGAATGTGCACATAGTGTATGTGACACAGTTGGATCTGAATATGTCCTGAGTACTTTTACATCTGTCTGTGATCAGATCCTACAAATGCATGTTAATGCCAGGTGCGAGTGCCTCCTGTTCTCCACAGAGATAAACAATGACTAGATGAGACAGCAGTGGTTTGAAGAAGACGAAAACAACGAAAAAGAATGAAAGAGCAGAGGGTCTCACTGTCGTTGTCTGCCAGGCACAGAGCGGGAGGGTAGAGGCGGGCCTTCCTCTTTCCCGATGACAGACAGATGGCTTTGTTTCTCCGTGGAGTCGACCGAGAAGACGGAGCCTGAGGCAACGGCACTGACAGGTCTGGGGCCTCACCAAAGATCTAACAATGATGTTCAGAATAATATGAGTCTTTTAGGTCGACGTACTACTACATACTATGTGTGTGTGTATGTCTATGTGTGTTTGCTCACTTTGTTGCGGTTTTCAATGATAATTTCCACCACAATGTTTTGAAACTTGATGTTCATCATAGCAGCAACTGTCTCTTCTTGTGACCTCATCAGTGTGGGACCAAAGATCATCCCCAGATTGGACACGGTCATCAGGTTCTGGTCACTGTGAGAGGAAACCCTGCACATACACGAGGATGTCATTTTAGTATTTCACACTTTAAAACAGTTGATTTACTACTATATATGTTAATGAAAAGAACATTCTAATTCATGTATTCAGCCAGTTTAGACATCAGCAAAGTTCAATATTAATAAGTTTCTCAACATTGTTCTACTTGTGTTTTCATACAGGATAAAATGAAGCTTTCTGTTTGTTTTGTAGGTTTTTAGTTTCTTTATTATAATAGTTTTGTCTATCTTCATGTTTTTTAACTCATGTTCATCTTTTGTTCATTTATCTCCATGAGGCACTTTGCACTTTCTTTCATATATAATGTTTAATTCTATGATCATATTACTATTCAACTAAAGTGCATTACTTTATTGATACTCCAACAGGAAAAAAAAAAAAGTTAATTTCTTTGGGCACACATAAATATGAGGACTGTTTATGTTAAAATGTATGTACCTGAGGAGGTGTTTGGTTAAGATGTCCAGCATTGTTCTGTTTTTCTCTGGTAATTTGTACACAAGTGCATGAATCGCATTCACTCTGTGCTTCTGGTCATCATACTCTGAAACAAAGAGTAAAGAGGGAGGACGGTGATTCAGAGGTGAAAAGGTGACATAAATGTAACAGAAAGCCAATACTTTGTCAGAGTTTATTTGTTCATTTTGTGGTTCAGAAATGAACTCACTGGCCGCTTTGATGAAGTCTTTATGCAGTCTGTAGGTCAGGAGAGGCTCTGCCAGACACCTGGTTCCAAATGAGAAATCATGAGCTCATATTTCAGGAGTGTGTTACTCAAAAACGCTGCTCTAAACTGTAAATTACCTGAAATAATTCTTCAGACCACTGGTGATAGTTTTATTGTCCCAAGTGTCTGCATCCAGCTGCAGGTCAGAAGGAGCTGTGGATGCTGTGGAAAAGTAGATACATAATGATTTATTTGTAGTGATGGATTATAAAAAGTAGTTTGGAGTAAAACCTTCTTCCCTCAATGAAAAATTACTTCACACAGAGGAGGGTAGACATTTCTTACCAAACACACTTGTCATCAATCTCTGCACTTTAGAGTTAACTCCTCCAGTCCTGTACAGGCCCAGTGTAGTAATGCCTACACACAATTCAACATGATTAAACAATGACCAATGTAAACAGGTAATTTTTTGTAATAATGCACAATTTCAAGAGGCCTACCTCTCATTTCCACCAACTCAATACACCTTTTCACAAAGTTGTAGCCTGCCTCATTAAGAAAGGCTGTAAAACAAAACATTCTTATATTTATGAAGACACCCTATTCACACTGGAGCATTCAAACAGATGAGCTATCAAGAACAGAATAATTCAAAACACTTACTCTCCTCCTTTTTGCTGAGTAAAGAAGGTAGAGTGTAGATCTGAGAGAAGGAAGGTGAACATTAATGTGTGACAATGAATTATCGCTTTGAGTAATCCTTAATATACACATACAGGTTCTTTTCCATCCATAGCCTCCATCCATAAACGTCTGTTCGCCTCGGACAGTGCTTGCAGGGTGATGACGCCATGCCTGCAAAGAAAACAACAGCCATCAGACGTTAGTATAACCACCGACGCCCAAAAAATTGTAAGTGACGTTAGCTTAGTTTTACTGATTTTCCTATTAACAGCAGAGGAGTCGAGGAGGTTCTCAAGAAATTTAAGGAGCAGTTAACTGGAAAAATATCACATGCTTTTCTGTGTCTGTACTACAAAAAAATGGTCACAAACAGACATGTGACTCATCCATGCGACACACAGATGATGGGCAAAACAGAAAAAGGCAACAACACATAATTGATATATTGCAGCAAGTTTGGAAAAAAAAAAACTTAAATGGTTTTGCAGCTCTGCTCTGGAAATGAAATGATGACATACAAATGGACAGACAGACTGTTTGCTGTAATTTCCCTGCGTTATACGCCAGGGGAGTAAAAATGATCATTTTACCATGGCTTCATCCACAGAAGCCACTTCATAATGCATTTGCAATAGAGACATTCATGCCATATCAACATAAAGCTGTCAGTCATATTTACATCTCACCTTTCCACCACCTCAATATCAAAGCAGAAGCGTTTGTCGATCGAATCGGTCTTCCTTCTGACACATGAGCGCAGTCTGAACATCTCCGGGGTACCGTTCACCACACCATTCTGTTACCAGAGATATGACAGCGTTCAACATCTGACCCATAAATCATCAAAAGTTTCAAAAAACAAAACAAATTGAATTTTTAATACTATATCTCTATTCTTGTATTCCAATCACACAGGTCAGGCAGCCTGTTTACCTGTCTGTTGGCTGGTCTGACCTCTGTGTTACTCATCGTGAACATTTTGGAGCTTTTCTCATACGTACAGTAGTATCTGGTCCACACACTGCCCAGTGGGCCTACACATGTAGTTAGCAAAAGAAAAACAGTCTTATTTATTATCACCATTTTTTGGCCAGAGGGAGGATAAGTATCATGGTGTGTTTCCTACGTTTTTCTTGTATGTACAGGTATCCCTCCATAGTAAAGCACCCGGGGGCTTTGAAGTCCTCCTCTGCAGAACGGATCCTCTTCATCAGCCTTTCAACCTCTGCACGTGTACTTTCAAAGTTGTTGCGAGCCTAAACAGCACAATTAGACAGCTTACACAGTTTGTGGAAAAAACTGTCTTAGTACAAATGAGGCCATTGTACTTGTGTAACGTAGATTTAGAGACACTAATAAATGGGAATGTCGCTCATTGCTTCTCTACATTTGAATGTGTTTATTTTAAACCAAGCAAGAAAAAGCAAATGTTTAGAGGATCAATAATGTCCTGTGTGCTTTTGGTATTTGTAGTTTGTTTAATTTGATCCATTTAAACAATAGGTTACAACATGAACAAGCACAGGACAAACTAAGAAATAAATAGACTATAATACTATTAACAATATTAATAAACAAGTTTCAGTTAATCTAGCAGTTAAAATTTGCAACATAAATATTTAACATACAGTACAAATCAAACATTTGGAAACACCATCTTGTTATATGTTTTTTCTTTATTTTCTACACAATATTTTAACCTTTAAAGACCTGGAGCTTTTTTATAGCAACTTCCAAAGTATTTTTTTTCTTAAATTTAACTGTTCGCAAGTGATCTAAACTTAGACTTATTTTATTGTCATTCAATAAACGCACCGTCAGTATATACATTAAATGACATGTCATTGCATGGTTCAGACAGCGTCATGTAAGAATCAAGAAATAGATAAAAGAACGCATCACAGAATAAAAACAGCTAAAACAGCAACATTAAAATGTATGAAAATCTAAAAGATCAAAACTAAGTGCAATGTACAATTAAAGTGCTTTGAGTTATTCCACCAACGAGGCAGCTGGTTACAGTCTGCATCCTAATCCTTTTTTCCTAGGCTGTTCAACAGTCTTATGGCCAGGGGGATGAAACTGTCTCTGAATCTCGATGTTCTGCAGTGGATTCCACAGAACCTTCTGCCCGAGGTCAGTAGTGTGAACAGCCCATGGTGTGGGTGAGCGGGGTCGGAGGAGATGCGCTGAGCTCTAGCCAGACAGTGCTTGTGCCCAATGTCCTGGATGGAGGGGAGTGGGGCCCCTACTATTTTTCCAGCTGTCCCCACCACCCACCATTATTTATTGCCATTTACTATAGATAATTATCTGCATTTAGCATTTTTTAGTGAAAATCAATATTTACCATTTAATTTACTGATCAATTAGATAAATTAAATGTTTATTATTTCAAAAGAGAAAAAATTAAACCCCTTTTTTTTTTTTTTTTTTAGAAAACTCATTAACTAATCATATAAACAGAGGTCAACAACCACTGTCACATGTTAAACTATATGTTTCATTGATGAATCAATGCTGGAGAAGATGATGGTGTTTCCATGTTTACTACAGAGCCTCTGAACAACCAAATAAGTCATATGTGATTCCAGTGAAAAGCTGAGAAACGGCATTTTATCTGAAATGTCTACATGTATTGACAGGATTCATGGTTCAAAAGTTATTTTAGATAAGTAGATTCTTTCAGTTGCCAGCGACTGTTAAAAGTCTTTGAAAGTAAATACTGATGATATCAAAACTATGAAGGAACACACATGGAACTGTGTAGTAAATAATAAAGTACTGAACAATACACAATACGCATATTATGATTTATATCTTAAATTCATCAAATGGTCAAATATGCACTTCATGTACACTTGTTTTGTTCAGTACATAATTTCATACACTTTCCTTATAGTTTTAATATCTTCAGTATTCATTTTGCAGAATACAATGAAAACAAAGAAAAAACACTGAATGAGAAGGTGTTTCCAAACTGTTTCACCAGTACTGTGTAAGTGCAAGGTTGTTACTAAGACAACTTGAATCAAATCTGTCTTTTATACAATGGTACATTAGATACTACATAAACATTGTAGTACTTCAATAAAGATTCACATAAGCCTTAAAATCTATTTAACACAACATCTAACAGCTGTTAGCAAGTGTTGCTTTGCAGTAAACATGCACACTTACATTCTGCAGGTTGAACTGAAGCTGCTGTTTGTACGGCTCAAACTCACTGGCCAGCTCGTAGCCCTCATGGTAAAACGTAAACAGACCTTGAAGGAAGGCCAGTAACTGAAGACCAAACAGAGAGATGTTAGCTGAAGGCTTGGGAAGGTTGAATATAATGAGAGGATTTTGAAAGACCGGTTGTCACTCATCTGCTCAATCATTCACAATAACTTCTGAAGGAGAAAACCCCTGGACTCTGCCTGTTGATTAGTTGGCAGCCCTTGTTTACTCTACAACAAAGAGCTTCTCTCGCTCTGAGGCGGACCAGATCTCCATGCAGGAAGAGCCACTACAGTAACAGGAAGTGGGCTTTACTGATATCTATCATTAAAATACTTTTATCACTGGCCAAACTGGTCTGTTTTTCAGAATCTGGCTTTATTTTATTTCTACAAGTCAGACGTTATTGTCCTGCCAGCAATTATAATTTAAAGGTTAAATCATTGTTCACATGCAGCACAGGATAACACATCACATTTTCCTATTATAAAGCGCTGTGCGGTTGTGACTACTTTAACAGTGCCCGTGCTGGTCACTGCGAGAGAAGATCAACTCATCTGTTTTTGCTACAGCTGCATGTTCACATTTCCACTTACCGGCTCCACAAACTCAAACTTCTTCCTCTCCTGCACTTCTTGGATCTTAAAGACATACTGCAGCGATGCATCATAAAAAATCTGTCGGTCCTTACTCATCTGCGAATCAGCCTAAAACAAAAAACATGCATGTACTTCATGTTATACGACACATGTAGGTATAGGTATGGCATTTGGATTCAGATGTTTTACCTCATGTAGCTGAGATTCCTTCTTTTTTGATGAAAGGCTCAAGTGTTTCTCCAGAACTGAGTAGTACCTCTCTGTCTCCTTGTCAAACTGTTTCTTTCCCTCCTGTGTGAAAAAAAATGGGGTGAAAAATGTAATTATCCTAAATAAACATGACTATTTTTAGTGCCTTACTTTGAGACACAAAAACACTGACACATTTTTTCCCTCTTTCACTGAACTTATTGTTTCCTGTGCAGCTTCTGTGTTGAACTTTTCATGAGTGTCAAAGGTTCATAGATATTTTGGCATGAACTTCAGCAAGGACATTCTGCAGAGGGACAATTAATAATCATCATAAAGAGACATTGCCAAAATATTTAGAAAAAAACTGCTTTCTTCCAAAACAGCTGCAACTTCTAATTTCACACTCGCGGTCAATCATTCCTGCTCAACAACATCAGCCTGAGGATGTGCCGCTCACAGACTCCTGTTACATTCTGCAGCCCGAGCAGTCGCTTCAGTCATCAGGGTGCAATTTGACTTTCATGATAAGCTAGTGTTGTGTGACTGCTTCTATTTTTGTACCTTCCATGACTCTGCTAAATCTCCATGCATCTCTACTGAAAAAAGAGCAGAGAAAAAAAATGAGATAAACTAATTTTGAGACTTGACACAGCTGCTGAAACCAGACACCACATTCACTTTATGTTTATACTGCCTCACTGAGTTCAACTATCTCTCTGTCTGTGACGTGCTCGCTGTCTTCCCATTCCCATGACCCTGCTAACGACACTGGACTGTGATCCACTGCTTATCTGAACAAACTGAATTCTTTGACCAGTGACGATGAAGCTCAGACCAGACCAGGATAATGTGTCTGATCACCACCTCAGATTTGTAATTAATTTTCTTTATGAGATGTTCTGTGTATAAACTACATTTCCTTTATGTTTTGACTGTGATAAAAATGCTCACATTTTCAGTTTTTACATACCTTAACAGCTCCAATCTGTTCCTTACGAAACCTCTCAAGAGGTGAGATCAACACGTCATCAGCGTTTTGAATCTGGAGAAGACAGAAAATCAGACTATTTGAGCAGTAAACACTAGAAACACAATCACAGCTCAGTCAGTGGTGTTTTTTCTCAAACATTTCATAGAGTCTGATCTGATTATTAAAAAAACTTGACAGTTTTTCTGATCAATATCACATTAGAGAGTTGACTCTTTATGTTCATCAAACAGTAGAAGTTCTGAAATATTGAGAAAAAGGCTTAAACACAACACAACTAGATGTGCTTCCATGAACTGATGTCAAAATGTGACATAAATCAATCTTATATTTAAAAAAAAAGTTGAACAAATCTTAATCTTAAATGGATTTAATCTGATAAACTGATATTACACTATGGATTTCAAGCAGGAAAAACAGCAGCTATCAAAAATAAAATTACTCCCAACTGCGACTCAATAAATGTGAGTAAGTATGGTCTTTGAAACGCAAATATTTAAAGAACTTTTTGGTCAATGTCTGACCTTACATGACATATTCATCTTTAATTTCTACAAACTATGTAACAATTATGGCTGACTGTAAGTATGAAAAACTTACAGTTGATGTTGAGTCGAGTTATAAAAACATTTCTCTGCAGTTATCAGAGCTCTGATGTTTATCTTAGGTCACAGTCCTCTAGTCATGGGACTATATATATTTCACGTCTTGGTCACGTCTTTCTTTGTTCTGTCTAGTTGATTTAAGCATTAGACTTAAAATAGCTTCCCAGCTTTGCTCCATGACCTCACTTTCACATCAGTTTTGTGTCATTCCATTTACCAATTTTCACGAAACTAAGAGACTGAAGGGCTTGGTCATGTCTCAGTAATAGTCATTTCAGTTTGAATAGGTAGCTGTTTTAAGGGAACCAACTAGTTAACTTAATAATGACGGTATTATGAGGTGTTTCGAGGAATAAGCATACCAGCAAAGGTGTTACTTCAAGTGGAAAAGCATATAATTAAAGTACAAAGAAAGACAGAAAGCAAAAAAGAAAGAAAGCGAGAGTGAGACACAGTAAGAGAGCCGACCAACACACACACAGAGACACACACAGGACCCATTTATGGACTTTCCCAGGCAGTCAACGCTCTGCTCTTGGCCTCACAGGGGAATTGGCAGAATAGGTTCCACATGGTTCCCCTGTAACCAGACCGTGCATACAGGCAAAAATGTACACACACAAAGAGCAGTATACTGTACGTATATGTAACATACTATGCACACACACCGCATTGGCTCCCCTTTTACGCAGACTGTGCCAGACTCCAGTTACTCCCACCCACACAAATGTCTCTGGTTGACTGAAGGTCTTTAAGTTGAAGGCGTTTTTCCAAATCACCATGGAGCGTTCACTGCTGCTGGCATTTGGCTTTTACTCCAAATGTGTGAATCAAACTTGTGGGAAAACCACAGTGAGACTGAGGAAGTCTGTGAGCTGGTACTGGGCGCACTGATTGGAGCTTCCTGACAAAAACTTTTCCAACTGAGATGTTGTGGTGACAAAGTGGGTTTTTACCACAAAAAAGAGATGTGCTAAGTGCTGTTCTGTGTCTCTGAGCTCTGCCTTAACTTGATAACATTCTGGTTTTGGATTTGTGCAAAAGAATCCTATATTATGTGTAATTTCTTTGTAAAGAGCTTCAGAAGTCGGATATTATTCCAAGAAGAAAATGACACAAATGGAACCGTTTTCATGTCAGTTACACAGAAAATGATGTTGTAATGAAGCAAAACAGTTTACTGAAATATACATCTCTATAGAAGAAGTTTAGAATTCACAAAAAATAAAGAAAAATAACACAAAGTTTTAATGCACTACTCAGCACACATGCATCACATGCCTATGGTACTTAAGGTTAGTTGACCTTGATACTACACACGGCTGTCCTCAGGATTAAGACCGACAAAACATTCTCTCATTTTCAGGTATGTTTTCCAGAAACAAAGAACTGAACCACCCATATTATGGTTATTCCTCTACCAACATATAAACACACATCCACATATGAATGTATTATTACCAGTCGTTTTCTCTCCTCTTCCATGGTGCTCAAAAGCTGAGAGAACTCCTTTAAGGATTGGGCTGCAAAAATAAGCATTATACAATTAAAACCACAAAGAAAAGTAACTTTTTCAACATTTTACACGGATTCAATTAAGCAGTTAGAGGGTCATGTAAAAGTTCTCACCTATATTGATCTCATCATCAGTCTCAGCATCTCCAATACACTCAAACTGAAACTCTTGCAGAGACTGAGAGAACCGCTGAACCGCAAGTGAGAGACCTAAAAATAGAGATGTTTATGTAGCCACTTGAACACATACAACAATGTAATTATCAACGCTACCTTAATACATCTGTATTATTTCCATATTGTGCTGTACGCTGTAATTATTGGTTTGCTGTAGTCTAAAGCCCCCCTTCCTGCAACAGTCTACAAGCTGTGTCACTCATTCTGTCCTGCTATAAAATGTGCTGTATTTTCCAAATCTGCAGTCAACAAACTGCACTTTGTAATGCTATTCGACAGGCGCATGCTCAGAAAGCTTTGTGGTTACGTGTCCAAACAACACGCCAATAATGAATTTAATTACACTTTTATTTTCTAAGGTGCACAAAGGCTTGGCACAATATGGCTGTGTTTGCTCACTCACACAACCATGCCACTGGCTTGTACACAAGCAGCTGTAAGGCACCATTACAGCCACCCCACTGCATTACACACTGACAATAAAACCATTAAATGTCCCAGAGTTGATAGAAGAGTACTTCCTGGGGTTCTGAAAAAAAATGTGGTCATTCTCAATACATCACACAAAACCATACCAGAGAAAAGAAGTGTTAACAACTCTAATGCATATCCATGTTATTAGTTTTTAACCACACAAACTGTGACCGATGTTAAAAAGTATGATTTTAAGGGCAAGGACAAACACCTGGTAACAAGTAAAATAAAATTCCAAAAGTTTAATGGTCTTATAAAGTTTCTTCATGTTAATAGTGTTTCTAAACAAAGAGGTATGGCGTGGTTGTAATACCAGCAATGGTTAAAAACTTAATCCAATAATTAGTATCATATATCCTGAACAACAACCCCCCCAGAAATGCCAGCAAATGTAAAAACACAATGCACTTGTACGTTGTTGTTGTTGAGTGAAGTTGAACTGTGTTAATAGAAAACCTTTGCCTTTCAGTTGCCTATAAAACTTTATGTGTTGTTCTATTATTTATGATTTACAAGTGTTGCTTACTGTGATTGAAAACCACACTGACTCCCATGCCAGGAACAGTGTGCACTGTATAAAATTAGCATTATACTGTGGTCGTATCATATTGTGGGACCTCTGGGAGTTGAGGGTTGTAAGTGTGGCTTGTTTCTATTAGCTGTGTAGGCTGAAGAACAGCCAAACACAATCAGCATCACCTGTGTGTTTGGCTGCAGCATTATTCACACTGATGACATCAACCTGCATAAGAAAAAAACCACAAACTGCAATGTGTTGGCGTGTCAAATGTCAGACACACCAACGCCAGACTGCAAACCATTAATTTAAGTGTGAATTTATGACTAGTTTAGTGTCAACTGTATGCGCATTTTGTATCTATTATCTTTTTAAACTTTTGCCTACAAAACTATCAAATCTTTCTTTTTAAGTTTGGGGTTCTCGAACCTTTTCAGCTCATGACCAAAAAGAGAAATTTAGTGTCTCCTCAAGACTAGAATGGACACAGAAACCAACTTCTATAAAAAAACATAAGATTTATTCATACTATATTAACCTTTATATATAGATTTTTGGATAAACAGAGCCATGGAGCAAAAAAGAGCACTCTTTTGTCAGCTTTGTACTTAAGTAAATATACTGAATTCCATTACAGGATTGAAAACAGGAACAAAAAGCATATATCAGAGCATTTTTTATGTATTTATGTCAGCTGCTAATCCAATCAAAGGTAGGGGTATCTGTTTCTATTCCTGGCCATATGTTTGAGAAAAGCAGATTTTGGTGAAAAAAAAAAATGTTGTGAAGAAAATGAATAAAATGTATTTGTTCTATATATTGTTCTATGTTAGTTCTCACCCTACTGTGCTCCTTTCAGCACAGCAGGGGGGACCATTATTATTATTAAACTTTTT
Source organism: Ostorhinchus rueppellii (assembly GCA_030068375.1). Classification (NCBI taxonomy): domain Eukaryota; kingdom Metazoa; phylum Chordata; class Actinopteri; order Kurtiformes; family Apogonidae; genus Ostorhinchus; species Ostorhinchus rueppellii. Next base: position 20,601,719 of record JAQQZY010000007.1, on the reverse strand, counting down.
ATGTCGTCTCTTTATGTATGCATCTCATTAACTCAGTGGGCCCAGACCAAAACCAAGCAACACACCTGTTAACCCACTGTTGTTCACCTTTCTGCAGGTGTACTGGATAACAATGATGGAGTAGCACAAGAGTGAAATAACTGAGAAATATGCAACATAAAAGAACTAAACTGAAAATGGTTTGAGAGCTTTTAACACCGGCTCTGAAGTCAGGTCAGTAAGAATTAAATGAGTTGGTTGATTAATCAGTTGGTCAACTTTAAGAAAATAATCACTTTTAATAAACAACAGGGGCTACAGAGACTGATAAATCAGTGGGGTGGATCCATCAGTATCAGTGGAATTTGACTCCGATGGTAACAAATGACTTATACCCACTGAAATGACTGACTTCAAGGGGATATAGTAGCTGAAATACATACAATTACAACTTGAACTGCTGAGATTTTAGACCTACCAGTTTTTTCCTATTAGAAACTAGTAATATATCAGTCATTAAAAATCCACTACTGATCCACATATGTCTTTTTTGTTTGTTTGTTATTTCTCTTTCATTAGAGTTTCAGTAAACAGTGTTACATGTATATTTGAGCTATACAGATCTACATAAACACTGGCCAGCCTAAAATTCTAGACATTCTGGGCCCCCTGAAGTTCAGGGCCACATTGTCTCTTACTGGTAATCCTTCCTGCAGAGGGTGGGCTCATTATGTGACTGCACAGATACCTTATTGTAGGCAACATTTCACTGGGAATGGCAATCTCTGCTTTTATGGAGCAAGCTAATCTCATAACAGAAAAATCAAAATGTTGACCAAGCAAATAAGAGTATTATTCTTCATTTAGTCATCCTTCTTCTGTATTTAGTTATATTTGAATTCCAGGAAACCATAGAAGCCATAAAGGACGTGGGTTTATGTTATCAGAATTAGTTAACTTGCATTCTTATACAACACTATCGATACTACAACCTATAAATACTACTATAATTACCAGCATAAGCATTTAAAACATAAATCAGTTTATCAGTAAGGTTATAGTGATTTTAATTGTACTAGGTTAGTTTTGATGGCCTTGTTTCGCCCCTTTTACCAAACCAAGCAACCGTTTAAGACAGAAAACACTCTTTAAAAATCAGACCGTTTGATTGGACTTACTTCTGAGTGCAGATATGAGCATGTTTCCATCTTTAATCAGGTCTTTTATGAATCTGTTGGTCCTGTCCAGCTCTATCTCATGGCACTGCAGCCGTTCTCGGAACTCCGGACTGTCCAGGAAAGAATCACTGAACTCCAGCGTCGGTAGACCCATCGATAAATGAACACACAGGGCTAATTAACAGAAAAATTAAGTAAAACCTCCTATCTGACCACTCGGAAACACGGCAGAGAGGAGAGTTTCAGTGTGTTCGGAGAAAGCTGGTCAGCTCTTTTTCATGCCTTTCTCTTTTTTCCTTCGGAACTTCCGGACACTAAACACAGCAGAGCTTCTGTTAGAATTTGGCTAAGTTATGAGACACACTCTACGCTGCATTCTCTCACGCTTACAGTAAGGTTTAACGTCACCTTGACTTCCATTGAAGTTCCACTAAAGGGAAGACAGCGGAAGTTGAAAAAGAAAGGAACGAAGCAAAAATTTTTAGCCGAGTCGGAGCAGACAGAGAGACCGTAGCTAACTCCAACTACACACTGCTCTGACTGAAGACTGGTTACTATGGGGACGGGAGACTCCTGCTGGCGCGGGCTGAAATCAAATCAAAGCTAGCTTAGTTTAGCATCAGCTAATACAACAACAGATATAACTATAAATTGTAATATCTGAAGACATTGCATGTCTATGGAAGAGGATTAGGGCCACTGGGAAAAATTTAATCAATAAAGTAAAATTAAGATCCTATCTATCTATCTATCTATCTATCTATCTATCTATCTATCTATCTATCTATCTATCTATCTATCTATCTATC
>JAQQZY010000007.1:20584652-20598252 GCA_030068375.1 Ostorhinchus rueppellii | reverse complement strand
AGCTGGGATAGGCTCCATGCGACCCCCGTGACCCTAATGAGGATTAAGCGGGTATAGAAGATGAATGAATGAATATAAATGTATAAATACTTTCACTTCAGTACATATATGTATGGGCATGTGAATATAACTTAAAATGTTCTATTACTGTTTTACAGTATCAGCTGGAGTCACAAATTTTTGTATGTAATAATAAGAAGCTGTTCAATCATTTAACAACATATCAAATGGAAGTTTATTTGGAGATTCTTAGGATTCTTCACATTTTTGTCTGATTTTACTTTGTGCTTAAGATATGAGACTTATCTATTGTCTGTCCAATGTTCAGTACACAGTGAATACAATCTAATCTAACTCTCATGAACAATTAAAGCTATGTGATAAGGTCTATTTAAGCCTTAGATTCCTTAAGCTTGTTGTTTTTGACTCACAGGAAAACTTGTAGGGTTTGTAGGCCATCATGGAATGTGAATAAATACCTTTGAAAAAAATCATTTATATGTTTGTCAGGAGTGTAAGATTCCCTGCTGACAAGTTACAGGCTAAAACAGGCCCTCTAATGTGAAAGACGTATAGTTGGGAGCTCTGCCAGCTGAACACTGGGAGGCACCGTGCATTGCTGAGTGCTGGCCAAATGCTCCAGGGTAACCGCTGAAAAGACAACATGTTTTCTTTTTTTGGTGAGATGTTTGACTAAATGCAAGAGCAGACAGTTTTATTTTATTGTCACTTTACCAGCTACTGTACACCTTTAACTAGGTAGTCTAGGTTTTAGATATTTAGATACATCACCTTGGAAACAAGGCTTAACTGATGCAACAAAACATGTAAGAAAATGTTCTTCAACCTTTTATAGCACAGGTGTCAAACATGCGGCCAAATCCGGCCCGCCAAAGGGTCCAATTCAGCCCTTGGGATGAATTTGTGAAATACAAAAATTACACTAAGATATTAACAATCCTTTTAGTTCAGGTTCCACATTCAGACCAATTCAATCTCCAGTGGACAGGACCAATAAAATATTATCATAATAACATATAAATAGTCACAGCTCCAAATATTTCTCTTTGTAAATGCAAAGATTTTCATGTATTTACACTAAAACAAAGTATCACTTTGCAAAAAATGTGAATAACCTGAACAAATATGGACAACCTGAAATGTCTTAGGAGAAGTGAGTACAATTTTAACAAGATTCTTCCTGTTACTAAATGTTTTGTGTATTTGTAGATCCACTGTGATCTGTAAGTTATAATGTGCATGTGTAAATGATAAACAGACAGAATATTGATTTAAAAAATTATACTTATGTTTTCAGTTTTTTCATGTTATTCACATTATTTGAAAGGATAGTTTGTAGGTGTAAACATTTTCATAATTTAAATTTACTTTTTTCAGTCTAAAACACAGAGAAAAGTTTGGATTTGACATTATTTTTATATTATTATGTTATTATTTTACTCGTCAGGCCCACTTCAGATTATATGTAGCTGAATGTGGCCCCTGAACTAAAATGAGTTTGACACCCCTGCTTTATAGGGTACTCCTAGAAATACTCTGAAATTTAATGTTTCAACCTTAGTGTGTTATTGGGGGATGTAATAAGGTTTAATTAATGAAATATTTAATGAAATATATATATTTTTTAAATTGTTATGTAGAAAATCAAGGTCAATGAAGTAACCATATTTGGTTCCTTACCTGAAAGTGGCACAAAAACAAACAAACAAAAAAAACCACCACCAACGAAGTAAAAATGAAAAAAATACAAGGAAAACACACACAACGTGAAAGGAACTTGTATTTTAGAACATTAAAACATGACATTCCAACAACATCAGTGCTGATCCAGACCACTGTCCACATCCACATTCACCCTTCAAACATCATTCCTTACATTTGTACCATTACTTCATGGTACCTAACAAAGCAGGTCCACTCACTGTTCATGCACAGGTGGACCTTACAGACCCTGGAGACCACATTGGACCTCAGATTGTTCCATCACTGTAACTGTTGCTGTCACTGTCTTGTAATGTGTGCAGAAATTACCAAAAAATAGTCACATGCCTGAGAAAAGGTTGAATCAACTCACCTGAAAAATTATCAACAAACCTCTAACAGAATGTCATTATTAGTCTCTGCTTCATTTTAAATCTGTCCATAAAAGCAGCTTGTGCAAATTTCAGCTCTGTGTTGGTGGTCCAACTGCTTTATTGTTGGTGACGACTGCATCTGTCACTCACTGGAGAAGAATGAAATGCCATGGCTACTGCAGTAAACATGCTTTAAGTAGCCCTGTGTATATCCTGGCACACACAAATACAACAGTACGGAGAATGCAGATAGCACAGGGCAACACTGCAGATCTGTGGTACAGTTTGGGTTTTGGACCAACATATAAGGTAAGAAACACCGGAAATGGTTAGACAGTGTGATTATGATGAAATATTATTACCAGTGTACTGCTTATACTTATCACCTGTGACATTACGGTATGTCTACTTTAGATATAGCATGATGAACAACAGGGCTGAAACATATACAGGGCTGAAAACCTATAAAACTTGGCTGTTTTTTTTTTGTTTTTTTGACAGGGTTTGGTGTAGATGCTGCAGTTTCAAAGCTAATGGTGATGCCAGTGAGTCAGGAGCACATTCAGGAGCCAAGGGACAAAGTGTTCTTTGAAAATGCCAACTTACAACACCCACGTCGCCATCATGAATTCTTTGTGCGCTCTCGACCCTACAGGGGGGAGCCACCAACAGTGGCAGGTAAGATCTGCTACTTATTTTTGTTCCAGGATCAGACATTTATAAATGCTTGTATGAAACACTTTCAACATTACATGAGGAGGATATATGGGGGAAAAACAAAAAAGCTTAAATATGTTGTGGTTTTCCCTGTGACCCTAGTGAGGATAAAGGGTGCTCAGAAGATGAATGAATGAATGTTGTGGGGTTTTATTTGGTTTTTTTTTCATAGTTTATTTTTATTTGTTTTATTAACAGACAATCCAGCACAGAAACTAGGGATCACTGGTTGAACACATAATATTTAAATGACAGACAGTAGTAATTAAGCATTGTATTGTTTATAGTCCAGCCATTTTCTCCAGTGCTTTATGAAGATATATTGCTTGATCCATAGGCAGTAAGTCAATTTTTCCATAGGGTAGATTTCCTCTATTGAAACATACTGTGGTTTTTACTGTGTAGTATTGCAGATTTTATTTGACAAACTATAAAATAAAACAATGTGATATAAGAAGATCCTGCTGTTTGTGTGTGCGTGTGTGTGTTTGTGTGTGTGTGTGTGTGTGTGTGGGGGGGGGGGGGGGTCATTAAAACTAAATTTCCTGTTATGGTGCATCTTGTTACAAAATGTTTTAGGATGAACACTAAGTGAAATTATGTCTCTTTAATGTACGATGGCTACCTGAAACTGACCAACTCAAGCTATAAAACTAAAATACCTGTTTGGAAATGTGTCTGAAAAGGTTTGGAGTCTATGTCCTACGTCTAAATGTAAAACTTACAATATTCTTTTGTCTTACAATAACCAGACACTTTTTTTTATGATTATACTTTTTATTTGCACATTCAGAAGAATACGCACAAACAAATACAGCTTGAAAGTGCGCACAACAATAAACAAAAATAAAATGAAGGGCCGATCAAATAATCAAAACAAAACAAACCAACAAACAAAAAGGACGCAGTAAGGACAACATATTAAGGAAGAGTTTAACTGCATAGAGCGTTACTGATTGATGAACAGAATAACCAGACACTTTCAATTTTGGTCTTTGGTCTTGATTTTCTCAGGGTATCTCCTGTACCCGGACAATCCTGCTAAGATGGAAACTACATCACGGGAGGCTTTTTGCTTCAAGCCTATCCCACAACAAGACAGAGGCAAAGGTCTGTGGTCATATCTCTACCAGGAGGGTGAAGTCATATCTGTTTTAAGATTAGCCCAGTGTTGTGTTTCTGTCTGTGTAAGTGTTAGTGTTGGCTGAGTCAGGGCACGTGTGGGCTGCTGTTGTGTTTAATGATCATCGGAGACTTTTGGTACATTTGGGCTAGAAAACAATGGATGAGGGTTGCTTTTTATGAAAATTATATTCAGTCAACTTTATTATGTTATCAGAAACTCCTTCATTTTTCTGGTATGATAGGTCAATATCATCCTTACATCTGTCCTGTCATTTAAATCTGGCATCTACAGTAAATTTTCCAGTAATTATTTAATCTTAGATGTGCCTTGTGTTGACAGAACTGGCTTCAAACTGGCTTCAAACTTCTGTCCTTTATTCCCTGTATGATGTTCTTTATGAGTCTTGTGACTGTTTTATTAATTTCCTGTCTATTGTGTTGCTTGTTCCTGCCTGCTGTTTGTGTTTTTGTGTCTCATCTTCTCAAGGCTGTTCTGTAACAGGGAATCTAATTTCAGCAAGCCTTCCTGGTTAATAAATCACATTTTCCATCCATTTGTGTCAAATTAATCCCTATTGAGGTCATCTTTATTCTCCAGGTCACCAGCACAACACGCACCAAGAGGCTGAACCCTTCCATCCCTCATCCTCAAAAGCAGACAGGAGAAACAGCAGCAGCAGGGGCAGGAAACCAGGATGTGACGAACAAAAAGACAACAAAACAGGAGCAGCGGTAGATGAACCGAAGGAAGAGGCGACAGACATGAAATCTCAGTATCAGAAGGATTTCCCTCCACCATCATCCTGCCGTAGGAGGAGAACACCCGCGCTCCCGCAGCCAGACAACATCGGCATCAACCCGGCATTCAGGTGAGAGAGCATTTGGTAACATCACAGTGTGCTGAGGTTTCACATACAGTTCAACAGTGTCTGGACATGTCGCTTTACAGGATCGAGTTCAGCACAGTCCAAAGAGAGACTTACCCTGGTTGGCCCATCATGAATGCCGGGCATGTCAACAGGCTGAGAGCTGCCTCCGCTGGACAAGCAAACACGACTTATTAAAGATAGTGTAATAGGAACAAAAATAAGAAATCACCCTCATGTGCACTGAAAGGACAAAGTTACATGAGTTTGAATTGAACACAGTTAAATACAAAAGAGCTTGACTGTGACATGACATCTGGCTCATCTTTTCCTGTAAAGCAGGGGTGTCAAACTCCTTTTAGTTCAGGAGCCACATTCAGCTAACTTTGATCTGAAGTGGGCCGAACCAGTAAAATAATAACATTATTATAATATACAAATAATGCCAACTCCAAATTATGTTTTAGAGTGAAAAATAAATAAAAAGGTTTACATTTACAAATACACAAAACATTTAATAACAGGCAGAATATTGTTAAAATTATACCCACTTCTTTTAAGACATTGCAGATTCTTCATATTTGATCTGGTTATTCACTTTTTTTTTTTTTTTTTCCCAAAATTCTACTTTGTTTTATTGTAAATACATGAAAATGTTTACATTTACAAGAAAAATTTGCACTTATCATTATTTATATATTGTTATAATAGTATTTTACTGGTCCTGTTCACTTGAGATTGAATTGGTCTGAATGTGGAACCTGAACTAAAAGAATTGTTGATTTCTTAGTGTAATTTTTGCATTTCACAAATTCATCTCAAGGGCCGAACTGAACCCTTTGGCAGGCCGGATTTGGCTCCTGGGCCACATGTTTGACACCTGTGCTGTAAAGCATGGAGAATCATCATCTTTATATATATATATATATAAATAAAAAAAAAAATAAAGATGACAGCTTTATAATGTGCAATTCTCTTTGCAGTTCTAATTCACTCTTCCCCTATTTAGTGTCATCACGGTATAACTTCAGCTGTGTTCACACTATTCTCACTTTCTACTCAATTCTGATTCATTGCTCAAATGTGACTTTTCAGATTATTTTTAAACAATGTGGCCAACAGAGGTGTATTCACATTCATTACTCAGGTATAAGTACAGTATACAGTTGCGGAAAAGATTATTAAACTGTCAAAAGTCATCAAAAACAATGGTTTTCTAATCAAGTACTAACTCCTGTGGGTGTCATGTGACTAAAACAAACAGAAAAGAAAACATGGAATGCACTGGTTTTTTTCCAGTACAATGCCATAGATATTGATGTAAGAACTGAAGTGATTTTGGTTATTATCAAGAAAACATGGAAAATGGCTAGATAACAGCTCTAGAATTAACCTCTTATGAGCAATTTTTGTTAACATTATATTTATCCAAACAAATGTACCATTAGTTGTACCAGGCATTAAAATGAACAAGAAATTGAAGAAAACAAGGGTGGTCTAATAATTTTTTCTGTGACTGTATAAATTTGCAAGTAATAATAATAATAATAATAATAATAATAATAATAATAGCAGTAATAATAATACTAATAGTCATAATAAGCAGGAAAACAAACGTTGCACACAAGAATCAGCAAAATTAGTCAGTTTCTTAAATTGTGTTTTTCCTTTACTTCTCCAGCTACAACATAAATACTTTCTCATGTTTTTGCTGATCAGTGGTTTTTCTCTCGCCTCCAGGTCCGGATCTTGAGGTTGCTCAGAATCCTGGGGCACAACAACGAAACAGCTAGTGACGCCATGAATGACCTACTCGCTCAGGTTTAGTGTACACTCTCACCGATGAGGTGTTCGTAATGTGTTTGTTAACAATCTGTTTTATGCCTCAACATCAACTCGTGACGACTCGAGCCTTTATGTGTTTGGGTTGTCAGTCTTCCATCCCATTTTCGAGATATCTTAGGAACACCATGAGCATTTCTGCAAATAGGCACACAAGAATTAAGATTAGAATTTAATCATCAAATGTGGAGGTCAGTGTGACTCCACAAAAATGCCATAATTCAAGAATTAATTTGCTAAGTAGAAGGGCACTTGGAGAGCACAAACAATACACAGAGGCTAATAGTTGACTTTTTTTTTTTGGCTCTACAAATTATGTTTTTTGTTTTAATCCTTTTTATCAGTTTCATAGTTTTATCCTTGAACCATGCATGCTGCACCTTTCCACCCAATGACATGAAAATCTGACTGTTGCAAATATTTACACAGATGTCATGTAATAGGATAAAATGATGACATAATTGCCCCACCCCCCAAAGGAGAGGCGAGGGGTATTGTTTTTGGTTTATTTGTTTCTTTGTTTGTTAACACTCTAGGCAGCACAACTGTTGGTTGAATTCACATCAGATTGCCAGTGACCCAGAATAGATGTGATTACATTTTGGGAACAAAATGTGAAAGTTCACATTTTTAATGCATTTTTAAAATATTTTTTTCCCCATTTACTTATAATGGGCAACATTTCAAATGTCTGTAAAGCATCACCTTTGTTTCAATTTACTTCAAACATGGCACATATAGAGAGGTAATTGATATGCTGACATCACCACATATATAGACATGATGACATCAGCTCCATGCCAAAATAAGCTATAATACGTGTGAGGGGTGAGGTTTGTTGTGGCTGACACCACTTGTTACATTTTATTTCAAAGAGCTCATAATGTTCTCTTTTTGGTCCTTATTTATCATACTACTCCTAAAACTCCTCCTGAAACTAATATTCCTTCCTTCCAGCCTCAAGGTAAAGATGTGAAAATGAAGATTTCCTTTTGAAATCAAAATGACAACTCCTATTTTGTTATTTTTAAGTGCATGTTATTACTCTAAGTAGCCAGGAATGTCACTGCAACATGGCATTATGGTAAAGACAAATAACCATAAACGGTGGATCCAGTTTGTGGTATTTGTTGTTTTCAGTCCAAAGTTTAACTTTCCTTATGTAGGTGATTGTTCAGACTTGTTTATTCTTAAAAAGGTCACAGATTTGACTGGTGTGTGGGGTTTTTCTTTTTGCCTGCTGTGCAGGTGGCGACTAACACCGACAGCACTAAGACTGTGGGCAATGCTGTTTTGTATGAGACTGTCCTCACCGTGCTAGACATCAAGTCAGAGAGTGGCCTCAGGGTGAGGATTGAGGATGATTTTTAACCCAGTCTAGCACAGTTTTATTTCCTTTCGTGTCCAGTAAGTCATGTTTCCTGAGTAGTAAATGCAGACACATTTTACTTCCACAGGTTTTGGCAGTGAATATCTTGGGCAGATTTCTCTTGAACAACGACAGGAACATTCGGTTAGTGCCATTTCCGTTTCTTCTGGGGTTTTTTTTCTCCATTTTCTTCCTTCCTGTTCCTCTTTCCATTCCCTTCTTTCTCGCTATCTCACATGGTCATTTTTACCTTTTTCCATTCCACAAAGCCATTGGCACTGGAGCCAGAAAGAGAAACCTCCTGCCAGGCCATTATCAGTCAGGGCTCACTAATCACCTTCCCTGGAACACTTCCTCTAAAGCCACACTAGAAGGTCACTGTCTGTCATTTAATGCTCATCTCTCCATTTTGGGCCACGTCATTTCTCACACAGCAGAGTGGCGCTCCCTAAGGGTTTTGATAGTGGACTATTTTTTGGGGTTTGTCTCCATAGGGGCTTGTGGCCAGGCAGACTTGTCTGGTTTTACCTGCAGGTTTGCCTTTATCTGTCTGCTACTGTGTGGCAGTAATAGGACTGCTGTAATTCCTGTGAGATCTCTCCTGTGCATATATAAATAGCTGATCAGCTCATTTTGTGTGGAAAGATAAATAATCCTATGAGCCAGGTTGATAATGTTGGTTTTAGCTCTGTAAATTGCCTTTGATTGGTGGCTTGAGGTTATTCAATAAAAACTATTTGTTAGGTTTATCTGTTAGAGTATTACATTGTCAGGCAGGTGAATGAACATTCATAAGAGGCTTATTTTTAGCTGTTCTCCACATCTGCAGGTACATAGCCATGATGTCTCTTCAAAAGATTGTTGGAACAGATCACATCGCAGTCCAGCGTCACAGAGGAACCATAGTGGACTGCCTGAAGGACCCTGACGCTTCAGTCAAACGGTAACTGACACCTTTTCTCCTATAGTTTAGGAATTAAGGCTGTTTTCACATCTGAACCTATGAACCACAACTCACATTTTTGTTTTATATATTTGTTTTACCTGTATGTTTTATACATTCGGCCCAGTTACCTTTACTTTCACATGGCAGCTTTGGGAGTAGGTTATATGTCCTATGTGCGTCTGATGGTAGCACATTGTTAATTCATCTCATGTATATGTTCTTCCATCATATGTTTGTTTTTCTCTTTGAGATTTTGTAATGGCAGACGCAGACATATGATAAATTCCGATAACTATTCCAAGAACTGCTCCTAGGTTGTACATGAACTAAATTGTGGTTCAGTTTGATCTGGATTGAGACCACCTCATTTGGTCATACCAGTGATAGGCGGATCCGTCCACACAGTGGCTGAGGGAGGTTTCACCCCTGGAAATTAAATTAAAATCAAATGGGAATTTTTGAAGTCCAGATTAAATGCAGCAGATGCGAAAGCTCCTTTGGAATAACAATGAAACTAAAAGTGAAAAAATAATTCACTTCACTGAATTCAGTAGAAAACAAAAAATTAACTAAAAAGTACAATCAACCATGCAACACAAAGTAACTGCACTCTATCCTAATTTAAATGATAAAGAATAAAGACAAACGAAATTAGTATCAGACTATTGGGTGACACTACAGTTCAAGGCTGCAAACAGCTCCTTCCTGTCTGTGAATACTTTGGGTATGACCCAACAGTCGACATATGTAAATTTGTCACAACAGTTAAAAATAAAACATGCCACTTATTTGAAAGTTCACCTGAGAAATACAAAGAGTCAGAGGCTGATTTTTTTCATAGTTCCTCACCAACTAATTCCAAGTAAAATCTATGTTAAAATGGTCACTTTATCAATGTAAAACTAAAGAAAAACCAAACTGAAAAACTAAATATAAATAAAAACTATTAAAAGCACCAAACTATAGTAATTGTCTCCTTGTGATACATGTCTTGTCTGCCTGCTGTGATACTGTTGTTGTGGGCGCATCATGCTGACATAGTGATTTCAAGCCTCACTGCAGATGATGATAATAATAACTTAACTGATGATATAACTTCACTGACGCCTGTGGGGATTGTTTATTTGTACACACCTCATTAGCAGAAAAGTTAGAAGAGTCAGGGATAGAACTTGAGGATACACTGACCTCGGCTTAGCATCAAACTAGCACTAGGTCATCTTTAGGAAATGAAGTCAGGCAAGTTTTTTAACCATGTGTGCAGCTGCTCTAGTGTATTCACTCTGCCTTCTATTAGTGTTTTGACCACAGTCGTGCACAGCTTGGTGAGGCTTTCCAGACGATAACCCATCTGGCGAATTGCGGTCGTCTTCCATTCGATGTTTGCCGTCACATTTGGAAGGTCGCCATCAATCTCTTTGTTGGTCATGTGTGCAATCCAGCCAATGTCAAGGACAGTTCAGCATGTGTTTATGTAGCAATCAAGATGATTTGGAGAGTATCAGTATCTCACACTCGTACTGTAAGATAGCTTTTATGGTTGCAGGAAAGAATCTTACTCTAAATCAGTGGTACTCAGCCTTTTTTAGCTCGTGATCCCATTTGAACATCACAAATTTCTGGCGACCCCAGATATTTAAAACTGACACTTTTTTTCTTTTTTTTGGTGCTAAAATTAATTTGTTTTTGATCATGTAATAGTTTGCTATACTATGTTGAAAATAAACATAAATTTTAGACAACATATAATGTATATTATTATGGACAGAGGCAGAAAAGCCAGGTTCAGATTACTGCACAAAGTGAGAATTTTATTTTCCTTGGTCAGGATATGTACAATCAGTCCAGCTTGGATTTACAAGGCTGCAAATTAACACTGAAAAACAATAAGTCATATGAATTATGAAAGAACTTCAGCATCTTAAACCAGTCACAATGAACATTTGAAAGATAAACAGAACCACAGTGCTTCAGTTTCAGCTTCACAGTTTGTCATGTCTTTTATGGAATTTGTGTCTCTCAACTCGCCATATATTTTTTATTGGTAAGTTTTTATTTTTTATCAATTACTAGAGATTTCAGGTGACTCCACGTTGGGTCCTGACCCCAAGGTTGAAAAATACTGCACTAATCATTTTCATAAGAGGTAGTAAGGCAAATTTATTTGTATAGCACAATTCATACACAGGGCAATTCACAGTGCTTTACAAAAATGAAAAAGAGACAAGTTAAAAACACACAAAACATAATCAGTAAAGCATAAATAATAATTAAGATAAACTAAAAGAGGAGAATAATGTAGAAGGAACCCTTTCAGTTGTTCTATGCACAGTTGAACAGAGCCGTTTTCAACCTGAACTTAAACATTGTCAGAGTAGAGGCCTGACTCACACCGTTCCACAGTTTAGCCGCATGGAACTGAAACACAGCTTCACCGTGTTTTGTCCTGACCCTGGGTACCAGCAAAAGACCAGTCCCTGAGGTGCTCAGGGTCTGAGATGGTTCATATGGGACCAACATGTCAGAGATGTACTTTGGTGGTGGACCATGAAGAGACTTAATCTCAAGCCGAGCAGTCATAAGATGTGACATCTCCAAATTGTTTACATTAGAACAATAAACAAACAACAGGAAACTGGAAAGAACTTGGCTTCTTTTAACAAAACATGAGCTCTGATGACAGCATAGCTTGTGAAATTTCTTTAATCACATTGACAATATGTTATTTTAGCAGCACACATTAATCCTTTCATATGTTCACCAACATCATAGGCATAAAATTGGGCTATATTCATGGCCCAATAGTGGGATTCATCACTAATTCACTCAAATGACACTAGAGTTTATGTGATCTGGTAGTTCAGTAAAATGGTCTCTCACCATCCACTAGTAATAACGTGTACTCCTGTTTTTACTGAAATAAGCGCTCTCTCATGCTGTCTGTGACTCTCTGGGGATGACAGATGCAAAGTGGCAGCTACATTTTGTCTCCTGTCATATTCCTATTATTCCTATTATTAATTCCTGGAATAATGAAAAAGTAAAAGATAAATCAAGTGCTTTATAATTGCAGCTGTCATTTGTGATCAAGTTTTCAGAAACAAATTAAACTTTGATTTGATTTTTTTCTTCCAAAATCCACAGAGAAAAGGCCGTCATTGTCACAAATGATTCGTTTATGAAAGGCTTTCCTTCTTCTTTCTTGTTCTTGTTCTTTTTCTTCTTGTATTTGTGAAACAAAGTAGAATAATTTCATAGAACACATTTTGCAGTGGCAATAAAATGCACTGCTATTACAAGTGAAGTAAATAAAGACAGCAGCTCTTCACTTTTTCTCATTCTTAGTAGGAACAATAATAAATGAAATGTAATTAACCAGCCTCCATAGCCTGTTATTTGCCATTTCCTTTTTGCGATCAAGGAAGCACCTTTAATAGCTTAGGTTCATTTTAAAGACAAATAGCCTTACATTGTCTGTGCAATACTAAAGGTCAAGTACAGGATGTACCATATGTGAAGCTCTGTAAATATTAATCTTTCCTTTTCACCTCTTCAGCCGGGCGTTGGAACTCTCCTTGGCCCTGGTGTCAGCTTCTAATGTTCGCTCCATGATGAAGGAACTGCTCATCTTCCTCTCCTCCTGCCCCCTTGAACTCAGGGCTCAGGCCGCCAGTGGCATTTTTAATGCTGCCGAAAGGTAACGAAAGAAGATGCGTTCAGTAAACAAGTGCATGCGAGTAAGCATACATCCACATGCATGTGAGTGTATTTTCTGGGCACTTGTGGGTGTGTGTGTGTGTGTAGGCAGAGATGGAATGCAGGCGTTTTAAAACTGCAACAGAAAACGTCTCTGTGCTTGAAATATGTGTCTCACTCTGTGTCTGTCTCCACTCTCTATGATATCCCTGACTGATACTGTGGTGCTGTGGGAAAGAATAGTCTCGCTGTTTCTGCTGCATTTACCACTTTATGCACTGCGCTTCTGTGTAAGCACAGAGGGGAAAGAAGTGTCCTGTTGTCTTGTGTGTTTCAAAGTCACCCTCAAACACAGCTGGTTGTGTGTCTCTGTCTCTGTCAGGTATGCACCTTCGCAGCGCTGGCACATTGACACCATCCTGCATGTCCTCACCACGGTAAATACACACTGAGGCACCAACCTGCGGCTGCTTCCACCGCTCACAGCCTTTTCAGAGTCATATTCTGATCAAATTATGTATTTATGAAAGATGCATATAGCAAGAATTTTAGAACACATGTTTTACAGGTTATAATGGTGTCATTATAATAGTGCTATTCTACTACTTCCTCCAGGGCAGTATTTTCCTTGTAATACTTTTGTCAAATATATTTTAGTTCAGGGGCCACATGCAACCCAATGTGATCTCACGAGGGCCGGACCTGTAAAATAATAGAATAAAAATATATGAATAATCAGTATTTTTACATTGCATTACAAAATTTTCACATTATGAAAATGTGACTGACCTGAACAACCATGTACAACCTGAAATTTAAAAAAAAAAAAAAAAGCAATTTCAACAGTGTTTTGTGTCTGCTTATTATTATTATTGTAATTATTATTATTATTATTATTATTATTATTATTATTATTATTATTATTATTATTATTATTATTATT
>JAQQZY010000007.1:20564417-20575521 GCA_030068375.1 Ostorhinchus rueppellii | reverse complement strand
AGGGCATGGTGGCACAGAGTTACATGAGGTCATTCACCGCCATCTAGTGGAGGAAAGTACTAACACTACCTTAAAAATGTCGGTGAAGGTTTTCAGTCATCCAGGTCATTGTTCATCCACAGTGCTGAAATCAGGTCAACTGGATGTAGAATTTTCTTGAAACCACCACTAGAACTGAAGAAGCCTCTGGGACAAGAGGTGAAACGTCTTCAAGAAAATTCTACGTCCAGTTGACTTGATTTCAGCACTACCTTAAAAAAAAGTACAAACACTACCTTAAATTAAAAAAAAAAATACAAACACGTTAAAAATAAAAGTACAAACACTACCTTAAAAAAATACAAACACTACCTTAAAAATATATATATACAAACACTATCTTGGCGGAGGTCTGCACTCTCCGAGTGCTTTTCTAGCTATTTATGTTTTATTGATTATGTTTTATTGTAATTGTGTGTTTTTAACCTGTCTCTTTTCCATTTTTATAAAGCACTGTGAATTGCCCTCTGTATGAATTATGCTGTACAAATAAACTTGCCTTCCCTTGCCGTGGTGTTGGCCACAGCCTTTCAATCACAGCCTGAGCAGAGTCACAGCCTGAGTAGGCTAGTGTACATCAAAATGAGTGAGTGAGTTACAGGGAGTTGTTTTCAACATAGGGCTGTGAACATTACTTATTTACTGAACATTACTTAATAAATATTTAGTGGTGACTGGTATACACAGGGCCAAAATGTCATGGTAGTAGAGTAAAATGCACGATATTTTCCTCCAAATGTGGACTTAAGTAAGATTTGCCTAAAATGGAAACATGTAATAGCTATAATACATGTAACTTACTTTTGTACAATACTTGAGTAAAAATACTCTCATCTCACGATTGAATGACAGTGACTGTATCAGTGAAAAAGAAACAATAAGCTGATTTTTTTTTTTTTTTTTTCAACAGTCATCATCAATACTTACAACCACTGCTTATGAATACAGTTTTAGATTTGTCTGCTTCAGGGTGTTAATAGGATTGCAAAGGTTATAGGCTGACAAAAAATAAGGGGACTAAAAAAGCACTGCACTGAAATGTAAGGAAGTAATAAAGTCAATCTTCTGATAATTTAAAAATATTTACTGTGTAAATAAAAATGTTATTACTTAGATATTAGCTTGCAATTTTGTTTTGAACTTCCCCAAAAATGCTAGAGGTCATCTTACTAAAACGGAGTTATCCTGAGCTCCCCTGATGTTTAACTATGCTGATTAATTTTAAAGTGAAGCCAGTGTTCTGATGCAGTCTGATAAAGCTGACGTCAGATCCACTAAACTATTGACTGCAAATTAGATTACAATGTCCTCTATTCAGGACTGTGAATGTTGGGCATTTTGTATAACTATGCTCTATTATGCCCTCTCAACTATGCCCTCTTTGATAGAGTCATTTGTAACTTGATGCTGTTCCAATGGAAAGTGCTATAAACTCCTTAGAACAGAGAAAATTAAATATCTCCTTAAAGGAATCGTTTAATGGTTATTTGGAAGTGCAGTGCAGAAATGGACTTTTTATCGCTCTGTTTTCTATGCAAAACATCAACTGCATAACGTGCACAATAACATCAACTATAAAATTTGACAAAAACAGTAAAAAGTTCATTTCTATAGATACTGTGCACACCTATGTTCATAACACTTCTGTATATCATATTCCAGGTTTAAGTTGGACCACACACTACACAGTGTCATGCTTTAAATAGCTCACCTTTATTGAAAAGAAATGCTGCAACCTCTACAGCAATATTTACACAAGTTATTCATTTTATACATTCATATATGCAGTGTGGCCCTATAGTGAGAACACCTTTATTGAGTCTGATCATACATTACATGTTACCGTAGCTTTTTAAAGAGACTAATGAAAAAAATGTCAGTGCTCTTGAAAATAAACCAAGAAAAGCTGAAGATGAAAGCTGCTCATCATCACTTAAACCTTTAGTTATGTTTTTTATTTATTCTGTTGTAATATGGGGGCAGAGACAGACGCTCAGGTGTGGTTATAGTGTACCAGCAGGTCCCTTAGTGATGTGTTTGATAGAAGAAGAAGAAAAGCAGCAGGGAAATGAACCAGGAGAAGGAGCTCTTAAACAAGATGCTGACAGCCGAACATTCAATAAGTTTATCTGCAAACAAAGAGAAGAGCAACAACACTTATTGTAAACCACTTCTGAAAACCTCTAATTAGTCTCCCACATCTCCCTCATTCAGATCCACACATTGTCGGTCCACCTACCTTTCTCCACAGTGATGCTGTCACCGTCACCAGTGACTTTGCACATGTAGGTGGTGTTGTGAGGGAGTGTGTCTGTGAAGCCTGTCAGTGTCATTCTGTAGCCCTGGTTCTCCAGCTCCTCGACGGTGCTTTTGTCTCTGAACCGCGCCTCTGGAGATGAACCTGAAACATTAGTGTTGATGACAGACTCCACAGTTCCAGAGGACCAGGAAAACTCATAGCTGGTGATCTTGTTAGGTTTGGGCTCGATCAGACAGTCTACTCTCAGGTCGTTGTCATCTTCAATACACACTGTGATGCGGTTGCAAGTGGCTGGGATCAGCAACACTGGGAGGAAACACAAAAGAGCATATTAGACAGAATATAGAGATATGCTTGATTTGCAGTAGATTCAGTTAGGATGTTGATACATTTGGTTAGATTTTTCCTTGATAATTGAATGTAGGATGTGAGAACCAGCAGTAACATAAAGACAAAAGCATGTTAATGATCATAGTTATTCTAGTGTCACATTACAAGTGAGTCTAATTAACCTGATTTAATTGCAAAAGGGTTATCTTGTATTAACATTCCAATTTGTTGCACACTGTAAAAAGTAAAACATTGAATCAGCTTAAAAAATTTTCTTCAATAGGTCACACATAAAAATAAATAGTTGAGAGAACCAAATTAAATTACATTCAGTTGCATTTAATGTAATTTAATTTGGTTCTCTCAACTACTTTTTTTTTTTTTATGTGTGACCTACTGAAGAAAACATTTTTAAGTTGATTCAATGTGTTACTTTTTACAGTGTACAGTAGATGAAATTTAGAGGAGCAATGTGATGTTCAGCTGATTTTGTGTGCACCTCCTCTCAGAATCTGTTGACTTTTTTTCTATACACAGAAATATAAGGAACACCAAAAAAAAAAAAAAAAAACACCCCCAAAAAAAGAAAACCCACCAAAACATGTTCAACATATTAAGGACATCTGAGGTTAATGTATCAGTGATGTAGCATCGGATACTTAATAACACAAATCTATCATAATATGATTTAACAGGTTTATTTTACATGTTAATAGACTTTACATGCCAGCCGTGTACTATTGTTTTAAAACTGTCTCACCTCCCAGTACTCCATACACAAACAAATGCTTGAGCATGATGAAACAGCACCCATTCACCTTTGGAAAAGACAGAAACATTATCCTTCACATTAACTGCAAATAGTCATTCAGTGCATTAGAGGGAGTTTTAACATGCTTTATTTTGTACTACCTCGGTAGATCATGACATCATTCTGGGTGGGGTCATATGATTATTTATAGATCTGACCCCCAAAAAACAAAAAGACGTCAAATCAAATAAAATAAGCTGAAATTGCACAACTAAGATGTTATGTTGTAATTAGTCATTACATTTGGCTTAAATATTTGATGTATGACCACATTCAGTAGACAAATTCCAAAATCTTATGATTAGATAACTGAGGTCAAGTTGTCTCCTCAAGCTGAACTTGATTCCGACTCACCTGTGATGAAATTGACTGACTTAGCGTAATACGTGATGACACAGATGTTTTCTCTTTTCTGTTTCCTGCACCTGATCACCGCTTTTTACTGTCCTTGTCACAGTTCTGTATTTATACCTTCAATTTCATCATAACTTTATACTGTAAACACACACACTAATGTCTAAAAAAAAAAAAACACCTCTCTGTTACATGCCCTCCATACCTTCACATTCAGCATTTTCTAAATCATTCTGATCCTTTTCTATCTCCTTTATTCTCAGAGCATCTGCTGCTGTTGCTGCACATCCCTGAGGAGTCTTACCTCTTTTCAGTGCTGGATGATGTTGCAGCTCCTGTCTGCTTGTTCTTGTCTGGATGGAGAATAAACAGCCGAGGCTGCTTCAATGTGCAGCACTGCAGAGCATCCCACTTATGAGACAAACTAAGAGAAACACAGAGAGGTAGAGAAGGAGTGGGAGGGCTGTTGGTGGACCAGAGAACGCTGATTTGTTGTAGTCCTCTGCAGTGCCTGATGGACAGCAGCAGGGAGGCTGTGTGTGCTGAGACAAAACTCGGTCAGCATTATCATTTTTACCAGCGGGGTGTTGTGACCTTATCTCCTTTCCTCTCTGGTCCTCACCTCAGCTGTGTCATGACTATTATTGACAACTGTTTTATTTTTAATGTCTTCCTATGTTTTAAATGCAGCCATTACAGGTAATAGCCACTCCGATTTTACAGTATCCTCCTTAAATTATAAATGACTTCCACCAAAATTACACAGATGTTTTCTACATAAAGGGACCTTCTACTGGCATCACTACATGTGCAGTAACTGTTCTCCTACAGCCTTGTATAAAATGACAGTATGATTGTACTTATAATATAAAGAGACGTGTTTATATCACTGTCATTCCTGGACAGTGCGTAGTTTCACGTGGTCATATGACACCACAGAAATTTCTAGCACAATCATTTTGAATGACTCATGAACAACGACTGAATATCGCCACCTAAAGGCCACAGGGAGAAAATTCACTTCATACACTGAAAGCAGTAAAGTACCATGTAAAGTTGAATCAATACGCAATGTATTTGCTGTGCATTAGATAGCTAAAGCCATTGCAATATCTGAGAAAGTTTCACATTCACCTCCATCAAGTCATCTGCATCATCCAGTGACTGCTATTTTCAGGATAAGACAATTTGAGCATGAGTCAATTTCTTTTCAAAGACATTAAAATTTCTCTGACTTATCTAAAACATTTTCTGATGACCTGGATTTTCCCAAAGTATTTTATATGAGTCACAGTAGGGTTTGTATTTTGGTGTCATCTAATGTTTCTCATTTCAGCTCTGTAATTTCTCACTGTATTAGATTTATGTCATCTGTTAATCACCTCATCTCTGAAATTGTAAAGACGGCTCTTGATCAATATGCAGGTGCATCATACTGTTGTTAAAGCTGATGCAAAAAGCCAGTAGACATAGTTGGATATTCTAGCATTCGTACTGTCCAATAAAATCACTTTGGTTTGGGAATGGATTGTGGTTTAGGTTTGATATGAACAAATATTTGCTGAGTCATTTTTTAATCACATCTTGTGAGAGGTTTCCTGGATACCAAGTCTTGGCATTTCCCTCAGTTCAAACAAAATACAAATAATAACTAGATCATGGAATAGTTACATATCACACAAGTGAGATGATAATATCCTAAAATTATTTATGATATTCCCTTCAGTGTGGCTCTACTCCATTAGTCTGGTCATCCAAAGTTAGTCTGGAATGGTCACATTCTTAAGGAGAAATCAGTCTTAATTACTTAAATAGAAATTTCTCCGGAAACTTTCACTGAGAATTAATCTGGGCCTGAGATCTCAAACATGATAAGTGGATATTTTGGTGTTGCTGACGTGATGCAGTCCATTCAGCCATTTAATAAATAAATTAGATGTTTCTTTACTATCTTTGCCTCAAACCACTACTTTTCAGACTAGTTAAATTATCTTTTTGAATGTCAAACATCATATGTGTCAATAGTGAAACTTTTCACACAGGATCAAAAAATGATGTGTGAGGATATGATCTGTAAGCGTTAACAGACTGACTTGGTAACTGTCTTAATGTGAACGTTAAAATTCAGGTCTGAGCCCTTGACCACACTTAGATTTCCGGCTTAATTTTCTGTTATTAACATTACTGACTGAAGATGAGCACTAACTTTTAAATGTTCCATGGCTCCAAAACTATTTATTTCAACTTTCTTTGTTTTCTTTCTGGCATTTCACTCATTAATTTGATCAGTGCATGTTATCAGAGTTTGTAAGATAAGATGAGATAAGGTAAGATAAGATTTTAAGGTTAAGGTTTATTTGTCACATTCACAGTTATACACAGTACAATGCAAAGTGAAATGTGTTTCTGCACCTGCCGCCAATAATAAAATAGAGAAAAAAAGATATGACGCACACAAGATAAAAAGAAGTATATGTATACAGTAGTGGTAAAAAAAAAAGTTTTTGGAAACCCCATGCATTATTTTTTATATATACTCTTGTGTCATCTGAACTCTTTCAAGTATTGTTCTTTTTTTCAAACCTACACACTCCCTTCTGCACAGGCTCTGTTTTGTTGAGATCAAAAATGGATGTTTCTGCAAGATAATTCCCCCTGAACACACCAAGGGCATGACTTATTGAACCTGTCAAGAATGTTACTTTTCTTGTTGTTGAAATGTCTGTCTGATGCAGCCATGCCTTTTGAAACACAAAACGATACTACTACTACTACTACTACTACTACTACTACTACTACTACTACGACCTACCTACCTACCTACACTCTGGGGTGCCAATGGGGGGTAAAGATGACAAATTCATGGGGCCCAGTGTTTGTGGGGGGCCCATAGAGAAAATATGTCCAAAGTTTGAGTTAATGACCTAAAATGTTAAGTTGTTAGTTGTATTAACGCAAATATTAACACAAGAGCGCTCAGTGAGTGCAAACCTCTGCCAAGGTTATGACGTCTTGACGTCAAAACCACTATCTGGATCGTGACCAAAATTTAATGGGAACATCCTTGGGTGATTCTCTGTCACTGGTGAAAATTTCAAGAAAATCCGTCCAGTAGTTTTTCTGTAAAGTTGCTAACAGACACACACAGACAGACAGACAGATAGACAGACAAACAAACAAATAAATAAAAGCCAGCAAAAACATAACCTCCTTAGCGGAGGTAACAAGTGGCTGAACAGGACAGAGTAGCACAGCCAACAACCAGGAAGAGGTGGGGCCTTAAGAGGCTCATGCACATTTAAAGGGCCAGCGCTCAAAATGACCTTTCTGGTGTTGTTACTCAGAAATAGGGTTGAAGATGCACCTGTGGAGTTGAATTAATGAAGAATTCAGACCAAAACATAGCATTTACAGTTTATGTAGACCACAGGGAAACGTTCGAAAATGCATAATTTCATAAAAAAAAAAAAAAGCAACAGGTCACTTCTTTAATTGTATACATTACTTGCGTGAAGAGAGCTCGCAAAGTAGGAATTTCATCGCTCAACATTGCTGTGAATGACAGTAAACTTCTTGAATAATAATAATAATCCACTGGGAGCAAAATGTCTGAACAAACATCTTAATTACCTCCGCCAAGGAGGTTATGTTTTTGCCAGGGTTTATGGGTTTGTTTGTTTGTTAGTTTGTTAGCAAAATAACTCAAAAAGTTATGGACAGATTTTGATGAAATTTTCAGGATATGTCCGCTTTGGGTCAAGGAGGAGATGATTAAATTTTGGAGGTGATCCGGATCACCGTCTGGATCCAGGAATTTTTAAAAAGAATTATTTATCATTGTTAGATAGGGCATGGTGGCACATATCTGCATATGAGGTCACTCAGCGCCATCTAGCGGAGGAAAGTACAAACACTACCTTAAAAAAAAAAAGTACAAACACTACCTTGGTGGAGGTCTGCGGTCTCCGAGTGCTTTTCTAGTTTCAAATATCTTTTTATTCTCTCACAGGTACATTTTGGGAATCAAACTAATTAGCATTTCAAAAAATATGCAGTTGCAAAATCACTTGCAATTTAAATATGTTTAAATGGGCAGGTTCTGCATGTAACGCCAGTGGACACGATGGATTACACATGAAACTTGGAAAGAGACTGTCGAGTCATGAAGAAACTACATCTGGATAATAAAAAACACAGAAAAGTACAAACACTACCTTGGCGGCGGTCTGCAGTCTCTGAGTGCTTTTCTAGTTAGGTGATAAAATGATGTCAGACTTTTTGGGACACAGTATTTTCCCGAAATACATATTCACTTTGACCAAATACATAAAAGATGTTCCAGCACAAAAAAAAGGAGTCAGTAAAACATGATGCACAAACTCCAGCAGGTTAAAGTGGACTAAAAGAACATTTTTAGAGCCAACACACTCTAGGGAATCACTATAAATGAACTTAAATACTCTTGCTATCTAAACAACATTAGCGTGAGACATGACCCATGATGCAACGCTGTCTGCCTATATAAACCCAGTGTCTGTACTGGGGAGAGAGAAAAGCCGGCTTAAAAAATATGCTCACAATATAACCATTTATTTCCTCCCACGCAGAACAGAAGAAGAAATCATGTGTAATACATTTGATAGTTGTCCAGCCTTAGCACAAATATAATAGAGTGCCAAAACAAACCATGAAATGAAAGATACAGCATCTGGCATGACCCAAAAAAAAAAAAGATATTTATGTACAGCAAGAGTAAGAAAGAGCATGATCATAAAAGCAGTCTAAGAGAATGAAACTATCCCCGTCTGGACTTATTAATCAATACTCCTTATTTCATCTTCCTTGTCTTGCCTTCTTTGCCCTTTTTTTTCTCCCTTCCTGCTCATTCACTTCAGCATCTTTGCGTTTGCATTCTGCTCGTCTTTCATCTGTCTTTCCACCCTTTGCTCTGAGACATAATGAGCCACTATCACAAAGGACACGTCCGTACTGTATACACACACAGATGCACGGAAAACACTTGTTTAATGAGTGAATCCTCACTGTGGCTGTTTGATTAGGTTCATGTGCTCTATATTTGCATATGAGCCAGAGTGTGTGTGTGCATGTGTGTGTGTGTGTGTGTGTGCTCATAACGTGGATCATTTTACATTTTGCTGAACATCTATGCACACTCACCCACTATCAGGAGTAATTAATCAAATCCTGTCACCGATCTGTAATCATTTACATCGCCACTGCTTACTATATGTCTGTCTGGCAGGTTGTGTGTGTGTGTGTGTGTATGTGTGTGTGTGTGTGTGTGTGTGTGTGTGTGTGTGTGTGTGTGTGTGTGTATGAGTCACCTGCACCATCTGGAGTATAGGAAAGTGTGCCGGAGCATGTTGTGGCACAGTGGGGGTCCTCTAAAACACACAGACACATTCTAACATCCCCCTCAAACTGCAACGCATATCACACCACACACACATATGGACACACATCCCCAAGCATGTAAAAGAGACAGAAACACAGGTGTGAGATGTAGGCAGTGATTACGGTTAGTAATGAACACATAAATTCACTAGTGTGTGTGTGTGTGTGTGTGTGTGTGTGTGTGTGTTTGTGTATCAAATACACACTGCTGACAAAGAAACCCCTCATTTCAGGAGGTCATGAGCCCCAAAACTCAAATAGTGTTGACACAAAACCAAATGTAAAATGCAAAATCTATTTGCATAATTGCCACCGTTGTATGGGATTATGCTTTTCCCGTCTTATAGATGCATAGAACTGTGCACAACCTGGACTCACAGTTCTGCCTAATACAACCGAACAGTAACTCCTGCGTATTTTCCATCGTATCTACTTATACTGGTGATAATAATGATGATCATAATAGCTGTTGTTATTGTTTGTACTTTTTCCTTTTCTTCTTCATGCAAGCTACAGTATGTCCACTCAATAATAACACCAGGTATAACATTATTTATTTATTTTTTCTTTTATTATTCTGTATTTATCTTGCCACCTTCATGAATTCTATGTTTGTTAGATCTGTAAGTGTCAGGTGTCAAATATTCCCTCTCTGCTAGTCTAGGTGAGGTTCCTCCATGTTTTTTTTTTGTAGGTAGGTGGGTGTTATGTAAAACTTACTGTGTGTGTGTGTGTGTTTGTGTGTGTGTATACATATGTAAAAAAAAAAAAAAAAAAAAAAAAAAAGGAAATGTCAGTGATGGTACATACTCATCATATTCTATTGTTTGTCAACATTTCTAAATGAAAAGAATATTTTAAAAAAAAAAAGCCTTAACCAACCTTTAGTTTTGTTGTTTTTGCAGGGTTGAGCGTATATATTTAGTTCTCATTCCCTTGTCTTCAGATACAATGAGGAAAAATGGGAAATATGTGAACAAAACTCAACCAAACAAATTCTATAAGTTACTATTTGGTGTGACCTCTGACCCCATGCCAAGAACCAGCACAAGCTGTTACAAACATCTGACATGTGCTGAATAAACCTGGTGTAAAACATCAGAAAATTAGAATCAGATTTATTGTCATTCAATAAAAATATCCCAGAAATTTCTAAAATGCACAGCACAAAAATAAAACACAAGGGGATTCCTTTAAAAGCAACAGCTAAAAGAAAACAACCCATACATGGAATAGATGAAAAATCTATATTAAAAAGACTGGATGAATAAATAAATAAATCAGAGTGTCTATTTGCACCCGGGTGCAAATAGGATATATTCACATAATTCTTCTATTTACACCCATCTGGGCGAAAGGTTAATGTTTGCGTAATTTCCTGTCTATTGGTGGCATTTCCTGTGAAAAGAGCGCGAATCGCTTTCTACACGCAGGCTACGTGAACTCTAGGAGTTGTATACTATGGAAGATCCTCATTCACTCTAGATGTTTGTTTTTTGTTTTTCTTAAAAAGAAAATGAAACGAAATTAAACATTGTCCACGTTAACCTTGAAATCCTTCCCAAATAAGCTTTCCTTTTGACTGGAGTTAGGGTTAAAAAGGCAACACTTACTGTATCTCTATGGTGGCCTATTGGTTCCGTGCACTAACTACAGCACAAATGGGCTTTTAACTGCTGGTTCGAATCTCGTGTGAGGCATGATTAACCACATTCCTGTCCAGCAATTTCGTTTCATTTTCTTTTCAAGAAAAAGAAAAAACAAACACCTGGAGTGAACGAGGATCTGTATTCTTGCTACAAAGGTAAATCAATGTCACTGTATGTGCAATATGTGCTTGCAATGACAGTCAGATACTTACTATTTGTATCTAGTATATCTAGCTGTTTATTTTT
>JAQQZY010000007.1:20531844-20543953 GCA_030068375.1 Ostorhinchus rueppellii | reverse complement strand
AAGTAGAAACTGTGCAAAAACACAGTCATGTCCCAGGTTTGTGTTCCAGTCCAATCCTTGATCATTCCCCAAACTCTGTATCTAGTTACACATCACCAAAATGAGTCCAGGGTGGTCCAATGCTAAACCATTAGATCCACCTGATTACATGTCCTAACCTGAAGAAAACAAAACAAAAAAAACACACCCCGGGGGAGACCCCCCCCCGGCAGGCCTTCGCACCCCCCCACTATTTGAGAAACACTGCATTAAACTGATCACTTTCTTGCTCAATATACAAATAAATAAGGATCTGTAATCTTCATGTTCTACTGTGCAGACTAGTAGCTTTTAATCAATTTTTTTGTATGTTACTCATTCGATGAGTTAATGTTAAATATCAATATTACTTTGAACACTCCTCGGATCTCTGCGTGACATTTTAGGGATTACTGAATAAATTTCTACTGGATTATATTAAATTGTGGGTGTTCTCTTTTGCTATAGAAGAAAAGTGTAGGAGCATCATTCATCAGTGCTCTTCAGTTTTCTCTGTTTTTTGATATAATAAACCTCTGCTTTACAATGAGCTTTCGTGAACATCTAGATCAGTAAATTAAATATAGGAAAATACATGATTTACACTGAAAAAACACAAGATACACATAATAATATTTTATTTTATAGAAAAAGTCACTGAAAAAATGCAAAATACAGAGGATAATATAATAATAAATTATGATAAGTCACTTAAAACAGGTTACAGATGGAGAAAAATGTATTTGGAAGTGCCACAAATTTACTGTAGCTCTGGGTCTTTGTGGGTTAATTCAAGTTGAACATTTTAGTGGATTATATGAATTGTGGGTATTCTATTTTGCTATGGAGGAAAAAGTGTAAATATGATGCATTAAACATCTTTTGTGAGCCTTAAGAACATTATACTCCTCTTCAGACTGTTATGCTAATGTCAGCATATGCGTCCCAGATCACATCTGAGTATGCCCTCAGAGATCAGATCCAAATGTACCCTCAGTACATCAGGCTTTAGAGCTGTTTACATGTGTTCAGATCTCTCACGTGAATGAGGCCTGAGTGGGTAACTTTCAGTAGAAAAGAACAGCTGGTGTTTTGGAATCTGATATCTATGAACAGCACTTGGAATTTAATTTTTCAGTTTCACTTTTCTGTTGTTACCTGCGCCAAGGAGGTTATGTTTTACTGTGCATTTGTTTGTTTGTTACTTTGTTTGTTAGCAACATAACTCAACATAACTATGGACGAATTTTGATGAAATTTTCAGGGTATGTCCACTCTGGGTCAAGGAAGAGATGATTAAATTTTGGAGGTGTTTTGAATCACCATCTGGATCCAGGAACTTTTTAAAGGATTCTTTATCATTGTGAGATAGGCCATGGTGGCACAGAGCTGCATATGAGGTCATTCACTGCCATCTAGTGGAGGAAAGTACAAACACTACCTTAAAAAAAATACAAAAACTACCTTAAAAAACCCCCCCAAAAAAACACTACCTTAAAAAAACAAAACAAAAAAACTCTACCTTCAAAAAAACCAAACAAACAAAAAAAATACAAACACTATCTTGGCGGAGGTCTGCGCTCTCCCGAGTGCTTTTCTAGTTTGAGGATGTTATAGTCCATCTTTTAATTGTACAGTCAATGCACCAATAAAGTTTAAAAAAAATTTTTTTTTAAAAAAGCACTAATATGTTGTGGATGCTCCAATTAGAAACTAAGATTTACCTTTAATTAGATGCTTGAGAAAATAGTATTACAGTTTGTAGGTGGACTGTGATATTAAAAACTGTTTTGTCATTGAAATTCACTTTATGCTACACTATATGTAAAGAGGTTACACTGGTTTAATGGAAAGTTTTCATGCTGTTGGCGATCACTTGATAATTTCTTGTAATTCTTGGAACATTCTTCCTTCAAATATTAGAAATATTTCACGTAAGAAAGCATTTAAAAAACATGTAAAGTCTCTATTCAGACCTGAAAGTTACTACTTTTTTTTTGTTACCATTTTGGAAATTGTTTTGTTTTTATTCGATTTTATTTTACTATTATTTTAAAAAATTTTTATTGTTTTTTTTATTTCCCTTTCTCATTTCTTTTCTTCCTCTCTGCTTTGCTGTAGAGATAAAAGTTTAAATGTTTTGTGGTGTATATGTTGAGATGAAATGTCTAACTGGCAGATGATAAAAATGAATTGTAAACTTCTTTTTATTTATGTATTTTATTTTGAAACTGTCTACATTTTGATGGACCCAGGAAGAGTAGCAACCACTGTGGTGGAAGCTAATAAGGATCCGTATAAACAACAAACAACTGACTGTTTGTACACTGTAAAAAGTAAAACATTGAATCAACTTTAAAATTTTTTCAATAGGCCACACAGAAAAAAATTAGTTGAGTGAACCAAATTAAATTACATTCAATGTAATTTAATGTGGTTCACCCCACTAATTTATTTAATGTGTGACCTATTGAAGAAATGTTTTTTTAAGTTGATTCAGTTTTTTTTACCTTTTACTCTGTTGTAAAAGAGTGGATTCTCTGTAAAAGACGCCTCATGTTAAACTCACATTGGTTTCACAAAATAAGTGTAAGTTACTCACATGATGTTGATATGTTCATTGCAGGATAAACGGTACCTTGCCAAGCAACGCTGAAATCAGAGACAATGTCCTTGTCTTTAAAGGCCCAGTCACATATGAGCTGCAAGGTACCTACGTATGTGATGCGACCAACAGCATCGGGACACGATCCAGCTCAGTGGAAGTCGGCATTATCGGTACGATTCCCACAAATCAGTTCATCTGTTCTCATGAAATCAAAAAAATCGAATTAAAAAGTGGACATGAGTTTTTTCGTTGCACTACCTATAGTCCGAGTCAGGGGTGTCAAACTCATTTTAGTTCCCAATATGATCTGAGGTGGGGCAGACCAGTAAAATAATAATATATAAAAAATAATGTCAACTCCATACATTTCTCTGTGCTTTAGTGAAATTACGTTCTGAAAAGCTTTACATTTATAATCTATCCTTTTAAAAAAAATGTGAACAATATGAAGAACTGAAGTTTCTTAAGCAAAATACTCAGAGCAATTTTAACAATATTCTGTCTCAGTTTATCATTTACAAATGTGCATGACAACTTACAGATCACAGTGGATCTACAAAATACACAAAACATTTAGAAACAGGCAGAATATTGGTCCAATTACATCCAAGTCTTTCAAGATATTTCAGGTTGTTCATATTTGTTGAGGTTATTCACTTTTTTGTGAAAGAATAGCGTACAAATGTAAACATTTTCATGTAATTTTGTGAGTTGTCATTATTTATTGGTTATTATGATAGTATTTTACTATTCTGATCCACTTGAGATTGAATTAGGCTGAATGTGGAACTGAAACTAAAATGATGTTAAGTCTTGATTGATAATATTCTGAGTGTAATATCTGCATTTCACAAATTCACCCCACGGGCCAAATTGGACCCTTTGGCGGGCCGGATTTGGCCCCCGGGCCGCATGTTAGCCACATGTGGTCTGAGTCTTCACTTTTTTCCTGTGACACTGTAAATAATGTGTTTGTGTATTTACTCTGTAGAAAAACCATTACCACAAATTGCAACAGGCGATGTGATCAGTGTAATCGCCTTATTATTGGCTGCTGGAGTGCTCTTGGGCATCACTATCACAGTCCTGATCCTCAAAATACGAAGTAGAAAAGACAACTCCTCGTAAGTACACTGTTTTTAGCGCTCTCTTTAATTTCACATTTGGATGTGTCCTCAACTGTTGATATATTTGTCTTTTTGTTTGTTCAGAAATGATTCTCCGTCCAGAAAACTGTCCCAGCCCATTAGGAAAAGACCAGATGACATCCAGGTACATGTAAACAAATAAATAACATACGAGCAAATAAAAAGCAGCTTAAAGCCAATTTCTAATCCTAGGTTTTGTGTTCGCTCTTAAAGTGTCAACAAGTTTGACATAATGCAATAAAAATATACACACAGATCATATATGTCTGTATTTATTTGACAAAATATAGTTATATTTATTTTATTTTATACTTTTACATATAAATTGTATTTCCTCAAAATAGGCCCTTTTTCCTTGAACTGAATAATGTTTGATAAGTGTATTTGTTCATATTTTAATATAAAGCCTTGTTTTGATCTGCTCTTAAATGTTGAAAATAGCTTTGATTGTATTGTTGAACTGTTTCTTCATGTCAGCTTTGGCCTTTATCAAATACTTCGGACATGTTGTTATTTTGCTTGAATGATAATGAGTTGAATTCAGCCTTTACTTGTTTGATTTTCATATTAGTATCATTATTTGGAATCATTTCACCGTCAGTCAGTGGTTTTGTCTGAAGTCACATGATGACATATATATCCAGGAATAGTAATGTCAACCTCAGTTTTACCTGAAAAATCAAGGTCAAGGTTCACTTTATTGTATCTGGTGGGAGAGATTTGGCTTAGACACGAGTAAAAACAAGCTGCATTGCAACACATAAAACAGAACATATGCTACTAAAAAAAAAAAAAAAACATAAAATACATGACGTATAATAAATAAGTTCAAAAATATTATAACAAGGAAAAAACAAAAATACACACAAACACCCCATACATACTAGGGGTGTAAGAAAATATCGGTTCTGCAATATATCGCGATATTTCATTTCATGATACTGTATCAATATTAAAGAGTAGTGTATCGATATTTTTAGGTATTTATTCAAATGCAGATATAGCAGAAGTTCATTTTTGTTTTTCTTGATTGTTTATATTTCATATTCTTGAACACTGTTTTATTAAATAATGGTTATTTGAAGCATCCTAAAAGCACTTTTTACTGTCTGAGATGAAGATGTTAGTTCCTCTGTCGGGATCACACAAAAATAATGTTATGAACTAATAGAATATGAACATTTAAGCAGGATCTTAAACTGCAATGACTGTAAAACACAATTTAACTTTTAACAGAGGAACATTTTGTGATGTAGCATCAGATCCTGTTTTGATCAAATAAAAATGGGTTTAGTATTTGTGGATATTTTGGGTGTAATTACATTTTTCAAGAAAATAATTGCTTTTTTTTTTTTAAAGGCCATTTTAAGAGTATCATTAATATATCGTATCATGATCCTAGTATTGTGATTTGTATTGTATCGCCAGATTCTTGCCAATACACAACCCTAATACATACATCCCATAAAATGTACTTCTCCCAGGATAAAATTCAGTCCTTATGGGCCTCATTGGCTGTTTTTGAATCTGCTGTATTTCAAGATTGAAGATTTTTATTTGTCACGTACTCATGGCATGAACAGTGAAAAGGAAGAACTGTCCACAAAACTGGTGCAATAGAAACCTAATTATTTACTAGAAAATATAAAATAAAAAAATTCAAGTGTCTATATGAATGTTAAAGTAGCTCACTGTATTACCGTAGCCTTCACAAACTCAGAAACAAACTCTTATATTTACATAGTGCAGAAACCAGAGAATGTTCATTGTGCAATATGTACAAATGAGTTTTGTGATATATAGTCATTTGTATTACATACATTATTGCTTAGAATAAACTCTAAAGCTTGAAACTCTTATCTCCACAGCATTCAGGCAGGTTTTATGAAGAGCTTCCGAACACCGCCGACTACGTGAGCTACAGACTGGCCTGCAACAAGGAGGACTACCCTGAGCCCTACTCCCCTCCCATCAACCCCCCTCTCACTTTTCTGCCCCAGCACCCGTACCACTCGCCTCAGCCGACCACGGCCACCAGCAGCAGCAGCAGCACCGTCACATCCAAAAACACCTTCTCTCCTCCCACGCACACCACCGCCATCTTCAAATACCCATCAGTCCCTGGTTTGTCTTCCCCTCCGCCGGGTGTCGGGGCGTACACTTTCCCCAAAGAGCAGTACGTCTGAATCCACACCTTTTTGAAAAACTCAAACTTCTCAGTGATTTCATCTGAAAAGACAACTCCAACCTCCCCCAGAGGAGTTTGTAAATATCTCTGGACTACTTACCAGTGTGTCTCTACTGTGTGTGCCACTGGAGATGACTCTGCAGGTCGAAGGACAATGCAGCTTCTGTTTCGGGCTTACACTTAAGTCCATATATTAAATACTTCTATGTCTTTTTTTGTGTGCGTACCAGTATTCTTTGAAAAGATGCGCATTTCAAGGTTTTGCGTCAGGTTACGGTCCAGTTACAGATGATTTGACTTTCGCTGGAGTAAAGTCATCTTCCATTTGTGCTGCATTTGATTTGAATTTATGATGGGATTATCTGTCGATGTCCAATGTGGCTGACCTCGTACTTTATCCTCTATGATATAATTTTGTACAAAAAAAAAAAAAAAAAGCCAAAAAGTATTATTATTCCCTAGTCTATATTGAATGCTCACTGTCTTTATCCTGTGGAAAACACAGATGATCTCTTTACTAAACAGAGCAGCAGACCTCACCTTTTTATTTAACTTTGTGTTCTGGTGAAATTGTGTAAAACTTTGACTGTGTATGTATTTTGTATCATTTTTCTTCTAAGGAAACTTTTTATTTACTAAGAGCTTTTTGTTGGCTTATGATATTAATGTTTTTATTTGTGGTATCTGTGGGTTTTAGTATTCATTGACACTGGTTGTTTATGAACGTTTAGCATTAAAAAAAAATGTCCA
This sequence comes from Ostorhinchus rueppellii, assembly GCA_030068375.1. Taxonomy (NCBI): domain Eukaryota; kingdom Metazoa; phylum Chordata; class Actinopteri; order Kurtiformes; family Apogonidae; genus Ostorhinchus; species Ostorhinchus rueppellii. Next base: position 20,537,241 of record JAQQZY010000007.1, on the reverse strand, counting down.
TCCTATGTGTGGCTGCACCTTAATACTAAAATGAAATAATGACATTTTATCTTAAATACCAGAAGCTTAAGTTTGTAACGGATCAACTATTTCTATTTTTTCTCTTCATTTTCTGATTAGGTTTTCATACCGGCAACGGCATAAGAAAAATTATGCTGTCATTAGAAAACTAATAAGAAAGCTGACAGCTCATACCTGTTTAACTGACAAAATTCTCTCCACTCATGGCCCACTCACTCACTTACTGTGGAGCTTTCAGGTTTGTCTCACAGCCCTAATTAGAGGATAACGTTTCCTGAGTTGTCATGTAACTGTAGCTCCTGTCTATCAAATGTCAGACCTAATTTATTTTTGGGTCAGCACGGACAAGAATTCCTGAAAGTTTACAGTGCAATAGGTTTAAGGCAACTTTTGGCGCATTTGTCTCTTGTTATCAGCTACTACCTAAAGGTTATGTAACAGTGACTGTGATACTCCCTGGTATCAAAAGGTGCATAAATAAAACAACGAATTCCAACTCTTGTTTAGGACCGGTGCTATTACCTAACAGGTAAAAGCAAACTAAAGAGATTTAATCAAGTTATACTAGATTATCTAGAGGAGATTTTCCATTTCCTTTACACAACCATTATGTGTTAATGTTTGGGTTTGAAAACTACACATATAAACGACCGTAATGTCTGTTTGTAGATTCAGTATCATTCACCTACTCTAGCAGCAAATTATTATCTACAAATTTATGCACTGACTCTCCCTCTCTCTCACTGTCTGTTGTTTTAGCAGCCATATTTAAGTGAAAATACACTGAAAATTATATTAATTTTAGTTGAATTAATTTGAGCTCATCCATAGTTTATCACTAGATTCCCTTTTTTAGACTGTTGATAAGCGGATCAGTGCAGGGATCATTTACCTGGCATTCAAACACAGCCCTCTGTCTCTCTTATCTCACTTTCTCAGAAAGAAACTTTAAATCATTAATTAATAGATTTTATTTAGATGATACAAGAAACAATTTAGAAGAAAAATCAATTAATTTCCTCTTTTATTCAGTGTTTTACAAGAGAAAAAAAAGAAGATATCTTGAACATATTTAATCTATTTCATGCAATGTACAGTACATTCATTTATGCCAATGGGAAATATTTTTCCTACATAAAGAATGATGGTTTTGCGTTATTTAAGAGCTGAGACAATATCGTGTGCTCCAAACCTTTTTTTGTTGCTGCAACATGAAACATAAAACGTGGTCATTTCAAGGAAGTGACTTATGGATAGAAACCTTCTCTCAGTGAGTCTGTTGAGGTCTCCTGCAACTGAGTCTTCTCTTTAGAGGAAAACTGATCAGTGTCCTGCATTCATTCATGACACACATCTCACATTACACTCCTGGTTCCACTTAATGGTCCCTACTCATCTCTTTCCCCTTTATAAACACAAACCTGTCGCTCATATTGAAGTATCAAAAAAAAGAATAATTCCTTCCAGAGATGACACAAAGTGTAACATAGGATTAACACAGAGGCTTTCCCTGTTTAAGTGGTGCCGATGCTGCACAGTGTTGAGCTCACGGCAGAAACACTACAGAAACACAGACCATCACTGAGAAATGACAGATTTCTAAATCTATCTTAATCCTAATCGCATCAGTAGTGTTTACTCAGCTCTCTGGTCCTTACATGACCTCTGAAATTAAAATCTTGACTTCAGAGAATGTAATATTTACATCTCAAAACAAGGTGAAATGCAGTCTAACTAGCTCCAATAGATGTGCATTTCAATTGTTTCACATCAGTCCAAAAGTATTTTTGTTTGTGAAGCATATAGCATCTTTTTGTTCTTAAGCTTGTACTGAAATAAACAAAAGGCAAAGAAAATCCAAGAACATATAATTCCGCTTTAATCCCCCTTTCCCCCCCCCCCCCCATCATCTGTGCATCTGGATCCCACTGTGCAGTACACCGACATGATGCATTCATCATAATTCCTGCTTACCTGCACAGATAAAAATGTAAACAGTATTTGTAGTCATAACAGATTCCAGGGGAATATGAAGATGTAAAAGTGGGTCAGCACTAAAGACCCCAGACCTCAGTTATTAGTTACCGAGCAGGTGTGAGGGTGAGTGCATGCGTGTGGAAGGCTAACCCGTCTACCTATGTGTGCATCGTCTATAATAAATGAGCACAGTATCACCGTGTTATTCTAACCGAGCTGCTGGGAGAGGGAGAAAAAGACAGAGAGAGAAAGGAAAAACACATGAATAATTGAGTCCAAATCAGTTGAGCCACCCTCCGTCCCTCAAATACTCTCAGTCTAATGAAGTCAGAGCCTACAGCTGGATTCCCCAACACACTTCAGGATCAGAGAGAAGTCGAAAACAGGCTTCAGGCATCTGGACAGAGTTTGTGTGTAGCCCAAAAGCTTCACTTGACTTTATGTCTTAACAGCTCTTCAACTTTTTGGGGGTAAAGAGGCTGTTGGACCGAGGATCATCATGATACCATGGTGGCCGAACTGCTAGGGCTGCCCTCTGTTTTTCTTCTCACCATCTTTTTTGTATTTACGACAAATGGTAAGGCTTTCACGTTCTTTTAGACCTCATTTACGTTTATATGAGTCCTAATTTAAGTTGCTATAGAACACTTTAAATAAAAACTCAAAACCTCTAAGTTACTGTTTTGAAATAATGCTCATATCACAAAAAACTGATATAGACTGACAGTAGATTTTTGAGGCTGGTATATACATTACAAGTGTGATAAACATGCCAGTGATAATAAAGTCTCCTCAGATACATTTTATATAGATTTGTGACCAGCATATCTACAGAATTAGACACATGTGAATGCTTTTTAAAGTTTTGTTTATATGTTTTTATGTAATACTACTAGGCTCCAGCTATTCAGTAACTTTGAAAATAAAAAAAAAGGATAGACACAGGGTTACCTTTAAAATTTTCTTACTTTCTTACCAAAGAAATTCTATGATCAACCAGCTAATTTTATTTTATTTCATAGAATTATTTTACTCAGTGCAGTGTACCACAATGCAACACAGGCCATAGCATTAACTTTAAATTGCATTATATATGCAAACTGTAAAAACACATTGAAATATAATTTGTACATTAAACATAGTATGACCTCTGATAACACACAGTGTGAGATAAAAGATTAAATGACGAAGGAAGAAAAGGCTGAGAGATACTCAGTGGAAAAATAATTTGCCTAATCCAGTTATCGCTTACAGAAACCCCTATCAAACTATTACAGTATCCCTGAAATTTGCAGTGTAATCAATCCTGTAACTTTACACTCACAGGGCAAACGACACCACCAGCTCCTTTTCCAGAGGTGAAGATCAAACACAAAGGGGAGGTGGTGTACAAGGACACCAGTGTGTATGGGGTGGTGGGCAAAGCAGTGATTCTGGAGTGTGGTACCTCCAAACCTGACCTGTACATATGGAGCTTCACCAAGCCCGGAACTGAGGCTATAAAAGCAGTGGTGTATGACCTCGGACGAGGGCCGAGACCCCAGACCCTGGCAAAAACTCTCGGACAGGTGACTGTGATCTCAAACAGCGCTGCCGTGAGCATCGAGAAGCTGCCTCTGGTAGCTCAAGGTCTGTTCACCTGCCAGGCCTTCTACGATATAGACACGGAGGCCAGAGTCTACTACTACTATGTGCATCTGACCGTGCGAGGTGAGACCACCTCCTCTCAGAAACCCTTCATACTCCACTAGCACTGAGGGAAACTGTGGCTACATTCACACTCATATGACTCAGATCAGTGTTTTTCATGATAGTGTGAACAGCACAAATCCCATTGAACCTGATCTTTTCAATTCTGATCCAGGCCACCTCCATAGGTGGCTCTGAATCATCTGCAGATCTGATCTTTTCCAAAATGACCTTAATCTGAACAGTCTGATGATTTTGTGTCGCTGTATACTGACATTTGTTCCAAATAGAGGAGTCACTCATATTCTAATACTTCAAATCCAGCTTATACATAAATACAGTATATAGTGTATTATCAGGTTTTGTAACATTGAAGTTTGATATGAAAAAGAAACAGAAGTGAACAAAAGGTGAAACAGTAGCTCACACAGCAGCCAGGAACATGTTCAGACCAGTCCCAATCTCTAAAAATACACTCATGGATCTCCTCCATGGAGTCTGCCCTGTTGATATTTTTTCAGTAGCTATGAACATACTTTATTCTCTTTTATGGCGGGAAGCATCATATTAATTTACTTTACCATCACCTATTATATCTGGTTAACTTTGTCTTTCACCAAAAAGACAAAATCGCTTTAGAGTAATAGCTGAACATTTATCCATTCAGTGCATCTATTCTAAATAAATCCTTATACAGTTAAATTACTTAGTTTGTTGTATATAAACTGTAGGGACATGTATACACCTCTAAACTATTTAAAGATTCAGTGTTTCTAATATTTTGACAGCCACTGCATTTGATGCATATGGTGGAACAAAACAGTTTATGTGCTGATAAGCTGCTGTTTTGTTCATAGTTGAGTAAACAAAAGTGCATATATGACTAGACATTTATGTTAAATATGCAATCACATTCACCCACAGTAATTTAATCATCAGTTGATGGAGTGTATGATGTCTATTCATTCATTAAATCATCATGAGCCATGCATTAGTTACATGCATTTCGTATAATTTGTAGTGTTATCCAAATTTGTTAGTTTAGTGATCAATAATTGTAATTTTAAAATGTGTTTCAACCCAGCTGTTATTCATAGATTTTTAGTTTCTTTAAACTATTTTTGTTGAGGCCAAATTAAAGCCTGACTACAAGTGTGAAATTTGGAAAAAAAATGCTGGACGTTCTGAGTTGGGCTGTAAAAATGTCCTGGTCTATTTGGACAGCATTCCTTTGTTCATCTGTATTAAAAGCATACCTTGCTGTTGTGTGACTGTTTTTTAATCACAGTTCCTGTCAGTAAGCCTTACCTGGTGTTGAGTGATGTGTCTCCAGTGGAAGGAACGACAATGTGGATGCGCTGCAAACTGGACAACGGGACCGGGCCAATCCAGTACGTCTGGAGACAAGAAACTCGCAATGGAAGCATCACAGATTATGCACAAAGCAACACCAGCACTGTCAACATTACCAACATCAACCGCAACCACACCGGCTGGTACCGCTGTGTGGCCAGAAACCCGGTCAACAGCGAGAGATCTGATCGCATATGGCTGGACATCATCTGTAAGTGAGGGGTTTAGTTTTATTTAGTCCTTGTCTTAAATCAGTAGTATGATTACAAACACAAACCAAATGAGAAGTTTTGGCTCCTTCCATTTGAGTCACTTCTAACCAGATTTTAATGTTAAAATTCTCTCTCTCTCTCATAT
>JAQQZY010000007.1:20514324-20531744 GCA_030068375.1 Ostorhinchus rueppellii | reverse complement strand
TCTTCCTTTTTCCTCCTCTTTCTTTTTCAGCCCCAGAAGGGGATATCCTTTTTTTGTGGCATTATTTTGATTGGAAATACTCACGAGTTGGATGCATCGTGTCCACTGCAGGGCAGGAGGCACACATTACGGTGCAGCAGAGTTTTCACATTTAAAGAGAGGCAGGAAGAATCACTACACCTACATCAACAACACCAAATAAAATTGTGTTTTTGTACTATAGCATAATTTTGATCATACATAAATTGCACTCATGCACGCATGCATGCATGCAAAAAAAAGTTCTTAATTGCTCTTGGGGGCTCCATTGTGGTTGCGGGGCCCTAAGCAGGCGCTTAGTTCACTTATGCCTTGGGCCGGCTCGGCCCCAAAGTGTTTATTTTGCAGTGAAAAATGCTGTCGGAAAGTCTAGAATACGACCCCTAACTCAGATCCAAAACATGTCCATGAAGGATCAGGATGTGGTAGAGTCCAGGGCCAAATGTGCTGTAGTTTTTTTAGTTACAGGTGCAGAGAGATGTGAAGACTTACAGATCTATGGGATTATAATACGTTCACAACAGCACGGGTAAAAATCCATTTCAGACCTTCACTTTATGTAATAGATGCGTCAAAATTCTTAAAACTTCCTGTCAGTATCCTGGGTATTTATAGCTTTCAGTAGTTTCAACTCCTGAACCCAGGTTTGGACAGGGGAAGTGGACTGGAAACTTAAACTACTACTGTGTCTGTAATGTTTCATGTCCATGTCTATGTAAGGTTTCCATTTTTTTTTTCTTCTCAGTTGGTCCTGATCTTCCTCAGATAGATGTGACTCCGTACAGCATGACAGAGCGTGGATATTCAGCCTTAGAGAGAGAGACTGTTTCTTTACTTTGTCAAGCTCCTTCCAACCCACCCAGTCAGTACGTGTGGCTCTACAACAATTCCCAGATCGCGTCTGGGTCACAGTTCACCATCACCAAGGTACTTCGAATGCACACCGGAGACTACGCCTGCCTGGCTCAGAACACCTACCTCAACACCCGCTCCAAAAAAACCATCAGCCTGACTGTCTACTGTGAGTGTAATCCTTGACCTCAGATCGTGACATCCTACTCTTTTCTTAACATCCTAGTTCTGCTCCCTCCTGTCTTGTGATTTTCATCTTTAAGTCCTTTCTCCCTGATTATTTCTGCTCTTTTCAGTCTTAAAGTGACTCCTTGTATGTGTAAGGTATTCTTACTTTTTTGAATTTCAGTATCTTCATCTTTTATAAAAACTCAGATGCTTTATAATGCACACACACACTCTCTCATACAGTTACACACCAACACCTCTTTGCTCATACACTCACACAAACGTTCAGCGGGATGTGGGCGTGCAGCAGACCTTTTCTCCTGCTTGGATCGTCTGGGAAGTTGAAGGGACTCTGAAGTTTCTGGCAGGTACCCTGCTGTGATATCACAGCCATGACAAGCCTGGTTGGCTTGTCATCTGTTCTTCTGTTTGGTTTGGCAAAATTCATGCATTTCTGTCAGTTACTCAGGTTATACTGCTGATCAAACAGACTCTTTTTAAGAGTTTCATTTATTCACAATAAATCTTAAGGGAGCTGTAAGGATCTTGCTATAAATTATAACATGAATGTCAAAGATAGACTGGTGCTTTACCGGTGCATGGTACTGCCTTAACTCAACTTGATTTGCTTTTGGCACCTGGTATTTCATTAATTTTCTGGTAAAACAGATACAGTACATTCTCTGTCACTGGACATCACAAAACTGCTGTATGGAACTGAAGATAGTGTCATCTTCAACATAAAACAATAATTTGTCTGTACTTGCTAATTTCTGGGAAAGAGTTCAAGAGTTCAACTTGCTTAGAATCAACAAAGATAATACTGACCATGCACTAGCATCCATGAATATTTCATAACAAAAAGTCAAGAAATGTGAGCAGAGTGATGTCAAACCAGTGGTGGGCTGGGTTAAAGATTTAGCACACCACTGGACTCTTGTTCTTATTACATGATATTCAGGCAAATGGAATATATGAAAGAACTGAACCATCCTTTTAAATAATGAAATAGAGTTCAGGGATAACTTGTTCAGATTAGTAGTTGTTCAGTGTCCTGTAAGTGTGTAAATGTTCTGTCTCCTCAGTTGGCCCTGATCTTCCTCATATAGACGTGACTCCGAACAGCACAACAGAGCATGGATATTCAGTCCTGGAGAGAGAGAATGTTTCTTTACTGTGTCAAGCCGAGTCCTTTCCACCCAGTCAGTACATTTGGTTCAACAACAACTCCCAGGTCTCATCTGGGCCTGAGCTCACCATCACCAGCATCCTCCGCATGCAGACTGGTGACTACACCTGCTGGGCTCAAAACACCTACCTGAACACCCAGTCCAACACAAACATCAGCCTGACTGTCTATTGTGAGTGCAATTTTTATTCCTGAAATTAATCCTCATAATACATAACACAGAATGAAAGCTCAACTCTTTCCAATGTTAAGCTGCAGCCATTTCATTAATCATCCTTTTTTTTTTTTTTTTTAAACTGTCTCTTTGGTCTGGGTTACGAGACCAGCAGTCTAGTCTGACCTGGGGGACACAGAGACATTCTCACTTCAACTGAAATAAAACCTCTCCAATGTGTCCTGGGTCTGCCCTGGGGTCTCCTCTGTGGTCCCACCCAGATTCCTGATTTATCATCCAATCTCTAAAACAAGCCTTTGAGGGAAATCATTTCAACAGAGTGCATTTGTAATGTAGTCTTTCAGTCAGTGATTTGCAGCTTTTGACCCTAACTGGGGGTTGGAATGTAGGGTTAGATCGTCCAGGAAATTGGAAGCTTCACCTATTGACTTTTTGGTCTTTCTTCACCTCAGCTGAGAGATGCATCGTTGTAAACACTACACTGATCCATACTACTACTCCCCAGTTGTGAAAGAATCACTATAACTTGAAGTGAGAAATCTACTATTTTCTGGCCAAAAACCATAACCTCAGACTCAGAGGCGCAGACTCTCATTCAGGCCGCCTCAAAACACCCCAGTACCGCTCAATAAGTCAAACACATCATCCACAAAGAGGAAAAATACAGCTCTGTAAACTCACTGCATGGGTCACACTCCACCCCTTGGCCACAACAAGAAATTTCATAAAAATTATCAACAATATCAGTGACAAAGGGCATCCCTTGTAGAGTCCAACATCCACCAGAATGAGTCTCAATTATTCTGTCAGTGTGAACCAAATGCTTTGTTTATGCAGAGACCAAATGGCTTTTAGCAGTGACTTCGGTGCCTCATAGTCTCTCATGTGCCCTCTTGTACCCTAATAGGATTTAGAGCTAGTTCAGTGTTGCACAGCTGGTCCAAAACTGCATTGTTAGCTTTATTACCAGCTGCCATTGCTCTGATCCATCTCAGTCTGCAAGTCCAAACGCATGGTCTTTGACCTCCTCCCAAACAAAGTCACACCACCAATCTCTATCTCGAGGTACTTTACATACTAAAGTCAAAAACCTTATTGTATTCAAGAAAACTATTCAACAAACTGTTATTGAGTGAGTATTTATGACATTAAACCTTTGCTCCGAGAGAACCAGAACGCTACAGGCTTGTGTTAAAGGACATTACAACATCCCTACAACAGTCAGACCCTATAGGTCTGGCTTCAGCTCAAGGCCCTGGTATCGGCATCCTATGGTTCCTTGATTTCTTTCTCATAGGAGCTGTTGGAATTGCACTAAGTTTGGTCCCTCATCTAAGACCGGGGTGTGCTGTAAAAATGGGGTGTTTCTGATAACAGTTTCATAGAATCATTCCCACGCAGAAACTTCTCCATCACTGTAACGTAGCAACTTATGGAAGGAATGATGAATCAGTTCATTTTTCAATTAAAATTAACAGTCTTAGGCTTATAGAGAGTACAGAATATGGAATACAATAGGTTTTATTGTCATTACACGGGCTGTGCAATGAAACTACAGAATTACAAAATACTTTATTAAACCCAGGGGGAAATTGTTTAATCTATTGTTAAAATAAATTGCAGATTTAAAAAAAAAAAAAAAAAATTCCTATAACGACCCAGACAGCCACTGATGACCAAAAGCATCTACTGATCTAAACTGTTTAATACCTGTTGATCAACTAGTCCTATCAATCCATGTAAATAATTGGTGTAAAATACAGTTATCTATCTTTTCATAGTCATCTGATATGATCCATTTGGACGTTCAGAGGCTCTGTAGTTAATGTGGAAACACTGTCATTTTCTACAACATTGATTCACCAGTAAAACCCATGGAGTTGGATCAATGACAATGAATGGAGATGGATGTTTGTTTTATGTTCAAATAATTATATATTTTGTTCATAAAGGTGACTGTTTCTTCAGTTTTCTCTGTTTCTGATATAATATTACATAATTTTAATCTGAGCTTTTATGAACATCTACAAGATCAGTGAATTAAACATATAAATAAATGATTTACACTGGAAAAAACACAAAATACAGATGATAATATTATAATAAGTGGTGACAAATCAATTAAGAATGATTAAATGGATAGAAAAATTCATTTGGGAACTGACACTGAAGAAGCACTGGGTCTTTATGGGTTAAAATAAGAATCTTAAGTTGAAGGAGTGACAGTTGACTACTTTAACATTCAACACTTTGACATAGTGTTACATTGTATATATACTGTTAACAAATATGATCAGTAAACTTTCTTTGGGATGCACATACCCCCTCTAGAGATCTGACCGAATATGGCTGGACATTGTCTGTGAGTATCTATACAGCATGAGTCAGTTAAGTTAGTCCATAAACAATCCCTGATTTTATCTCTGTATGAAATGTTCTTCTATAGATAGTACACATCTTTACTTTCAGAATGCTTTTACAGTCAATAGTCCTCAGTGGATTTGGAATTGTATACACATATTGCACCTCTGCTTTCTTTGGGATGCACATACCCCCTCTATGCATAATCACTGTGTTGTCATGGTGTATCTTATCCCCACAGACCCCCCTGATGGCTCCCCATCCTGCTCTATGGACATAGCTCTGAACCACACCTCTCTGAGGCTGCTCTGCTCTTGGCCTGGAGGAGTTCCTCCTCCAACCCTGAACTGGAATGGAGGGGATGTAGCCACAGGGCAGCAAACAAACCCACTGACTAACACTGCCATCTTGCTGCCTCCTGAAGGTGTCACTTACAGCAACAGCTTGTTCACATGCAGCGGCTCCCACCCTGCATTAAAACAACCCACAGAGTGCAGCATACGCACATGTAAGTGAGGAAACACAACAAAGAACCATGGAAAAAAATACTCATGAAGGAACAGAGAGAAGGAGTTAGATGGTTGATGATATCAGTGAATTCACGAAGTAGTGAGTTTGAGTTTATACACATACTACAAATATTTTTGGTAATTCTGTTCTTAATTCCCTTTTCTTCCAGTAACTGCTTAATTATCTTTTTAATCTGAACCTTTAGTATTTGAAAGTTTGACAACACTGATAATACAGAGTGCAGCATACACAAATGTAAGTGAGGAAACACACCAAAGAACCATGAAAAATACTTATGAAGGAAAACACAGAAGGCTTTAGATGGTTAATCATATTCTTATCAAAGCTTAACAAGTAGTTCTCCTTGGCCTATTAATTCGTGTAATGTTGATATTTTGTTCTGTTTTATATTTTAACTTGTTTTATTTATTTGATTTTATTTTTTTATGCTTTTATTAATTTTCATTGAGTTTCTAGTGTTCTTTACAGCACTTTGGTCCACTGTGGTTGTTTTAAAGTGCTTTATAAATAAAGTTGGATTGGATTAGTATGTTAGTTTGTTTAACATTTAGTAAGTATTTAACAAAACTTAATGGGATTATTATTTTCATAAAACTTTATATACTTTATCATTATGTCGTGGAGAGGTCCCTTTTGGTATTCAACATTCTGTGATGCATAAGGGGGCACTGGAATGAATAGAAATGTGTTTACACTTTCCTGAGCATAACTGTAACTATTCAATACTTTTGAAAATGTATTTATACGTTTTTTCCACAGATTGCCCCAATTTATCACTTATGTATTGCAGAGGTGTATTTTACTATTCTGTCTGTCATCCATCTGTGCATCTGGGACCATTTGTCATTATTTCACTCCACACTCCAATAGTAAAAATAGACAATGATCCAATGCTTTGCGATCAAACTACATATGAACTACTCAAAATACTGTTCAACTCCCTCAGTGTCAGTGGTCAAACTAAGTTAACCTCATTAACAAATATCACAGTTTGGTGTAATGGGGGAGTAATATGCCATCCTCTGGTGGCTCTAGTTTTACAAACTGGATTATATGGCAAAACCTGAACAATTCTGATGATCTTGTAACGGCAGAATCTAAATTACTCCTTTTTTCTGTTTTATATAAATCTGGCTCCATCTCACTTCAGCTTTTGCTCCTCCTCCAGATGTTCCCCCAGGGGAGCCGCTGTGTTTTGCTAATGTGACTAACAACCTGCAGTATCTGATGTTATCCTGCTCCTGGGATGGAGGGGTCCCCAAGGCCTTAGTGAGGTGGGAGGGTCCGGATGGTCAGCGCAAAAGTGAGGAGGAGAGCTCCAACACCCTGGTCCTTCTCTACGGCACTGCCCGCAGTGACAGGCCTTATACCTGCCACGTCAAACATCCACTTCTGAGTCAAACCAAGACCTGCAGAATCAGTCTGGGTCAGTGTGCACTGTCAGACATAAACTGGATCACACTGTATTAAACTTAAAATTACAATGTACATCTATCAAGACAATAAATTGAGTGTAGGACACATTTTAGGAGCAAAACCCTTATGATTGCATGATTAATCAAATGCATATCTGGAGTAAGAATAACCACTTATAATTCCAACAACTCAGCTCCTTGTTCATTTTTATAAAGTGGACATAATCGTGAAATATCGGGCCCTTTCTATGCTGAGTTTTGATTTTTCCTGATATAATCCTTTTGGACTGTTTCACCAAACACATTATAATGTTCTGTGACTTCATCTTTAACACAGTTTCTGTCAGTAAGCCTTACATCTCGGTGAATGATGTAAATCCATTGGAAGGATCGAACATTTGGATGCGATGCAACATGGAAAAAGGGACCAGACCAGTCCAGTATGCGTGGCAGTATGAGACCGAGGATGGTGAAATCACAGTTTTTCCACAAAGCAACACCAGTATGGTCAACGTATCCAATGTCAGCCGTGTGCACACAGGCTGGTACCGCTGTGTGGCCAGTAATGCAGTGAACAGAGAGAGGTCTGACCGAATATGGCTCAATGTTGTCTGTGAGTATTTATACAGGATTAGTCGTTTGATGAATAGTGACTCAGTATGTAACATGGTTTAGTCATTGTTCTGCTTCTACTGGCCACCCTAAATTTTTATTTCAGTTGTTTATTTAACTCTTAAAGACCTACAGCTATTTTTGTAATGACTCCCAAATAATTTTTTTATGACGTCTAACCTTTACTAAGTTATTTGTCACTATTTATAATGATATTATCTGCATTTTTCAGTGTAAAGCGGTTCCATTCCAATATTTATTTAAGGACCATGTTCCTAAAAGCTCAGAGTAAAAATCAGAGGTTATTTTTATCAGAACAGAGAAAAGTGAAGCAAAAGGGACTTTTTCAGCAAAAGATGTTTTTAACTAAACACAAAAACTAGTATAAATTTGTCAAATTACATAGGTAGAAAGTAGGGGTGGGAAGTAACAAAATACAAGTATTTTGTTACTGTACTTAAGTAGTTGTAGTAGTAGTAGTAGTAGTAGTAGTGTACTTGAGTATTTATTTTTCTGGCAACTTTTCACTTTTACTCCTTACATTTTTGCATACATATCTGTACTTTATACCAGTTACATTCTCAGAATAGGCTCATTACTTTTTCAGACTAAAAGGATGTGACAGTACATAAAATGCATCACTTCAGAGGGAAAACCAGTGTGGTGAAGAGAAGGAGTACAAGCTGTGAACATACCTGCAAAGCTGAGTACCAGAGGACCTGGCTCCTGATTAAACACATTGTCTACACACTAAGATCTCTAGCTTCATCGCACGTATGATTTCCTCTGACCAATCAGTGGACAGCACTGTTCACGTCACGTTTTAGTGCCGGCTCAGCACGGCTAGAGCCACCTCTAAATGTAAATTCACACATAGTAAAACTTATTTTAGTATTTTTCAAATGGAGGTCAAGCAGTACATCGACTCTATTTAATTTTCTCTTAATGAAAAGGCAAAAAAAACTGAATATTTGTAAACATTTTGGAATTTTTATGTAAACCACTATTCCCCCTGGCAAGTTCTGTAAGTTCTATAATGTTTTCATACTGGTTTATTGTGTATATTTTTGTAAGTGTACAAATGATAAATAAAAAATAAACAAGTAAAAGTGAACGAAAGCTGAAAAAAAAAAAAAGGCTAGACCCACCTCTGAAACAGGTATGAAAAATTGTAACGGGTCCCAGGTCCAACCTCGTGTGGATAAGGGCCATATTGGGATAGAGTCGAACTGTGCCGTGTAGAGCAGTTACGAAAACGTACAGTGGAAAAGGGCCAAACTCACTTTTAAGGGCTTTATTTTTGGCTAAAATACGCGCCATTAGTAAATCTCTCATATGTGCTGCTCAAAGACGTCTTTAACCATATATGAAAAGAGGTGAAGTTCACTTCAAAATAAAACAATTATGGTAAAATTAGATGATCACCATTAAATGTCCTGAAAATTATTTTCATCCATAAATCTTTTTTTTTTTTTCACTTCCTTGCCTGCTACCCACCTGCATTTTGTTTAATTTTACCTGTGCCCGTACCCATGAAAATTCTTACATTCATGGCAAAAAAATGCTGTTTAATTTTTTACTTATGTACTTTATTACAATTGAGAATTTGTATTTATTTACTTTTACTTAAGTAAAGGAGTTGAATCACTACTTCTACTTTTATGAGAGTATTTTTTCAGCCAAGTAACTGTACTTCTACTTAAGTACAGAATGTGAGTACTTTTGCCACCTCTGGTAGAAAGTGATGGTGTTACCAGATTTATTATGAAGCCTCTGAACGTCCAAAAAAGAAATATGTGATGTTGCAGAAAAGCTGAGAAACTGCATTTTACCTGAATTGTTTCAAAGTATTGATAGGATTAGTGATTCAAAGGTAATTAGATCAGATCATGCTTTTGGTCACTGATGACTGTTTAAGTCTTCAAGAGTTAACACATGTCCCTCCTTTAAGTGTTTAACTGTCTTCTCTTCTCAGATGGGCCTGAACTTCCTCGGATAGTCATGACTCCATCCAACATGACAAGAAGTGGATACTCGGCCGTAGAAAAACAGAGGTTATCTTTACTCTGTGAAGCTCAGTCCAACCCGGCCAGTCTTTACCTGTGGTTCTTCAACAACTCCCAGGTCAACACTGGACCTGAGTTGACCATCTCCAGTGTTCAGCGAATGCAGACGGGTGACTACGCCTGCTTGGCTCAGAACACCTTCCTCAACACCCGCTCCAAAAAAACCATCAGCCTGACTGTTTACTGTGAGTCTGACCTTTGACCTTAGACCATAACATCCTACTCGTCTGTTCACATTTTCAGCTGTCTGTCTTGTGGAACATTTTAATCACTTTTTATTTTCATCTTTCAGCGCTGTTCCTTCATAGTTTCACTCACATTGAAACCTCTTCCTCTCTTGGTGTTCAGTTTCTTCCTTTTTAAGCTGGTTGTTAATGTGGGTGCTGTTGTGATTACTGTTCCATTGATGAATACTGTGATGACAGTCTAACAGTTTTGTTTGTCTTTTTTGTTATCTACTTAGGTGAAAGACTCAAAAACACACAACACACACATATGACATGCATATCACTGCCTAACACCTACACCTACACCTCACCTTCTTCGTTGTATCTTTCTTCCCTGCTCCTTATCTTTCCTCTCACTGACTCTGTGTGATTATTCCTGTGAAATATGCAGTGAAATTTGTTAAAATGCATAACCTTGGACTGATGAAAGTTAGATGTTTTATAGAATAATCAATGATTCGATCTTTTTTATTGTGAAAATGACTGCAGATTAATAATCATTAATAGATTTTTAATAATAAATTTTTACCCAGATTTGTTAGTTCATGACTTTTAAACACATTGCGCAATCATGTAATCAGTAAACAATATAATAAAAAAAAACCTGTTCTACTGCAAATTTCTACTTAATATTCAAAATCCTGCATGTGCACAGTAACCTTTGTAAGTAGACTTTGCACATCATGGTGTATCTTGTCCCCACAGACCCACCTGATGGCTCCCCCTCCTGCTCTGTGGAGGCCGCTGTGAACCACACCTCTTTGAAACTGCTCTGCTTCTGGGCTGGAGGATTTCCCCCACCCTCCCTAACCTGGAGCGGGGACCTGAAACGCATGGGGCCAGAGCAACTTAGCACAAAGCAACAATCAAATCACAACACTGCCATGGTGCTGCCTTCAGAGGGCATCACCTCCAACAGTTCGTTTACATGCGTCGGATCCCACCCAGTCTTAAGACAGCCAACAGGGTGCATCATACGCACATGTGAGTCTAGAAACAACAGATCTACAAAATCTTCTACTGAGCTTATTTGGAATTTGAAAGTTTGATTAGACTGTACAGGTTCATATATTACAGGTCTTATAGAAACATAAATATTAAAAATTTTCTACAGAATTAATATTAATAAGAAGTGTACCTTGTGGGTCATTTTAATATTTGACAGAAAAAAATATACTTTGAGTCCTCTGTCATAGATATTTTTCATTTATATCAATTATAAACTACACTATATGTTTTTCATAGTCCTGTGTTGGCTGAATGTAAAATCTTGTAAATTTATCTATTTCATATAAACCTTTTGACATTTCACTCCAGCGTTTTCTTCTCTTCCAGATGTTCCTCCAGCGGATCCAGTATGTTTCGCCTATGTGACTAACAATAAACAGTATCTGATGTTGTCTTGCTCCTGGGATGGAGGGGTCCCAAAGGCCTCGGTGTGGTGGGAAGGTCCAGGTGGTCAGAACAAAGGGGCGCAGGAGAACTCCAACATCCTCATCATTCGCTACGGCAGCGCCCACAGTCAGAAGCCTTACTTCTGCCACGCTAAACATCCACTTCTGGAAGAAACCAAGACCTGCAAACTCACACTGGGTCAGTATGTGCAATAATAATTATTATACATTCATTAATACAGTAAATAAAGAGAAGAGTAAATCTAAAATGCATGTTCTAATGCATTTTCAGAGCAGGAAGAACTAGTTACAATTCCAGCTACACTGCTCCTTCATTAAGTTTGATGGCTGTCCTCTTTGCAGCTGCTTGTGTTCTAAAGTAATGTGCAGGTCGTACACAGGAAGCACTGCCTCAGCCTCTATAACCCAATATGACTGGTCACTAGCCCCTTCCCCAATACTGTTCCATCAGTTTCCAGTGCTTTAACCACTTCCACTTGTTTGCCTCTTCCATGTGGTTCACTGAGGGAATGATCAGTAGTAGTAGCAGTCAATAGTAACACTATGAGGAGGCAAATAAGAGCATCCAGTCAGGTCTTAATTAAGTTAGCATGATATAATCTGAAGACTGAGTTACGTCCTTAAATCAAACCACATTCCTGGTCCAGTCCAAGGGCAAAATGAGGAGACACTGATCTGGGCTGCACCTTGGGCACCAGCCCCAAGAAAAGCCTTTTTAGAGTTGACCTCTGCCACTGTCCTTAGCACAGGGACATGTCCTCAGGGGTCATGACCCTCCCCCAGTGCTGTTGGGCAGCTGCTGTGACTGAATGATTGAAAGGGGATATGATGGAAATTCCAACTTTCTCCAGATGTGGAGATTACCTTCACAGGTCATACAGAGCTGAACCATGAATTTGTCCCACTGAGGTTCTGGGTGTGAAACCTTAAACTAGGACATCTTCTTCCCCTGTGCACCCTCCCATTTTGTCCATGCATGTCCATTGTGTCAGTTCCTGCTTTGGGCTTTATCATAGTTGGATTTGAAGGCTCTTGGTCCCACCTGTCCAGTTGCCAGTGCACCAATGAAAACCCTGCATCTTGGCTGGTACTTTACTATCTCCAAGCTCTGCCCTTTTTGCCTGTTTGCACCATAATGAATGCTCAAACCAGTCCACGGAGTTGTCATAGAGAAATGCTTCTCTTGTATTAGAGACCCTCATCAGGGAGCTGGACTTTGTTGTTCTGTTCTTACAGTGATGTGCTCCTTATGTGCACAGCATTAATCTCTGGAGGATGCTACTGATGTTCCTCACCACCACCTCCACTGTCGACAGGGTAATGGAGCAAAAGCCAAAGGACTCAAAATAGCTTCACGGTCTTTGATGGTTGTTTGGCAACCCACAACATCCCTGAAAATGCAAGCAAATATGTAAAACAGGCTCTTTGACTTCTCTGTGATGGATGGGGTCGCAGTGCCATCTAAAAAGAAGCTAAAATTGTCCACAGATTGTCCTCTCTTCAGTACCATGGACATGGACTGTTTGCTCAGATGAGCTTTTCCAGGCCACCTGGAACTGGGCACCGATGATGTGGTGAAGTTCAGTCCTCCACAAAGGTCTGATGGGAGCTAACAAACACCAGAGCTGATGTTTGACCATTAGGATCAGGTCCAGTATAGTCTCAGTCAGCTTGTAGGGCACTTTCCCATGCATTGGCGAATTTAGGTTTCCTTTACCTGTATCTACTCCTGTGATCAGTAGATATTTTTGATAATTCTGATTTATGTAAATGCCACCAATGATCAAAACTTAGTGTAATGGAGTGATGTGTCTGAGGGTAATCACATACTAGACCTCTGTCTAAATGTTACATTTACCTTATATTTGCATGTTGAGCAAATATCTAATGACCCATTTAATACGTGAACATTTTAACATCATTTATGCATCGTCTACAGAGGCTCCTGTGTTGCTGACGCAGAGGAGAGTCGTGTCTGTGTTTGAGGGCAGTGACGTCCAGCTAACCTGCAACCTGAGATCCAACTACCTCCCCACCAATGAAATAACCTGGTTTAACAATCACGGCAAAGGCATTCAGGACACATCGAAGTACGTCCTGCTGCGAACGTCTGCATGGGCCAACCTGACTGTGAGAGACACCAATGAAAGACAAGACAGCGGCGAGTACAGGTGCACGACTTCCAACGCAGTGGGAGGAACAGAAATCAATGTCACATTAGTGGTAAAGAGTAAGTCGTATTTTCATCAGATTTCCTCATATATGTTTAAATGGCTGAACAGTATGAGGACAAATGAGACTGTCTCTTTAGAATTCTGACAGTTTCAGAATTTTTTTTTTTTGCTTTTTTTGGTCTGACTGGGCCACTACGTACATTTGTGTATAATCCCACTATGAGGAGCACATATAAAATAGAATATAAAACATGATCATTTCATCCTGGATATAATGAAGACTTTTTACTGACTGATTAATATAGTGTTGTTTGGTCTCAATATGTGAAGCAATTCATCCTAAATCAAAACTTTTCAGGTATGACAGAATTTTCCACCATGAACATGAAAAAAAGACAAATATCCGATATCGTGCTAACTCCTCTCATTGTATATTGACAATCTGAAGATAATATGTGTTAAATAGGTCAAATTTACTCATAGATATGAACATAAACTCCAGTTAACAATAAACCTAAGCAGAGGCCATCAACTGAGTTCAGAATTGTTCTAAAATGTTTCAGACACTTGTTCTTGAACTTGTGGGTTGTGTCAGTAATCACCATTATTTTGCTCCTTGGTATGTAGTTTCCATTCCAGAAATATCGATGACAAAATTATCCAGCTGTCATCGATGGCCTCACACAAAACGGATGAGAAAATATCAAGGTCTGAGTGGAGAAAATGGGCTGTGACATTGCGTAACCCCATACATTCATATACTTTTACCATGTCTCATCCAGAAATCGCACACTTGCACAAATGAATCCTCAGCTGTTAATTCCACAGAGTTGATCTCAGAGGAGAATATGGGGTCATCAGTTCTCCAATTTGTAGTCCAATGAAAATTCCAATTTTCAGCTTTGCATCAGATTGGATATATTTTTTTTTCTCTCAGGTATTGAAAAAACATCTGAATTCTGATTAATTTGTAGAAATAAAACACTGGCATGATATACTGCTAATGTCTATACAGTGCTTAACAAATATATTAGACCACCACCCAGTATAAGGTGTTTTCCACTGCTGCTATAATTTAACAGCATTTCTATTTACCAAAATACCTTTTTATGTTTCTATAATGGTTAATCCACCAGTATATGCATGATGTTTTTTTTTTTTAATCAAAATGACATCTTTAATGCTAAAATATAAATATTTTTTCTATCCATAAATTTTAAAGTTTAATGTTTTCCAAAAATGCAAAGGGAAATACAGCAGCAAATTACTATTTTTTTTTAATGAAGTTGCAGAATTCCAGTTATTATCTTGCATAACTGTACAAAACTACATACAAACAATGACAGCAAGAATGCAAACAGTTATCTGCACCAAAGGTGGACACACTAAATATTGACATTTTTGGTTGTTATTTGTCAACAAGGACTGTTTTGTTATTCCAATTGGTCATTTTCTGTATGAATAACTATGAAATTGTTAATTTGAAACAAGTTTTTAATAAACTATGAAGTTATTTATGTTTTCTTGTTTTCATGACAGGTGGTCTAATACATTTGTTAAGCACCGTATACATATTTATGTGTGCATGAGTCAAACTTCTGATCTGGAATTAGTGCACTCGGTGTAGGAAAACCATTGCTGACCACCATTGCTAACAGGTGTGATGACTTAAAACTCAACAGGTGTGGCACTAACTTTGACAGTTTGTCTGCAAGTAGGGAGCAGTAAAAAGAGCTCTGTAGTAACTCAACTGAAGAATAATATTACAATTTTTGATGTGATTTTTTTTTCTGTACTGTATGTTACAGAGAGTAGCACCCAGCACTAATATGTCCTTTTCATTATTTTAATGTAGACATAAAGAGATAGGAGGCTTTATTGTATTGTTTATTTGACAGGACACCCCATGCCACCCAATGTAACCCTGGTCAGAGTGATGTACAACACCCATCATCGTAACCAGGTGGAGCTGGAGTGGCAGGTACATGAGGAAGAAGAGAACCAAGGAAAGTTGACAGGCTTCATCTTGGAACACAGATGGGTGTCAGAGCGACCGGGGAGGAAAAGCAACAGCAGCAATCCAAAGGTCAAAAATGAGGAGAAGATCAGTCAGATAGTCTGGTACCGTAACATCATCCAGGACCCGGAGAGTCGAAGTCATACAGTGGGAAGCCTGACACCTACTGTCACCTACCAGTTCCGCATCATACCCTTCAATCACCGCACCCTGGGACACCCCTCTGCACCAAAAACTCCAGGTACAGAGTGAGGAGAGTCATAGTTTCTGACAAAGCAGGACATGAGTGAGACTTGTGTTAACAGATGACAAAGAAAAGGCAGGAGAAACAAAGATAATGTTCTATTCTGAAAAGTGGCAGGTTGGTTAGAGGTGATTGTTAAATATTCTGTTGATGATAGTACCATGCTGTGATTACCGTTACACTGATGAATACTGTGATGACAGTCTAACAGTTTTTTCTTTTTGTGTTATTCACATAGGTGAAAGAATCAAACACAAGCAAAACACACATATATACACTGACATGCACATCACTGCTTAATACTTACACATCACCTGCTCTTCTTCCTCTGTACCTCCTTCCCTGTTCCTCATCTTTCCTCTCTCTGCACCTGTGTGACTATTCGTGATGTTGTTAATTTTGTTCAGAATATTTAGATCAGTTCATGATTGTTCAAAGTGTAGTAAGTTTGGAGGTCAGAGGTCAGAGTAGGATAGGCCAGTGGTTCTCAACCCATGTACTACCGGTGTTTCAAGTGACATGTGCATATGAAATAAGCATAGTGTCCTTTAAGAGAGACTAACTGACAGCTCATATTGTTGAAACTGTTAAGACGACTCCTTCATGCTTACATAATTGAGTTGTGTTAATAAAAAAAAAAAAAAAAATAGAATCCTAGATTATGGGAAGGTATAAAAGCATTTTAAAATATTTTCAGACTTTTTAGTAACTAATCAGTTAATTTGAACATTAATAACATAAATCTTGTAGTTTAGCCACTGCAGTTCTGTGTTTTGTGTTGAATTTTCAAATTTAACACTAACAGGAACCGTAATTTTGGATCTTTATTCAGATCATACACATCAAATCTAAATGTTAACAGTAAAATACAGAATTAATGATTAGAGGCTAATAGTGAATGCAAACACATGTAAAAGTTGGCAAACTAATAAAGAACTGTTAAGAAATTAACTAAGATCAGCTGATATGAAGTTAAACTTAAAACTGAAGTGCAGTGATTTGAAAAGGAGTCCGTTTTGTCTCATATGAGTTCAATATTGTGTACAATTCATCTTAAAAAAAATCTTAAATATTCAGGCTTTAGTCTCATGACAGAATCTGTGAACAGGATTTTTGATGAACTCTTAATTTTTTTTATATAAAGCACATGGTTTTCTGAATTTACTTTCACAGAAACAGTCATTACATGGGATAAGAACCACTGCAAGAGATAAAATGTAAAAAAAAAAAAAAAAAATCTGTTTATCAACATCAGTAGACGTCTGTGTTTTGTAAGAGATGTACTGTATTGCAATATGTAACTGTGATGTCTTTCAGCGGAACCACGATACAACGCATTGCCTGCGATCATCGGTGCAGCTATAGGTGGGATGCTGTTTGCAGCTTTTCTCACAATGCTTCTGCTCATCTTCATAATCCGCAACCGAAACAACAACCCCCGTGAGTCCCACACCTTCACCCTATCATCGGGTATTTATGAACCTGTTGTCCTGTAATGTGGCATTCATGTTTTCCTTTGGTTCTAACAGGACTGCATGACATGCTGTTTGGCATGTAAGTATGTGCACATCTGTTTTTCTAAGCTGTTTGTGCAGACATTGAACCTAACTTTGTTTTCTTTCTCACTATATTCAGGCAGCATGGCCAGTCAAGGGAGAACATTAACTTTCCAGAGGATGAGGTGGTTGGAGGGTCAGAGGGGGGAATAGAGGATATTGGTGGATTATCCGGTGCAGGTATGGTGAAGCAACACGATAGACATATTTAGACAACAATATTTGATACTTATACTGAACCCATTTTGGTAAGAGAAAAGGTTGACATTTAAAGGTATGGTGGGAGATCTTGGAAAAAACGATTCCAGCAATTCAACACAAGTGAGATTTTGAAAATATACACTCCCTCCCTCCTTCTTCAGCCCACCCCTCGAAACCA
>JAQQZY010000007.1:20504205-20514224 GCA_030068375.1 Ostorhinchus rueppellii | reverse complement strand
GGGTACAATGGGATTGTGAAGAGGTTTTCAAGCAATATGGTAAAAAATGTTCCAAAAAAAGATCTCCCACCATACCTCTAAATCTATAAACTAGAAAAGCACTCTGAGAGCACAAACCTCCACCAAGGTACTGTTTGTCCTTTTTTGTTTTTTTTAAGGTAGTGTTTGTACTTTCCTCCACTAGATGGTGCTGAATGACCTCATATGCACCTCTGTGCCATGATGCCCTATCTCGCAATGAAAAAAAATCCTTTAAAAATTTCCTAGATCCAGACAGTGATCCGGATCACCTCCAAAATTGAATAATCTCTTTCTTGACCTAGAGCGGACATATCCTGAAAATTTCAACAAAATCCGTCCATAACTTTTTGTGTTATGTTGCTAACACACAAACAAACCAACCAACAAACAAATAAACCCTGGCAAAAACATAACTTCCTTGGTGGAGGTAAATATATTATTTATAATTGTTTGATTTTACAATTTGTCTCAAGTTTTAATAATCTGTATTTTAGTGTTAATATCTTTCTTGAGGACTCGTTTATTCATTCAAGCTTTTATTTACGCTTCTAAAATCATAATTTGCAACGATGTCTAGACACAGAGTTAAAGGGAAAAGTGAAAACAGTTGCATATTGAGTTTAAGTGGTTTTGGATTAGTCCTGAATCATACAGGGGTTTTACAGACCTCCATGTGTTTGGTACTAAAATAGAACAAGGACAAATTATTGAATGAGTATGATTGTATGAATCAGCCCTATATGTGTTACATAAGAGAGTTAATATGTGATCATTAATCATTTCAAATGTGAAAAGTATTTAAACTTACACTTTTTACATGACTTGAGGCAGATGAGAAACTGTCACACCTCACTTTAAATGTTTTCACTTGATTGTGAACACTGATGTTTGTCTCTTCCAGGTCCATCGATGGCTTTACCCAGAGCAGCTTCACCCCTCACTGTCACACCCCAGAGTGCCACTTCCACTGGCCCAACCCCTCCCCCTGGAGACGATAACGACCCTGTCAGCGTCACCATCACAGTCAAATCTATAGGCTCATAGTCAGACAACACTGTTTCCATTGTGATTTCATGTTTTGTAGACACTTTCCACATCTATTCCAACTGTTACCAGCATGTCATCTTGTAACTATCAAACCATTTACAAAATAACAGGATCTCCTTCAACTAGTTTCTCACGCATTTGAAATATTCAGCTAAAGAATGGATTTGTATTCAGTTAGGTCAGCAGAGTTTTTACATGTGAAAAAAGATTTTCTTTTTTTTAGTTTTTTTCACTTAGAGGAAGTGGAAACTGTAATTTGCTTCATTTTTAAACGTCGTGTTATGGCACACTTGTTAGCAATAGTTGCTTATCAACCTGTGCATCAGTTACAAAAGCAAGCAGTAGATGTTCTGTCCATCTGGCAAATTAAAGCCACCATTTCTGCCAACTCCTCAATGTTTGCTAAATGCTTTGATTTGTCATTAAGTCATTAGTGGTGTTTTGTTGCTTGTTAGATGTATTTCCAGTCAAAAAACACCCTGATGTGAGAAGTGGCAACAATCTAAAGGGGTTTGAGGGATATTCAGAGTATGTAAGAGCATAAGCCTACTACACAGGTCATTATAGCCATGGAGGATGAAGATTGAGGCAATGAAATCCTTAGCTTAATCATTTATTGCCTCACATTCTCAGAAACTTGCTGTTTACAAGATTTCACCTGCTCAACAATCTGTGGTGTGTCTGATTCTCTTTTGCATAACGTACATTTATTTTCAGTAGTCGATGTTGACAGGAGGCAGGACAGACCAGCACACACACTCCAATTATGAAGCCATTGTTTTAACTCATACAGAGGTCTAATGTCCTGCTGAAATAACCATCTATGTCACAGGTGTCAAACATAAAAAACTAAAAAAAAAACAAAAAAAACACTGAAGATATTAACAAACGATTTGAAAATCACTTGAGTTCCACCAATTTGATCTCAGGTGGGTCAGACCTGTTAAATACTATCATAATAACCCATAAATAAGGACAACCCCAAATGTTCTTTTGTTTTAGTGCAAAAAAGTAAAATTACATGAAAACGTTTATATTTAACTATCCTTTCACAAAAAATGTAAACAATCTAAAATGCCTTGAGAAATGCAATTTTACCAATATTCTGTTACAAAATGTTTTGTGTATTTGTAGCTCAACTGTGATTTGTACATTGTAATGTACAAGTGTAAATGATAAACTGAGGCATAATATTGTTAATATTGCATTTTTCTTAAAACATTTGAGGCTGTTCATTTTCAAACTTTGTAGACGTAATAATTTTCATAATAGGATTTTACTTTTTCTTATTATCATACTGCCTGGCCCACTTGGCATCATATTGGCTCGTATGTGGCCCTTGAACTAAAATGACTTTCACACCCCTGGTCTGTCACGGGAAACGTTAACTGCCATTCTAAAAGTCCATCTTATAATAAAAACGGATTAGATTTTTACAGCGCTTTACATTATTGATCCATTATTCATTCGCTCTCACATTCCCCCTCTGGTGGTGATAAACTACATTTGTAGCCACAGACCTGGGGCAGACTGATGGAAGCGTGGCTACCAATTCGTGGGATTTGAATCGCCAACCCTTCAGTTATTAGACGATCCGCTCTTCCTCCTGTGCCATGGCTGCCCCTTTTGCTTTCATATTGACGTCATCTTCACATATGCTGGTTAGAAATGAGATCACAAATGCAGGCTTAGGCCATCAGATGCTTCTCTTGCAACATTTGCTACAAAGTCATAACAAAAGTAGTGTTTGCATGTTCTCCCTATATCTCTGTATACTCCAGTTTCCTCCCACTATCCAATCAAATGACCCCAAGATATGAATGTGAGAATGTGAAGTTGTTTGTCTATATGTCAGCAGTGCGATGATGTCAGTGATGTACCCTGTGTTCATCTGTTGGCAGTTGGGATAAGCTCCACCATCTCTGAAACCCTCCCAAAGATTAAATAGTTGAGAAAATGAATGAGTTATTACATGCAAAGTCCAGCCTCACCTGTTATTAACCTGAAATAATTCTAAGTTGGTCATCATTTCATCAAAAGATCTTTTTAAAAATAATTTATTTGAGACTTTGGACTACCATGTCATAACACATCAGACATAACATAATCAGAACACAGTCTTCTCAAAGGATTAAAACAACACATCTGCCCCTATTTGAACATAATGAAGTTCACAATCCAATTAAACATACTTGTCAAGCGCTTCTATAAGTGCCATCTTTGAAATGGCCTCTTCCTTAAACTTAACTGGTTCTCAGAAGGATACGAACACAAGAAAAAGAGCAAACAAAACAGACGGCGTTAAAAACAGTAGAACAGCTAAAATATATACAGGTTTTCTCTTCAAAGTCCAATACAGTGTGTTGAACTGTAAACAACAGAAACTGTGTGGATAAAACCAGTCACATGAGGGGGTGTGAAATCTTCTGGGTGCTGATAATGTCACCAAGTTTCTGTTTTATCTTCACAAAAAGACGCTTAAACTCCAGACCGTCGCCCTGAAAATACACAGAAAGGCAATTAATTCAGTCAACAGAAAGAATAAATCAGTGACTATTTCATATTTGAAATGTTAAGGTATATAGACACATTTTAGGAGGTTGCAGTTTCTCAAGGTGAAGATTTCATGCATTTCTTCTGATAGTAACTCAAACACAAAAGCATGGGCTGGAGCAAGTTATTACAGGGTTTCTGCAGGTATCAGCAAACCTAATTTAATGTCCTTTTCAATGCTCATTTAAACATTTTAATGCCCACGTCCAACTGCAGATACAGTTTTATATGTAGTTTCATGAAGGTTTACTATCGACAGCTTCTGAATAGTTCCTCCTCCAATCACTTCTGTTGAAACTTGCATTTTCCCACATTTACATTTGCTAATATTCCCTCTGCTCTTTCGTCATAGTATGAGCATGTTCACAGCACATTGTGTTCCAAGCATCTGGTGTTGTGACTTTGTGCATCAGTCATAAACAATAGCCAATTAAAGGGCCTGTCAATCATCACAGTGTACTTCCGATCAAAATTATTAAATGTTTATATAATCAAAAATAAACTGTGAATAACAATGCTCCCCCCCATCAAGAGTATTTAATTTTTTAATGCCTCTGGACATCAAATTTGCTGCTTTTTAATGCCATTGAAAGCTTTTTAATGACCTGTATAAACCCTGTATTAGATGTTCTTTCACTTTTTTAGTTTTTCATTGACAAAGCAATTAAATAATCAGTATATATGAAAATAAAAATGGTTATTACATATTTCCTCATGTTACACTTTTCACTTGTTGGTTTATAACAAGTAATTCACTTCCCAGAGGCGACGTCATAGTTACCATCTTTTTAGTACCGTTTACAGTCATTAGGATTGAAAAAGTGACTTTACTTTTACAAATGCTACAAATCCCAAAAAACCCACCTTGGACAGTCTGAAGTCCAGCAACACTTTCTGATCCATCTCCAGCAAATGGACTTTGAAGATGAGTTTGTTGTTGCGTTTGTCTAGTGTGCTCAGTGTCACCTAGAAAACAGAGGTTTTATAAACATTAATGTATTCTGGAAGAATTAGACTAATTTCAAAATCAACCAGGGGTTAATTATGTAGGGAATAAGAGTATGTGTGTTGGCTGTAGAAAACCACACTTCACACCGTTTAGGTGTTAAACAGTGTGAAGTGTGAATGAGTGGGTCTGGTTTGTTACAGTGTAAGTGTACCTGTTTGGTGCAGCTGCATTTGAAACTAAGCCCCAGACCATCACAGGCGTCTTGCAGACCAGAGAAGGAGGCATCGGCGTTCACATTGGTGAAGAAACGAGTCATTCTCCGCACTAATCTCTGCCAAGGATTCTTTAAAGAATAAAAAAATTTTTAAAAAGAGAGAAAAACAAGGATTAACACAACACTACATTTTGAGGTTTAAATTGTAGTAGATTCCTGGTATTGTTTAACATTAGGCACATTCTTAATGACACTGATACTGCAGACCGTTTTCACCAACT
Source organism: Ostorhinchus rueppellii (assembly GCA_030068375.1). Classification (NCBI taxonomy): domain Eukaryota; kingdom Metazoa; phylum Chordata; class Actinopteri; order Kurtiformes; family Apogonidae; genus Ostorhinchus; species Ostorhinchus rueppellii. The sequence goes on along the minus strand of JAQQZY010000007.1, from coordinate 20,509,159 downwards.
GGAGCAGGTTACAGTCTTTGATAGACAGGAGTGCAATCGATAACACCAATCAGCAATGATCAAATATTCTACCAGTGGAGGACTGAATCTCACCATATCCAAAGTATTCTGTTCTTCAATTAAAACCATCATGGATATTCCCCAGAAGATTAAAAGCAGTATAATTCAAACTACAAATAAAGTAAAGACTTTAGATAAGATCCTAGAGTTAGAAGTCACTTTCATTGATTGGTGACATCAGAAGCAAATATTTAAAATATTTGGCCATAAAAACCTCTTCCACAAAAAATGGATCACTAGTCTTAAAACTAGAATATTTACACACACTATATTTTGTTCAGTCATGTCCACATCACATTCAGAAATAAACCTGCCTGACAGTTGTTAAGTTTGTGCCCAGCTAAACATGTATTTTAAAGTAATTCAGACGACAAAACAAAACCCTCATATGATATTAACAAAAAATGTAAAAAAAATAAAAAATAAATAAATAAAATTGTGATATTTGAAAAGCACAGACCTTTTCAAAATAAAATCTACTTAAATTAAATAAAATCCGATTTGGTAGTAAGTACCAGACTTACCTGGCTGGCTCCAGGTGTTCCCATTAGCTGACTTCCCAGCAGCATGTGCTCCGGTTTGGTCGGCTGGGAGAAGCTCACCTGACCATCAGGTTGGCCGAGGAATGACACCATTTCACAGCCTCCTGGGGCGAGATCTGGCTGAGAGCTGGAAAACTGCATCCTGTCATCACTGCAGAAAGGAGACAGTGTTCATTTGGTTTCTATCAAAAGCACAAAGACAAATATATGTGAATGAAAACATGATGACAAAGCTCTGACCTGTTGGCTCGGGACAGGACTCCGACTTCAGAGCAAAAATGCTTGTTCCCAGTTGAGACTGGTTGCTTTACACCTGTAAAGACAGAAATATGTCAATGTGCTGAATAACCAAAATGCTGAAGTGACTTGAGTGTAATTATTTGGGGAATTGCCTTGAGCAAACCAGCGGTCCTTTTTAAGGTCTGAGATGGTAATACGTCTGTCTGGATTGGGCAGAAGTAATTTGGACAGCAAACCTAAAGAGAGACACAAGAGTTACACCAGGAAATAAAACTCAAAGAGAAATGAATGTATTTAAACATGTGCTAAATAGCCTTACCAAGAAGCATAGGCTGTATTTTCTTCCAAGGAGGTAGGTAGGTTTTCTTTTGCAGCCAATCTGAGTATTCTTGACAACTTTCACTGGGCTGATCCCATGGCAACTCTGACAAAGAAGTGACAAAAAGGGTTTGTCAACATGCAATTTCAAAGTCAAAGTCAGCTTTATTGTTAGTTTCTCCATATGTACATTGCAATTTACAGAGACATTAGCACAGTGATCATCACAGAGACATTTCAGGCTTGTTTTTCAATCTGTCCTGTCAGTTATATCATTTTATACACAAGACATTGCAGTTTTACCCTCTTTTCATATTCATATTCAATTCCTTCAAACACTTTCTTGAATGGTCACAGTTGTGGTATATGTGCAAAGACCCATTGATATTTGAGTCTTTCCTGATTTTTTCAAAGTAGTTTTGTTTCATGTACAACACACTGAGCTCACTGTAAACCAGCAAGTTCAGCACTATCAAAGAAAGCTCCGAAAACTGGAATAACATCAGCATGTCCTACTTCTTATTGTGAAAATACTACATTCAGAATAAACCTGTAAATTCAGATTCTGTTAATATTGAGTGATGGTGGGATAATAGTGTACATGTAAACATAGTAAATGGTTGATTCAGATGTGAATCAACACAGACTAATGGTACCTCCAGCCAGCATTGCAGTGAGGACGATTCCACACGCCCAAATGTCTGCAGGCTGAGCACTGAACTCCGTTTGGCTGAGAAGCTCTGGAGCCACATAAGGAAGGGTCCCACAGAGTCGGGTCAGAAGACGCTCTCGTCCTTTGTGGCGAAACATTGTGGCTAGGCCAAAATCTGTCAGCTTCAGGTTATCTGAGGTGAAGAACAACAGCAGGATTATTTATTTATAATATGCAAATGAAGCTTAGTTTTACAAATATTTAAATACACGCGGCCTTTGCTTACCTTTATCGTCCAGCAAAATATTCTCTGGTTTTATGTCCCTGTGAGTGATGCCAACACTGTGAAGGTACTCCTGCAAAAGGTACAACTGAGAAATTAACAGAAAGAAACAGCGACAATTCACATCAACACAACAAGTTTGTTTCACTCACCACAGCTGCGATTAGCTGCTGGAAAAACTTGTGAGCATCTTTTTGTGGCATCCCCACATCAGGTTCTGAAACAGAGGAAAATCATTGTCCTCCTCAGAGAAGGTCCGGATCAGGAAACAGATCTGGATTCTACAGTTTTATTAAAAAATTCACCATCTCATTTTCCTCAGGTGTCTGCTCAATGTCTCCATAAGAGTTAAGTAGTTGTGATGAATATGATCTTAATCTCTGCTGGTCTAATTTATATCTAGTGTCTCCTCGGACAAATTAGTCAAGCAATAGTGACGGTCATCATTATTAGCCTCATTTTTGTGAAGATATTGCACATCCATCTATATGTGTTTACTCCGTCTATGTACACCTGTAACTCAAAACTACAGCACATTTTAATACAAACGTTTTTCATCAGATTCATTTGCCAAGTTTGTACACACAAACAAGGAATTTGACTCTGGTTTAACTTTGCTCACTCTGTACAAAAATGACAAAATAAAAGATTAAGTACTAAAAATAAGGCAAAAACAAGAATAATAAAATATAGATGTAAATAAGGTCCCACTATATCAGGATGAGAATCTGATTTCTCCTTTTTTTGTTGTTTGGAGTTTTTTTGTTTTGTTTTTGTTTGTTTGTTTGTTTTTTACATTTTGTGATTTTCTTGGAAATTAAGGTAGTTATTGTTCAGCAAAAAAGTAACATATGCTGTATATCAATATCTTTCCCTATAATTAATTTCTGATCTCTCAGTTTTTATTTATTTTCACTTCATTTTCCAATCTGTCATATTTGATAGTTGTTCCAGAAACTTCCAGACCTTCTCTTGGAACACAATAACTTCAGATTTGGGATTTAAGCTCCTCGCATATTCTAACTGCCTTTTAATTTTAGACCTGTTTATACTGAGCTTGATAATACATACAGAAGGCGTTCACTTCACCCAGTGTAACCTGGTGATCAATACATGAATTGAAAAGGAAATTTTAAAGCTCAAGGAATTGATTAATAACATACATTGCTTTCTTTGAGTGTATTAACAACGTAGTAAAATTGATGTATGACTTTAAAAGGGGTGAGAAGCTGCAGTCTCTCATTATCTACTTTGTTATTTAGTGCACTGTTAAATTCACATAATTGTGAATGAACACAGAAAAAGAATTTTAAATATAATGAATAACAAATTGCATGTTGCGTCTTACCAATTCGGTCAAACAGCTCCCCTCCAGAGCAGTACTCCAAGAAGAGATACACAGTTGAACCTTCCTTTCGATGGCCAAAAAAGCGTACAATGTTTTGATGGCTGAGGCTCTAATGAAAAGAGAAAATGTCACATGGCAAGTTTAACAAGATCTGCACAAACAAATGAGGAAAAAGACCTTAAACAATTTTTTTTTCTATTTAATTAAAATTATTTAGTGTGTACAGGATATTGTTTAAATGTTGTCATAGAACTGTTTGTTGATTAACAGTGAAAAGTATAAAAAAAAAAGAAAAAAAAAAAGGTTTCAGCTGTCATTACCATACAGTCTAAAATAATGTACAAAATAAATGAGTCCATCTCCTTCCTGCCCCAGAGGATACTTACCTTATGGACGCAGACCTCCTTCTTAACATTCTCAGCACATTCTTTGGCCTGAGTGGTATCGATCACCTTCACTGCAACTGCCTCCTCAGTCTGTCTGTTCACCAGTAACCTCACTCTAAAATACAAACAGAGAGGAACAGAACAAATCAGATTAAACCAGAGAATCATGAAGTAAATGACTGTGACAATGGATAGTTGTAGCTGTTTGATAGTTACATATTTTAATCTGGCTGCTTGCTTTGTTTCACTTTATCAACACAAAACATAAAAAGGGGAGTGTCATGAGAGGAATGCAGTAATCATATCTGTTAAATCTGTCAGCACGGAAGACTTAAAAAAAATGTTTTATGGTAAATTTTATAGTATTAGATTAGAAATCTTCATGTCAGAATATGGTTAAAGATAGCTGGTGCTATTTTCCAGAACACCCAGTCATGTGCAAATCCTAAATGACCTGAAATACTATGTCAACTGATACAGTACAACTAAAAACTGAAGCAAAACTAGTCAATTACTCAAAACGGATATAAAACATAACAGGCAAACTAATTTAAATGAAAGTAACAACACAGACTGATTAAATACAAAAAAGAATGACAATTGTAAAATGTCATTTGGCTTTACCTTTAGTTGAAACTGTTGTGAATAACGTTGTGTATACAGTCGTAAATGTAAAAGCAGATACATACTCTCCATAAGCTCCTTCTCCAAGTGTCTGAACCAGGTCCCAGTCCTGCACGAAAGGTACCGCCATGCTAAACACAAATAAATACAGATTTACAGCCTCTTATATCGTTGCAGTCATACGCTGTCAAGTATGACTTAAACAGTGTCCGTGGCAGAGGTCCTGTTGTATCTGTAGTAGTAAAGGAAAGAAAACATCGGAAAAAATGACATAGCTGTATCATAACCAGTTTTACCTGCACAGCCTCCCTCGGCCTGCAATGTGCGTATCTTTACGCTCTCGTTTTTTACATATACTCGCATGTGTTTTTAGTGCAGAGAATTTGGCGCGCTGTTTTACATCAACTTCCGGTATGTACGTCATTTCCACATATTGCTCTTCTTCGTGTGTTTAAAAGCCATGAACGACCGTGGGAACCTTCCAAGGCTGAGCGCAGAATC
>JAQQZY010000007.1:20491077-20503205 GCA_030068375.1 Ostorhinchus rueppellii | reverse complement strand
ATAGATAGATAGATAGATAGATAGATAGATAGATAGATAGATAGATAGATAGATAGATAGATAGATAGATAGTTAGTAGGGGCCATGCACAAGCACAACATATCTGTTGAGCCAGAGTCAACTATGAGCTAATTTGCATCTGTGGTGAAGACACATTAAAACACACCTATACATTACATGATAATATATAACATAGCACATTCTAAAATGCAACATGCCACATATTCATAAATTAAGAAAAAGACTAATAAGTTATTATTATTATTATTATTATTATTATTATTATTATTATTATTATATTGATTACTATTGATTGAATAATCCGCAAGAACAGCTACAAATCAAAAAGAAACAAAAACGAAAAAAAAATATCATTATCAATTAACTTCTACTGAAAATAAATAAAAGTCAAAAGCAGACATCCTTAAAGTGGCGGACCCAGTGGTATTTCCACCCGGGATACCACTGGTATACACCCGAGCGGAGGCACGCGCCGTCCACACAGTCTGAGTGTCTGTCAATAACCGGAGCTGCGTCGATAAACATGGCGGCCAAGGGGCTTCGGCAGCGAACCAGGCGAGGCAGCAGACAGGATGCAAACAACGTCAACCTCCCCACCGACACCCGGCCACCCAAGGAGGAGAAAGGGGCCGAGGACAGTAAAATCACAGAGACCCGACAAGAGTGAGTATAAGCCGGAAAAGAGACGTTCGCGTCCGTTTATCCCTCCGGATCTGACAGGGCGATGCTAGCTAGCTAGCTACTTTTACACGTTAGACAAGTTTTGGGATGACAGCACTATAACAACGTAATGTAAAGAGCCACGTGTTTACAGCATTGCGAAATATTAACGATATGTGTTGTCTGTCGCAAAATTGATCCTGGCTGTTTACATTAAACAGAGCGAGGATACGCATTTAGAATTACTGAGTCGACTTCATTCATTCCCCCTGGTTATCTATTGTCAGATTTATGAAAACATACAACAGTTTATCTGTGAAGAATCAAACGGTTCATTCTCACATTGTGCCAAGGGGTTTATACTATTAAATCACTTTTATTTTGTATTTCGTACGTTTGTTGAAAGACGGCGTTAAATAGTTTGTATGGTGACGTGTCATAACAAAACGTAAGGTGAGGATCAATGCTGAGCTGCAGCTGAGCCGACTAATCTAACTAATCTGATGATGGATGTACACAGAGAAACATGGCACACATAAGGCACAAGGGGCAGAGGGGTCACACAACTGTACTCATTAAACACTGTGTGCTCACTCTGAGGAAGCACACTGTTGTAACTGACACTTATAATACATACTATTAATATATTTATGAGACATTCTCAGGTATTCAGTGCAAGACCTGTACTTGTGTGTTTTCATTTCATGCCACTTTGTACTTCTGCCTCAGAGGTGAATCATGTACTATTTGCAGCTTTAGTTTCTCTTCTGTTAAAGTTTTTCAGCCCCTGCCTGTGTTTTATATCTAGATATGTTGATTTTTGCATGTTTGGAAGTAACCTCTTGGACTAGCTGGAAATTGCATGTCATAAAGCTGAAAACAAGACTCACAAAAATATGAGATGTATAATTCACATAAGACAGCAACATCTTGTCCACAACATCCACAACCTGTAAAATACGATGCATTGCATTGTTGAAACTACTCCTCTGTCTGGTATTTCTCCTACCTCTCTATACTTCAATTAGCCAATTAAGTGACCTGGAAATTATGGTGAGTATCTACTATAAAAACTCAGATTGTAAAAGTTTAGTTGCATTATCTGAGGTGTCACTTATCTCCACTGCAACATGGTCTCTCTTATACCTCATATGTTTGAATGAGGTATGTACATTTCTGTGCAATGAGCATACACACAGAAACAAGCATCAGTGGAGAGACATTCCTTTAATGGCTCAAATGTTAGTGTTTTCCTTGATAATATGTCTATAGCAGATATCATACACTCTCTAAGTACGCTGGTGTTTTATGTCTGAATGTCTTTTATGCTATTGTTTTTTAGGTCCGTAAGTCGTGGAGGTCAGGTTTGGGCTCCAGAAGGCTCCACTGCCTTTAAATGCCTGCTCTCAGCACGTTTCTGTGCAGCTTTGCTCAGCAACATCTCAGACTGTGATGAGACCTTCAACTACTGGGAGCCTGTGAGTACCTGATACTATTAGAAGTGATCTGTCAATCACATTGTATTTCTTATGTCTCAGGAATTGTACATTTCTGCATATTACTGCTTGTTCTTTAACTGTTCTAGACTGTAATAATTGTTTTGACTTTTTCTGCAGATGCACTACCTGCTTTATGGTACTGGGATGCAAACATGGGAATATTCTCCATTGTACGCCATCAGGTCCTACGCTTATTTGTGGTTACATGCTCTTCCTGCTTGTGTGCATGCTCATGTACTACAGACAAACAAGGTAACTCCTCCAAGCAAGTAATTTAACTGCTTGTTGTGATATTTACTTAAATATTAACTGACCTCTAGCTGCTTATTTGCCTTTTTGTGTTACCAGTAGGTCTAGTACTAGATCATTTTTATACAAATAGTTGCAATCCATGATTTTAATTCGCCTTTTACCCAACTAGGGCAGTTTGTTTATACACATACAATACACCCAATGAAGAGGAATTTGAGCCAAATATTAATGTTGAACACTGGAATACAGAATTTAAAACCCTCAAACATAAAAACTGAAATAATATCAACAGAAAGTAAGGACCTTGGTGATGTTATTAAGAGCACCAGTCACATCTGAAATGGTGGAAAACAATGTAGAAATAGTGTTGTTTAATATGTAATTTCCTTTAGTTTCATTTCATCCATGTTTTTATATCAAACAATGATTATTTGGGGTGCACTGTTTGCTGAATACTGGGCTGGTGTGCCAGATGATGAGTAATGTTTTTTTCTTCTTCTTTAACACTCCCCCCACCACCACCACCAAAGAAACAAAGAAATAACTGTAATGTTTTGTAACCTATTTATGAAACTTTCTTTAATATAACACAAGCGATAAACATAGGTTACATCCACTTGCTGATATTTGATCATAGTCAACAAGGCCAGTATTAACCACTGGTGATTTTTCGGCTGATACATTGGTGCATTCCTAATGATACCCAATAGTTGTGTTTGGCTCAAATAATACAACTAATAAAGATTTGAGTTAAATTCTCCCTACATGAGTCCCTCCAACATGCATTAGATTCACTCAGACATATACGTCAGGTTGTAGTGAACATCTGCAGAAGATTTTAGTCTTGTGTTATGATTGTGTTTCAGGTGTTGGTGTTCTACTTTGTACGATGTGTCTTAGCATTCTCCTGCTGTGTCTGTGAACTCTATTTCTACAAGTGAGTTTGCCCTCCTCTTCAGTGCAAGTAGTGGACTTCCAAAGAATCTGTGTTTGCAAAATATGGCCCAATATTTGAACATTGAATGTAATATGAAAGAAAAGAATTCTGGTTTGTTTGTTTGTGACACAGGGCAGTTTGTAAGAAGTTTGGTTTGCATGTGGGCCGTCTGATGTTGGCATTCCTTGTCCTGAGCACTGGCATGTTCTGCTCATCTGCAGGTTAGTCAGATTTAGCCACATTTATTCATTATTATCTCATTCTTTTAATTATGCAAGCATTGTTAGTTTTAATCAATATACTATGCATTGTTTAAATAAATGTATGTGTATTGTCTATATTGTTTGTAAACGCTTCTATCTGAGGTATCTTTGCCACATATCACCATTTTGTCCCCCAGTCACTTAGAAGAGTTTTACCTTGCCGTTCTGAGCATTCAATTGATGCAGCAGTTATTCCTCTGTAGACAGTAGCTGTGTTCAGAGTTGCATACTGGATACATATTTACTGCATACTATATGCTACTTTCTGTAGCAGTATACAGACAGCATCCTTGTTCTACATGGGCTTGCATACTATTATGTTATGTTTTTATCCAATATTTTTTTGTTAAATCGATAAGATTATTCATATCCATTATCAATGTCGTTTGTTTCCAAATGTTAGCTTGCTCATTAGCTCATTGCAGTGTTTTAAACATTTAACATGCTATTTTTTTTTACCATAAATAGACATCAGTGATATGGCCCAAGGTTAATGTAATGTTATGGATGATTTACATTTATAATCGCATGTATATCCAGGGTTCCTGAGGGGTCTTAAAAGTCTAAAATTTAACTTGTAGGAACCCTGTATATACTGGCTGTAAGAACTGAAGACAAAACATGAAATACTCTTTACTCTGTAAAGCCATGTGTCAAGTATGACTGGAGAAATATGTTCACAATTAATATATTACAAGAACCAAACAGGTTATGTTTAGAATTTTGAGCAATAACAGGTTCTAGAGAATTACAATTTTACAAAGTTTTCACTGAGAAAAGCTCAGTTAATCAAGCAAATTCAATGTATTGCCATAGCCACAAATAATTATTTTTGAAAATGTATCATAGCAAATTGTACAATAGCAATTTTATGTACTGTTTTTTTAGTTGCTTTTATCTCCTGCAGACCATATGTTAATTTTTGTCTGAATCTCCTGAGCTCTATATCCACATTTAATGCATGTAAGTGACCTTTGATCTCTACTCAGGCAGAGTAGCTGGCTGCAATCATGGCACCAAGATGAAACCAGTGTAGATCTATCTAAAGTGTAATATCACTGGATACAAAATGCTAATTCCCATTGACTTAAACTGACCTATGTAATTTTTTCCCAGGAGTCATTCTGGTCTCATTTATTTTATTCGCACACTTTAAGAAGTGTTCTGGTCGGTCAGCTTTACATTTTAAATTAATAAGATATCATTGCCAATAGAAGGCTTAATGTCAGCTTAGAATACTGTGATGAGGTAATTTTGTAATAATTGTGACATAGTGTAAATCTGTCTATCTATGGGTCACTGCAGATATCCAGGTTTGTCTGATATTATGTACTAAATACAATGGGCCTCCATTAGACGATCGGCCACTTTGAACACAGCCAAGTTGACTGGTTGAGAATATTGCATGTTTTTGTGAGATATCCATTTTCTCTTTATTCTTATAATGCATCCTCCTCCCCCTCCTCCTTTTCACAGCATTCCTGCCGTCCACCTTCTGTATGTATACGACACTGGTTGCTATGACGGGATGGTTTCAGGACTCGACTCCATTAGCTGTTACAGGCGTGGCTGCCGGCGCCATAGTGGGATGGCCGTTCTCCGCTCTGATTGGGTAGGGACATAAACAGAGGTGCTATTTTTATTTGCAATGCCCCTGCTAGACAGTCTAATCCAGTCTGGTTTATTTACTTTTTGTTTTATATTACAGGGTTCCCATCGCCTTTGACCTGTTGGTGTTGAGGAGGCAGTGGAAAAGTTTTATCACCTGGTGTGCTGTGGCATTACTGCTACTACTAGTGAGTAAAGTCAGAATTGAAAATTAGTATTTTACTGGACAGAGCTGCATGTAGTTTTCAGAATGTTACTTTGTCAGTAAATCAATCAATCAATCAATCAATCAATCAATCAATCAATCAATCAATCAATCTTTCCCTTTATTTGTCCCCAATGAGGCAATTGCTGTGTATATGCAAATATAAAATGTGTGTATATTGTCACAGCATTAAATATAAAAATTATTGAGTTTCAATCCACAGCATGCAATGTGTATATGTATTTTTTTCGTCTGCTTATTCTTTGTTTCTTTCTTTATAGGTACCTTTGGTGGCCGTGGACTCTTTCTTTTATGGCAAACTGGTCATTGCTCCTCTCAATATATTGCTGTACAACGTCTTCACACCACATGGGCCTGATCTATATGGTAATCCACCAAGATACTTCCTATTTATTAATCATTTTATCTGCTGCTGTGATTAAGATTCGTCAATAGCAGAATTATGACACTCAGTTAGTGTTTTTATTTGGTGTTTTTGTTCCTTGATTTTCAGGCACAGAGCCCTGGCATTTCTACTTTCTAAATGGATTCCTGAACTTTAACCTGGTGTTTGCACTGGCACTGTTTGCTCTGCCCCTCACTGCCCTCATGGAGACACTGTTGCACAGATTTAATGGTAAGCAGCGTCTGTTTCCTTCACTGCCGTGAGTGTCTCTTATGTTGATGTTTTCACCTCACTGTCTTCATTAAATTTTAGTAATCCTAGTGAGGATAAAGCGGGTATAGAAGATGAATGAATGAATGAATGAATAATATGACTGCAATGAGTTAACCTGAAACAAGCCGAGTGCTTGTGAATTTCCACAGTTTGAAAGATTGCATGACTTGACCCAGCCATGTCCACTATCTTGTACTTAAATGCCCTTCAGTATAAATAGACGCAACTCACATTCGTCTTGTGTATCATTACCTTTTTCATGTATCATCACCTGTAGTTCAGAACCTGGGCCGTCCATATTGGCTGACTCTGTCTCCGATGTATCTGTGGATGCTGGTTTTCTTCACCCGACCTCATAAAGAAGAACGGTTTCTCTTTCCAATCTACCCCCTCATCTGCCTCAGCGGGGCAGTGGCGCTCTCCTCTCTACAGGTCTCAGTCATTTTGCATTTTTGACTAGAAAGCTAAACGTTATTCTGTGTTGCTTGGTTAGATTTGTGAAATAAACAGGGTTTTTGCAGGCCCTGAATAAGTCTGATATTCATCAATATGAATTTTAGGCTTTAAGATTAATTATTTTTGAATTTAGCCTTAATCTATTTGATTCAGTAATTGATGGCTGCTGAAAATAATAAAACCTGCTGCAAAACCATCACATTAGCAACTCAGTGTTTAAAGGCATTAAAATCAACAAAAACATGTAGTCCTGAGCAAACCTCCCATCATGCAGTTTAATTTTGTTTTCCATTGGCCCCAGTGCATTTGTGTGTGATTGAAGTATTAAATTGTTTTAATGATCTTTCAGAGGTCTTAAATAGCCCTACTTGTTTAAACTTCCAATGATCCTGAAAAAACTCACATTTTCTACATGTAAATTTTTTTCCTTGCAGAAATGCTACCACTTCCTGTTTCAGCGCTATCGATTGGAACATTACACTGTCTCCTCTAACTGGTTGGCACTAAGTGCAGTCGTGGTCTTTGCGGTACTGTCACTGTCTCGCTCTGTTGCGCTCTTTAGAGGTGGGTTTATATAAATCTGTGTCATTATTGTACCTATAACAGATCCAGATGGATGCAATGAGATTTATTTTTTTTTTCCTGTCAACAGGTTACCACGCCCCTTTGGACCTTTACCCAGAGTTCTACCGCATTGCTAAGGATCCAACACTTCATTCGGTCCCTGAAGGCAGGCCTGTTAGCATATGTGTGGGCAAAGAGTGGTACCGCTTTCCCAGCAGCTTCCTCATACCACGCAAGTTAGTGTCTACGATGCTACAGAGATGTAGCTTGTCAGTGATGTGTGGAAAATTCATTTTGTCATTTATAGCTGGAGGTCACTTTGACAGTTTTAAGTCAGTCATTTTAAGGGCATTATGTCTGAATTTTTAAGAATCTGTAAGTTCTTGGCTTTTATTCTAGATTATGCATTTTCAATTTAAAGTAATTATTCAAAAGAAGCTTCCATATTTTGTTTTGCATATATTGCATATTAAAGTTTTTACTGTAGTTAATGCGACGGTTTTCTCTAAATTTCAGCTGGCAGTTGCACTTCATTCAGTCTGAGTTCAAAGGTCAGCTTCCTCAGCCGTACTCATCTGGTCCACTAGCCACACAGATTATCCCAGCCAACATGAACGACCAGAACCTGGAAGAACCATCTAGATATGTAAGTCACTCATTTGGGTGTGTTTAAGGTATATTTACATTTGGCATATTGCGGTTTAATTTGAATGATGTAATGTGTGATTCTGTAACAGCAGATCTAAAAACATCTCTGTATAGTGGGTCAGACCGTTTTTGTCCTGCTTATTCAATGGTGGGAGTATTGTGTGTAATAAGTCGAATTCATTTTTTTGTTTTAAATGTATGGTGTGGTGGCAAAGATCAAAGGCCCAATCCCAATTCACCCCTGAGTCCTACACCTTGGCCCTTGTCCTTGGCATTACCCCTTGAAACTGCAAGGGGTAGGGGTTGAGTCAACACTGCTATAAACATATGCAAAAACTTCATTTCTGTAAATATTCATCATCTTTTTCCTCATCATTTTTTGTTCTCTTTTTACGGCTATCAACTATAAATCACAGAAATGCAATCTATAACATAACACACTGAAACAGCATTAAATGGTCAATCTAATGATTACGTTACGCTGTTTACCAAGAAAGTACTTACATTTGTGTTTCTTTCATCACACTGCTACACGTTTCTGCTGTGTTTACTTCCGTCTTGCCGATGATCTGAACAGAATTATGTGAAATTCTTCCTACCCCTTCGTTCATAGTGTGGTCCTGGAAAATCTTAGTTTCAAGGGGTATACAGCCCTTCATCTTAGCCCCTCCCCTCCGTCTAATTGAGAATTGGGCTAACACTACTCCTTCACATGAACGCGCCAAACGGAGGGGTAGGGGTAAGAGGTGACTTGGGATTCAGCCAAAATCTAACCTATACTGGTGGAAACGCTGCATTAGAAATAAATGGCCAAGGGTTTAATGAGACCCATCTGCAGAGCGATACCAGAAATAACTGTGGCTTTAAGAACATCCAAACTTTTCCCTGTGTCCAGGTGGATTTACGGCAGTGCCACTACTTGGTCGACTTGGACACAGATGAAGAAACACCACTTGAGCCACGTTATTCTTCCAACAAAGAAGAGTGGAATATCATTGCTTATAAGCCATTCCTTCAGGCATCAAGGTATAGTTTTCAGTTGAACCAACATGAATGGCCACAGATTTTTAAGTGCTTTCACAAAATTATGAAAACTTGACTTTATATGTGGAACTTCTGTCTCTGTCAGGTCGTCTCCCATCTTCCGGGCGTTCTACATCCCGTTTATATCAGAACATCATACCACCTACAGACGCTACGTCATCTTGAAACCGCGGCGGCAAAAGCAGGCCCGTAAGCGGAGCCACGGCTGACCTTCGAAACGGCCCCCGTGTTCAGAGAGTCCGGACAAATGGAATCAATCACTTCCCCTCAAATCAGCTGGTATTTGTGCGCGAGTGCATCTTCATGTTCTGAAGTATTGTCTCTTAAAATGTTTGAGGATACCTGACCCTTTAAAGACATTTAAGTCTGCTTTTGGGCTTTCATGTGCGTGAACGAGTAAAACATTTGTATGTATGCAGGTGTGCTTGACAGATATCAGCTGGACTTGTTTGTCGGCAGTTTTATCTCAGTTTCTCAGTGTGTGTTTGTAAATGATTGTCTTATGGTGGATGCGCATTACAACATTTTATTTATCCATGGGCTGACACAAAATTTGTTTTTGTACTGAACTTGAATACGTGGACCTGAAATGTGAAATTACTGATAATTACTTTGACAAATCTTGTATTGTTCTCACACAGCACTTCAACAGTATCTGCTTTGTCGGGTGTGAGTTGTAAAGATGAATGATTGTGTGAGCGCATGATTAATTTAATTTGGAATGTTAATAAAATCTGACTGACTGCGAACTCAGCCTTCTCTGAATTCAATGCAACATTTTGGAGAAAATTAACTCCCTTATTTATTCAGATAACAAGAAATATGTTGCACTTGTTCCTTCCTAGGTCTATGTATGAAACTGTAATCTCTGTTCTATTGAAACCAGGGGAATCTGAAGAATTTCCTTCAGATTTTAGAGCTATACATTTGATTAATTGTGATACTGAAATATTAACTAAAATAATAAGCAATAGACTAGTGAAGGTTTTACCTGATTTAATCCATATTAACCAAACAGGCTTTGTTAAAAATAGACTCTTACAAACACAAGAATATACTTTAGTATAATTCAACATGTGAAACAAGTACAGTTTAGACTTATCAGGAATGGCTGTTGTTGCCAAAAAAGCTTTCGACTGCCTTTAGTGGTCATTTTTGTTTAATGTTTTAGAAAATTTTAATTTGCTGGATGAAATTATAGACATGATATAATTATTATATAAATATCCCACTGCTAAGATTTATACCAATAACTTATTGTCAGAGAATTTAATATTAGAAAGGGGTACCAGACAAGGTTACCCACTTTCCCCACTTCTCTGTTCTGGCAGAAAAGGTCAGACAAAACCCAAAAGTTACAGGTATCACATAGGTAAATGAACTCAACCTTCTCTTTTTTTACGTTAAAAAAAATAAAAATAAAATCACCACCATACAGATTCAGTCAGGTTTAATTAGGATTTTATTTGTCGATTTCTTTATGTAACAAACATACAAACTGCTCTCACTTACAGGCGAGACATCAAGGCATTTAAACATTCTGAGTAAATAATAATTCTGTTTTCTCATCAGTTTCATGCTGATGCTGTGGTCAGGCTGCAGGCACTCAAACTCATCTATTGCATGTCGCTCCTTTCCACTAGCATTCATGTTTAGGTTACACAATTTGGTCACAGAGCCTCAAGGCCTTAAAATTCAAATGGTGACACTTCCTGACACATTCACTTTAAGGCAGAAACAAAACACACATTCAGTACATGGACATTTAACATTTTTTGTGTTGCCTTTGCTCCCTCACGCAGTGTATGTTGTGTCAGGATCTATTCGAGGTAGCCTATTAAAATCTGGTAAACTCAGGTTTGAATAGAAAACCAACCATTTTCAGGTACGAAACATCCCACCAAGCAGGGGCAGCATAACAAGGCCATGCAAACAGGCTGCAAATCACACACACTCTCACTATCAAAGTCACTCAGGTCAAATCTGGGCCGTTACTAGAGGGAGGTAGGACTTCACTGCCTCTGTAAAACTTAATAATACTGCAATTTAAAGGAACTCTGTGAGGACGTCTTGTATATGACACACAAATGACTACGAGTGTTATCTAATCTGCGTGTTTCCATTCATCTGTTGGACCTTGCAGAGGTTTTGTTTTTACTTAGTCAAGATTTAACATGTTTGTAAATGCAGCATAAATGTGGTTACAGTGGAATGACCTGGGTTTGTTGTGCTCTGTAGCGAAAGTTTTTGGGGATGGATGATAAAGAGTAAGTTGGACGGACATTATTTTCAGAAAGTCAAGGAGACGAGCAACCAATATGGAACTGATTTACACAGCAGTAAAAAGTCCTGATGTCAAATTTCAGAAGATTTCAACAAAAAAATTGGCAGACACCTTACCTTAAATAACAAGAAACGTCAGAAATAGCTACTGTTATATGAATGATTGTTCTTTTTTAATTCGAGTATTGATGGACCATTACATGCGCCATGTAACTGATTAGATAGTGCTGAAAGTCAGACTGTACACTCGACCGCATGACGGTAACTTTGGTGTGTTTAAAAATATTTATTCATTTTATAAAGTAAAAAAAACAAACAAACATATATATACATATATAATTTGTCAATAAATGCTGAATATCACATCTGATCATTAGGTCGATCTCTAGTTGAAATAACTTGTTTTTAATTTTAAGTCTTATTTTTTGCCCTCTATTGTGATAGAGGGGACTATTTAAGCTGTTTGTTTCAACTAACCATTTAGTGTTAATATTTCTTAACAACTTTGGTTTTAGTTAACCTAAAACCAGGGATATGCGATGTGATGATTTATTTACCTATACTGTGTGTTAATATATAATGCATATTGTTTCATATTATGCTCTATTCATATCTTATTGCAAATAATATTCTTTAAAACAATACTTTTTGTCATTTTGGGCACATACATTTCTTCTACATGGAGGCAAAAGTGGAAATTTTCAAACAAAAATAGGAGAAAACATGACAGCATAATTCTAAAGGAACTTACTGTGGAAGCAAATAAGAAGAGAGCAAATAAATGTGATTAAGTAAAATATGGTTATTTCTTAAAGGAGTTTCCAACAATACACTGACCGGCCAAAAAAAAAAAAGGTTGCACATGCAATATTTGACTTCACCACCTTTGGTTTTGATTCCAGGAGACGTTCACTGGATTCAACTCAGTAAACAGTTCCGATCCTTCCATGAGTAAATCCTGCAGTGGTTAATAATGTTTGAGCTGGAACAGGTTATTGAACTCTAACTG
>JAQQZY010000007.1:20425128-20446531 GCA_030068375.1 Ostorhinchus rueppellii | reverse complement strand
GGGGAGGTGTTCCGGGCATGTCCGTCCGGGAGGAGACCTCGGGGCCGACCCAGGACACGCTGGAGGGATTATATCTCACAGCTGGCCTGGGAACACCTCGGGATTCCCCCGGAAGAGCTGGTGGATGTCGCTGTTGAGAGGGCCGTCTGGGCCTCGTTGCTGAAGCTGCTGCCGCCGCGACCCAGATCCAGATAAGCGGAAGAAGACAAGTACGAGTACGAGTGTATCAATAATGCTTGTGGTTGCCATCAGCTGTTTAAGTGTTGAAGGGTAATTATCTGCATCCAAGTCAGGAACCTGTTTATGACTGGCAGGACAGCAGGATAAACATTTGAGATGTTCAAGAAGTGTTGATATTGTCTACAGGACAGTTTTATGTTTTTCTTTTTCTTTCTTTCTTTTTTTAAAAATTATTTTTCAGTCCTGAAAGGCAGACATCAGCTCACATCATATACATAGAAAAGTGATAGTTTCGTCTGCGATTCCATCTTTTTTTAATCTAAAATTTTTTAGTGCATTTTACAGCTGATTTAACCCCTTTTTTTAATCTAAACTTAAAGAACTAATTGTAAAATGGGAGACGCAAAGTGTTCATGGACAACCAAAAATTAACCAACAATACAGCATAAAACAGTCTTGAGAGGCAGAAAAGTAAAACAAAACCACAATTACACTGCAGTTAGCAAGAGATTAAGTTGGACCACAAATTCCTTACATCGTCACCTCCACAAAGTTCGTCTGAATGGGCTTGACAATATTTAACCCAGTTAGTCGGCAGTTTAACAAAAATATCTTTTTGCAGATGTAAGCAGAAAGTGATTCTTTCCATAGTATAAACATCATTTACAATTTTAATCCACTCCTGTATTGTTGGGGGTAGTTTTATGTTTTTCAATAATGTTATTATGTCCTTTTGTAAACTCAGTGTTGCTTTTAGTTGAACATTTTGGAGGGATGTACTGAAAGACAAAGAGTTTCTCACCCTGTTCACTACAAGCCTAAACCAGATGCACGTTATTCAAAGTGGCAGAAATCTGTGTTCTACCAGGGCTGTTTGTAGAACAAGCACCTGAGACTATACTGATGTTACTCAAAGTCTTACATCAAACTGGCACAATGAAGATATCTGAGGACACAGCCTGGACCTGCTCAACAAACATGTCAAATGGAGCCTGTGTGTCTTAATCACTCATCCTTGTACCAACAACCTCCTGTAGGAAACATTTATCTTGTTGAAATGTTTATTTGTCACTGGCAGAAGAGACTTTTCTGGTATAACTATTGAGTCATTTAACTCTCATGCAAATATTCTAACAGCTGCTTTGGTATTGTAGAATACTGATGATTTTTTTTTTCTTTTTTTGTAAATGTTTGTTGTTTAAGGCATGGACTGGTCAATCTGAGCAAAAACAACAGTCACTGAACAGTAAAGAAATAAAAACCTGTCACCTGGAGGTCACAAAATAATGAACGAGCAAGCTAGTTTCTGACTAGTTTTGATGAATGTCTTTAATAAAGCAGCCAACATGTTTACATCATATGGATGAATTACCAGGAGAGGCAGATTTCAGCAGTCACATGGACAGATAGATTGTGCTGTCATGGTAATATCAGTTTCACAATGAATCCAGCCAGTAACATCCAGCCTGAGGATGATAGGAGTCAGGTGCACAGTGCAGACAGACAATCCACTGGACCTTTTTTACATTTCCATGTAAAACTAGTGCCCTCTTGTGGTTCAATACATGTCTTATTAATAGAGCAGAGAAATTCTGCTTTTCTTCACCTCATTATTCAGCTTGGATTTAAAATAGATGAAAGCAGGTGGCACTGGAGTAAACCACGGAGAGGTCTGTCCTCCCTCTTATAATGACCTTTGACCTCTGCCTCTTTGTCTGTTACAGCCTCCTTTATGTCACAAGTGAAGGTTCCTTCTGAGTCTGGTCCTCAAATGTAATTATGTGACCTGTTTCATGTTGTTCAGGATGTTATTGTTAATAAATTGTTTGTCACCCTTTTATTTAGTTATGTTGTCATATGAATTCACTGCAAAGTTGACATAACAATGTTAACACCCTGAGAGTTAAAATCAACACTCACCAGCTGTTTACATGGGAACCACTGACAAAATGTCATAACTATAGTATTTCACTCTAAAATAATGTAAAATTGCATTTCAGGCTATTAGCATTACTGTTGTTAAACTGAGTGGGTGTGGCCAAGTAGCAAAGCCACGACACACTGATGATCCTTGTGTCAGCAAAGAATGGCTGAGAAAAACACTTTCACTGTAACACTTTCCTAAGTCACAAAAGGTAGTAGCTCTTATACAGAAAAAAACGTAACCCTCTATAAAGACAGAGCTAAGTTTACTATGTATAACTCAGAGCCAAGTTACTCTGGGGAGGGGCAACACTGTTTATAGAGCATCACCCCACATTAATCTCTCTCATATTGCGACACAGGGACTGTTATCAACTCTGCAGTCCTTTATTATCATGTGCGTACTATTGTTCATCATATTTATTATTATGGCTAATTATTATGTGCAAAATTTGACAAAAATGTGACCCAGATTGTTGTTACAACTTCACTGACAATTAATCTAACAATTTTCTGCTACAACCTGTCACCCTCCACAACACACCTCCTTGAAAGACCCCATCACATCAACCAATGTGATTGTGTTAAAAGACTCTCTGCCCACAGGTCTCATCAACATTACAGGAGTGTAAAAACAACACCTAAGTCAACTCACCAGTTCAATTCTAGCAAATGTCTTGTGGATTTGCTGTGAATGCTGCAAACACTGTTTATTACCTTTACATGAGCCAATCAGGTTTGTGCTATCTCTGTGCACAGACAGAACAAGACAGAAAGCACAAGTTGAAACATTAAATGTCATAACTTCACAGATGTGCTATAACACTCCAGATAATCTAATTCTGAAAGTGCTTTATCTTTGCAGTATCTGCTTATGTTGTCTTGATTCGATCATATTTTGCATTCGATACGACTCATACTAAAACTATCATTTCAAATCCCCTTCTAGTGAAGCTCATCCATAATAGATTCACATCACTAATATGAAAACACTCTTAATGCAAAGTCCATATTATCCATTTAAATTTTGATCAAATCTTTAAAAAGTAAATATCTCTAACCAAACATTGTATCGTGATTTAACTTGTATAACGGTGTCATACAAGTATAATTAAATCCAACATCGCTGGATTAAAACTTTAAAATTTCAGGTATGAGAGTTAAGTTAGTCACACACAATCACAGAAGAAACTGCTCTCAGATCATATTAATATTTGTAAAATGTAAAACTTGAGAGAAACAAACATGCCATACTCACAGATACAAGCATGACTTAGACCACTGATTTCACAGTTTTTATTACAAAGTACTTGTTATACTTTGCAGGACACATTCTGACAAATTGAAAATGCACAGATACACGACAACTTTTTTCTAGATTATATTAATAAATATATTCAGCATTTACGAACAGGTAAACTGTAATTCCTCAAAGATAAATATGTTGAATCCCTTTTAATCCTCATTGGTGTTAATGCTGGCTACCTGATGGTGACATGTAAGCAGGAGGATAGCATGGCTTCCAGTTGTTTGTGAAACTGAAGGGCTTGTGTGTGTGACAGTGCATGAGAGTGTGTGTGATAGAAGAGCCTGTAACAGTAACTGGTCTGACTGAGGTCTGGGTGTGAGAACGTATCAATTAGTTTTACTTGTTCAACAGTCCCACAGCTGGCCTCTCTCACAACAGCGTGGAACTTCTTCTCCTCCCAGGTTGGACCGGTCCAGAAGCTGATGTCGAACTTAAACTGCTCAGGAAACATGGAGAAAGGGCAGAACGGCTTTCCAGGTGGAGGGCGGATTGCAAACTGTTTCAAGAAGCGAGGGTCATGTGACCACAGCAGCCGCCAGTCAGGAAGTGAGAACAAAAGCACAGCGAGTAGGTCTAGATTTAGGGAGACAGTCACACTAACATCACTAGTGTCACTTTTTTTATTAGTGAACACTTTACCGACTACACCCATTGGCTGAGCTGTCAGACACATATCCTCCTGCTCTGTAACCATAGCAACCCCAAAGGGTGCGAGCAGCTTTTCCAGTTTTTCTCCCAACATTTTGATTGGCTCACTCTCTGAAGGAAAAACACCTCTGAGGAGAAGCTCATGAAATGCAGGCAGGGCCCAGATGTTGATGGGTGTGTTCCTGAACACCACACCACTAACACCAACCAACAGGCTCGGAAAACCATTAGAGCTCACACAGGGCTGCTCTTTGACATTTTCTTCAAGACTGACACTGTTTTGCTCTATCTCCCCATCACTCCCTGTACGGCTTGTGAACACATCTTTTTCTCTTAGAAGATCTTCCATGTGAGGAAGCAGTGATGGCCGAAGCAAGTAAAGACCTCTTTCCTCTTCAGGATCACCATCAAGAGAAGATGCAGATCTCAACATATCAGCTCCTTTGCTTCTACTTTTCTCCACTTTGTCTGTGTTAACACATGTGTCAGCTGCATTAATGTGTTTCTGATTGTCTGCAGATGTTAGCTTGTCTTTCTTTTCATCAGCAGAGGGTTGAGTGTTGGAGGCGAGGTCTCTTTGGAGCAGGTGGATCCAGTACCAGTTTGTATGATCTATGTCCCAGCAGCATCTCTGTAGTTGCTTGGAGCTGAGGAGGAAGGGGAAGGTCTCTGTCATCATAGAGACAGAATACTTTTCAGCCAGTCCCTCAAGAAGGAAATCTTGCACCAGCTTCACAGGATGAACAGAGTCTGAGGAGAGAAGCCCCCTGATGAAAGAAAAAGGACACTAAGAATGTTTTCTAAAACTGGGATTATTTTGGTGATTTCTAACTTAAACACATTTGCAGCCTGTGTCCTCATAGGAGTGCAACTGTCTTTTTTCAGTTGTTCCTAATGAGGAGGTGCCGTTTACTCAATGAGTGAGTGAGAATGGTGGCCAAGCATGTGAAAGAGTGAATGAGGAGAGTGAGTGCAAGCTGTGAAGCTGAAAAATGTTTTCTTTGTCAGACAGACATGCGGCACACTTAAGTACACAGAACAGAAACAGAAGAAAGGTGTAACTGGAGTCCCTGCATTTTTGTAATGTTCTTTCTGCTCACGCTGCACAAAATTGAAATTGGCTGAAAGTGCAAAGTCAGTGCCAAAAGATTAACACCCAGAATGTCTTGAACACAGAGAAATAATGAAATACAGAGGTAAAAACACATCACATACTTCTAATGGGACAGAAGCTTATTGATGATTTAGAAGGATTATTACTGTATGAGTCTAAAATGCTTCATATTTTGCCTTTAAGTTTTCAGTATGGTTAAAGCTCAAGATACTAAAATTCATTCTTATACTTTCTGTGCTATGCTGAAAGAAATAAGCACCGTTTAATTAATTAATTAATTAATTAATTAATTAATTAATTAATTAATTAAAGTTCATATGCAAATGGCATCACTGGTGCTCTTTTTCTAGCCAACAATTACTCGTCACTCTAGTAACAAAGAAAATAGAAAAGCTTGTTATGGTGGTGTCCAAACCAGAAATAAAAATGACAGAGACTGTAAAGCCCATTTGTGGGAGGCAATCAGCCACTGAAAGCTGCAGGTGGGTGTTGTGCTTTTATTCCCTTACATATTGTAAGATGTTCTACCACACAATGGCAGTCACAGTACTATACCATATGTTGTCATAGAAACAAAACCAACCCAGCCCACAAGTGCCTTTCAGCCAGGAAAAAAAAAACGCTGCTATGTGGACTCAGGCTGTTACAGTGTCAGTGTTAAAATACCTGGAAATGTAATCGCTAAGCTCAGTTGGCATCTTGTAGAGGACTTTCTCCTTTTCGACGTCCTCCTCCATCAACAGTGTCTCGGCAGAGGTGAAGGGGAGGCTACGGGTGAACACATGGAGCAAGGCGTTCTGCACATGAAAGCCCTTATCCTGACTCCTGCACAACAGCAGAACCAACATTAGACATTAGCCCGTGTATGAAAAATACAGAGAACAGAACTGGGTGATCAGGACAGATGATCAATCACACTTTTCAGTGCAAGGTCACATTTTCCAAACTAAGCTCTTTGCATCTGTGACAGCTACAGTGTTTTAAATGTATTACAGAGTCTGCAACAGGCTACGCTACACAGTTTCACAATAAACTGAAAATATTTTTATACCTTTCATAATACAAGTCCAAATCACAAAATGCTTGGATGGTAAAATGAATGTAAATTTAAAAATAAATCAGGGACATTAAAATTGACTTTGACTTGTATTTCATTGTAGATAGGTCTCACTTGACCAGAAAAAAAAACACATTACACATATTCTCTAGTCAATTTCATTTCATTTGTAAATCTACATTAATTTCTGACAGTCTGGTTGCAGGACATTCACCAAAACTGAAACAGAGGCAATATAGTCCTTATAATTAAATAAATAAATGGAAATTTAAATATCTGACAATCTTGATTTGGTATAAAACAGATTCCAGAGTACAAATAGACCAAGGATCACCAGTTTGTTCACAATTCCCAGAAAAAAATCAGCAAGATATTCAAAACCAATGCTCCTCAAAGAAAGATAAAAAGGGATTTCATAGTTTAAGGGTATTTGATTATATTAAGGTTACCAACAGAACACTTATAGAGCTGACTGACTCTAAAGAATCACTACTTGAATACACTCAAACAGCAGCATTACTAAAAGCAACCCATGATGCATTGCTCTCTATCCAATGCTATAATTACATATACTCAGCCCAGTTGAAATGAACGTTATCCTGAAAAATATAGATCATCCTTGTTATAATGTCATCAGATCATTCAGAACACCATCTGTGTTCTAACTGCATGCAAAACTGTCTCATATGTGACTCAGAGCTGTTTTCTTCACGGCAGTGTGAACAGCATAAATTCCAAGCAAACTGATCTTTTCGGCTCTCATTTAAGCCGACACTTTCATACATGTTTCTAAATCAGATACAGATTTGAACATTCATATCAGAAATTCCTGCAGCGTTCAGATCACTGTAGAGTGAAATTCTTCACAATCTGTGCTGGCAGGAATCACTCAGTGGAGAGACATGGAGGTGTGATTATGAGGTGCAGGTCAGTTCTGGGGTATAACAGATTCACATTACAATATAATGCCAACTATATTTAAAAGAAAAACACTATTTGAGCAATAATAAAAATCAAATCAGAACAATATGGGATTGAGTGCTGTCATTTCTCATGTCAACAGAGCCGAAGAACGGTTTGTACTTGCACACTGAAACACTCACCTTGACTTCTTACCTGTATCCTGTGCACTTGTAGCTCTGGTATTTCTCACTTTCAAACTGCTGGACATCACAGAGGATCAGATGTGCCTCTGAAGCCATGGAAACGACCTGCCAGCTGTTGTGCCATTCTCTCTTTGGCTGATCCGCCAGTGTCCCGCCTTGTCCATTACAGAGGGAAACATGAACCTCCCCGTCTTCAGCCAATACCTGAACGCAACTGGGTCACAAGAGGATGACAGCCTTTTGTATTAAAAGGGTTTTAGGTGTAAATCAGGAGAATACATTTTCTTGAAGTTTACAAGTTCAGTAAGTATGAACACAAGACAGGTGTTAATACAAGCACTAATAAATTCATATAAGTAACTTTTTATTAAATGTGTACAATTTTGTGAAGCAGTAATTACAGTGATTACAATTACTTAAGACAATATTGCAATTTCCATTTTTTTGATCATTTATCAAAGACTATGTACAGATTACAGATCATACTGAAATGTATATTGTGTCAACTAAAATATACAAACTTGAACTAGTATAAAACACAAAAATTCAAAGAAATTATAACAAAAAAATAGCAACATCCATTCAGATTATTTTGTAAATCATACCCCTCTGCTCACTGTCATGAAATATGAAATATAGCACACATAAATAAATTAAAATTAAGTCTTTTGAAGCTCATACACAAACTGACATTACCATTTGAATAAGTGCACTTTTATAAAACCTTCATTAGAGGAAGATGACTATGTGCAATTTGTTTAAATGGGACAAATAGAAAGCATTAAATTATTAAATGTGCCTGGACACAGCCGTATAACTGCTCTAAACCGTCTGGAACTTTGAGTTTTAATTAAGTGATGAGGATTAGAAACAGGAGATGTAGTTCAGATCTTCAAGGTTGTCAGTGCTGGGAAATGTAAGAGTGTAACAACAGAAAGTGATGTGAATGGTTTAAATCTGAATATATGAGGAATTTATACCTGAGGAAGAAATTTTTGAGAAGTTCCCTGTTCTTTTTAACACCGCTCTTTCTCCCACAGTGAGGAAAGTTAAATACCACTTGGTCAAATACACGACCCTTCAAAGAGGTACATTCCTCCAGCTTTGTGCAGTCCACTTCAAACAGCACTGTTCCACCTAGAAAACATCAGAAATATTTTTGCAATCAATCAATGGGGTAAGATGATTTAAGAGACAAAACAACAACAAAACTGATATTTGTTAAGGATTCTAAAAGGGACCTGACTTTTACTGATTTTTTACACTGTGCTTAACTGCTTCTAACCTACTTACACTGATTAATTCAGACTCCATTTAACAAACAATTTTACTGCTGACCTGAGGACTAGGGTGACTCATGAAACAGAGAACATTTCAAGTGAAACATCACAATGACTTGCATAAATGAAGTCAAATTGTCTTTCCTTATGTGTTTTGTTGATTTAATTACTTATTCAGTTTCAATACACACACACACACACACACACACACATATATATAAAACTAGTTTTATAGTTTAGAGCATTAGATTTATAGTGCAGCCACTATTTTGTGTTTCTGTTTTGGAGAATTAATTAATTTTAATTTAATGCATGACAATAATGCCTGGCATCCAATATAGTTGGCAAAAACTATTGTTTATCAAATACTGCAAATTGTGCAAAGCTTAACATTTGGGGAAAATGACTCTGATTTTACCTTCAACTGTATTTTAAGTTAAAATATTAGTTGCATTGTTGATTGTTGTTTGTTTTCATAGTTTTGGAAACTGGTCTATTTTTATACCAAACCAATCAATTAAATAAATAATTTTCTCAGGTGCAGTTTTACTCTTCATGTCGTTCACAATAATAACCCTGAGTTTGTTTTGACATCTACAGCAAGATGACTTCAAGATCATTAACAAAAAATGAAATTCACTTTTAAAGTTAATTAAACCAATAAGGAGCATTTAATTATTCATTTTGGCTGTGGATGCAGTGTACAAACATAGAAACATAAAAACATGTATCCTTTGATTACGCAGTTTCATCATGTCTTTTGTGCCTGTCATGGTCTTTTTTATGTACTATTAGATAATTAAACCATAGCAGTACATTTCTGTATTGTTAGTCCGAAAATATTAAATTTTTCCTTGTCATCAATGAGCTATTTATCTGCATTCTCACAAAGCAGAGCCTTGTACAAACATGAGGAGCTACTGACAGACCCACCCGTGTCCCTGATGGTGTGGATGTTGGAGGATGCTCCTTCGTGCCGCAGTGCCTCGTCCTGATGCTGCAGGCAAGTGGCCGTAATGCTGGTGTCAGATTCACTGTACAGTTGGCTCAATGATGCAGAAAAGGAGAAGTTCCCTTCTCCTACCAACAAAATGGACCGCGGAGGTGTCATGTCCAGTCCAGCACAAAGAACACCACTCGAAAATATATAATGAGCAATAAGATAAAATCCTTCCTCTCGTTGTCCTTTTTAGCCCCGAGTGAGAATGAAAGAGGAGCGTGGGAGCACAAAGGACCACCTCAGTGTCCTCTTCAGTCTAATATCACTATAGTAACTGCATAGTTAAGCAGTCAGCGTCCAGAAAACGACCATCTCCAGTTTTATTCACCTTCCAGCTGAATAAACAATAGTACATTAACTTATTTTTGGAAACGAAAAGTTTGACCTTCTCGGGGCGTCTTTGGTTAAAGCCGAATATCTCACCTGTAGCTGTGTTAATGCTGTGTAACAGATACAGTAGTCCGACTTGAAACATGACTCGAGGAACTCGTGCACCTACGTTCCCGGAAAACACACATTAAGTTGTATATAAAATATGTATTGAAAAGTAATAGCGACTATTTTGTAGTATCCTGTAAATTGAGAAGATTTGTATTTGTATACATACATAAATTTGACTTTTCATAAAGAACATCATGTTTTCGGGGGACCTATTGGCCGTGACACACTACATCTGGAGGAGGGGGCTAACTGCAGCATCAGTTGATTCGAGCATCATTTATTTCGTTGTTTATCCTTACAGTGTACAAAAATTCAAGCTGACAGTTTTCCTCATGTGCGGGTCTTAATTCCGTGTTGGATTTTAAGCTCTTTTGTTCAAAGGGGAAGTAGGTATTAAAACACTAGTGCTCATACACGTCTGTTTTTGCTGATGCTAAGGTCAAGCTAGCTAACGGAGTAGCTGCACCTGCAGCCTCCTGCAAGCATCATGAACCCAAGGATGACCATTGCATCTTAAATCCAGCTCAAAACAAGCAAACAAATTCAACAGTACAAAAATTATAATGATTTTATTTTATACCTTTGGTCTCTTTGACTTCATTTGTTTCTTGTAGTGCCCTATTTGGTCACAATATTCAATACATATTTCAGATTTATTTAATATCTTCCAATCAAATTTTTATTCACTTTCAGCATTAATAATGTTGTACAAGGTCTACCTGTTAAAGTAAAAATATAAGTGAGATATGTATATGTATCACAGCATCACAATATTTTGTTCTTAACCTCTTTATTTGCTGTAGGAACAGTCGTGCCCTGATGGGCAGCGTTCTGGCTTTGTCTTCCAATCCAGGCCATCAGCACTGGCCTTTCTCCACGGATCCCTCTCCCTCTCGTTGGGACGCACATCCTGCTCACTGGGACAGTCCACCACGCTGGGAGAGGAGAGATGGCCGCCTACCTAACCCAGGGAGTTTTCACTCTCTGCACAGGAGCTGCAAAGGTACATCTGTTCTTATTATGTCCATTGTTTAAACAGGTGAAAGTCTCTGAGATTGAAGAGTGACTTGGTCCAGAGAGCAGCATAAACACTGTTATGGCAAGAAAACAAATTTATTGTATTAACTTAATTCTATGACAGAACAAAATTCAATTTCTGGAATTTACTTAATATATAATTTAAAGTTTTTTGTATTTTAGCCACAGTTTCTCTGTATTTACTAATTTACTAGTAACCCAGCATTATACTTTAACTTATTATATTTTTACATAAACTTATGTTATATTTCATGTTTTTCTTTTATCCACAGAGGAACCTACCTCTGTGGACTTAAGAAAAACTGAAAGACTACATTTTGTTTTGAATGTGTTTCTAATGTGACTCCTTGTTTCCGCCTTTCTAGATGTGTTTCCTCAACAGATTGAGGGAGTCAAGATGATTATTAACAAAACCCTGAGTAGTTTCTTCAAGGTGATTGTCATTCAGTTCTATGCAAATGATGTTTGTTGCAGACTGGAAATGTATTAACCACTAACATTGCTGGTGTATGCACTTCCAGGTCAGTCATACTCTCCACCTCAGTGCCGTTAGCCCTTCTTACTATCGATTCCATGTTGAACATCTGCAGTCAGATGATTACAGCAAAGATAAGGTAAAACACAAACTCAATCAATCAATCAATCAATCAATCAATCAATCAATCAATCAATCAATCAATCAATCAATCAATCAATCAATCAATCAGATATCTTACCTTCACTTTGTCATCAGTGCAATAAGCTGTATGAGCAACCTAAATGAGCTGCTGCTTTTTTAAGTGGACAGGTTTCCTTTTCTTTGTTTTTTCTCACATTGAAGGATGCACCAGCATTGATTGGTGAGATGGATTCTTCAGGGAGTCTCAACGCTCATGCTTTGCTGCATCTCACTGAGCGTGTACGAGCTAGAACAGTCTTCCAGGTACAATCCTAGTCTTTGCCTCTTCCATTTACATACTTTAAAACTCTATCAAATCTTCTACTTCGATTTCAGCACTGTTAAAAGTTGCTTACTTTGATTTGAAAACACATGATCTAGTTTCATGTCATTATTTACTTGTTAATTGTGTTGTAGACCCAGCAGTCTCAGTTTGTAACGTGGCAATTTGAAACTGAATACA
The DNA here is from genome assembly GCA_030068375.1 of Ostorhinchus rueppellii. Taxonomy (NCBI): domain Eukaryota; kingdom Metazoa; phylum Chordata; class Actinopteri; order Kurtiformes; family Apogonidae; genus Ostorhinchus; species Ostorhinchus rueppellii. Next base: position 20,434,314 of record JAQQZY010000007.1, on the reverse strand, counting down.
GAGGAAATGACTTCACGGCCGCTGTGACAGTAGCCAACCCAGACATCCTCAGAGAGTCAGGTGAGAAAAGACAGGTGTGAGTGAAAGAGTCTGCTGGGCTTAGCGCTCAGTTTTACACTTATCAGTGTTTGTCTTAAAAATGCACCTAATAAGCATGCTTTATTTACTACAATTAGAAAAATCTACATCGTAACTACCCACTTTTTTGAGTTGTAGCACAATCCTTGTCGTGGAAGTATTGTTTTTATGCAAGTTTCTTTCTATTTACAGTTAACCTAATAATACTTAATGGTAAAATATGTACCAAGAGTGTTTCATTTTTTTTCTTGAACCACCTAGTTTTTTCACAGTTGTGGGAGTAGTAATGACAACCTTTACTTAAGTAAAAGTATTTTCAGCAAAATTACTTAAAGTATGAGATGTCAGAGTAGACATACTGCAATAAAATCAGGCAGTCAGTGTTTTACTACTAACTGTGATATGTTGTATTTTATTTACTGCTGTTTTTAGTATAACGGGCATCATTAAGCCATTTTTACAGTGCAAATTGCTACAGATTGTCAGTGTTTGAGGGATTTCTACTAGGGGTGCACCGATACCACTTTTTTGAAAACCGATACGAGTACGAGTACAATCATTTCAGTACCTGCCGATACCAAGTACTTGACCGATACCGATACACTATATTTAGGCTATTCAGAAATCACAACATTTATTTTTTTGGATATATTTGCCATGAATGTAGTTTTCTACCTGGAGTGATAATGTTGCCGTGATCTTCAGGTGGGTACATTATCTGTCAAGTTTGACATTATCAATTTTGGGGAAAAAAAAGACCCACCTGAAAATGTAATAAATTACTGATAATGTAATACTGATAATGTAATACCTTATTACATTATTATACATTATTATTGAACCATTAGGCATCAGAACTAAGCCCATTTACATACATTTGCCAAACATTTGTATTTGTAAAACTGAAATGAGAGAGAGATCTTTGCAATCAATTTCTGCAATGTAAATGAAAACTTAATTCTAATTAAAAGAAGTGTAAACCATTAGGTGCTAGAACTAAGCCCCTTTACATACATTTGCCAAACATTTGTATTTGTAAAAATAAAACACAAGAAAGAGAGTTGGGAGAGGGAGAGATGAGCTTTTTTTTAAAATTAAAAAAAAAAATTTTTTTTGTAATTTTTAAATCAAGCCACTAAACATCTCAATGAAAAACATGAATATGTTGTTTTATTCGTATACCTTTTTACCACAAACGTCTTCATCTGATGTCTTCTTATGAGTCCTAACTTCTAACATTCTCGCTTTCCTCATGCTCCTCCTTGTTGATAAGAGGCGTCTTATCAGGGGAGGAGAGGAAGGAGGCTGAGTCAGCGGCGTCAGGACAGCGTCACAGAAAGATGTTGGCTGCTGTGTGACGGCACCACTGTTTCATGACTGCACAAACACATCCTCGTTGTGAAAAAATGGGTTGTTGACGAACATTTTTTGTCTTCTGACGAAATTAACACTTGTCTCAATCCCTGAGCTTGACAATGCTACTTTGTTGGGTTTTTTTTCCTTGGAGGGACTTATTTTTTCGGACGGACGTTGGAAAAAGCACTGTGGGAAACACTGGTGGTATCGGTGCATGGTATTGGCAACTGTTTGACGAGTACGAGCATATTAGTGAAGTATCGGGCCGATATCAGTATCGTTGCATCCCTAATTTCCACACATACTGGAGGTGCAACAGGTTGTGATCAGATATGATGTATAGATATAACCTTTTTAAAGTCATGTTCCAAGTTGTCTTGAACTAATGTGTCCTGTACATGTGTTTGTTTCTCCTATATAGTCATCCTTGTGGCACACTTCTTGCAGAGTGTTTCCTCTGGTCTGGTGCTAGGAGGGGAGCTGGTCTACCATCGAGGCCGAGCAGAAGAAGGAGGAATTCTTACTTTGGCTGGACAGTACTCAAGTGAGATTGTGAATCTATTTGACAACATGCTTGCACCAGATTTCCCTGTATTCAATTTAGCACTGTGTTGCCAGAGATGTTGTGTTTGTTTTATTTTGTTGTGTTTGTTTGACTTATTTTGTGTCAGGGCCAAACTGGGTGGCAACACTTAATGCTGGGAAAGGCGGTGCCCATGCAAGCTACTATCACAGAGCGAACAAACAGGTACAGAAAAGTTATCACCTCACAGACACACGTTTACTTTACACCACATATGTACTTTACTGCTTCTGTAAAATACAAATGGGGATTTGCCTGTGTTTGCTAACTAGATTCAAGTAGGAGTGGAGTTTGAAGCCAGTACGAGGACTCAGGAAACCACAACCTCATTTGGGTACCAGATGGAGCTCCCAGAAGCTAACATGGTCTTTCGAGGTAAAGAGGAACTTCCAGTCTTTTGCAGCAAAAACTTAAATCGAAACATAAATGAGAAGGTTTTTCTGTGTTTATGTAGGTATGGTAAACAGTCGATGCATAATAGGAGGTGTCCTGGAGAAGCGTCTGACCCCACTCCCTGCCACGCTCATTATGGGTGCCTTCGTGAATCACAAAGGGGACAAACTTCAAGTGGGCCTTGGAGTCACGGTGGGATAATCCATCCATCGAGCCCTGCTGGTAAAACAACTCCTATAAACAAGTCGCTATTCAAGTATCCATCCAGAAACCTGTTCAGGTGATGAACTAATCCACTGAGGTTTATCAGTCTCACTAAACGACCTGAATTTGATGGATTTTTTGGACGCAAAATCCCCAAATGTTTCTTCATCTTGTGTTTTTTTCCTACCTCTCAAAATGGAGGTGATGTTTTCTGAAAAGAGGACTAAACTGGATGAACTGATGAACATCTCAAGGGGTCAACAACTGTGACTGGTTAAATTTTACTGCCCCTCTGATTTTATAAGCTAAAACTAGACGTGCACAGCTGTTTCTCAGAAAGAATAAGAAGCCTAATGTACTGTATATTAAAGTGAGTTTTATACTGTATGTAGTACTGAAGAAACATGTACATAAATTGTATTTAAGGGAAATACTTATGTTCTTAAAAAAATTTAAACCATAACTTATAAACATCACATAGCATTTTCTGATGCAAAATTTTCTATTTACCAGTTTGTCATCCAATTATAGATTATATAAGGGATAATGTACAGCAAGCTGGTCAGTAAACCCTTACAGGGTGATGCGGGATCCTGGCCCAAAGTGGAGAGGTCTTGAATCATCTTGTCCCAACCAATAAATCACATTTTCACCACCACTGTATGAATATATGCGATAAAAACATTCTAAAACACTGTGTGAATCATATGGAATAAGAAAAATAATTTGATTTAATGCCACCATACATTCACACTCTGTATGCAGCCATTTGGCCAATCAGATGAAGCCCCAGCTTGCTGTCAGATTAATTGATGTCACTTTGATAGCGACTACATGGTTATTTTATTCATCATGCATCATTCTGTCAGTGAAATATTGAATATTGTTGTTATGCATCAATATTCTTGCCATCCTTTTACTTACTAAAGAGATACATTTTTATTGTATTAATTAAATTATTTTATTGCACCTTCTAGAAAATAACTGGTTTCATTCTGTGCTTATAACTGCATATAGAATAGCAATAGCCAATTAAACATATGTTAGACCATAGAAAGCCATCAATGACCAAATACAACCAACAAAAGTTAATCATTTTTATTAAAATGTATTAGACGTAGATAGAGATTACAATGGTTGCTTGTGTGCATCTACAAAGATGAGCTTTTCACGTTGCTAGTCTGAGTTATATTAGCTGAGTTCACATTAAACTCAGCAATTAAAACTTAAAAACTGTCGACCACCTAAAAGTTAAAACTTTCTGTTGAACCTGCTGGAGCAGAAATCAGGGAAAATGAACAGAATTAGATAATGCACACCTTCCCTCTCTCTTGTCTGCCAATATGGGAAAAGGTAATCATGGAACCTACCAGAAAACACTAGTATGATCCCTTCAACTGTGTCAGTAATTGTCTTACATATGCATCTTACTTTTACCAGTGTATGTAAGTATGTAGGAGTCATTCACACTGATAAATACCACGCTGACCCTCACAGAAATGGTGCTTTTCCATATTTATTAGCCTCCAGCTGAAGGATGTGAGAGTAGTTCTGCTCTGACGCTGCTGAACCAGGACTGTACTGTATGTAAATAGATGAAGATGTGGAAACACTGACCTGTATGCAACATGCACTGCTCACGCTGCTTATGGACATTCCCAGTCCAGTTCAACATGTGAAATGTTACATCATGTATGTGTCAGTTATACTGTACATCATGTAATATAATAATAGAAGGAAGTGGGAGGCTGTGGCATCCATTTTGGATTAAATTAAATAAAGATGTTATTGATTATATAATTACTAATAGCTGAGGTTTTTGTGTGTGAATTCTTAATTGAAAAAAAAAGAATGTGTTTTTTTTGTACTGTAGATGTTAAGTATGATATGATTTCTGATTCTTGATCATGTCAAAACCATATAAAAAGTCTTGGTGTATTTTATGTTGTATGTAAGCGTCAATGAAACGTTTATCTCAACATCAGCATAATGACTGTATAAAGAAGAGACTTATGATGTAACTCCAGAAAAAAAAGTCAAATTTGTTTGTGCATTGAAATTTTTTCACGTGTCTGTATTGGCCTGAGTTTTGCAAAATAACATTACTTCAGTATCAGAAGTGAGTTCAGAGCTCACATACACCGTAATTTGATCTCAAGTGGGCCAGACAGGTAAAATACCATCATAATAACCTATAATCACAACTTTGTTTTAGTATAAAAAGAAAAAAATATTAAGTAAAATTATTGAAAATGTTTACGTATCCAAACTATCCTTTCACAAAAATGTGAATGACCAGAAAAAATATGAACAACCTCAAACGCCACCTTCATAAAATAATTGCCCAGGTATTTTTTTTTCCTCAGATTTTTCAGGATGCACACACACACACACAAAAATTGAATACTGGATGATTTGGGCAATAAACGTGTAATGTGTAAATGATAAGCTGAAATATAATGTTAAAATCGCACTTTATTTTTTTTATACTTTATTAATTTCAGGTTCATGTTATTCACATTTTGCAAAGGATAGTTTGTAGATGTAAACATTTTCATAATGTAATTCTACTTTTTTCAATAAACACAGAGAAAACTTTGGGGTTGACATTATTTCTGTTATTTTACTGGTCTGGTGCACTGGAGATCACCTTGGGCTGTATGTGGCAACTGACAAAGTGGAAAAACAAGGATTAGTAATTAAATCTGAGCAAATCATAGTGTGACAACCCCAGAGCTTCTCGAGCCAGGCTTGACAATAGTTTAACATTAAAATGTAACTGATTTAACAGTATCAAAATGAGGACGAAATCTGCTTTATCAAAACTTTAACCTAATGTGACCTATTGTGTTAAATTTTGTCATGTTTAATTTTTTGTTGTCATGTTTAAATTTCTTTTTGAGATGAACTGAGCAAAAATAATAATGTTCCTGAAGACAGTTAAGGGACAGACTCAAAACTGAATTATGACTTAGAATCATTTCGCTCTTGATTTTATGAGCGATTATACACTTCCCTTTATAGTAGAACAAATGTGTCCATATTTAGTCCAATTTATGACCAAAAAGATTGTGTCAGTAGTGCACAGGTGTCAAACATGTGGCTTGGAGGCCAAATCCAGCCCACCAAATGGTCCGATCTGGCCGCCGGGATGAATGTGTGAAATGCAGCAATTCCACTGAATACATTAACAATCAACAATATTCAAATAACTTCAAAGTGGGTCATATCAGTAAAATACTATCATAGTAACTTATAAATAATGAAAAAGCAATTTTCCCCCTTCGTTTTAGTGTAAAAAAAGAAAAAAAGTAAAATTAGGCAGTTTACGAAAGTTTACAGCCTTTTACCAAAAATATGAACCTGAAATGTCTTAAGAGAAGTCTGTGGAATTTTACCAATATTCTGCCTGTTATTTAATGTTTGTCTATTTTTAGATCCACTGTGAGATGTAAGCCATGATGCACATCTATAAATGATAAATTATGGTGCAATATTGTTAAAATTGCGCTTATTTTTCTTCAGAATTTTCAGGTTGTTCATATTAGATCATGTTATGTTCAAGTACAGTTCGTAGATGTAAATATTTTCATGACAGAATTTGCTTTTTTTCCCACTCAAAAACAGAGAAAACTTTGGATTTGACACAATTAATACATTCTTATCCTATTTTTATTTATTTACTTTTTATTTTACCGGTCCGGCCCACTTTATATCATATTAGGCTAAATGTGGCCCCTGAACTAAAATTAGTTTGACACCCCTGCAGTAGTGTATTGTTTTTAGTCATGTTATTTTGATACGTGCAGGTCATACTGATATGTGTAAATGAAGTGATCCACAATGAGGCCGCTTATAAATGAAATGTACAGTAAGTGGGACTCACTGTACCATATAAACACCTTTATTATGGTTCAAAGCTGTACCAGTAATTTCAATATTATCCAGAAAAAATAAATGGAGACATTAAAAAAAATGCCACAGAATTCAGCTCTTAAGGTGCTTTTTGTTTGTATCTTTTTTTTTTTTTAGCTAATATTTTATTTACATTTACATAATAACATCTAGGTATTGATGGAGATTAAAATCAAGATGAGTAGAGCGTTGCATGAAAGCTAATGATCTTTCTCCAAATGTGTTAACAGTCATAAACATTTCACCATAAGCAACTGTATTGTCACTGACTGTAAAAGGACTTTGAGGTAAATGATCAATAAAAAAAAAAGCTACAGAAAACATAAACATTTTAATAGAAAGTCCTAAACCTGAAAATACTGATATTCAACTCTGGACATCCATATATACAAATATATTAAATTCTATTCAAATATGAGGTCTGTAAACATTCATACATCCTGTTGCAGACATTATCTGGCAGTAGAAGCTCACACTGTTCGAAGGCCAGGGCTGGCAGCAGCTGTTTCTGGGGGTTATTTGTCTCTAAATAATGATGAGAAGAATCCTTTCCCTCCTTCTCCCTTCACTTTCAAAGATTTACTCCTCTGCAGCCCTGTTGTCTTGTCTTTCTCCCGCTGCTGCTCCTTCTGTCGCTCCTCCTCTCTTTGCTGCACTTGTTGATTGATCACCAACCTCATGTCCTCCTGTCATGACACAAGAAGCAAAGACGTCAGAAAAGCATGTGTGCGTGTGCTTGTACACACACCCTTCATGTGTGCAACTGGGAGACTCACCTGCCAGGCATCCAGCTCCTGGGACAGCGCCACCTTGTGTTTGATGGTGTTGAGAAGCTGGTTGGTGAGTGAGTCTTTCTCCTGTCGCACCGTGGCCAACTCACTCTCTAAATAACTGCACAGTCATACACACAAACACATAACATGTAACAAAGTGAGAACAAATGAACGGTGGTGGAACACATTCTGTATGAACACCCTTACTGAAGGGCAACAAAAAAGTTAAAGTTCTGATACAATGTACGGTATTTGACATGTAAAAAGTACTGTAAATGGAGTTACTAAAATATTCCAGCACATTTTTATTGTATTTAATGTGTTTGGGTTTATATTACTGCAGTTTTTTTTATGTGCGTTGTATTTTGTTCACGTAGATGTCAGAAGTTGAACTCGTCTGAACTAGTTTAAACTGTTCATATCATGTTCTATTAGATCATCATATATTTGTAGTATCACAGTCCCGTGAGAATTACACGTCTCTAAAATGTCAGCTTTTTATGAGTTTGAAACAACAGGTCTGTTTTCACTGAACAATTATTCATCAGAGAGACCAAAAAGGTTTTACAGGAGTTAATTTGGCTAAATAGGAGCCTTTTCTCATCTCATCTTTTACAGTCATGAAAAAAGGAAGTACTTTCTCTTGAAATAGTTTTACATATTACAAAATAAAAGTGATATGATCCATACTAGTTTCTAAAAGTAGTGTAAAACAACATACTTCAGATTCTACTGTGCCACTATTTATGTACACTGCTTAACAAATGCATTATTTCACCACCACCCGGTATAAGGTGTTTTCCACTGCTGCCATAATTTAACAGTATTTCTGTTTACCTGAATATCATCTAATGTTTCTATGATGGTTAATCCACCAGTATATACAAGATCTTTTTTAATCAAAACCATATCTTTAATGCTAAAATAGAACTATTGTTGCTATCCATACATTTTCAAGGTTAATGTATTACAAAAATGCAAAGGGAAATGCAGCAGAAAAATATTATTGTTTTATGAAGCTGCACAGTTCCAGTTATTATCTTGCATTCCTGTGTAAAACTACATAAAAACAATGGTAGCAAGAATGTAAGCTGTTAATGTATCTGCCCCAAAGGTAGTAATACAAAATAGTGACATTTTTGGTCATTATTTGTCAACAAGGACTATTTTGTTATTCCAGTTGTTCATTTTCTTAATGAATAACAATGAAATTGTTCATTTGAAACTAATTTTTGATAAACTATGAAGTTATTTATGTTTTCTTGTTTTCATGACAGGTGGTCTAATACATTTGTTAAGCACTGTAAACAAAAATGAAGCCAAAATGTTAAAGTGCTGTGGGAAAAACTCAGCACAAACATGGTTCAAGAGCATGTGGAAACACCTTCAGCAGCGATAAGTAGTGATAATCATTTCCTGTACAATTCAGTGTTTCAGATCGGTGAGAAGGAATTTTGACCCACTCTTCTTTATAATGTTGTTTCAGATCATCAAGATTTGCAGGTTTCGTAAGGGCCAACCACAGCTTTTCTACCGGGTTGAGGTGTGGACTGCTGGAAAACCTTGATTTGTTTGTTTTTCAGCCAGTCTGTTCTAGACTGGCTGGTGTATTTGCTTATAATTGAGAAATCAAGTTATCCACAGCAACGAATTCTACTTACCCTCTGAATAAATGGAAACAGTGAGGGTATTTAATTTTTTTTTTTTTTTTTACACACTGCTTCTCCATATTTGTTGAATAAATACTGACACATTGGGGTGACACGGTGGTGCAGTGGTTAGCACACAGCCTCACAGCAAGAAGGATCCGGGTTCGTTTCCCGGGCGATCCTTGGGACCTTTCTGTGTGGAGTTTGCATGTTCTCCCCGTGTCTGCGTGGGTTT
>JAQQZY010000007.1:20395540-20414136 GCA_030068375.1 Ostorhinchus rueppellii | reverse complement strand
TTTTAAAGGATTCTTTATCATTGTGAGATAGGGCATGATGTCATTCACCACCATCTAGTGGAGGAAAGTACTAACACTACCTTAAAAAAAAAAAACCCGAACACTTCCTTTAAAAATAAAAGTACAAACACTACCTTAAAAAAAATACAAACACTACCTTAAAAAAAATACAAACACTACCTTAAAAAAATAAAAAAAAAATACAACACTATCTTGGCGGAGGTCTGCGCTCTCCAAGTGCTTTTCTAGTTTATTTATTTTTTGGAGAAATTCAGGTATTTTCCTGTATTTAACCCTTTCATGCATAGTGGTCACTACAGTGAACAGCTATTCGACAGCTGTTCTCTTGTATATTCATGGGTTTGGTTGTTTTAGTTTCATATCAGCCAACACATACACTGCAATTAATTACATTACTGTGACTTTGCTGTTCTTGATAAACCTAATGTGACACGTTTGAGTGTAAATCAATTGCTTGTTGTTGTTATTTGACTGTAATTAACAACAAAAAGTATTGTTTTTGTTTTTTGGGTTTTTCTTTGCATATTATCTTCATGAACTGAGTCAAAACTCATATTAGATTATGTTAAAATATGAGAAAACATCAGGTTAGCAGCATTAAAATGTTGGTATTTTATAGTTCTTTGCTTCAAAAATTAAATGCATGTTGTCCAGCTTGGAAGAAATTTTTGAAATATCATAGCTTCATAGCTTCATTGTTTTTTTCATGCGTAAAGAGGAATAAAAACACTCCAGAAAAAAACCTCAAGGTTCTGATAACTCCATGCATGAGAGGGTTGATTTATTGATCATGTAGATGTTCATAAAAGGTCAGATTAAAGTTGAGGGTTATTATATCAAAAATTAAAAAAAAAAACTTCAGGAAAAGTGACTTTTTCAGTGAAGATATCAATAACTGAACACAAACCCAGTGTGTCCATCACTGTCGTTGATCCAACTCCATTGGTTTTACTGGTGAATCAATGTTGTAGAAGATAACGGTGTTTCTATGTTCACTCCAAATGACACACCAGTTATTCACATGTATTGATGGGATTATTGGATTGTTAGGTATTAAACATTCTACATTAGTTGGTGGTTTTGGTTGCTGCCAGTTGTTTGGGTCTTTTTGGGTTAAAGTCTCCAATGTGCATGTTCTTCCCAGACCCTATTTTGATAGCCCGTGCAGTGCAGGACTACTACCCTGGAGACTGCAGGTTCATCCCCATTAGACAGGGTCAGCTTGTCTACGTCTATGCAATGCTCAAAGACAGAGGGAACCTCTTCTGGGCTGGCAGTGTGAGTAAAAAACGGCTTTAAAGTCACAATATTAGTAAAATGTTTCTTTTCTAGTGTTTTTTTTTTCCTGTAAATGTGATTGAAAAGGTGTAAATGTAAACTGCAATCACATGAAATGTATTTCATGGAAAAGTACAGTTTTTGAAATGTTTATTAAACCACTTGTGATTTGTTAGAAATTCAGTCCAACAATCCTGCATCAACTCTTTCTGCTGTACAAATGTATTTTATTTTACTTTATATAGAGAGTTGGGCTTTATAGATATAGAAAATCTTTATTTACCAAAGAGGAAAATTATTTTTTTTAATAAATATGTGACAGAACTAGTGACTAAACTGAGATGGACAACTGCTCCTTTAATAGAAATAAACTGAGAAATCAACTTTTCCACTGCATTGTAAGATGACTATTTTTCAAATCAGTTTTAAAATATGGTGATATTCTACATGTTTCAGCGGTAATTCTTAAGCCTCTGGACATTTTATTTGCTTGGCTTTATTATTCAGTACTCTTACGTAAGTTGTGATAAACACTAGGTTTATTTTATTTTTTTTAACTTATCAAACTTTAGAATAGAAAAAAAAATAGATTGCATCATTTGTATCTCCAGGGCAATTCACCTTTTTAATTTTACTAAAGTTTACTAATAAATTATTTTAACTCATTCAAATGATTTATATTTTAATTGATTTTATTATTTTATTGAGTTACTTTGTATTTTTCATCACTTTTATAATAGCCAATTTTACTTTTGATTCTTTGTTATTTTGCAAATGAGGTCTTTGCCTCCATATAATCAAATAAATACAGTTATAAACCATTTCTTTCTTTATAAAGGAACCATTTCATGTTTCTTTTTCCAGATTATTGCCTCATATTTTTGCATAAGAAAACCAGATTTATTTTATAAGTCACATTTATGACATGTTGAATGTTTAAAACGAGCAGTCTGAGTTGACTAATTTGTTTAATTCATCTATTTTTGCTACATGTTTGTTTTTTCAAACAAAATTTGAGGTTTAAATGATTTTCAAACTAAAACTTGTTTAAAGTCAGGACAGCAATTCATTCATCTTCTATACCCGCTTAATCCTCATTAGGGTCACGGGGGTCGCATGGAGCCTATCCCAGGACAGCAATTGTTAAGTGAAAACGTAATGACAAATTATTTTTTACAATAGATCTGGTTTGCATTTAAAATTGTCAAAACACAAAAAATGGTGAATGAAAAAAATCTTGAATTCTCACATTCAGGAGAAACTCTTCAATGATATAAAGAAAAAGATCTTCATTATTTAGAGTAGTTCTTGCATGGCACCCATTTCCCTGATGCGCCTGAAGAATATGTGCTGTATTATTGTAACTAGTAGAAATCCTAGTAAAGTAAAGTAAAGTAAAGTAAAGTAAAGTAAAGTAAAGTAAAGTAAAGTTAAGTTAAGTTAAGTTAAGTTAAGTTAAGTTAAGTTAAGTTAAGTTAAGTTAAGTTAAGTTAAGTTAAGTTAAGTCCTTGTGATCATGTGCTGCATGATGTGCAGTATTTCCATTCACTTTCCTGAACTTAATAATTTGTTTCTGTCGTCTGTTTGCAGGTCCAGGACTCTTACTACGGTCAGCAGGAGGCTCGTGTCGGTCACTTTCCCAGCAGCGTGGTGGAGGAGACACATCCTCTAATGCCAGCCTCCACTGAAGTCCAGACCACTGTAAGTTTTCATGCACACAGGTCCAGTTCCCACTAAGATGTTTTCTATTCATGTGACTTTCTTCTCATTTTCAGAAATGGGACTTCTACTGTTACTGAAGCGGCCTTTGATGATGAAGACAAAACTATACTCTACCAGCACTGACTGATCGACGATGCTTATTGCTGCTTTGGTCATTTGGTCATTGCACTAAATAGCTCTTCAGCATAATTACATATCATAACCGTAAGCTAACATCATATTTACCTGCTTAATTCTCTGTATTATAATATATCATATCATGAATTGATTAATACGTATCAGTCAGGCATTTTCAAATAATAAATAGTAAATAAAGAAGAAAAATGTAAACTGTAGACATCTTTTTTTCAGGTTCCCATCATTTACATTAATATAAGCAAGTTTTACTTGCGGGTTGGGCATCACCAGCACTGTCACTGGTTATCTTATTTCCATTTGAATCTTTTAAAGATAAAAATGCTTAAACATTTGGACTTAATTTTAACTGGGCATAAATTTAAGTTTACACCAGACAAAATACAATAATATAATATGTATGCTATTATATTCAGTCAAGGAAAAGGCCATCTGTTTCACAACCTAAAGACCAAATCCAATATATAAAATCACACAGCAGGCCTGCACATCTTATGTTCCAACTTTTATTCTATTTTTCCGTGTTAATATGCCAGGGGATGTTACCAATCGGAATGACAGAGCTTTTCTTTCTTTTTTTTTTGCACCTACAAGCACATATGCTCTCACAGATACAACACCTTTCACATATTCACACACATACATGAACCTTAGCAGCTCAGAGGCCAGTGATTAAAGGTGTAAAGACATGAATCCACCCTTCAAATCACCCTTTTTCTTCCTTTTAACAAAAATCTGGTCCCAAGTCCTTAGGTGGCTTTTTCAGTATACAAACAAAAAAATGACTGTCAATGCCTCCGTAGAACTCTGTTCTGTTCACACACACAGAAACCAACACTGTGCTCATGGAGTAAACAATGATCTCATCATATTTTCTCAGCCAGTAGATGTCATTATTTTTGAGGAGGGTAATCTGTTTCCATCTTCCTTCATTGAATTTACCAACCCCTGTTTTAAAATGGGTGCTGCATACGTCTGTGTGGTTTTCATTGCCCTTCTTGAAAAACATGTCATTTGACTGCAGGGTGTGATATTTATTCTGCTCTCTTTTATAGTTAAACAATGAAAATCTAATGGCACAGAAATATTTTGCAGGAGAAATATTGTTTAAATAGTGATTCTACAGGCTTGTGATTGTCTCAGAAGGTCATTGTTCTGCCCTTTACCACATTATGTCTCTAAAAAAACAAATGGGGTTGTGGTTTACAGCACAAATTCTTTCTGAGTCTTTTAACAAAGTGTATAAGGAGTTAGATACTTGTTTATTAAAAGTCACTTGTGCTGACCACACACATGTTTAGACATAAAGGCTTGCCTATGTGTGTACTGAACTGCCAACAAAACTATAACAGGTTAAATATAAAAACAAGCAGCACTTTCGGTTAGTATTAAAACAGCATGTGGGGCTTCAGGCTGTGTTCTACATTTTTTGTTTTCCTGATGTATCATCACAGGAAATAGGAATGCTGCGTTCAGGGCCAGGAGACGACCGAGGTGCAGTGATTGTCAGCACACCATCAACTGACAGACTGGAGGTGACCTCTGAACATAACACACCAGCAGGAAGCTTGTACTTTCTCAGAAACTCCCTTGACACAAAGCCATGGTCATCCTGGAAGAAGACAGTTACAATCAGTAAGGTGTCATTGAACTAGGGACTATTTCAAGATTTAAGGTTCACGGTATGTTCAGTATGTTGCGCTGCTTCTGACCTGTCTGTCTTCATGTTTGGCATGTACTGTGACAAAATCATCACTGACACTGACAGACAGCTCCTCAGGTGAGAAATGCTTCACATCCAGATAAATGGCAAAGCGGTCCTTCTCCATGCGCATCTACACAGATGGCACAGTTGTTAGAGACTAAAACACAGCAAAATCTGTTCACATTTAGAGCAAGAGTTTATCTGAGTTTCAAGATATGACACAGATATAAAGACTTAAACATCCTTGAAACATTTGTATAAGATAGGCTTTGAGTTGGTGTTGGCTACCGTTGTGTCCTGTGTGTTGTATTTTAGTTGTCATGTAAAGTATAGAGTCCTTAGTGTTACAACTTCTGGAGGGGATGATGCTAGAAAATTTGCAACTCTTGTTTACGTCACCTCTCTCAGAACTTAATTTTACTGTTTGGCCTTTTGTTTCATTTAGTTATTTAATCTCTCATGTCTCTTCCTTTAGTTTTTCAAGTCACTGACTATGATTGAGAATCAAGTGTTTACTTTGCCTTCTTATGTGTTCTTGTCTGTGACTTTGTAATGGTGTTTTTGACATGTTGAGCATAATATGAATAAAGTTATTATTTTGTAGTTGTTAAAAGTAGTGTTAAAGTGGTGGTGGATGTTCTGCAAATATTGCCAAAATCCAAAGCTTAAGGTCTGCTCAGTATTCAATTCAAATTCATGTTATTAGAAGAATTATGTCAGATGGCAGTGTTATAGTGAATATTACACAGAAGCTGTTGATTTTAGAGCTATAAGTGAATGTGTCTGCACCTACCTCACTGTGTCCATTTTCAGACCAGTTGAACCAGCGCATGAAGGAAGGCCTCATCCAGGGGAAGGACCAGGAGAAAGGCCACATCAGTGGCCAGTCATTGAGAGGCTCTCCCAATGAGAGGTCAGAGAATCGATGAAGGAAGGTGCGGCGGTACCAGGGATACTGGATGGGGATATCCATGATGAGATTCAGACGAGATGGACCAACAGTGGGTGTAAAGGAGGCTGACTCTTGGTTGCAGAGATGGGTACTGATGTGCTCTTCTGAACCACATTTATAGCTCTTTGCCTCCCATTACATCCGGGCCCTGTTCAAGAGCTCCCTCCCTTCTATAACCCCCCCACTGCACAATTACATAGTGACCCTGCCAACAGGATGATCTTTCTGGAACAATGATGTCAACTGTTTATCCCTCCATTGCCCTCATTGTTTCATCTGTCTGACTGTGACTGGCCGTCTCGCTCTTCCTCTCTCTGTCCGTGTCTCTGTTGCACTTTCTTTGCTCAGTCATGAGGTGATACTGGCTAGGAATACTGCTGATGCCCCCATCCTCATACCCCAGGAAATGTCCCAGCCTGGATGTGTGATGTGTGTATATGCGACAATGTGTGTGTCTGTTTGAGGAACAGCTGCCAGAGCATTAGCTTACCATACTGTGAGTGCCAGAAGCTTTAGATTTGTGTGCAGAGTGGATGTGTGATTGAATGGGAACTGATGAGTTTGTATGGGACAGAATTAGGCGACACTCTAATCGTGTATCATTTTGCTGTGAGCTCAGACGAAAAATATGAAGTTCCCCTCCAGTTGTGTAAGCCTGCACCTATCAGATTTGTGTCTTTTCATTTCCTTCGCATCATGTTACAAAATTTCAGACATTAAATGTGTGTCGAGAAGTTAGGTCATTATATAAAAAACATTATGATACTTTTATGTCTTCATCACCAAGTATGAGAACAACATAAAAATATCTACCATTAGATGGTCATTAGAAAAAAAAAACACTTTACAAAAGAAACTGTGAGGAAAAGTAAGTTTGATTACAAGCAGAGAAGCCATGGTATAGAGGTAATAAAGGTACAGATGTCACAGCACAGGTTCAAGCAATTTGGGATGAGACAAAAGTGATTTGATAAACTGTCACATGATAAATATGATATTCATACGACATATACTGTAACTTCAGGACCAATAAATCTGAGCTACAAATTAGTGCATTAGCAATAATGTACGTAATAAGAGTAGCTGGGAGCCTTTGAAAAACATTATGGTACCCCTGATCTCTTGAAGTTCAAGAAGAAGAATATTCATCAGCTTAATATGTTTATAATATCTAGCCATGGCCTAGAATGCTGGAGTTTTTGGCTGATGTGCTCTTGAGCAAGGCCCTTAACCCCTATTTGTTCCCCGGGGAAGCCCACTGCTCCTAGTAGTGTGTGATGCATACATGCATGATCTACTAATGGGTTAAATGCAGAAGAGCAATTTTGGTCTGTGGTGCATGTGCATGTCCACGTGTGTGAACCATACCGACAAATAAAGATTCTTAATAATTTCAATTTTTAAACTACAGTCTCGGATTATTCTGGATTCCACAAAGATGAAAGGCAATACCATAAAGAAGAACATCCAGATTCTAAAGAATAACAGATTTTAAGCAAAAAAAAAAAAGAAAAAAGACTCCAATATCAACAATTTCACCCTTGAAAACACTGAAAATGCATCATAATGAAACAGCTGACCTGTTGCTGATTAACCTAAGCTTTGGTGATCTGTTTCACTGTAAACCTAGGTGTCAGTTCTCTGACATATTCAAATGTTCTCCTATAATATACAATAATAAGTCCACTGGTGGGGTGACATAGTGGTGCAGTGGTTAGCACTCGTACCTCACAGCAAGAAGATCCTGGGTTCAATTCCTGCACCAGTCACTGGTGGGACTGTGTGGAGTTTGCATGTGTCTGCGTGGGTTCTCATCAGGTACTCCGATTTCCTCCCACCATCCAAAGACATGCATTGATAGGCTAATCTAAATTGCCCATAGGTGTGAGAGTGATTGTTTGTCTATATGTCAGCCCTGTGATGAACTGGCAACTTGTCCAGGGTGTACCCCACCTTCACCCTTAAGTAGCTGGGATAGGCTCCATGTGACCCTAGTGAGGATAAAGCGGGTATAGAAAAAGAATGAAAGTCCACTGGTATAGCAAAGTGGATTTATTTGCTTTGATGGCAAAGGTTAGTGACATGTTTGGTCCATATTATTATTTATAATTTATTATGTTAATTTGGTGATATAAAGAAGAAAAAAAGACAATCATGCTAGTGTGTTCAGCTACCCAGTAGACTACAGAGCCACCTGTCCTACAAAACAATCATTTAATAAATTTTAGAAGGTGCCAGGTGGCATCATAATTTGCTGGACTATGGATAACATGTTGAAGATCATCACAGAGATAATCTAACTGTTGCTGAAATTGACATTTTAAAAAAAAAAATTTTTTTTTAACAAAACAATTAATTATTTATGCAGTTGAGCCACTGTTCCCATAGGACTACATTCGGATAGCTCACACTCAGTTATCTCTTCAAAGCCCACAATATGCCTTGAATTTGTTCCAAGTTACACACTAAGTGAAATGTAAAATATCCTGCTGGACATCATAAGTGAAACTCAACTTTCTCCATCTATCAGGTGGAGTTATTGTTGTGAGTTAGCTTAGCCTGTTTACTTCCTGCTTCCTGGACGTCGTTGCCATGGTGACACACCTTCTCCAGACGCTTTGACCATTCTGGTGTTGGATAGAAATCTAAGACATTTTGTACTTTGGTTAAAAAACGACGCTCAGGCCACAGATATGGACTGGCCGGCGTCATATTACGGACCGCTTGACAAAAGAAACCCGGTTATTTCAGCATTTAAACGGGATATTAATTCATTTACTGCTGTGATGAAAAGAGCTGCTTCTTCATCCACGCAAGATAACAGCCTCTGTGCTAAAGGGTAAGACACTGCACCACAACGAGCTGAAGTTAGCTACAATTATAACGTAATCCACTTTCACTATGTTAAAGTTTTGTATTTTTTTCCTTAAAGGATAAAATGTATCTTAACTGACCAGAGAAGCCATTTATCAAATAAGTAGCCTAGCTAAATTAACACCTAGTATATTAACAAGTAAAACAAACAAACAAACAAACAAAAAACAGCAGTTACAAAAGTCTGTTTTACATTTATTTCCTTTTATTCAGGTGTTCCAGTAAGTCTGCATCTGTTTTGTCTTGTATGATATTTACTATACGTTTTAAGACCAATAAGTATGAGACACAAACTAATTCATTAGCATCAATATCGAAAGAATAGGTGGGAGCCTTCGAAAAACATTCTGGTACCCCTGATCTCTTGAATTTAACAATGCTTATCAGCTTCATGTGTTTAATATCCAACCCTGCATGTTCTTCCAGATTCCTTCATGTAGCCCTACTCTAAAGGAAATGTCTTTCCACCTGTACTGTACTGTATTCATTAAGAAAAAGCTTTTCCTTGGCTCTGAACTGATGGTTAACACACACTAAGGCTTACTTAATAAACACACATTTGTATTATTACAGTACTGAGTGCCTCATTAATGACCTTTTCTGAATCCTTACAGTCAGGGTCTTCATAGAAATGTGCTTTCTGATACTGTGTTTTCTTTTTTTCCCACATTTTTGAAGGATTAAAACACTGATAGAAATATGGAGAAAGTACAAGCATCGAATACCTATCAACTTGTACCAAGAGTATGTGTTACAGATCGCAGATTTTCTCTTTGGGATAAAGGTAATGAACAGTAGCTGTTAATATTTTGCTCAAAATGCATTGTTGATTGCTCATCAAATACCTTTCATGAAATTCATTACTTACTCTATCTTTTTTAATTGTTTTCAGACACGTTCCTCTCTTTATGTGTTATTTGTACGCATCAGTAATCACTTTGACATGGTGTAATGATTACATATTGAGTCCCAGTTTCACTTTATCTGTCAAGAACAAATCACATTGTTACAATCATTTCATGAGAAGAGAATTTTTTTTTCAACTTTATTGGCAACAGTGTATAATGAGGATGCCAAACTTTTTCAGTGTTAACTGCTGTGTACTTTGACCTTACAACCAATGTTAATGGTTCAGGTTTTATGATTAATGTTGATGCATGTTTGAGGACATCTTTTAGATATTCTGGTGGGTGCTTCCTCATAATTAGAAAATTTGGATTTTACTTCTACAAAACTACATCTAATACAGTAATAAGCTGTGTTGTTTGAAAGTATTGTCACAGTACACATTCATAGTTTCCAACTGTAATGCCTTCTTATATCTTCCTCTTGGTGTGCTGCAGTTGTATGATATGGCTCTGTGGCAGGGCTATGGCCTCCACTTGCAGCAGTATACCCCAGTAAACATAACTGAAATCAAGGATGTGGATCACTTGATGGCCTGCTTCTTCCCTGAGGGTCTTGACAAAGACCAAGACACTGTTGGCATGACGGTGAGTTTGTGTAAAGAATGTCTTCATGTATAATATGTATATGGCTGTCATGCTCTGACTGAAATGAAGTCCTAATATGATTAATTGTTGTATTTCACTGATACTTTATATTAAAATTTTATATTATATTACATAATTTTAAATTTTTATATGAAGGTCATTATTTTGTGAGATGTCTGTACCTGAGGCCTTCCATGTGTTTTTGTGTACAGGTTCGTGCACTACAAGGCTGCATCTTGTGTATATTTGAGCAGGAGAAAAGGCACAGTATCCTTAGACAGGAGGGACTCTGTAAACTGCTGTGTGTGCTTAACTTCATCAGGATCATGATGCAAGCTTTTCAGCAACATGAGAACCTCTGCTGGCACATATATAATGGTATTTCACTACCATCATCATGTATCATTTCTGTTGGATTTTTCAAATTTAAAGAGAATGAAAATTATAAGACGATAAAATATTAAATTTGATACTGATTAATGCATCATCGAAGTCTGAAATTGTCTGCTCACTTCAATAGAAACTTGATAACTGTTGAACTAAATGTTTGAGCAAAATAATAAATTGCTTAGTTTGAATCATTGAGCATCAAACTAACAGGGAAAATGTAGGTGGGAGCAATTTTCAGACTTTGAGCTGATATCCTCCCTCAGAGGCAGTATTCCTAGTTTAGATGCCTAATGTTAGCTTGCAGTCACTATCAGTGATGTCTCATTGCTTCGTATTGATTCTGACCATTCATAAGTTACAGAGTGAATCATGGACCACAGTGTGACTTTGACCCTGTGCTGCTGAGCACTGAGACAGAACTCATATCCAGTAGATTAACTCTATGAAAACAGGCAAGATTCCATTCAGTCAGCGTAATAAAGGTCTACTGACCTATACAACAGTGCCTTTTGCTTAAAAATTGCATTGGGATTTGTACCTTTTAGTAAACCATTGACAAAAATTGAAAAATTATGGATTGGATTTAATATACTGAATAATCATCTATTTCATTTCTTTGTCATTTTTTGCAGGTTCATTACTTATCTACAACATCTGCCACTACCTGATGACATTGAACCAAAGTGCACAGGTGCTAACAGTGTGTGCATGCTCACAGAAACGCTAAAATACATATTCAAGATACATGTAATCTATTCCTCTTTGTAACTGTTTCTTTCAATATTTACAAAGTCTGTTTTTTTTATGGTTGATATACTTTATTACTAGAGGGAAGGGTAAACTATAATGAGAGCGATTACATATGACACATGTTGTGAGTCAGACTGGACAACAAGCTGGAGACAATTTACACCTAGAGCGACCCAAGCATTTGGACATTTGTACAGTCATGTTGAGTGAATTGTATTGATCGAGATGAAACAGTATGAGGTCATTTTGAGTTCTATAAAGAGTATAATCCAGTATAAGACAACTGGACTTCTTTTCAACCAAAAATAAGTCTAGTTGCACTTTATTTAAGGATTACCAGGAGCGAGATAATTCAGAATCTTTTCAGGTTGTTTGTTGTTAATTTCTGTCATCTTGTATATCATTCTGTACAGGCACTGGAATATCTCTTGTGGGCGAGTATCAGTTTGGAGTTTTCTGTCCCTTTGATGACAACTAAATATGTGCCGTGGATTGTCACACTCTACTGTGCTGTCTGCCAATGTTACTATGACAACCATGCTGCGGTACAAGCAGAGGTGACAGACTTCTTGAATCATCCAAATTCATACACATAAATGGAGCCTGTGTGCTGTTCACAGGCTTTTTAGGATACAATTCTAAGTATAAGTGTTCACTGCTTATAGATGTACTGCATCTTTTCTGTTGGCCAGAAAAGTTTGTTATTAAGTTTGATGTAATGAAAGTTTGATATTAAGCTACTTTAGGATGGATGATCATCTGTAGATGTAGAAACAACAATATAAATGTATTTGCTTATTATTTATTTAAAAAAATCTGATATGTTATTATTACAAACTCAGATTTTAAAACAACACTCTTTCTCCTCTGTGTTTGTGTCTTACAGAAATTTGCCAGGAGAGCCCTTGGAAAAATCAACGAACTAGCAAAGCTGGAAGAGCAGAGTGGAGTTCCTACCACCAGAGAGAACCAAATGGCTTACAAAGAAGCCTCTATAAAGGCAAGAGACTCCTGACATAATTAGTTAGTCTTACTTCTGTTACTCTGGCCACATAAAGCATAGGCTATTAATACTGTACATCTTAGTGGTAAGGATCGACACTGTCAGCCTTGGAACAATATTTGAAGGATCCAACAAAACTATCAGCTGAGCCAACATCACTGAATGGGCACAAAAAGCCACATTGTTTTTGATATCCTATGTTTTTTAATGACTGAATTTTATAGACATGACACCTTCGGGCTACAGATTTGATTCTATTAACTAGTTATTTTGTGCATATGAATCTAGAGAAATACTAATGCCTCTTGAAAACATGAATTCTCTTAGACATTTGTAATTATATTGACGTTGTTTTTGTTGTATGCTTTTTTTGCTGTCATGCTCTATTTTGGGTTACGAAAGTGATGCCCTTTTTTTTTAATATAGCTGGCTGCAATGATCTTCAAGCGGGCTGTGTTTGAAGGAAGGAAGAGACCCAAAACCATAGTTAAAATGAAAAGCAGCCTGAAGGACATGCCAAAAGTAATAATCTACTCTATTCTCTAATAGGATTTAATATGAGTACCTCCTTATTTTCACTTTATTACTAATTGCTTTTGATGTGATATAAGTGACTTATGGTAATATTGATTGATTTTGGAATTGATCAAATCTGATAAAGTGTGACAAATATAGCAGCTGGGACTATTTTCTAGCTTTTTCCTCCCTTTGCAGTCCTAGACATTTCTCATTTAACTGTCTATTTAAATTCACCACAGCCAGCTTTTTGCTTATGTTTATAGTGGTCTGCAGAGTTTTAATTCTTCTTTCAGCATTAGCTAAACTTCTATGCCTGCCTGTTTTGCTGTAGGCGCCATGGCCATCAAACACAACAGAGCGCATACTAATGAGCCTGTTTGACAGCAGTGCAGCGCAGTTTTTAGGCATTTTGGAAGCACTTTGGGATAGCACCAGACGTCCACTGCAGACAGTTGTGCCAGATGAAGCTGAGCAACAGGAAGTGGTTCTGGAGCTCCTCGCTGCTGGCATTAATATATTGTCTGGTTAGTAAAATAAACACAAAAGAAATACACATTATGCAAAAGATTTCAATTAGTGTATCACCTGACAAATTTTTCTCATTTGTTTGAATTTAGTTTCAGTGTACTGTGACTGTAGATATATTTTCATGGTTCATATCTGACCACAGGTGTTCACCTTTTATCACTTGTGTGTTGTTTTGTGTTTAGGAGTTGAACGTGCCGGTGAACAGAAAAAAGATCAGATGTCATGTGGATCTCTGAATGCACTGACACCATCATCCACACTAATTAATTTAGCCATTATGGGTTAGTCACAAGTTTTAAGGTGTTTGTTTTGCACAACAGGTTGGAAGCCATTTTATCTTACATGAGTGTAATGCATTCTGTTTCCAGGAGAAAACAAAGTATCCCATTTATCTGCGGTGAGGTTCCTTAAGCTGTTGTTTCACTACAAGCAGTCAGATGCCTTCACTGAACTTTCACAAGAGATGCTGCAAGCTTTGTCTGTGAGTCACACACAAACAATATATGTGATACTTATCTAGATGTAACTGAATATATAAACAGAGAATGCTTTCAGTTTTTATCATGTCACATATGTATAATTGTTGTTTCATACACATTATGCAGCGTGTGTGAATGTTAACTCTAACTATCTCTATATATGTCTGTGTCAGGGTATGGAAGGCCAATCATTTTGGAAAGCAGAGCTGGAGCTTGCATTACTTTACTGTTTTAACAGTCTGCCATCTTCTCAGAAAGGTAAAGAGGACAGGTTTTCAGTGCTAGTGAACTTGTAATATTTGTTGGCTCCCATCAAACAGAAAAATTGGCACAATGTAGTTGTGGTCAAATGTATCTTCACCTGATTTATGCCAAACAAATATTAACGTTCAAACTTTTGGCAATGTTTTTAATTGTTTATAAAATAGTTACTCATGAATGTATTGTTTAAAGGGTGCTTTATTTTTATTAGTATTAGTAGTGAACATTGATTTTTGTTGTACGTTGTGACTCTGTCGATGCCTCTTTGTAACAGAAAAACAAAAGGCTCTGTCCTCTATAAGTGATGAGCTCATTAGGTTGGCCGACACCCTGCACAAGTCTGTTTGTGGCACTGCTCCTGTAAGTTTCCATTTTTGTGTGCCTAAATTTGATTTTACTGGAGCTTAAATTAAAAGTAAAGAATACAATTCAGAAGAGGATTTCCAGTGTGTGTGTGTTTGTGTGTGTGTGTTTGTTCAGGAGCTGCAGCCCGACAAAGATCTTGTTCTCGATGTTGTGCTGTTTTTGTGGGATAAGTTGAAGCCACTGATGGATAAGGCTCAGCAGCAATACCCAGCGTTTACAAACGTCCTTGAGAAGATAGATAATAGCCAAAAGGTTTGTTTAAAGTAAGGTATGGATTGTGTTCAGAGTGAATTGGTAAAAAAAAAAAAGAAGATATTTATATAGATGGTCACATACCCTCACAGGTTCATCGAATATATTCTGTCTTTTATGTGTTTGATGTATTATATTTGTCCATGTTTACAGTGGATTGAGTGTCTATCAATGCTGTGTGAGGTGGCCTTTGCCATAGACCTTGCAACTGTTGATTGTATAATGACAGCAGAGATGACCTATAGACTGGCTGTGCTGCTTGAGAGTTGTGCTAAACAAAATAAACAAGAACACTTTCCAGGTGAGAAATAAGACTTAGAACTTTACCAGGTGTACTTGTCTAAATGACATCTTAAATCATACTGTATTTTCCATTTAGTTGTGTTTTGTAGCACTGTGTAATATCCATATGGAGAATTTACCATAGCTGTGATAATGTAATTAGTGTAACTTCATCTTGTGTGTAGGATGCAGTGAGACATATCGTGAGGGTGTGAGACTACCATCATTATCAGTTCTTGAGGTAAATAAATGGATAGACACTATTCCATTAAGGAAATGATGGACAACTGCAATGTGCAACGTGTGTGTGGTCTTGTGTTCTTGCAGGGTTCAAGTACACAGTTGCTTCAGAAAGTGTGTAAGGTGGTGGAGGGGGGTCTTCGAGCTCTGTCAAAGGGAATTTTAACACTACTTCCCCAGGACGGTTCAACAGTCACTGACTCTGCCTTCATGCAGGTAGACAGTCAACTTTTCCAACCCAAATGTAGAGGAGTTTGGTCAAAGCTTAGTGTTGCATACTTACTTTATGCTTCCAAATTTTATATTCAGGGATGATCTCAACGCTACACTGAAATACAGCCGAAAGTTAAGAAAATAGTATTGAAAACATAAGAAAGTGGTACTCACCTGTCTTTGTCTTCCTGTTGATAGAAATTTTGCCCTTCCCCATCATCATCACCCTTCTTGTCTTCACCTACGCCAACAGAAGAGGAAAATGAAATGAGCTCAAAAGAAAAGGAACAGGAAACTGAAGCAAATCTGGATATTAAACACTCTAGACACACTCAGGAAACATGTGTGTTCCTGCTGGCCTTAGATCTTCATCTAGAGCTGGACATTATTCACCACAAGGCTTCACTCAAGTTGTTGCAGCTAAATGCAGGTCAGAAACATTTCGACACCATACGCTTCAGGCTGAAACATTTCAGTTTACTCATTTAATCACATGTTTTAGAGAATTGTTCTACATACATTGAAGAAACAGAGAAGACAGTAATGTAAAGTTTATCTGCACAGTAATTCAAGTTAAATGTGTGGTTGTGTTTATGATTAGTTTCAGAGTCTGAACTGTTTGACCGGATCAAGAAGAACAAGGTGTCCAAAGCTCTTTTTTTGGTGCAAAAAGCTTTCCTTCTATACAACAACATGGAGCCAAACACAAGCAGCAAAATAAAGACTCTACTAGAGGTTGCATGTCACTCCCTCTTGAAAATGCACTCACAAATATACATGTAATGTAATCGATACCTCTTACATAAATGTGGGTATAAGTATTCAGCCGGTATGTCCATGTGTTTTTACCAGGAGGCCTGCACTCTGATAGAGAAAGCACAAATGGAGGAGAAAAAGCTGTACATGTCCACCATCTCTACAAACAGAGCTACTACAGAAAATGACAGCAAAGGGGTGAATGGAGAAAAAGAAAAGCCTCCACCTCCTCCCATCTTACTCTCCCGGAGTGACCACTCTTTAACATTTGTACCTTCACCTCACTACATGGAGGGACAAGTATGACTGGATTTTTGAAGCTACTTATCAAAATTTGCAATAGCACCTAAAAGTTTTTCTTATTTTTATGCTACGTTTGCTCCTCTTCAGGTTTACTGGTACCAGCTTTGTGGTCGAGCAGCTCAGGGCCATAACCAGAAAGTCAGACTTGGAGACTGCAACTTGCCAGGAACAGGGAATTTGGTATAATTTAACTCCTTCAGAACAGAGCAGCGAGTGTTGTTGGGCATATTCATCTCATCTTCTGTGGTCTAGCTTGTGTCAGATGGATGGCGTCTAAATTGCTGTGTTACAGGTGCCTGCAGTTTGTGGCAAATGTGTGCTGAAAGTGGAGGGACTGGAACCCAACCAGAAATATGTTTTTGCTGTAGCAGCTTATGACAGCCAAGGCAAACTACTGGGTAACAGCATAGGAGAGATGACATTCCCACTGCTGGCATCCCTGCCACTGCCACTACTCACCACCTGGGCTCATTTGGCACAGGTAAACACAAATTCAAACTAGGACCAAAGTTTTTTTAATTCATTTTCCAGGCTTATGTAGTTTAAGTTAGTGATTTAATAAACAAACAAACAAAAAAACCCCCCAAAAAACAAGAACAAAACTATTCTTCCTGTTCTCATGTTAATGTGTGTCATTTAGCGAGCTGAAAGTAAAGTAAATATGAAAAAAGTTATATCAGTCAATAATTTGAAGTGTAAGTAAGTGTAAATAATAAGCTTCAATGATGAAAATAACGGATTTGAATAAATAAGATTGTAACAACATACACTCTTATAGAACTGTCAGTATTTTTAGTTTATAATCCATATGAGCAGATTTTGTTTAATTAATAAAGGGATACTTGATCTTAACTGAATGTACACTGCAGATACACCAGGTGAAAAAGGTCAGGAACCACTGGTTTATATGGGAAAAAAAAATCACCTCATCAAGTTTGACAATGCACGAATATGGTTCTGTGGCTTAAGCATATAGAGATGTTTCTATCTTTTTTTTTTTTTTTTACTGTTTTTGCCTCCCTGTTTTTAGGTGGCATTTCAAACAGAGCAGTATGCTGTAGCAAAGAGAGCCTCCCAGGAATTGTGGAGCCATTATACCTACTCTCAGCCTGGATCTGTCACTACAAAGGACACACCTGTCATCACAAAGTAAGAAGGAAGATGCACACAGTCTCTCATTTTTTGCATTTTCTAACCCTAACTCCATTCTCACTCACTATGTCAAAGGCTGCATGTCCAGACGCTGCAACTCTCCTCTCCTCTCCTGCACCAGTTATTCTTCACTTCTATCTTCATTGAGACAGAGATTGACAATCGACAGGGATCACTCTACTGTGACTCATTCGGTGACACTGGACCATTTATTTGGGAACAGGTAACACGTGGATTTGAGAGACAGGTGCATGTACAGTATGCGTGTGCCAAAAATGTGTGGCCAATTTACACGATTGTCTGTTACTGTGGACAAAAGGACAGTGAATGTATCTCCATCTTGTTTTTGTACTAAAGTGTCCTAAATTTGCTTCATTAGTTATTTATGTAAGTCGGTGATATATTTACATGTTTACAGGACGCCAGATTGGCACAATGTGAACGGATGCTGGTAGCTGTGGAGCTAGCATTATGGTTAAATGACACCAGTGCTGCCCTGCAAGCAGTTGTAAACTGCTACGGCCTTTTGGCTCCTCTAATCTTCCATCAGATCATTTGTGATCCTGTGATACAGGTATGGACACACCTCTATCATCAAGCTGTTAATGCTCTATCTTACTGGATTCTATACATCAAAATATATGTCCCTTGCAACTTTAATACATTTTTAATGTTTGGGTCTGTGTTCTGTTGTTCAGGTTTTAACAAAATGCTTGATAATTCTGGAGGAAAATTCAGCTCTCAAACAAAAATGGACTGGAAACACCTCAGAGTCTTTAATGCACATGATAGCCTGCATCACCTACTATCTGTCTAAGGTTTGTGTGTGTCTGTGTCTGTGTGTCTGTGTGTGTGTGTGTGTGTCTGTGTGTGTGTGTGTGTGTGTGTCTGTGTGTGTGTGTGTGTGTCTGTGTGTGTGTCT
>JAQQZY010000007.1:20368502-20395440 GCA_030068375.1 Ostorhinchus rueppellii | reverse complement strand
TATCTGTCTAAGGTTTGTGTGTGTCTGTGTCTGTGTGTCTGTGTGTGTGTGTGTGTCTGTGTGTGTGTGTGTGTCTGTGTGTGTGTGTGTGTGTGTGCATGTTTATGTCCATGGTATGAACTGTTTTTTGTGTATATAATAAATATACACACAAAAAACAGCATGCTTACAAAAAATACTTGACTATCATATTTAGCACTTTTTTTAAAACTTGGCAAACCATACTTTAGTTGTTATTTACAGTGCTTTGTTGTTGTTGTTGTTGAGCAGGCATTACGTGTTTTCAAGGAGCATGAGAAAGCTTCTGCAGTGATGGAGAGAGGTCGTAAGCTGCTCCAGGAGGTTTATGATGCCCAGCTTCAGATCAGTAGACTTAGCAATGAAGCTGAGGGTGTAAGTAGTGGTTTGAGAAAAGATGGCGATATATTTTTTGAACAAGTTTTGATTTATGATAGGAATAAGTATGTAAGCTAAGGAATATGTAATGTGTTTTTGTTTGCATAGTCTAAGAAAGGAGATGCTTCAGCCAAAATGAGCCTTCAGCTAAAAGCGTTACGTGGAAAGAACAAGAAAAGAGTCACATCTGAAGCAGCTGCTAACAATGGTATATAAAACCACACAAATAGAAACAAAAATGGCATGCATACATAACACATACAAGTCTTATTAATGCTGCTGCAGAGGTAATAAATATTTGATTTATCATCTAAAATTCCTAAACTATAATAATATAAATCATTATTTTATTTATTTGGCTCTTCAGGTTACTACACTGTTGCCCATAAAAGAGAGAATAATTTTGTTTTCAGACACATTTATCTTTTATTCGTATTTGTACACATCAGTAATGACCTTTGAGCTGAGTCATAGTGCACTTTATGTCTCAAGAATAAATCACATTGTCACATCATCATCTTATGAGAAGAGGTGAAAATATTTTAATCCCACTTTATGGACAACAGTACAGTTTCTAGAGCATAGAATTATTTTTCAAAGAGCTCTATGAAATGTTTCATTTTTATAGAGATTTCACATCTGCTGACTGACTGTGAGGATCTTGCTGCAATGTATGATCTTATATCTACCAGCACATTAAAGGATGTCTACCATGATGGTAAGTGACATCAGCTCACATACTTTTCTTACTGTATGATTTGTCTCATTCACATCTGTGTTTTTATGTGTATGTGTATTCTCTTGTTAGTGATGAAGCTCAGACATAAGACATGTTTTACTGAGTTAGCAGCTCAACTACTTCAGAGAGCCTTGGAGGAAGAACAGCCAGACCTGGTGATAAAGTGGGGACAAAACATTTTCGATTGTCTTTCAAGGTAGGAATTTATTTTACAGTTTTTATCCAATGTTAGAAAATAATCACAGTATGTTTGTTCATCACCACAGTACTATCACTGTTGTGAAATGCCATAGCTGTAGTAAAGATATAAGTATAGATATTGTTGTTGAATTAGTGGCAGGCTGCAATTGATTCTTTCATCATCAGGCGTGATGAGCTTATGGGACTGCCAGCAAAACGCTTGGATGGAAATAACCAGAGTAAAGGAAGAGGCGGTGCCCTAACTCAAAAAGGAAATGAACCACCCCAGGTGAATATACACAACAAAAAAGATTCCAAAAGGATCCATGAAATGAAAAGCTGCTCAAACATTATCGATTGTAGTGAATATCTATTAATTTGTCTACCATACTAACATATTAAGGCCAGCCAGCCACACTGTACCTGTCTCCAAACATGCTCTGTACAAATACAAAGTGTCACCAACAAACTAGTGCTCAAGGGTTCCACAATTTAACACATTTTAACTGAAGGTCTGTTTGGTACACCAGCTTGTCTTCAAATTAACTATGAAGCTTAATGTTAATGTTTAGGACAACAATGCACAGTCATTGAATACTGTACATATTCATTGGTAATGTATAGTGCATTTATGTATTTATAATGTTCTGTTTAATGTATGGGTCTTTGTCTCAAAATTTGTGTTTTTTCTGAGGATGGACATGGAGTTACAGTGAAGCAGGACATTTTTAGACTTGATCTGACTTAATATATTAAGTAATATAATATATATTATATATTAATATTACCATTGTCATGATCATAAAACAGTATATTTGGGTTCACAGGGTCAATAGTTTTAATATCTGTGCTATACTTGACATTGTTTCTGTTAAATGTTACAGATAATGATCTAACAGGCAGCCTGAGACAGCATTTGCACTTTTTTTTAATATTGTCCTTTTTTTTAATATATATTTGCATATGTTTATGAGAATCGGGTTGACAGATACTGCATATCACTGTATATTTACTTCAGGAAGAATTCAACATAGCTGTAAGTGTGGTAGTTTGTGAAATTTTAAAGGAACTCAGTATACTCTGCAATATCTTGTTGAAGATTAATCTAAATGACTTGTGATACATTTTGCCAAAAAATTAACGTAATAATGCAGTAATGTTAGTTGTAATATAGTAATACATTGTTTGTGTCTTAATGTTAAATATGCATCTGAAGATATTGTACTTTTTCAATAGAACAAAAACACATCTCTTGACCCGAAAAAGAAAGTAAAGCAGACAGTGCATCCCAGCGTGCTTCAGAGAGTGAAAACCAACAGGTGCAGTAGGAGTGTGTTTCTGTGTGTAGTAAATGTCTGTGCTTGTATTTGTTTGCAATGTCAGCTTTCATATGTATGTGTACACACTGGGCTTCCTTCTCTGTCTGTGCAGAGATATGATAGCTGTGGAGAACCTACTTTCTTTGATGTCATCTGTGGTGCAGCGCTCTAAGAATCAGAAGCAGCTGAGGAAAATTTGCAGTGAGGAGCGAGTGTGGAAGTCTCTCCTCAATTATACTGTGGCTATGGCACATTTAGCAGTGCTTTACCGGGGCCTAAACCAGCTGCAGGGAGGACCTCTGCTCGAAAGGTTAACTAACAAAATTACAGCTTTACCTAATATTAGTGTAGCATGTAACTCAATGCTTCCACTTTAATTTAGCTCACTTTTAAATAGCTTATTTTTCCTTTAAAA
The DNA here is from genome assembly GCA_030068375.1 of Ostorhinchus rueppellii. NCBI lineage: Eukaryota > Metazoa > Chordata > Actinopteri > Kurtiformes > Apogonidae > Ostorhinchus > Ostorhinchus rueppellii. The sequence continues at coordinate 20,392,391 of JAQQZY010000007.1, read as the reverse complement.
CACTTTTCTAGAGATGTTCCTTGTTATGATGTTTAAATATGCATATTTAATATGCAATATACAACATTTGGAGAATTGGAGAAATGTACACGAATCATTCCCTTTTCTCAGATCATAATTATCACAGTTGTGGTTCGGACCCAAGTGCACTCACACAAACAATGATAATTTTGAGTGTCTTATTAATGTCCACAGTCGGGGAGGAAAGCTGGAGAAGACGTTAAGAGGTTAAGGGGAGCAGGCAGGCAAAAATCTGAGTGGAACAGGCGGAGGGACGAGGAAGGTGGGGAAAGGTGTCGTGGAGTAGTGCTGATCAGATGGAGGTTTGAAACAGGAACTTGGAAACTGAAACAATGGAGACTGGAGACAGTGGAAACTGACTGGAACAACAGAGAATTAGAACTAGAAAGAACATCAGCGGCAGAAACAGAACAGAGTCACTGAGAACGAACTGGCAAAGAAACAGAGGGCAGTGGGGTGAATATATACATATGTCCAGATGAGTTACAGGCATGCGCAAAGGTGAGGGGAATTGGCTGATTAGGTGGTGACAGGGTCAAAGAGTGACTGTGGCTAAGAAGCAAACAGGTGAAGACATTGAGTGAACAGAGGTGAAGCAAGGTCATGGAGTGGGTGTGGCTGAGGGAGCAGACCAGTGAAGACAATGAGTGAACAGAGGTGAAGCTGAGTCAGGGCATAGGTGTGGCTGAGGGAGCAGACAGGTGAAGACAAAGTGTATAGAGGTGAAACAGGGTCATGGCAAATGACAAACTGTGACAATAATGTATCTTAAAAATAAGCATCTTGAAGCACCCTATTATGTAATAATTTCCTGAAAATGTAATAACACCTGAAAAGATAATAAAATTTGCACTGAACTTGATCAAAAATGTAATAAAACCCAATATTGTAATAACGTCATCAATAATGTCATAAAATATTCTGACTGATATTGTAATATCTGCACTTTAACCCAGTAGTCATTCTGTTGTTTCAAATCCAGTGTATTCAACAGTCTGAGATTCTCAAAACACAAAATGTAGAACATGGAACTAAAAATGAACATATATATTACATGATCAGAAAAAAAAAGACCCACCTGAAAATGTAATCAATCCCCAGTAATGTAATAAGGTATTACATTATCAGTAAAAATGTTATTACAATATCAGTTAGGATATTTTATTACATTATCTGTGAAGTTATTACATTATTGGGTTTTATTACATTTTCGATTGAGTTAAGTGCAAATTTTATTACATTTTCAGGCATTATTACATTTTCAGGAAATTATTACATTATAGGGTGCTGCACACCTTCCCCAACTGTGTGAGGCTTCCTTCATCTGCATTAATAGTCCTGTACTCCTGTACTGTACTTTGCTCCTGTGAGCCTCCACAGCAGCAAGAATTCCAGCGTTTACTTAGAAATGGAATGGATTAACATCAGTAAACGATCAGCTCCATCTTCAGGCACAACACAGAAACTTCACACAAAAGCACAAGCAGCACTGGATATTAAAACTCTCCTATATGACATAATCAAAGTTTGTAAAGATTTCTCCCTGAGCAATAATGCACAGTTTTTTGAAGACAGTGTACTTAGCGTCTCACATTTTGACTATATATTATTTTTAATCTTTCATATGTACTCTGCATTCTTTTGTCTTAGGTACAGCCAGTTAAACCCTCTTTGCTTCTCTATGGCATACTCTGGTGTCCTGGTGCGGCAGATGAACTCACAACGGCAGCACTCTTCTAAATCTGAGGTTGTTTCTGAGAGAAATGCATCGCCTTCTGGCATCAAGGATCATGTGGTAGCCGCACGCAAAGACAAGAGCAAAGGCGAGGGTGAGAGATGAGACAAACATTTGAAAACTATCAAGAAAAACTTAGTTTGTATAATATTTTAGTACTTTAATTATGTTTTATCCTCAGCCAAAGGTGATGACTCTGCCACAGAGGATAGCGGTGAGGAGGATGAAGACTCTTCTGAACCTGTCGGTCAGCAGTTGGACATGCAAAAACACACGACTGCCTTGCTGCTGGATTCACTTAACAAGGCTGCTTTACATCTTCGCCGAGCCATGGTGCTGTACACGTGCCACATCCTCATACACAAAATGCACAGACATGCTGACATAATGAGAGATCATTACTCCACTTTACTGTTTACAGTTTGTTAACGAAGAAGAGACTTGATGTTTTCCTAAAGTCAGTAGAGGAGCCCTTAAATAACAGCTTTATTTTGTTCTCATTTTGATCTGAGAAAACAGCTGTTTCTTATACAACTAGAAAAACACCCAGAGAGTGCGGACCTCTGCCAAGATCGTGTTTTTGTGTTTTTAATTTTTTTTTAAGGTAGTGTTTGTATATTTTTTTTAAGGTAGTGTTTGTATTTTTTTTTTAAGGTAGTGTTTGTATTTCTTTTAAGGTAGTGTTTGTACTTTTTTTAAGGTAGTGTTTGGAATTTTTTTAAGGTAGTGTTAGTACTTTCCTCCACTAGATGGCGGTGAATGCAGCTCTCTGCCACCATGGCCTATCTCACAATGATAAAGAATCCTTTAAAAAGTTCCTGGATCCAGAGGGTGATTCAAAACACCTCCAAAATTGACCCAGAGTGGACATACCCTGAAAATTTCATCAAAATCCATCCACAACATAACTTTTTGAGTTATGTTGCTCACAAACAAACAAACAAATGCACAATAAAACATAACCTCCTTGGTGGAGGTAATGAATGTATGAAGGAGACATTATTTACAGTTGGTCCATATTAGTGTTCTAGCTGCAGAGTGACAAAAGCTAAGGCCTTCCTGTTTATAGAGAACAAACACCCCAAACATTACCTTATGAACATGCTAATAATTGTGCTTTCTTGATTGGCACTTAAAGTATTCTATTCTGTGCTTATATTTTCATTCCTTCAGGTGTTGGCCCACCGTGGGAGTCACTGGACAACTCTGCAGCACATATGTCAAACTACATGGGACCAAAACTGCAGAATGATTATGCTAGTGCAAAGAACTGAGCAGGCTGAATCTCCTCCCTTCATTACAACAGAACAGCTCAAAAGCATCTTCACTCCGCTGCTGGTGCTGTCTACTGACCTCATCATGGACATGATAAACAGACTAGGGGTGTGTGTTCCTTCCAGCTGCACAAAATCATTCAGTATAAGTATTCCTAAGAGAGGCCACTCAGTGCTGTTTGTCTATACTCTCATTTTATTTTTTTTTTAGTTGTGGAGGTTGTATGATAATGATTTGACTGGGGAGATAGAATCCAGTCTCCACTTCTCAGCTCTTTTGGATGACATCACCAAAGTGGACCTGCGCTGGGTCAGGACCTTGGTGTTGAATACTCTTGAACAGCTTCACAACAGCCAAAAATGGGAAAACCTGGCCCACTTTTCCCTTCTTTACAACACATACACACAGTGAGTAGGATGTTTTTTTAACAACAGCACAAAATGTATCTAACATCATCCATAAATCTGCAAGTGCAGGAGAAATGTCATCTATTGAAATACTTGAGTACATATTTTTGTATGAACATCTTTAATTCTATCATTAAAAGGAATCTGATTTGACATTTTCTTTTAAAGATTTGATTTATTTACTTCATATTACATAAAATATATTTATTATTAGATGCCTCAAGAACTACCTAAGAGTCTGCATTATTACACGTATATGTCTACCCTAGTGAGCGTTATGCTTCAACAATAACACCTCTACTAGTCCATGCTCAGAGGAAGCTGCTTGAAAGGATTAGGTCTTTTGGAGGACCAGACGTTCCACAACCTCATCATGTCAAGACTCAGAAAACCACTGGAAAGGAGGTAGCACATATCCCACTTCAGAAACTTATGTACAATGTGGAGTCCAACATAGATAGACATATCTCCAGAAGGCATTTTCTGGAAAGGTCTGCTTGAATCAATTCTGGAATAGGAGCAAAAAACTGTCTGTCTTGTTTTTTATTCCTTTAAATCCCATAAAACCAAGCAGACCTGTCTTACTGCATTATCCAAATTGTGAACTAATGCTCAGCTAATGGTAGGCATCTGGAGTCAGATTACAGTATGTATCCTGTGGAAAAAGAAAGTTCAGCAATTGTAGCAAAGTAAGGGTAATTCAATCAATGTTATAATACTGCTAAAAATGTAATAATATTGACAGTCTGCTCATATATGTGATGTCATTTTTTGTTTCAGGTCACTTGCAGAAGCTACGCAAACTGTCGTTTACTCAGCGGGTGGACTCCCCAAGTAGCACAGAAATCTGCCATTCATAAAAAATCAGCACACAACAACCAAACTCGTAAAGATCCTGCTGACCTTCAAGGTTTGAATCATAAGACATCATTAATGTTTTATTTCAGCCAATTATTTATTACTTACCTATTAATGTAGAGTTAAATGTTCAAGCAAAGCTATAAGTTTGTGTAAATCACAGAAAACATCACATATCTTTCTAAGGTGTAGAGCTGCAAAGATCCATGTCCCTTGTATGTGTTCCTCTGGATGTTGAAGACACACTGAACTGTTACCGTGAAGCTCTTGAGAAAAGGCCGCCTTGTCTCAGTGTCTTCCAGCACAGCCAGACACTACTGCTCCTCCTCAGAGCACATACACAGCCATGTAAGTTCAGTGCTGATCAAAGCAGACACATGGTATCACATGATAACTGTTAAAAACTTGTACTCTTTTCTCTATGTGTGTCTTTCCTTAGACTATGTGACACAGGAAGCCCCAAGCAGAGGTCCCAGTCATTCTGCAAGCCTGGTTGATTTCAGTCCTGTAATAATGTCCGCTCCAAATATTCAACCTCGTGACCTGACAGAGGAAGACTACAGTAGTTTGGATGCTCTCTACAGTCTCCCAATCAGCCCTGACCATATGCACACTGTGATGGCTGCATGCGCCTCCTCTATTAGTAAGGGCAGTTACTACCTAACAGTGTAATTTTATAATCCCTCTTAATGTAAAAATATCTTAAAAACGCAAATATTGAGGTCAATACATGGGACACTTAAATATATTGTTTGAGGACGTGCAAGTTAATAAAAGCATGTGTGGATGAAGTGTTTGTAAAGGTGTCATGGTGGATAGATGCCATAATTCTTTTTCTTCTCACCCCTACCTAACCTTTTTCCTTAAGAATATCTCTGCACCACCAGTCATGATTCCCTAAAAGTTCTGGCTTTACATGAAATGGGAAACCTGCAGTTCTTCAATGGAAACACACGGTTAGAAATCTCCTTGACATCCAGAATCTATGCACATGGATATGTGGAGATAACACTAAAGTCTTATGCTGCATGCAGGAATTTTTTTGTGAATTTTGTTGCATTGTTCGCATTTCTGACCTTGTGTGTTTTGTATTCTCAGGGCAGCACACTCATATTGGAGCAAAGCAGTAGACTGTGCCTTAAAGAGCTCAGGTGTCTTAGAAAAATGGGATGGTGTGTCTTTAGGTGGTTCCCCGCAGCAAATCCTGAAGCTGGCTGGCATATGGGGATGTCTACAAGCTGCTGGCCTCACTGCCAAGATTTCACAGTAGGTTTCAACAAGTGTTATTGATTTTTTTGTGTGTAAGTCATGACTATTACCCTTAGAAAACAAACTTACTCCTGTGGGATCAATAATGTGTGTTTTCAAAATATGTTTTTCCATCAGTTATATTTTCACCTCAAACATCAGTGAGCGGACCAAGTGTTGCCTTCTTTCTGCACACCTCTTCAAGGTAATGCTCAAAATGACATTAGAGACCATTATCCATACTTTTTTATCATTGTTGTGTATTAGTTAACACTCAGTCTTTCATACTGTTTCCCTCTTGTCTGTGGGAATGTGTATGTACTGTATCTATGTGTGTAAGTAGGTATGTGTGTTTTTGTGTTTCTTTGTGTTTTTTGACTCTGACTATATTGACTATTTGAATTTGACTGTTCCCCAGTGTGTGCTTTGTTGCTCTCTGGCTCAGCCTCAGTCTGATCTCCAATATGCCTCCCACATCATCGGAGATGAATTACTACTCGGAGTCGACCTTTTCTCTGAATTTCACAGGATTCACCTCGGCTCCACTGTGACAAGCCTGAACTTCATTTGCCGCTGGCTTTTTACCACAGGCTATCATATAACGGTACACATAACGGCCAATATGCAAACATATTTCCATATATTTATCTTAAATGTCTTTTACTTCTTTCCATAAAATATGCATGTACAAGCTTCATGACAGATTCACTAAAGAAAATCATAAAGCAGTATCTATGCAATGTGAACTTTTTTACACTTCTGGGGGAACTGTCATTCTGTCATTCACATGATGTTACCAAAGAGTTCCTCAAACACTTCACACGGCAGATCCTCTTCAATCCTGTGGTCAGAAATTAGCAGATGACAAAGTAACAAATCAAGAAATGTCAATATTAATATTATTTTACCCGAAACAACTGGAAAATGTTAATATAATCATCCAGCAGCCAGTGACTTGTCATTAGAACAGCACTGTAATGGCAGAGGAAAATGTTCAGATTCTGGTGCTGGATTGCTTAAAAATATATAAAGAAAACAGCTTCATGATAAATTAAGGAATATGATTGCATGAGTCAGTCATGGGATGAGATGAGAATATTACATTTCACAATATGTGATGCTAACAGAAGTTTATGGGATGATCCTGAACAGTGACATTTTAATCCACTGAGGAAGCTGTCCGACTGTGTGACATAAAGGGACAAAATATCCCTACAAAAAATTGAGAAATGACTAATGGCTAATAGCTTATTAGGATAATATTTAAATGATTTTAATAGAATGGTGGTTCCTGCATGTGGCTCAGTTTATGTCCTTAATTTCATTAATTATAGTGTATCTGTTATTTCAGCTTCTTCCCATGTTAGCCCTTTATCTACATTTTGTTGGAACAGTATGCAGAGATGTGCAACGCACTGTTGAAGGCAAAATCCTTAAGGTTGGCATTTGTGTTGTTTCCCTTCTCTTAGTTTTTTTTGTTGTTGTTTTGTTTGTGGTTTTTGTTCTTAATCATGTTGGTTTTTTTCTACAGATTCGTGCTCTTACTGAGCTAGGCTTGTTCAATGAAGCTGTAAAGGAGGTGGTTCAGCTCACGACAGGAACAGGGGTCCGTCTGCCTACCGGACACTACATTAACAAACACCAAGTATGTGGACACAAACTTAAATGTATTCAAAAGACATTACAGAAAAAATGTTAGAAGTATTTTTAATCCAGTGTACTTAAAATGCAGGATGTAAGGACATTCTACAGCAACAAGTCTCTCCTGGACAACACTGAGGTACTTTACTGCAGGATGTATTTAGTCATGTCATCATGTAAACATTTTGTCATATATTCGTTCAATACAGAAATATGTATACACATACAATACATTTTCAGTATTTTATCACTAACTTTAATTTAACTTTCTGATGTTTACTGAATAAATATGTATATTGTTGATTTATTAGGTTTTAGAGGAGCTGGTGAACTGTGATTTTACTCCAGAGGTGCAAACACTTTATGGATCCACACTATGCCTCCATTTTTACCTGGCTCGCATTCAACTAGTTTTAGCAATAACCAGCACCATATATGGTCATCCTCAGCCAGGTTTGTAAACAACAACCTCATTTTACAGTTTATTTTAAAGATTTATTAATGTAATTATATTTCTTTGGGTTGTATATGGTTCAGTTTGTAGGTTGAGACTATTCATGCTAATGAAGTGGCATATATTGTATTCAGACAACATTATTTATCGGACTAAACCAGTTAAGATATTCCTTTATTAGTCCCACAGGGGAAATTTCAGAGTTAGTTAGTTCCCTGTTAGTTAATGACTCTGTCAGTTAATGATGATCATTTATTGTATGTATACCTCTGAATGTATTATACACAGGCTTGTTTGACTAAACTTGTTGCATGGGCATATTTGTTTTTCAAACATACTGTATCTGAAATCCAGTTAATTTAATTTATTTGAGTACAGTGATAGTGTATAATGCAGCTTTTAAATGTATTCCAGAATCTTCTGAACCCTGTTACAATGTAAGTCACTGTGTGAACTCAGAAGACACTGAACAGGACAGACTTGACACTGAGGCCTCTTGTCCAAAGACAGAACAGTCCAAAGTTTTTACAATTACTTCTCAGAAGGAAATGCTTACTCTTGAAAGGATTAAGGTAAGACAGTTAGCCAGATTTTGTTTGGGACCCAGCACCAGTTTCAGTCTTGCTAAGTTTTTTCCAGTAGTTTATTTCAACTTGCCTGATGTCACATCTGTTTTGTTGTAGTTCCTTCTGTTAGAAGCAGCATCCTCCCTGTTAAGCTCTGTCACAAATCATCTCACATCTCTGTCCTGTTGCCATGTTGACCTTGAACTGGCTATTGAGTCCAATCTTCTAAAGGCTAACCTCTATTTGCAGCAAGGACAAGCTGCTCTCAGGTATTTATGCACACTGCAGGTGTAGTCGTATACATGTTTGTATATTCACACTAATTTTACATATTTTAGCTGTGAGATGGCAGTTTCATCCTTGGCATTGCTGCAGTCATCTCCTCTAATTGTGAATGAATCCAAAGCTGGCTCTGAGAAGTCAGGATTTCAGCTCCCACATGCAACAGCCAGATGTGAACAGGTAGAGTGTTTGTATTCCTAAATTATGACACAAATCTCAAATATATACAATCCTAATACCTAAAATTGGTTGTCTGCATCCAGTGTGCTGTGTTTTTACATGTGACAATATGTTGTTTATCTGTTCAACAGGACAGTAATCATTGCAGTCTGTTAAATGTTGTGCATGGAGATTGTCTAGGAGCGGTGAAAGCGAGAGAGAGAATTGGATTTAGTCTGTGGCTGCGCTGCCGTTTGGCTCTGGTCCGTGGTCTGACTACATATTTACCTCTCACAGGTGTCTGTTTCCCAGGTCTGGAGATGTGTTAACTCTCTCTTTTTACATTATTTATGTGTGTTTTTGAGGTTTTTTGTTTAGGCTTGGGCAGTTTGACAGATGTTAAAATTTGTAAAACTGGTAGACGCACATCACAGGGAGTCCTACTGTCTTGTGCTAATAGCAAATGCCACGATGAAAATCCCATGATTAAACTCCTAGGCAACTGAACTTTTTGCATGTCTCTTTCCATTTTGTGCTTCTCAAATAATAATAATATGCATGGAATGCTGTAAAAAATACAGCACAAAAAACTGACAAATTAATGACAGAATAGCAAAATGTGGTCTTCACGCATTAAATGTCGAATCAAATGTCATAATGTATCCTGGACACTAAATTGTCTTGTGTTTTTTTAGGGAAGAACATTAATGAGGAAGCAGCAAGGGGAATAAAGGAAGGCATTGATGAATGTGAACTCTGGGGAGATCTGGATACTCAAGCCCTTTTGATGGTTGAAGGTGCAGAACTGGATTCAAAGAGAGGGAGGACTGAAGAAAGTCTGACGCTTGTGAAGGTTCCAGCACATATATTTAAAAGATATTTACAACATTTTCATTAAACATTTTAAACTTTCTGATTCACTGTAAAATTTTAAATAGAAGTAAATCAGTACAGAAGAAAAAATTCTGACAAATTCCACATTTAGATTAACTGACAGTGTAAGAGGTGGGACAGGTAACTGTTTAATATGTAAAATTGACCATCTGAGCTAGCTATGAGCTGAACCTAGTATGGGCTGAGCTGTAGTCGGATACTTTATCCATTGCACCACGAGCCCTACATGTGTGGGGCTGAGTAGCTTGACGCACAATGCACTGATTTGTGACAGAAGTACTCTAGATCTCGTTGAATACAGAGGTGGACATTTGCTCACATAACACAAACAAATTGAAAATGAAGATCCTTCTTACTTGCAAATGAACTTGAGGTGGACACTTTAAAAGATCAGACATTTCTGTAAAGATTGACAACATTAAGTTTAAAACTGCCACTACCCAGATTTGATTCAGACACAATGCAGTGCATACTATAATCACAACACTTTCCTAAATCAGACTAAACAAAGTTTAGAACTAGCTAGGAGTCAACTATAGTCTTCAGATCTATAGTCAGCCATGTTATCCATTGTCAAGCCTTGCTACTACAGTGATAAGCAGTCTAATTGACAGTGCACTGGTTATCAGTGTTCGATTTACATTAGAATATGAAGGTCGACATTTATTCAAATGACAGCTTGAAGTGGAAAAGTAGGTACTATTAAGGTAAAAAATTACCATGAAGAAAGCCTTTTTTACAGTTAGAAGTGTATGCTTACCACTGCCATGACCTGGATTTGAACCGTGGTTACTGCGGCCACAACGCAGAGTACTAACCACTATATGATCACGGCAACATGAAGACTTAGAGATCCCTTGGTACTTTTAAAGAATGACTTGGGTTCAGAACATAAACTATACTATAACACCCCCACAAAAGTTGCCAACATTGTTGTAACAATGTAACTCAATGTAACTTTTTTAGTGTATTGATCTGCTAACAAAAGAAACAACGGAAGAGTGAGAAAAGTAGTGCTAGGTTTGTAGTAGTAGGTTTATAACAGATTTCTATGGGGCAAGATAAGAGTGGGTGACAACATCAATGATGTCAGTTATCTGTGCATATGAAGTAAATAACAATAGTACAAATAAGCTAAACTACTCCATCATTCATCTTGGTTTCCCAGCCTCCACATGTATGTTTTAACAGTTGTTTCTTAATGATTCCCTATTGTGGAAACTTAATGTAGAGTCATTTTAACCACTGTAATACATTCTTAGGCATTGTCTGCTCTTTTGTTACTCATTTTTATTTCTTTCTGTTTCTGTTCTTTTTTTTGCATGTATGTTTTTAGGAAGCTGTGAGGTTGGTGTCAGGTCGACCCTGCATGCCTCCGTGGTCTTGTATCACTGTGGCTCGGGCTGCCTTGTTACTCAGTGAACTGAGAGGAACAGAGAGCACCACACTTTTGAAACTCACACAGACCTTACTGAAAAATCAGGTCCACAAATACACTGACACACACTCCTACAACACACGTGGACATACTCTCCTGACTACCAGAAAAAAAAGTCACATTAAATTTTAAATTAAATTGCCTACTCTTTGTAAGGTAAAGCCCCACCTCTTTACATTTGGTATCACTGAAAAGCCCTAGATATCCTCTGCAGAGCAAAAGGAGTTAATGCAGTAGTATGCTGCAGGGGGGTGTTCAGGTTTGCAAATATCCTCCATAGAGGACAAATTTGAACTACTGGTAGTCAGGAGGATACTGGTAAGTATTTAAACAGGGTTGACTTATTAACATCTCTTCTCTTTTTACTTCATTTGCAGCTGTCTATCTTTGGTCAAAATGTTACTGTAGCTGCTGGAGTACTCAATTTTCCTCATCCTGAACCCAGCAATATCTGTGCTCCTTATCTCCACATGCTGAATCTGACAGCTTTACGTATTGGTAAACTTTCATACACTTATGTTGAATATTTTGTGGAACATACAGTAGTATTTGCAAGTGAATTGTAACTCCATATTCATGTCCAATTGTACTCCAAAGTAGCTCAATTTTTCAGTTTTCATTATTAATCAAAATATTGGTTCTGTTAAATATAAAGCACTGAATTTAGTATAGACTTTGTCAGGAAAATGGTTGAGCATTAGTACAGTTAAATCAATTTAATATCACTAAACCGAATTGGTCTGTTTTTTATTACTTCTGCAGGTCAAATCCTGGATCACAGCGACGCCACAGAGATACCACTGTCTGCCAAGTCATCAGAGTCAGATGCCAAACTGAATTAATGTCTTTTCACGTAGAAGACAGACTAACACAGTGAATAGTATATGAAGAATAGTGATGGGCACAGCAGCTTCCTGACCTGATGCTAGTTCTGTTACTGAGAAAAAATGTTCTAAGACACCTAAAGAAATGAACATTTTAATTTGCAATGTATGTACCATATTTGTGTTATATTGTTTCAATAGCTGTCAATTATACATGAAGGAATTAAAAGTTATGTTTAGCATAATTTTGTCTTGTCAGTTAATATTAATTTTATTGTTTCTTTGAACATTTTCTCCCAAAAAAAATATGAATGATAATAGTGTAATTTTAAGTGCATTTATTGTAATAACTATTCAACTTAAGATGCAAAAATCCTTAAAATAAATAGGAGTGCCTGAGATATAATCATTTGAGCACAGTCCTATCTCGGTAAATGTCTAAGTAAGTAATGACTGTGCAAACTAATAATAACAAAGTAACAGAAGTGTTGAAGAAAACAGGAAAAGCAACCTAAAAGAACATTCAAACAGCAACATGAAAACCAAACAACTCTGAAAAGGGATGTGGGATATGCATTATATCATTATTTATGAGTTATTATAATGCTAGTTTTTACTGGTCTGGACCACTTTAGAGCAAACTGGGCTGTATGTGTTCCCACCTGCTTTGTGGTGTACGTATAACCTGTGCATTAGAATTAGAATAGATCTTTATAGTCACTCTTACTTGAACAAAGAAAATCAGTTTAGCAGCTCTGTTCTGTTTAGCAGCAGATTCTTAAGTTTCTTGAGCATTATTCTGTTAGCTTTGTAAGAATTGATAATTAAAATAAAGTGGAAAAAAATCCTAATCTTAAAGGTGTGTGATTTTCGGAGCTACAGTTAACGGATGCTGTTTCCGGTTGTGCCGTAAACGTTTAATTATAAAACACCAACCGGAAGTCGTGAACACGACTGTGTCTGGTGGACTTGACGCCGGTCCCCTGTCCTGAGTAACGGTAGCGGTCGCCTGATAACTCATTTGTCTCGGTTTGTTGACGTTTGCCGGAGTACATCAGTCGTTAGTAACGGGCTATGTCTGCCCTTTCAAGGGAACAGAGTGAGAGTCAATGAAGCTAGTCAGCTAGCATTAGCTAACTTAAATGGGTCTTCGAGTCAAAAGATGATTGCCTCACTTTCAAGAGGAAGTTTGCTGGATGATGTTCTTCATGGGGGATTTAATGAGGTAAAATTGACTTAGCATTCCTAATATCAAACTGTTCGTTTTGGGTCATAATATAATAGCGGAAGACAGCACGGTACGCTAACTCAGCCGAGCAAACAGCCCCTTTTACCAGCACAGCACAGTAAAAATAATTAAAAGCTACCTTTTGTTTGACTATCGACGTTGACTTTCCCCTTTAAGCCCAGTTTGTTCACTTTATTGTAATGTAGCGATAGAAAATGAGTAACTTAAATGATTTGCATATGGATGGAAGTAGGCGTTGAAGCTTTCCAACTCCAGACACACGTGTAAAATACATTTTATCAAATATATCTATAAAATCTGTGTTAATGTTTATTCTTTAAACGTCATGAGCCACAGTGAACGCCGGAGTCTGTTTTTGGAGATTTGTTTAATATGGGGTGCTTCTTTCGCTTCTTTCTTTGTGGCGTATCCCGGACGACGCGCAGTCACGTGACTGGATGGGACCTGTACTGCACAAAATTTTGTGGCCCATTACAATCTCTGACCCGATTAGAGATTTCAGCCTCATTGCATTTTCCATTCTCCCTTTGGAAGCTATTGGTTTCATTAAAGCTGTGAACGAAAACTGTCGTGAAATTGTATCGTTATTGTTTTTGTAAAAGGTCATAAAGTTTTTCTGTTAGAGAATAACACTGTGGTGATATTATTATTGTTATTATTGACAGTGATGAACTACTGGAAATGTGTCTAATCATGCATTACCATGTAGCTGGACATCTAATAAGAAACTGTGTTACTGACCATCAAAATCATGGTGACATTAAACGGACAGTTGAACAACATTCCCTGGACCCCTCCCTGATCTAAACAAAGGAACTCATTTGTCACTCTCATCCTTATATGGGCCCTCATGAATAAGTCTAAACTAAGCTGTTTTATGTGTGTCTGTCTGTGCTTTGTGGAATGTGTATATGTGTGATTACCAAATTCCAGCAGCAGCTGGCAGCGTACGTTTCCTGGGTGAACTCTCAGCTCAAGAGGAAACCAGGACTGACCCCCATCACTGACCTCAGACACGATCTGCAGGATGGGGTGGTGCTGACACAACTCATAGAGATAGTTGGTAAGTACACACAGACATTCAGGTATTACAATGGAAAGGTTTTCAACCATCTTGTATTAAAGAATTATGGAACAAATAAACATCAGAGCTAAAAAGATGAAACTATATTTGTCATTTTTCTTTTTGGGGCCTTATATGTCACTACTGATATGTTTATTTATAGTTTAAACATGCTGGTACTCTAAAGTCTCTGGGGTTATTTTTTCTTCCTCAGTTACACAGATGTCTTGACACCAAATAACTGTCTGTCAAGTATTGCAAAATTACTGTATCATGATGCCATTGTCATTGTGGACATTGTAACACCATAGTATCGTCAATTACACTGTGATTGTAATCATACTCTGGGAGTTTTAGAGTCAAATTTATCTGTAAAACTGGTTGTGTCTTGCAATAGTGTTATGGATTAAATGCTAACTTATAAGGCCCTCAGTGCTTATGTGTGGTACATATTCAATTGTTTCGTCACCTTTCTCAGGTCTATGATATTTATTATGCAGTCATACTTAGTTGTTACACCCCCGGCATACATTCGTACATATCACATACTCTCAGGCCTCAAGCTATTACACAGCATTGTTTCAGAGGAAATATTTAAATATAATGCAGTTTCCATTCTATTTTAGCTGCACAGTGAGGCTTGGACTGACAGACATGCAAAACCAGAAGTCACATCAGTACTTTTTCTTTTTGTTTTCGATTTAAACTTTCCTTCTCTTTGACAGCTGGGGAAGTACTGGAGGGAGTGTATGTGACTCCCCAAAACAAAGAGGAAAGCAGGAAGAATGTTGAGCAAGTGTTGCAGTTCATTTCCTCCAGACACATACGCATGCCACACATATCAGCAAGAGGTACAGTACAGTAAATCAAAACCCATGCACTTTAATTGTCTTCAGCTTTTCCTGACTGTATGATGTGGTTAGAAAATGTACTCAAACACAGAAAAATCTGCACATGCAAATGAAAGATTTTGCTCTTGGAGGTAAAAACCAATCCATGTGTTGCTAATTGTTTCTGTTGTAATTCATCTAAAATTTTCATTGTAAATTCCTAACCATGGATCCCATGTAATAGCATTGTGTGCTCCACATTGAGATTGAGGTTATTGTTAAGAACCATATGTTCCTTTTTCTCTGCAGACATCGTTGATGGTAATCTGAAATCTGTAATGAGGATAATTCTGGCACTGGCCGCTCACTTCAAACCCTCAGCCAATCACAGAGCTGCTTCCAGAGGTGGGAGGGGCTTAACAAGAGGTGCTGCCAGCCACAACCCTCTGTCGACAGTTGCCCTGGCACAAGGTGCAGCTGCTGCATTGGCATCAGCGCGACATGATGCTTCCCAGCCTGCACGATCAACACGTATTCACAGGTATGCTGGTTTGTTATCTTCTGTAAATATGATTATATACCTGAAGAAAACTTTTCTCCCCAAACACCTTCAATATTTCTTTTTACTATGATAAATTACCTTCTCTTTATGTATTAATAGTTGATCACATAAACACACAGCCTTTGCTGGCCTCTACTGGACAAATCTCAAATCACCTAATTGGCCAGCCTCATAAGTAATCAAATAAGAGATGTCTGTCTTTGATGCAAAAAAGGATACATGAACAACCTTGTCTTTTACGTTTATTTCTTAGTGGTTGGGATTTGGATGGTGAGAAGAGCATATGTGTACGTGCACTGGTTGAGCAGTATGAGAGGGGAGGTCCAGAGGAGCAGGACACTGTTCAGCCAAACAGGTAATCTGCGTTTCATGAACTTTGTCAGTGTATGATTGTTTAATTGAGGTTTAGAATGGTCTGAGGGAAATTCACTGACTGTTCATTAGTTTAATCAAAGTTAACATATAAGCCTGCTGTATATTCATTTATCTCTGTTCTTCACAAGAGGATTAGGGCCACTGGAAAAAAAAAATTGAGGTCCAACATTTTTTCTTATTACTATTATGACTGTTTTCCTTAGAATTCTGCCTTTTTTTCCACATAATTCTGACTTGAAACTCAGAATTCTGACTTTTAATTCAGACTTTTTTTTTCAGTATTCTGACTTTTTTCTCATAATAATAATAATAATAATAATAATAATAATAATAATAATAATAAAAAAAATATATATTGGACCTTCATTTTTATTATTTTATTTACAGTGGCCCTAATCCTGTTCCATACTGCTTTTTGTATGCAACAAAAGTCAGAGTTTTTTCCTCAGAATTCTGACTTCTCAGAATTGTGTTGTTTTTTTGTTTTTTTTTCTCAGGTATTCTGACTTCATTCTCAGAATTGACTTTCTTCTCATAGTAATAATAAAACATGTATTGGACCTTCATTTAAATGTTTTTTTTTCCAGTGGTCCTAAGTTTCTTCCATGCTGTTCTTGGTATGCAAGATTTGTAACAAAAACATGGCTGTTGTTATTAAGTAGTCAAGACCTGTACCACAAGTTTGAACAATCAAAATAATGAAAATCTTACTTAAGAGAGAGTGTCCTGGTGGTTCACCTGGTTGAGAGGATCCCACAGGCTAAAGCCTTATCACAGCAACCCAGGTTTAATTTTGACCCGAGGCCATTTGGTGCTCGTCATTCCCCTAGTCTCTCCTCCCCTTCATTTCCTGTATTTTTTCACTTAAACCATCAACTAAAATTAAAATTCATGAAAATAAATCTTAAAAAACAGCTTGCTAACATTAAATGATATAAGCATATATAGTAGATACTGACTGAAGAGTCTTTGGGAGATTGCTGCACAGACAAATAGTAAAATTACAATGTAAGCACTGTAAGGCACAAAAGTTATTTTTTTTGTGGAATAGTTTTCCACCAGACCGTGCAACTCAGTGTTCGAGGGAAAACAAACCCCAAATTGTTGATAGCTATGCAGTGGAATAATTCCTGCTTGTGGTACAGTCTTTTGCCAGAAGTTAAGTTCTGCTATCTTCCATCTTTAACACCTACTTTTCCATGGCTGGGGAACAGTAAACCTCATTCTGTGGTTTGCTTGTCGGTGTGTGTTTGTGTGTCTCGCTGCCTGAAGGAACATGTGACTTAGGTTTTTACATCTAAGGACTTCACGCTCTCATGAGTGTGTGTGGGGTAGTTAAAGACATTAGAGCAAAACACAGGCAGATGATAGAACAGAAATAATCAGTCTTTATCTGCTTCACATCACATGTCTACTTTGATATCATGTTCTTCTTGATTATCATTATGTGTTTTACTGTTAGCATAAATGTGTGTTTTTGTCTCTGGCCAAAAACAACAGAAAAAATATGTGCATTGACAATGTGCAGAGATACATTGTAGTTTTGTTGTAACAAAGAGCTGTAACAACATTATGCTGCTATCACTCATGGAAAACACTAGAAAGATGTGTAGTTTGCTGCTTTAGTTTGGAAACACTTTGTAGCTAAAGGCAAGGGGTGGAGTGTCTGCAAAAAAATCATAAACTATCATGAGGCTGCTGATACTGATTACTTCCTTGGAAGTATTAGGCAGAGTTTAAACCACCTTTAGCCCACTATGGGAGGGACACAGATTAAATGGTAAGTATAGGCTCTTGTGGATTCCTGTGTGTATATGTGACTTTATTACTGTCTTTTAATGGTAACATAGTGATTTCAGAATTCCAAATGCAGGCTTTGACTCGCAGGGAGATGGCATTACATGGCAAGTTAGCAGTAAAGTATTTATGTGGAATTTATGTAGCTTTTCGCTGTTTGATTCTCTAACCTCTCTTCAACAGCAGGAAATGCTGAGAAAACAGTTTTAGACTATAGTTTGTTAAGAAAAAATAATTTTAAGATAAATTAAATATTAAAAAATAATCTTACACACTGTACTATACTATTATGCTCTGAGTTAAGGTTTAAACTTACAGCCCTAGAAATAAATTTAACCTTGCTAGTAGTGTTTAGTAGCCAGCAGTATATTTTCTTTGTCCTGCTTGAGTCTTTGCTTAAAGTATTAATGTGAACATATATTTCTTGCATCCGTGTGTCTCTGGAATAATTTGATTCATGCATGTTTTGTCCTCTTTGAGCCTTAGCTCCGTCAGTCCACTGTCATCTCCAAGACCTGCTCCCAGCAGCCACTCAGAAAGACAACAGGAGGACCACCAAAACCATGACAGTGCCGGTGAGGAATCCCAGCTACAAACATTAGAACCGTAGCCTTAAGACTGAATATCCAACAGGTTTACATCTGCTTCATGTATGTGGATATGTACGTGCCTGCAGGGGAGTCAACTCATGCTGGAGCAGAGACAACGTGGGAGGATTCAGTCAGTGAAATTTTAGAGAAGGAGGTGGAAGAGACACGAAAAATGGTGTCTGCCTTACAGGTACATGCACATTTATCATAAGTTCAGTTCTGATTTATTCCTCTATTGACTTTCATATTGAAGTTAATATGATCATGTATCCTTATGAAGAAGTCATATTCTGTGAAGAGATGTTTTTTCTCCTTTTTCAAGAAATGGGAGTCTATAAGGAAAATGCAAAAATGAATAAATAAATTAAATACATAACCATATGAGCTGGTTTCATTTGTGATATTGATGTTTTTTACTTTAATAGGCCTTGACAATTATAATACACTTGTGAAATATGGTAAAAATTAAGCCAGATTTTTATTTATATAGCACATTTAGTGCATAATTGCAGTACAAGCTGCTTGTCATTACAATTCTGAACATAAAACAATACAAAAATGGAATGAAGATAAATAAGTATGGATGAGGATTTTTTTAAAATAATTTTTGAGAAGGCATCTACAAAAGATCATATGATTATAGTCTTGCCTCATACTTTTTAAATGCATGCATGACGTTGCATGCGTTGACTATTTACAATGCACATGCACACTGTTTGTATCATATGACCTACTAGTATAAAGTACTGCTTCACTTACTACTACTGCTTCACTCCAAAGTACAATCTGGTGTCATGTGTTCCCTTTTCCATTTTAAGGCCCTGCTGCTGAACGGTTCGCTTCCTGAGGATGAACAGGACGTGTCTTTGACTTTGGAACCAGGCACTGCTGACCAACAAGTGGTATTCCTTGAATTCATTCTGAGTTTTATTCATATTATGTATAAAGTGCCTTTCGTTTTATGTCCTGTGCTCTCTCTGTCTTCTGCACCACTCTCCTGCTTTGGTCTGTTTCACCAGCTCTTTGTGTTCAGAGCGGATCGTGTTTCTGTTTCTTAAGCATGGCTTTGGGTATGTGTGTGTGCATGTGTGTGTGTGTGTGTGTGTGTACAAGCTCATGTGTATCAGGCGGCGACACGAGTATCAGTTTCCCCCAGTCTGACCCTCCTTCTCCCTTGTTTGCCTTTCAGGTAGT
This sequence comes from Ostorhinchus rueppellii, assembly GCA_030068375.1. Lineage (NCBI taxonomy): Eukaryota > Metazoa > Chordata > Actinopteri > Kurtiformes > Apogonidae > Ostorhinchus > Ostorhinchus rueppellii. The sequence continues at coordinate 20,372,929 of JAQQZY010000007.1, read as the reverse complement.
CATTCGCAGTCGTTTGGATCAAAGTATGGAGGAGGCTCGTGAACTGAAGGTAAATAACTATCTTTTATTTCCTTTTGATATTTTCAGTTTCTTGTTGGGATAAAAGATAAAGTTGTCATGTTGCCAGTGAAATGCACGTCCAATCAATATTTAATTGAGCCTGTACTGTCTCCTGTTTGCTGTAGCGAGAACTGCTGCGCTGTAAACAGGAGATGAGAAACCTACAGGGAGTGAAGGTAACACAAAGGCAGATCTGCTGTGAATGATCTTACTAATGACTCGAGTCTGTAGAAATATTACTGGTATATACAGGTATTCAAAGAGTGGTTTCTGCTGAATGTGCAGGAGGCCCAGCAGCAAAGGCTGTGTACTCAGGAGGCATCGATACTTCAGATGAAGCAAGAACTGCTTCGAGCCAGCATGACGAAAGATGAGCTCAACAACCAGAATGTATGAATTGTCTTGATACTTAATAATATTTTATTCAAGAAGCATGCCAAAGTAAAAATTACAACAAAGCTCAAATTTAATGGAAATAAATGTAAATTTCAGGGGGGAAAAAATTCTATGTTTTGTTACTTGTAGGCAGAACTGCAGTGGAAGCTAGAAGAATGTAACAGACAGTGGGGCGAATGCAAGGTAATGTTATACTGCCCCTATTGTTTTTTTTTAACTGAAACTTCTTTATTTTTTCTAATTACATGTTAAACACCAACTTTGAGTCTGTTAACATTATGTACTCATTAATCAATCCCACCTTTCTAGTTTCTCTTAATACAGAAGGACATTGTACAGAAGGACAAACAACTGCAGCAACTCAAACAGAAGCTTGAAGAAAGCCAAAAGCAGCAAGTATGTTAAAGTTCTAAAAGAACAGTTGAGGTACGTTTTTGCACTGTTTGGCTAATGATTGATGTTGTGTCTTTTCGGCAGAGTGAATTGCAAAGAGAGCTGGAACATAAAAACACAATGCTGCAGGACCTGATGAATAGAGATCTGCAGCAGGTAAAATCTTCTCAAATTAGTTTTTTTATTCATTAGATTTTGGAGCCTTTTTTTTTTTAAAATATACCATAGTTAGTTTAACAGGAAACAAGTGCAGAGAAAATAAGGGAAGTAACATGTAACAAAACTCTGCTATCTTAACCACACAACTAAGTGGTAGCTCTTCTTTTTTTGTAACCAAAAGACTAAGGTTTCAAAATTGGTGTGTTTCAGGCAGTCATGAATTCAGAAGATTTACATTTCAACGCTTCTCAGTGGACTTTTTCTTTTGTTTCTCTTTCAGATTCCCACAGAAAACAATGGATATTCTTACTCTGGAAGTCCAACCTCCTCTGTAAGTAGACTGAATTAGTTGGGTTTGTGTAGCTGTCCTGTCATTGTTTCTACTTTAATTTGTGAACAGTTTTTTTGTTCCTTGCATGTAAACCGTGGAGATACAGCAACCTGTCAATCATTCTATTTCTGAAAAATAACTGAAAAAATGTTTTATATTTTCCACCAAAACTTGATACACTTTGAGTTAATAATGTGCCTCTTTACATTGCTAAGCTGCATGAAAAAAATCTCCTAACAGCTCATTGTTTTTGAGAAATAGTCAGCTATTTCTATAAAATAAGCTTTTTGTATCTGACATAGTTTTTTCTGTGTGTGCTCTGTTAGCAGGCAGATGAGGTCCAGCTTCTCAGAGACTCACTTAGGAGTTTAAGGAACAACTTCAGAGACCACGACCCGCAGCATCACACACTGGACACTCTGGAGCAGGGAATAGCATCCCTCATAGACAGACTGCATGTTGTACATTCATACCGGGTATGTATTTAGTCATGAAATTTCCTTGGGTTGAAAAAACCATTCTCTGTGGTAAGACAAAATAAAGAAACTTGTAATGTTTAGACACTTTGTGGATCACTTATGTCCTGTCAAATAATCTACCACGAGAGCCCATTCTGTTAAAGATGTTCATAACTGTTGAAAACAAATATGCAAAAATGTATTTAAAAAATCATCACAGGCTATAGAGAAATGCTTTCTTGTGTGGAGAATATCGTTTAAATTCAAAGCATATTCCTGTTCTACAGGGTCGGGGGAAATCACCACGACGCAAAGGTCCACTCTCAGACTCAGATTCCTGGTCCAGCACAAGTAAGTTATTTCAGCTTGTGCCTCCTATCTACCTTCCTGTTCTTCCTGTTTTGACAAAATGTCTCTTTTTTCATTTACAGAGGTCTGTAAACCCCATGGCAGTTCTTCAACTTCCACCAAATTTCTTTATTTCACTGGAAAATCCCCAACACCCTCTATGATCAACATACCCAAGAGGTAGGTCTGTCTCCTATATTATAAAAGCCAAATGGCCTCTCTGTGTGTCCGTGTGTGTGTGTCCGTATGTGTGTGTGTGTGTGTGTGTGTGTGTGTGTGTGTGTGTGTGTGTGTGTGTGTGTGTGTGTGTGTGTGTGTGTGTCTGGAGATTCACACAAAATCCAGAAAAAGCTGACTGCTTCAGTATGGCATACTTATGTATTATTGGTCAAGGAAGAAACGAGTGAAAATGACAAGATAATAGGACCAATATTTTTGGGAGATGTTAGTAAGTTTGGAATACAATAGCCTTAGAATCACGTCGCTATAGCCAGAATGCTTTGGTAGTGACTGCTGGAAAAATGCAGTACAGTATGCACAAATACACAACAGCATAAAAACTACTAGATCTAGAACCCGTGGATCCCCATGGGTCAGTGTGCTAGTTTGTTATTAATGTGTTTTTTTTTTTTTACTTTGTTCATCTGCAATGTGCATTTAATAGGAAATGCAAAAGTAAATTAAAAGTAAATTTAGCCATACCTGAAGCCAGTGGGTTATAGGTTAGTTTAAGACAAAAATAAACATTATGTGTTCAGTTAATTTGAAATATATAAAGGTATAACCTTAATTTATGGTATAACAGCAAGCAGCAATAGTGGTAAAACACAATAAAACTGAATCTCACTAAACAATAAAACCTAAATTCTAGTTCTAATTCAGTAAAAAAAAAATAACAACAATAAATATAAGAACAAGCCAAAACAAGAACAGAAAAATTCGAAATTAAGGTGAAAAGAAAATGGCTTCGAGATTCTAGTACTGAAAAGCACAAAGTAGAAAATTTAAAACATACAAAAATGAGATGACAATTCAAAAGAAATTATGGAGTTTTTTTCTTTCACAGATTGGGTGAGGTGACTCTTAGAGATGTTAAGGCAGCTGTGGATCGAGGAGGAAACTACAGATACCATTTTAAGGCTTTAGACCCTGAGTTTGGCACGGTGAAAGAAGAGGTAAGTGAAAGCCAGATAATCAATGATAGTAAGTGTACCTGACATTAGTCTGAATGGAAACTCGACTATATACTGTCAGAGTGTCATGTGTTTGTCTGTGTGTAGGTGTTCCTGGATGGAGCAGTTGTTCCTGGGTGGGAAGGAAAGATAGTGGCCTGGGTCGAGGAGGACCGCGGTGAGGAAAGGTAATAACACAGTCTTACATGAATAAATAACACTAACCTTTATTAGCCTGACTGTGTGGTCAACTGTGTGATTGCTTTTGTTTCAGGCCAGTGTAGCTTCAATCTGAGGACTCTTCTACTAGTTACTGTGAGGCACATGGAGACAACATGTTCTATATGTCCAACACTCTGACAGCAGCTTCTTAGAAAATACTGTAACCATATACTATTAAAAAAATGTGGGCGACAAATTTGGGTTGATGAGCTCATACTAAACCCTACAATGAATGAATCCTACTCACTCAGGAAGAGGTGAGTAACTCAGTGCCTTTAAAACAAATGACTTCAAAATGTAAGGCTGTAACTGAATTAGTAAAACTGAAAACATGGAAGTTGCAAAAAGATTGTAGTCAATGGTTGTTAAATCTAATGTCTTTTAACAGAAGTGGAGTGTCTCTAAATAAACCACCAGATTACATGTAGAAATATGTTACTCTAAAGCCCAGGAACATTTCAGACTTCACCGTGAATGTGAACAGAATGAACAGTGTTATTTACCACAGTGACAAACAGTAAAAGCTGTTTAGTGGTTTAAAAAAAAACATCATCATTATAGATGCTACAGTGCTGCAATAAGTGTTGCGGCAGACGGCTGACAGCAACACTGAGCAGATACCAGTTACTGCTCTGCATACAGCTGAGGAAAAAATTATTAGACCACCCTTGTTTTTGTTTTTTTCAATTCCTTGTTCATTTTAATGCCTGGTACAACTAAAGGTACATTTGTTTGGACACATATAAGGATATCAACAAAAATAGCTCATAGTAATTTAATTCCAGAGCTGATATCTATCCATTTTCCAATATTTTCTTGATAATAACCAAAATCACTTCAGTTCTTACATCAATATCTATGGCACTGTACTGACAAAAACAGTGCTTT
>JAQQZY010000007.1:20357640-20368162 GCA_030068375.1 Ostorhinchus rueppellii | reverse complement strand
TCCAGGGTGTACCCCGCCTTTGCCCTTAAGTAGCTGGGATAGGCTCCATGTGACCCTAGTGAGGATAAAGCGGGTATTGAAAATGAATGAATGTTTTCTTTCTGTCTGTTTTAGTCACATGACACACAGGAGTTAGTACTTGCATAACCTTTGTTTCTGATGACTTTTGATGGTCTAATAATTTTTCCTGCGACTGTGTACGAGATACAAAGCAAATACCCGAGTGTGTTGCAACGTAATGTGACTGATGGAATTTAGATTCAGTGTAAATGGCATCAGCAGGACAGAGGCAGCCTGGAAATAAAAGATGCAAAAGATTTGATATTTGTGTGGAAATGCAGACAGAAAAGCTCCTGTAGTTTGTTTACTATATGAGTTAATTTTCTATATTTGTGTAAAATATTGTGTTTTTTGTAAGTATTTGATGTTTGTGATTTTTTTTTTTTAAGAGATTATTGTGAGGTCAGAATGTGTCCAGTGCAGTTTAAAATGTCATGAATATGGTGAGCGATTTTAGAGATTAAACTCTTATGTTGTGTAATAGGTGTGTGTGTGTGTGTGTGTGTGTGTGTGTGTGTGTGTAAGAGAGAGAGAGAGAACGTCAGACACTGAAACGGCAGCAGAACAAGGAAGTGTTTGTATATGATGCAGTAAACTGTTTGGTTCTCAGTCTGTATTGAAATATTGAAACTGATTTGGGCTGTTACATGTATGCCTTCATTCAGTTTTTAGTCTTAACTCATTTGAAATCTTAAGTATTTGCCTTCATTAACAAGCCAATAGACATATGCATTAGACTCATCTGAATGCCATAACTGCCTGTACTGTAAAATGAAAATGTATTGTGAAGATGATTGTTAGCATTTGTCTGTTTTTGTTTTTACTGAGTTCAACAAAATGTATTTAATGTCTGTTACTTTTTTACAACTGGCCTTTGTTCAGTGTTTTCAAGACAGATACTGTAAAATAAAACCCAAGTCTTGTTTTTAATAAAGGTTTAACTGTTGCCATTGTTTTTACAGTACCTGAAATACAAAATGTTTTCTGTTTCAGAAAAATAAAGTTTATTTTTTTTCCCCATTTGCATGTTAAAATACGTAAATGAAGAAACTACTGCTTTTTAGGAAGAATTTAAGTGCATATTACAATACAGACACATTATTTAAACCCTTTTCATAACCATAATACAACCACAGTTGTATTATGAAGAACTGGAACTGAAACAGAACTGGTTTCCTTTTTTTATTTTTTGCTGTATTATTATTTTTTTTAATTTTACATATTTACTTATCATTTTTAGTGCAGCAGATTAAAGTTACATAGTTGACCCCTGCAGGAGATAACATCAGGTTAGTGTCACCTGAAGATGATGGTACTGTTCAGTCTGACCTGCTCGTTCCATCATCTGTGTGCCTTTTTATCGCCCACCATATGAAGTCATTGTGTATATGGATACTGACATTGTTACCCTCACCTAATACTGTTTCAACACTGGTCTCTTCGCCAGATTCTCTAACACACCCCCCCCACACACACACACACATACACACACACATACCCACCCCCAGTAAGGCTGGGTCTTTGGATCTATTTCATTCATTTAATCAGGTGTGGATGGACTCCTCAGTCTGAACTGCTGACAGGTACACTTCTGCCTAGTGTTTTGTTGCCATCTTGTGGTTGATGGTATAATCACATCTACAATATAACCTTGGCACTTTTAGTTTCTTCTTCAAAAGTATTGCTAATTGATTAAACAGCTTCATTAGTTTAGTTTTTTTTTATGATTACATTTGTAATTGTGTCAAAGTGATTATCTGAGACAGACCCGATCATTTGAAATGGCCGCCAGTTTACGACACTTGTTGACGAGAGACGGCAGGACAAGTGAGAGTGCCGTAAATCGTTGTATTTTGGGCTGGAGGAGGTCATTGGAAAGTGAGCAGTAAGTCCAGGCTGGTACCAGGGGCACAGAGACGCTCGGTGCCGTTGTTAACTCCGATGCCGGTTTGAGTCACATCTATTTTTGTCAGCTCTGTGTAGTGTTTAAACGCTGCGAAATGCTCCGTCTCGTTCTGCGGCTCAGGCCGTCCGCCGGGCTCCCATGTCCCCGTGTCCTCCCAGCCGGGCCTCCTGCTGCTCTCGGCTCTCGCTCAGCGCACGGAACCGGCTGTCTGAGGCGGCTTCACTGTGGAGCAGCGTCCCGGGCCGTGAGCTCTGGCTCCGGCTTCAGCCACAGAGCGGCCGTGTGGCGGTGTCCCCCGCAAACGGGCCGCTGTCAGGGCGTACGGTTCTACAGTCTGCCACCACACCAGAAGGTAACGGCTCCGGTCCGTTAGGTTTCCATAGCAGCGACCCTTCTAATGGGCAGTTAGCATGACCTCCCGAGTTAGCATCAAGTAGTAGCATGATGTACCGTCATGTGTAAGCTGTCAAACCTCACCTAAAGCTACAAACTACCAGTCTGTCATGTGGAAGTTAGAAAATCAAAACCATTCTCTAGTTGTCATCCGGAAACACCCATGAAAGTTTGACCCCATTCAGAGGAATTTTAACAAACTTATAACGGCTACTTTCAACGAGTGTTTACATTATTACATTCCCTTTCCTCTTTATGTAGTTTATTGCACACTATCATCAACTCATTCAACACCTTATTTTATTCAAGGGGCCACACTGGAAACACTAGTTTCTAAATACATTTAAATTATAGTGTGTATAAACTAAGTGTCTTTATATATAATTTGTTTCTTTCAAATATAGCATTGAAACCAAAACAAGACAATTGAATATAAAAAGAAAAAAAACAGAATGTTTTTTTTCTTATTTTCATTTCCTTTTAATATAACTTGTATTTATAATTTAGAGACAGCAACTATTGGCAAAGAATTCCTTGTATGTGTTTATGTACTTGGTGAATTAAGATGATACAAATTCGGATTCACAGACAGTTAAAACTGAATATTTGTCTCTGTTTACAACATTTGCACATTTTCAGGTCTTAAAATATGAGCTAATATGGATAACATTCATGTATTCTTTTTAGTACTGTTTGAGTCTGTTGTGGGGATTTGTTTTATGTGCTTTAGTTCTGCACAGATTTAGGCAGGACACTTCCAAATGATGAAAAAATGTTGTCAAATTATTAGATAAATGTATATGTAAAGAGCTGAAGAATACTGCAGAGACTCTTCTACTCCTCTGGAAAGAAATGATAGAGAAATGAAACCATATTAACCCAAACAGAATATAAATGGTTTGATGTAGACTTTTTTGGGAACTTCACCCAGATATTCACCTCATTTATGAATAACTGCCCTCAGATGTGGTGTGACCTTGTTTGTTGCAGTAAAACATGACATGATGGGTGAAGTGCAGCTGAATGTGGGCCATGTATTGTTGAGGTGATGATTAAGGAGTAACAGCTGTTTGTTTAACTTTTTTCTCTCTTTATTTTGATAATAGTAGAGAAAGGGTCTGCAAAAATGCCACAGTGTTTTAGAAATTTAATGTGGGCAAAAGTGCAAAAATAATTAGGGCATTTTCTGTGTGTCTGAATGTGAGACAAGAATGTTGTCGGCTCAGGATTGTGGTTGGCATTAGGACTCAGTTCGTTAACTTGACAAACCTTGACCTCCTCCTCTGTTCAACAGGTGGAGCTTCCTGCTTTGTCCCCCACTATGCAGACAGGAACAATCGCACGCTGGGAGAAGAAGGAGGGTGAGAAAATTGGAGAGGGTGACCTCATAGCTGAGGTAAGAAGCACCATGTTTTCATATGATTGCAAAAATGAATATGTACACTTTTTTTAAGAGAGGTTTCTCCCTGTAGGTGGAGACTGACAAGGCCACGGTTGGCTTTGAGATGCTAGAAGAGTGTTATCTGGCCAAGATCCTTGTACCGGAAGGAACGAGAGACGTCAATGTTGGATCAGTGATCTGCATCACAGTTGACAAGTAAATCATCAATCATGTTGTTATAAAACATTCAAATCCACAATGAACCTCTCCTCTTATACATTATAGACAGCTGTACTGTCCTTTTTTGTCATAGCTGTATTTTATGATGATGGAAAAGCTCTCCGCAAACCCTTCTCATACAATACCTGGTTATATTCTGTTTATGGTTGAGGATTGTGTAAATGTTGGAAATGTTTGTTTTCCTTCACAGTCCTGACCTCATCCCAGCCTTTAAGGACGTAACTTTGGATTCCATTAATGCAGCCGGTGCAGCTCCTTCTGCTGCTGCTTCTGCTCCTCCTCCTCCACCTGCTGCTGCAGCTCCTCCTGCAGCCCCAGGCAGCTCTTATCCAACACACATGAAGGTAGCGGTGCCCTCATGAAAACAAAGTACACTGGAAGTGTGTTAGAGAGTAGAGTAATGCAGACTGTGTTTAGTCACACTGTCCTGTAGCTGCTGCTCAAACCTCTAACATCTAACATTTCATGATGGTCTAAAAAATGGGAAGCCCGATGTTTTCTACTCTGACTTGTGTATTTGTAATTTAGAAAATTTTCTACTGATGTTCAAAATTCAGAGAAAGCTTTGTTTCAATGTCAGGGTCTATTTCATTCATTTGGTTTTTAATGGTATTGTACCCTCTTTGCTAATATTTCATTTAACATTACTTGCCTTATTTTCATTACAATTAAATTACTTAAGCCCACCATATGTCACTTAACATAATGTCTCTAAAAATTATTTTCTGCACGAGTCATGTCAAATTTTCATTAGCAACAACTATGAAAATAACTGTTATGTATGTTTAAGTTTATTGATTTGACTGATAGACCCATAGTGGCAGAAATTGCAAACTACTCTCTGCATTTCAATAGATCACTATGAGGCTAATTTACCATTTTGAGATGTGCACTTAACTCTCTGCTGGATTTTCCTTGAATGCATCGACCAATGACCAATAAATGGGGCCGTAAGATAAATGGGCTGATAAATGATATCAGCAAAGTCGTTTCAGTGTGCCCTATATGATTTAATGATATTTTGCTCATTAAAGCTATCACAGTCATATGTTTATTGGCAAAAAAAACCTCCATAAACCTCCATAAAAGACCATATGTTTATTGGTCATATGTTTTGTTGGCAAAAACAAAAATTGCAGTGAGTTTGTGTGTGTGAATCCTGTGTGTTGCAGATTGCACTTCCTGCCCTCTCACCCACAATGACGATGGGCACTGTGCAGCGATGGGAGAAGAAGGTCGGGGAGAAGCTGAGTGAGGGAGATCTGCTGGCTGAGATCGAGACGGATAAAGCAACCATTGGTAAAAAAAAAACCCCAACAACAACAAAAAAAAAAAAACAACACACACACACAGGCCTCAGTCGTCCATTCATATAGTGCACATGCCTAAAAACCAATAAACAACAGATTTCACATGGTATATGATGAACATTCACCATCGTACATATGCACTGATACAATGGACTCTCATCTTGAATTACATGTATGTTAGAGCTGTGTGATTTGACCAAAATCTCATATCCAGATACTGGTCCTTTTATACCCAGATGGTGATTCATGTCATGCTATGGTACATTTTCTCATAATTCAAGGATTAATTAATTTAATGTATACAATGGTCGTGTAAAAGTTTCAATTATATACATTTCAAATAAAAAGTACACAAAGTAAAGCAAACATTTTCCATTTCTATTTGGAACTAAATGTAAATAAAGCCTAAAATGTGAATATATTTGAATTGTAGCAATAAATAGACATGAATATAGATTATCTAGGTGGTAAAAGAGTGTAATGGTGATTTAAGAACAGTTTACTAGTCCATGTACAATTTTTATTTTATCCAAATCATGTCCATGTGACAAAAGTAACCCTTAGTTTGGATACGAGCTCCTCATTTTGTTTTACTGACTATGCCATATTTGTTTGTGTATTGCCTTCATGTCTATGTTGAGCTAAACAATGCAAGGCTTTATTGAAATGAAGAAAAGTATTGCTTAATAAAGTGAAATAAATGAAAATAGCATAGCCTTATAAGACACAGTTGATGTTTTGTGATTTTTTTTTTTTTTAAATTTTTTTCTTATTTTAGGCTTTGAGGTGCAGGAGGAGGGATATTTGGCCAAAATTATGATTCCAGAAGGAACTCGGGATGTTCCCCTGGGGACACCACTCTGCATCATCGTAGAAAAAGAAAGTGACATCGCTGCCTTCAAGGATTACGTAGAGACTGGAGTGGCTGAAGTTTCCACACCACCCCCGGCTCCCGCACCAGTGAGTCACTCGCAAAGATTTGACCAAACCCAAGGCAGAGACATTGATTGTTTTCTCTTAGCTACTGAATTTCTATTTTGATTTGGTGCAGTTGTTGCTTTTACAACCACATACGTTTTTCACAAATATTTGTTTTTGTGTTGTAGGCTGCAGTGCCAACTCCTGCAGCAGCTCCCACTCCTGCCCCTGCAGCTGCTGTGCCTGCAGGACCCAGGAAGGGCCGTGTGTTTGCCAGCCCACTCGCCAAGAAACTTGCTGCTGAGAAAGGAATTGACCTGGCGCTGGTCAGCGGTAAGTGCCCCAGTTCAACACAGAGGCGTAACAAGAGTGAAAAACATTACTGAAGTTGGAAATGTACGAAGAAAAAAAAAGAAATGTACAGCAGAGAAAGTAACGATCAAATATGTTCTATGTTGATCTGTTTGTGCTTTAGGTTCTGGTCCTGATGGACGCGTCACTAGGAAAGACATCGACACCTTCGTTCCACCAAAAGCTGCTCCTGTAAGTGAATTTTGTTTGTCATGAACAATTAACGAGAAAATAAGTTGTAGGATTTGTATTTACATATAACTGCCAAGGAAAGTTGAAGCAATTTATCGCTGCAAATGCAAAATTTATTTGGAATAAATTCTCTCTATGTATGTTTAGGCGAGGATTCAAGTGACCTTAATCAACTGAGGCCATGATTCAGATACAACCAGATACTTGTCAGCTGCCAAAAAATGACTGCTTTGTTGTAACTACTAGCCATGTTTTCAGAAATAGGTGCTTCTTCAGTTTCATAGTAGAAGCATCATGTGAATTAAGTTAAGTACATCAGAAGTGATTATAATCGATCATTCATATATCAGACGGGTAGTTGTTTGTTTACTACTACCCCTGTCTGATATATGAGTGATCGATTATAATTATAAGTGGAAGACGGTATGAAACTATACCAGACTACATCAGAAGTGAGTAGGAAAAAGTGTTTCCATCTTCAGTTACATTAAATGTTTTCCAAAAATGGCAAAAACTACCTCAACCAAGCTAAAGTTCTTTTCAAATTCGACTAAAAACCTGCCAGCTGAAATATTTAGTATTAAGAATTAGGTAGTGGCTGTTTTTGTTATTTTACTATATACAACGATTTGGGGTAATTATCGTAGATGTAAATGTAAAAAAGTGATATTTTTTGTCAGGCTGTGGCGGCTGCTCCCGCTCCAGCTGCTGCTCCAGCTGCTCCTGCACCTGCACCTGCAGCAGTTGCTGGGACCTTCACAGACATCCCCATCAGCAACATCCGCAAAGTAAGAGCAAACACACACACCTGACACCTGATGCTCTGTTGTGCTATGTGATGCTCTTTTGACAACAGTCGGGCCACATTTGCTACATGCTTCCTCTGTGCAGAGTTCAGTGTCGCTGCACTGACTGCTGGGAGGCAAACGTTCTGAGGGGATTTTTAAAAATTGCGTAGCTCTGTTATCTTTGACCTGTGCCTCCACATTTTACCCTTCATACAGACGTATCATTTATCAAAAGGTCTGACTAACACCTCATTTCTCTCTGTGATAAATTATGGATCAAAGCTGAACAGAATAAATGAATCTCCCCTGCAGGTCATTGCTCAGAGGTTGATGCAGTCCAAGCAAACCATCCCGCACTATTATCTGTCTGTAGATGTCAACATGGACCAAGTGTTGGAGCTTCGGAAAGAACTCAACGCTGTGAGTTTTCTCTTGGATCTCTGCATGTAGCTGCATCACAGACAGGAAGCATTCATTTTCCTCTGGTGTCATAGCACAGCTAAGATAAGTTAAAGTTATTTATGTGCTGTATCTCTTAAACGCTCCACTCCACAGGAGGTGAAAGCTCAGAATATCAAACTTAGCGTGAACGACTTCATCATCAAAGCCAGCGCTCTGGCCTGCCTCAAGATTCCCGAGTGCAACTCTTCCTGGATGGAAACAGTCATTCGTCAGTGAGTAAACACACACGCCAATCACTACCGTTCCTTTAATAACTCATCTTACAGGTACGATGACTCACTCATCAAGAAACTATTACTTAGCAACTGGCTGTCATCACCAAACCAACCTTTTAATCTAGTAAAGGAAACTGTGCAAGCTTTGAATAATTAATGTCAGGAGCTTGTCTTCACTAGTGCTTTTCTGCATTTTTCATGATGTAAAACCTCTTTGATATAAAACCAATATCTAATGTCTGTAGTAACTTCCACACAAATGATCACATGACTGTATATGCTGGTTTTACAAGTACATGAGCACAAGTGTCAAATTATTGATTCAATGTAAGAAAAAACAAAGAGAGACAGGTTATCTGTTTTTGAGAAATCGAATTACCACACCTGTATTCCTCCTCAATACTCAGATGTCTTCATGCATGTATACCTGTTAATCTGATTTATTTTGTTCTGTTACATCTGCACCCATGTAAAAAGAAATCATGGAAAACAGATGTGACACAGTCAAACAAGAGTGGAAGACAATAATTGTCACTAAGTACATACGTACATCCAATAATGGACGCAATGCTGAAGTATAAGGGATGAGTGGCAAGATCATATTGGGCAACGTGTGTGTGTGTGTGTGCGTGTGTGCATGTGCCATTGTTTACATTCACCACGTTTGCTTGCTCTAACCATAAAACAATCGTACTGGAAAGAAACTAAAACAGCAGCTTGTCAGGTTTGTATTTTAGGAATCCTCAAAAAACAGAACAGTGTGGCTGTGAGATCTAAAAAAAAAAAAAAAAAAAAAAAAAATTTAAATGCGGTTTTGTATCGTGAAACAAATCCATATTGGTACGCATGTAGCCTTAAGAAATAAAATAAAATACCATGAAATAAAGGGATAAATATTTGTATTTTGGGTATGCAGGTGTATTCTACCATGTCTAATCCTGCTCTTGGGCAACCGTGTCATTCTGTTTTCTGTTTTCTTCTGCTACTTGTGTGTTACTGTTTTAAAAGAACATGAACAGCAGCAACATCTGAGCAGCAGCTGCAAATGGGAGTCGATTTGACGAAAAAACATATTTAGGTGGTGGTTTCTTTTGTAGGAATTTAGTCCTTTTACTACAGCTGGCTTCCTCTTGTGTAAATGTTCAACCAAAACAAATTCTCCTGAAATGACTGTGTAAAAGCACCGTCGCTGCATCCTGTTGTTGGTGCCATCCAAAACAAGTTTGATTTACTTGAAGACAAATTAGCGCAACAACCCAGGGTCTCATCCTAGTCGATAATGATAGTGGACGTGTCTCTGGTGGATGGTTAGTGTTTGCTGTACGTAAATAGGCATGACTACTTGTGCAATAAATTAGACTTTGATAGTGTAGTTGCATTTTGAAGCCAGCAGGGGGAAGTCAAAGCACAGACATGATAATTCATTTGCTGTAATTCTCAGATTTGTGCTCACTTTTGTATTGACGTCTATTTCCAGGAATCATGTGGTAGACGTCAGTGTGGCAGTGAGCACAGCCAGCGGTCTCATCACACCCATCGTGTTCAACGCTCACACCAAAGGACTGGCCTCAATCAGCTCTGATGTGTCTGCTCTGGCTGCCAAAGCGAGGGAAAACAAACTGCAGCCACACGAATTCCAGGTAGAACACATGCCATCTGTGGGCGTGGTGCAGATTTCACCTGTCGGTAGTGAACCTGCAAACATCATACATTCATTGTGTTTCTGTTTTTCCATCAGGGAGGAACATTCACGATCTCTAATTTGGGAATGTTTGGTATCAAGAACTTCTCAGCAATTATCAACCCTCCTCAGGCCTGTATCCTCGCTGTTGGAGGCTCAGAGAAGCGGCTGATTCCTGCTGATAATGAGAAAGGGTAAGTGTCTGATCTGAGATACAATAACAAGTAACCCCACCACCACCACTCAGATGTTCAGCTTATGACACACAGATGGCTTGTATATTTATATACAATACTGAATTCAAGTGATTTACCTGCAATTCAGTGAATGAAGCAACACAAATGAAACAATGAATTTATCTTGTGAATTATTTTTTCTAGTTAATAGATCTGTGTGTCATCAGGAATCTGTTGATATGATGTGCATCATGATGCAATATGGTTGTTTTTGTTTTATGTTGTATTTTTTTTTAATTTTAGGGAAACTTTCATAGAATAAATTACACCAATTTCATTGCCTGCAATTTTTGCACAATGACAATAAATCTGTTCTATTCTATTCTATTCTATTCTATTCTATTCTATTCTATTCTAATAAAGAACACAGTTTAAAATAAAGTTTACTT
>JAQQZY010000007.1:20333386-20345241 GCA_030068375.1 Ostorhinchus rueppellii | reverse complement strand
TTGGCCTCAGACTGTATCTGAGAAACTACAACCGACTAGGACTTTGGACTGAATTTTTCTTTATTTATGACTCAAATCTGTTAAAGTTGAACTACTTTTATTTTGGAAGTATTTTATTTGTAGACCAGTGTCACAAGACAATCTCTAACATTTGGAATGGAAGACGCTGTACTTTATCTTGTTGCCTCAATCAATAAATGTACATATTGTGGGATCAATAAAGTTTCATCTACTCTTGAACATGATGTATAAAGTGCATATTATTCTGTATGTAAACAGAACAGAAGCTGTGCTGAACTCACACCTGCTCCAACCTGACCCCTACAGCTGTGTATTCATTGTGTCTTCCTCCTCAGCCCCCCCCTCGTTGCCTGTGTGTCAGTGGGATGGAGACGTTGACATGGGTGGGAGCGTCACTCTGTCCTGCACGGTGAAGGAGGGCACCCCCACTCCAGAGATCCACTGGGAAAAACTGAATCCGGAGGAAATCTCACTTCCCATCAACATGGAGGGTCAGTAACATGAGTGGGTTTTCCACATTTGTGTTCTGATTTGGTATCACTGTGACTGAACTCTACAACAGAAATCTTAAAACATTCATATTTAATCATGATGTTGGTGCTTGTGACATGTACACTCGGGGCTAAAAATTCAAACCAGATGTAGATGAATGTTACAAAGCAAATTTGGAAGCACTTTGGGTCTATTTTAAAAGTAAATATTTACTGAGATGATAAAAAAAGAAACTATTTTTCACATAAAACATGTTTTTATATTATTTTTACATTATTTTTCTACAAAAATCCGCATGTAACACGATAAAAAAAAAAGACACAAAAATTACACATTACTATTTTTTAAAAATATCTTTTTATTCTTCTTTAATACTTTTATTGTACATTTGTTTATTTATTGTACATTTTGGAGATTTTAATTCTATTGTTGACTGTCTTTTAAATTTCTATACTTTTTAATAATAATAATGTTGGATTAGATTTCTATAGCGCTTTTCAAGTCACCCAAAGTGCTTTACATTGTTGATCCATTATTCATTCACTCTCACATTCTCCCTCTAGTGGTGGTATTCTACATTTATAGCCATGGAAGCATGGCTGCCATTTCATGCCTACGGTCCCTCTGACCACCACCAAACATACATACACCAGTGTGAGTGACAATGGCAAGGAAAATGAAGTGTCTTGCCCAAGGACACAACGGCTGACCTGGAGAGAGCGGGATTATTGGATATTGGACGACCCGCTCTACCATATGAGCCATAGCTGCCCCGGCTATATATATATGTGTGTGTGTGTGTGTGTGTGTGTGTGTGTGTGTGTGTGTGTGTGTAGTCCTATTTTTAGCCCCAATACTTTATTACAAATTCATTAATTTTGGGATGGTTCAAAGCAAGAGTATGTATTTTTTGCATTTATCTGAGGTCATCATTTGGTGCATCCTGGGTGGAAAAATGTCGAAATTTGTCTTTTATTATTGGGTCTAAAAAAGCTGGCCAAATTCTATCGTATCGTATCGTATCGTATCGTATCGTATTCTATTCTATTCTATTCTATTCTATTCTATTCTATTCTATTCTATTCTACAGGAGTGGAGAAAGTTTTTTTTGGACACCTTTAATATTTTAGATAACTTCAAATATAATGAAATTGTTTTGAAACATGTGACTGCATCAGACGGACACAAACAAATGTGAATGATTTTTTTTAGTCTGTTAAGAAAAAATAACAACTACATTCTTGACAGTTTCGTGTAAACATGTCACACCCTCTATTTCATTCTCTTAATGAAATATCCAGTTCTGACCTTGATGGAAAAACAGAGCATGTGCAGAAGGGAGCATTATTAATAATAATGTATATCACAAATGTATGGACCTGTATCCACTATTCTATGAGGATGTTTTTGATGGTATTAAATTGACTAAATCCTAAAAAAGAAAAAAAGCCCAAACAGATGTGTGAGTCTGAGTCCAAACCTGCTGTTTTCAGGGTGGAGTTGCTGCTCACAGGTTGTTCTTTCTTTAGTGAAGGGGAACTTTCAACGTGATAAAACACATAAAGAAGAATGACAACCATGTCACTGTATGGCAGAAACATTCACTTTTATCCTGACAGAGAAACTCCAGAGCCAGACTGAGGCTGATATGCTGGGACAGGTTCTGCTTTTATTTTGTAATAGTAGGCCCGTAACACCCTATAATGTAATGTGTTCCTGAAAATGTAATCAAATTTGCACTTAACTCGATCAAAAATGTAATAAAACCCAATAATGTAATAAAATATCCTGACTGATAATGTAATACTTGACAGGTAATGTAATATACATGTTCATTTTCAGTCATTTTGTGTTTTGAGAATCTCAGACTGTTAAATAGACTGGATTTGAAACAACAGAATGACGACTGGGTTAAAGTGCAGATATTACAATATCAGTCAGGATATTTTAGTACATAACTGAAGTTATTACATTATTGGGTTTTATTACATTTTCGATCAAGTTAAGTGCAAATTTGATTACATTTTCAGGAAATGATTACCTCCGCCAAGGAGGTTATGTTTTACTGTGCGTTTGTTTGTTAGCAACATAACTCAAAAAGTTATGGATGGATTTTGATGAAATTTTCATTTGGAGGCGTTTTGAATCACCGTGTGGATCCAGGAACTTTTTAAAGGATTCTTTATCATTGTGAGATAGGGCATGGTGGCAGAGAGTTGCATGAGGTCATTCACCACCATCTAGTGGAGGAAAGTACTAACACTACCTTTAAAAAATTACAAACACTACTTTAAAAAAAATACAAACACTACCTTAAAAAAAACTAAATACAAACACTATCTTGGCGGAGGTCTGCGCTCTCCGAGTGCTTTTCTAGTTACATTATAGGTTGCTCCAAGGCCTATGGTACATGTGATAGTGCTACTACTAGGCAGAGCTGGAGCAGTTTGTTTTTGGCCCACAGTGAACACATCATGTGTTATGAAGGCCACACAGTTAATATTCTGGCACATGAAGTTTTTCAGAGCTTGGCTGATATGTTGAATTTTCTCTGTATTGTCTTTTTACATCATTTTCTTATTATTTCCATTCATGTCTGGGGCCTCTGGGGGGCCCCGACCTCTGACTGAAGCGTCTCCTCTTGGGTTCCATCACAGGGGACCTGTCCGGCTCAGTGCAGATTGTCAACGTGTCGTCTCAGACGTCTGGCCTGTACCGCTGCTCTGCCAACAACTTCCTGGGAACAGAGAACTGCTACGTCAACTTATCCATCTACAGCAGTAAGGGCCTCTTTGTTGACCCATAATCCTCTCTGCCTCAGTGGTTTCCTTTATATTTGTCAGATCCTGGTTGTTTGTGTGTGTGTAGCTCCAGACAGTTCCTCTGGGATCCTGCAGGGTGTGCTGCTGACCCTGTCCATGACCCTGGTTCTGCTGGCGCTGCTGGTTCTGATCCTATGGCTCCATCGTACGGGGCAGGACGGCCGGTGGCGAGGAGGCAAAGATGACGAGGACGAGTGTTACAATGAGATCAGGTACACGCCGTCGCTGATGAAACGCTCATTTGTCTGATTTTCTGAAGACTTCAGGACTCTGGTGCAGACTGATCATGTACAGATTCATGTAAAGGCAGGCAATGTTTTCAATAAAAGCCCACGTTCTGATAATGCTGGTCTGCTATTTACTGGAGGCATATTTAATTGCATTTTCCCTTAACATTAATTAAAACCTTCAATGGCTGTAGGGAATTTGGAATCTGCTGGTTTTAGTAGATAAATATGGAACAAGCAAATAAATCTCTGCAATTCACTAAAATGGTGTGGTTATGAAAAAAAAATAAAAGAACAAATTTACTTATTTATAACCCTCAGTGCCTCAAAGAAATAGTGTTATATGGGAGAAAAAAAATGTACTGATGATTTACACAAGAAATGACAAAATATAGACTACGAAGGCCATCGTGTGACTCATTCCAACATGTATGTAATAAGTCCAGTTTCCTAATCCAGTTTTTTATTTGCAAACCATGTATTTGTTAAAGATCTGCACTTATTAAATGTGTTGCATTTAAGTTTTGGGGAAAATAAGTCACCATGTGGATTTAGCTTAGTAAATACTTCAGATCCTTCCACTTGATAATTAACTGCAGCGATTTCTATTTTTCAGCAAATCACTTGTGGAGAATTTAACCCTTGTGTAATTTTGCTTGAAAATTGCTCTATTAATTATCAAGCCACTAAATCAAAGATTTACTACAGGACAGTTTTGTTTTTTTTGTTTTTTTTAAAACAGTTCCAATTAAGATAAATTTGAGACAAAAAAAAAGTAAAATAAAACCACTCACAACAGTTCATTTGCAAACAAAGACACAAAAAACCTTTAATTTAAATAGGAGGGGAAAAAAAAAAAAAAAAAAAAAATCACATATAAAACTGTACATAACATTAAACATCGACTTAAAGTTCTTAAATAAAAGACCCCCCTCCCAATAGAACTAAAATAAGAAATGATAAAGTGGGATGGTGTATGATACATTTGTGCAAAAGAAGTATTAACTGATTCTTCCTAAACTGCACATATCGACGTGAAGAGTGCCTCTCCACTCAGCGCTCCCCTCCAATGGGTAAACACAAGACCCCCCCACCCCCCGCCAACAAAGCCTCAACATAGTGTTTTGAATGTAAAAGAACCCAGAATCCAATAATAAAATAGATTTATATTTTTAAATATATATTTATATACGAAACATGCTGTACATAATTTAGGAGATTAAGAAATCCCTTTTTATTGACACCCAGGTCTGTCTGTTAACTTGTGCTTTCCTCACTCCCAGCAAAGAAAAGTTAAAATAAACAACAAAAATTACTCCCTGTTGCTTTGGATTCAAGATGAATGAGAAAAAAAAAAAAAAAAAAAGAAAAACAGAAAACAGCACTGATCAGAAAGTCTCTGTTTTTCCTGAGTTGAGGGAGTTTTGAGAGGGATACTGATGCACTTTTCACTGCTGAAACAGTCAAGGGGAAAAAGAAAACATGTGGCTGTATTTGTCCCTTTGTTCAAATGTTGCTAAAGAAAAACAAATTTAAAAAATGTGGTAAAGACTGACTGGACAAGATGTAGCTTTACCAGCATGCGTTGTGCACAACCCAAAGAGAACAAACACAGCAAAGGGAAACGTCTTTTGTAACATGAGTACTCGTTCTGTTTACCTCCACTGATTCCTCATCGCCCTTTCAGTTTCCTCCCTTTGGACAAAAAGTCTTCCTGCAGAAGACGACAAGTCAATTTCTTTCCCGTTACAGACCCTGAGAACACCGGCCTCCTTTCAAAATTCCTACAGGGGAGCAGAGCTTCTGACTGATTATTTGGTGAGGAAACTAGCAACACAAAGCCGCTTTGTGGCAAAATGATTTATACTATGGCACCAAGTTTCGCTCAGCCACTGCAGGTGAATCAGAACATGGGAATATCATGGCCTCGCGCCTGGGCCACACTAAAGAGGATATTTTTTACCTCCTCCTCTTAAAAAACAAAACAAAAAAACCCCCTGTCCACGTGGGTTTCCTTTTGCAAAATATCTCCATTTCTATACATGTGAGAATACAAAAAC
Source organism: Ostorhinchus rueppellii (assembly GCA_030068375.1). NCBI lineage: Eukaryota > Metazoa > Chordata > Actinopteri > Kurtiformes > Apogonidae > Ostorhinchus > Ostorhinchus rueppellii. The sequence continues at coordinate 20,339,619 of JAQQZY010000007.1, read as the reverse complement.
AAATAAAAGCGTTCATAATGAGAGGATTTACTCTAATCTTATGTAATAGACACGGGTTTTGTCTGAAATTGAACAGCAGCGCCTTAGACTGAATGGAAAACCAAATGAAAAGATGGTAGCCTGTATATAGTGTTGGGAGAAAAAGTTTTTGGACAGCTCATGCATTGGTCATATAGTCCATTAAGAATCAGTGTTAAAGTCATTGTTCCATTCTCCAAACACACACATGGATGTTTCAGCAAAAATAATGAAACTCATCCAGGCCATGACGCATTTAAATGTCAAGAATTTAGTTCATGTTAAACAAAAAAAAAAAAATCATTTGCATTTGTTTGTCTCATACAGCCACACCTTCAGAAATGCAAAAAAAATAAAAATAAAAAAATCTGCAAATATCTCATAATACATTGAGATTGTGTAAAATTTTAAGGGGGTCCAAAACCTTTTTGCCACTATAGTTATCTGCCATGAGTTTACTTCATTATATAATGCAACTGATAAAATTGGGGTGTAATGTCACATAAACCTGTACTTTAGACAGTGTTTAGTGACCACTTTAGATGAGAGGCAGCAGGCTCACTTTGAAAAACATCCTTTTTAGTGTGTCCCCTGGAAGCTCAAGAACTAGAGAAATATCTGGGGGCACAGTTTGGCCAGCTTCTGTTGATGATCTACTTCAGCCCATTAAAACTCTGCGTTTTAATCTTTTCACAGTGGCGCAACATAGAGTGCAAAAGTGGGAAAGACACCAACTTAAAGTGACTTCTCAGGAATACTTCCAGTTACAAAACACACTTTAAAAAGACAGCCGTTGGTGAGATGATACCAATGTGATGACAAAGAAGGTGGGGGGTGGGGGGGGGTAGAGGTGGGGTACAGTTGACAGGAGGCAGATTTTCAATTCGATATATCAGCACACCATATAGACAAACCCCGTTAAAGATATCTGTAAGACAATATTACTCAAATAAATATTCCACCTTTGCTTTCAGCATTTATTCAACTTTGTTTCTTTCCAACTAAAACGCTGGATTTAACTGTTGTAGAAACAGCAGTAGTAGTGGGTATATTAGTAGTTGCAGGAGTTGCAGAAGCAGTAGTATAGTAACAAGAGGGGCCGAACTGCAGGCAAAGAAAACAGAGCTCCACAGAGCAGCCTGGGACCCTGCTACAGAGAAGTCGTCACTGACTGGATCTGATGGCAGAGGGAGTTACTGATCGCCCATCCAATGAAAACACAGTTCAGTGCATAGCACACACTGAGCAACTCGTGATTCTTCAAGTCGAGTAAAACAAAATGGACATCCCACTCACCAAAACAAAAAGGCTTGAAGATTCCACCTCTCCCAGTTTGTCCATTTGTGATCAACACAATTTCACAGATGCGAATCCTCCTCAGCTCAATCCTGATCCACGTTGGAAATAATCCTTCATCTCTATGTTTTTAGTCTGATCCAGGACCAAAGCCTAAACGGACTGTAAACTAGCGGTAGAAGCACCACGTGTTGGCTGAGATGGAAACCAGTTTTTTTTTCCCCTGAAACTTGCTCCGAGATGGATCTGTTGGGTTTTGATGATGTCAGGCACCTCTGTAGGCCATGGGCCAGAGGATGAGGATGAAACACTGCGATGCCTCTTCAGTTGTTGAATATGTAGATATAATCTGCTGGGGGGTGGGGGGGGCACTGCTGAAACTGGTCAGTATGTGCTGATAAATATATATACTAGACTGTAGGCCCAAGGATTGTGAAAGGAGAACTATCAAGGCGTATCACAGTATCCATGTACCCTTCACCTGCACATACAGCAACAGAACATCTGGAACATTTTTTAATTATGGGGGAAAAAAACTGCTGCAGACATCAAGTGAGAGAAAGTCAGAGGCAATTCTCCACGATTCTCCAGTATAGAAAAATATCCTCAAGCAAAATATCCCTTTTCATTGCACTGGCCTGTCACTACTGTTACAACCTAAAGGTTGTCCGGAGAGACACCGAGTGACTTTGTAAGAAAATTAAAATTAAAATCAAGTGTTATGAGTCACGATGAAAGCTGACTTTGGAATAAACAAGTTGGCGTAAATCAATAAACAGATGTGACGTGCATCAGCTCAGCATGCGATCGGATGTTTCACTCCTTTGGCTGAGAAGATGACAGACATCAGAACTGATCCAGAACGGCACTGGGCTGGAAAAGGGTTAATAATCTGGGGTTGATGGAATGAGTCCTGAAGGCTGGAATGAGTCCGGTCAGGGTGGGCCAGGCCCGATCCAGTGCCGACCACGATGTGCTTTCACTGCAGAGAATGTCACTGGGGATGCCCCGGTGCAGACTCAGCGCAGATGCTCAAGTAAAGGCAGCTCTGTGGATTCCTGTCGGGGTGAGGGGGGGTCTCCTGCATTCAGCAGGGTCGGGTCCATCGTCTGAGTGGCTCCCAGAGGATCTTGTGTTAGACTGAACTCCTGGAGGGTTGAGGGAGGAGTAGGCTGTGAAGAACAGTACAAAGTATTAAAAACCGTAACAGTACCCACCAGTAACAAACCTTCAGTTTTATTGTCAGCTTTTTGTGTGTGTGTTTTAGACATTCAAACTCAAAACAGTTGCAACAAAAGAAAATACAAGATTTAAAAAAAAAGTATTTATAACATTAAAATATCCCAAGTAAAAATGTTTAAAAGTTAGGTTTAGGGAACTGGACACAGTCCACTAATATTTGTAATGGACTGAGAAACAGTATAAATATAGACAGATTATAAATATGTTGGAGCCTTTTTTGTTTGATGCGTTTATGTAATGTCTCGTTTAGACATTAGGTGGTGGGGAATTAAAGGTGAGCAAATCACTGACCGTGTGTTGACCATTAAAGTTTCATATAAGTGCACACTAATTTATAGAAATTTTCTGTGCATATTAAACACAGGTAGGTACATTCATCCTCTTGTCCATGGGCCTGACCACAGTGCTGATGAAGATCTGGAATTGGTCCATAAGCACCTTCAGTTGCAGCTCAAATCTCCTACTGTGCTGATGCTAAGTGCAAACACTAGGTACTGAGTGTCTGGATTAAGGTAAACGGGTAAAATCTTAACAGTCAATAATAGAAAACTGCTTGTAGCAAGAGTCCAACAAAAACCTGTGAAAAAAAGGCAAAGTATGAAACATTTTCTTACTCTTACAGTAATTGTCCTTCTCAATCATTTCTGACCCTCTGTCAGAGCATGGTGTTATATGTACCTGCAGACAGCCTAAGTCTGCATCATCCTTTTGTTTTTGCTGCGTTTACAATGTTTTTGAGTGTCAACCTTTGAGCAGTGGGTTTGAATCTCCAGCCAAACAATAGCAGCATCCTGCAGTGTGTGTGGATGGAGAAAAATGAACCGACCCTACTTATGCAGCGCTTACTCTCCTCTTATTGTCTTCTCCCTCAATTCACTCGCCCTGAAACAGACCTGTCGGTGTCACACTCAGGGGGACTGAACTTCGGTTGAAATTTGTAAAGATGTGTTTTTAGAATATAGCCACTGTGACAGAATCAGGACATCTCACTTCACTTTTCTATTTCATCACTTGTTTTCTCACTGAGTCACTTGGTCTTTCCAATCTATTGCTTATTTGACCACCACTCTCACTTGCTCATTCCTAGCATGAAGAAGTTTACAATCACTAGTGACAAACATATAATTTAAAGAGGTCAGACCTTTCTGAGCTGGTCTAACTAAGCCCCATCAGTTTCCTCACCTGTGTGCGTATGGTTTGGACCGTTCCTGTATCTCCTTCCATTGCCGCTGGTCCATTAAAGCCCTTTCTGCTTGAAAAACTCCATTTGCCAAAGTGGCTCTCATAATGTAGACTGCTGCTCTGTCCGAGGCCAGCCCGCTGGCCCGCTCTGTGCCCAGAGTTCTCCAAAAAGCTCCCGGGGCAGAACCGCTCTGGCCCCGGTAGAGAAGGTGGGGCCACAGAGCTGCTGAAAGACAGCTGGGAGCTGGACAGCTGCTGGCCGAGCAGCCCCTGGATGGACGACGTGCGCTGCAGGGAGGTGAGCAGCCCCGCCTCCATTCTGCCCTCTGATTGGCTAAGAAGTGCTAATGGGAGCGGCTGAGGGTGGTGAGGCCAATTCTGGGGACCGACAGGGTTGTCTGTACCTGAAAGGGAAAACGAAGCACTTCATTACCATACCATTAGATAAGCACCGATCAACTACAAAGCTGGCATTTAACAACTCCGACAGAGAAAATAGGATGGTACGTAGAATCCACGTAAAAACAAGACGGTGACTTGAAAATTTAGATCGACCTGTTTTTCATTGCAGATGAAAAACAAGATATTTAAAGCTTTGTCTTGTCAACGTCATTTAATTAGTAAACTGGGTTATTCAGGTCTGCAAATTACTACAAAGAGCTAATAATAAATAATGACATTAATGATATAAATAACTGATTGTGATCATAGTTGTGGAGCGGCATCTAGAAAGGGCATTGACCTTCAACCCCGAAAATCAGCTAAATATTACCAGTTCATTCTCAAATTCATGAGAAAAAAAAAAAACACTAAAAAGGTTTAAAAACAACAATCCTCAATGCAAAATGGGATTTTTCACCCTTTAGAGAACAGAATTAAAAACAAGCTGAACAACCACAACCTCAGATCACTCAGACACTACTGTAAAAAATTATTTATGCGTATGCGAGCCATATGGCCTCAGGAGTCCTGTACAGTTCATGTACGCTCAGGCAAAACATTCATTGCCATGTGTAACAAAGTGCAAACCAGAAGCCAGCAATATTTAATGACGTGAGCTACAGATGCCACATTTGAGAGATAAGCTTGAGTGTTATTTGGTTACATATTTGGACAGATTTTGCCACAGTGTCTATGATTCAGCATCTAGTCTTAGGACTTACCCATAGAGGGCTGGACTGTGGTGATGTGGGGCTGAGGCAGGCTGGAGGCTGGTGTACTCTGAGTAGTGTGGATGGCTGGGTTGGTGGAGATGGAGGTGGAGCCGCCGCCGCAATCAGAGTCCTCGATGTTTCCTCCACTGTTACAACCAGCACCACAGCCCTTCTGTAACCTGTAGACACGTACATGGAGGACATTCAACATCAGTTTACCTCACAGGCAGCCACACCAAGAATATGGTAAATATCGCTGTGTCTCCTCTGATGGGCAGTCTAACAGAATACAGTACATTTACAGGGTCACTCTTCTCACATTGTGCGAATGTTAACATTGTTCCGTCTCATTTAGTGCTCACTTATCTTATTACTTTTACTAAATATTGATTAACAAGCAATTTGGTAATTAAGTGGCACTGACCACAGTGAGGAGCATCCCCTTCGAGACCCTGTTGTAAATTATATTGGCTGAAATACTCAGCCATTTTTGTGCACGTGGAAGGGGATCAGCTTGCCTATACATGAGCATTGTACATAAAATATAAGAACTATATGCAGACTTAAAGTTTGCACTCTGCAGTCATTCTATGTGCTAAAACAACTGATCAATATTTGTTGTGGGGATCTGACACAGCTGGAGTGCAGTTTCTGTTTGATGCTGCCCTCTACAAATTGTTCACCAGTGTGGATGATTATATTGAATTAGCTGTTTTTCCTCTTGCTTTCTACCACATACCTGTCCCAGCTGCTGATGAGCCAGGTGTAAATGTTGTGTGGGCTGACAGGTCCTCCCCACACAGACCGGAGCTGGCCATGTCCACCGGCGTATGAGGTGGTGAGAGGGGACACATAGATGGGGTAACCAATGGGCTGGTCACATGATGAGTTGATCATATTCCTTAGGGCCTGTTTAGCATTTTGAATGCTGCCACGCTCTGGATTTCGATTGCGCAGGAAGACCAGCTCCTGCTGTTGCCCCGCCCACAAGCCACGCACACATTCTCTGTTCACCTGCAGGGGGCAGCACAAACAGGAGACAAGGACATTTATCAGCCAGATCTCATTAAACTTGAACATACCCCATCAGATCAAAGTAACATTAACAGAAACTACTTGAACTCATTTTGTTATTTAATAGTTGAGTGAGCTGCCTTAACGGTTTCTTTCTTAATTTTGTTTGGAAGTTTTCATACAGAAACATACGTAAAATCAGTAATGTTAACTTTGCAATCACTTTTTTAAAGACCTGAGCTGAAATACCAGATATTTAATAATAATAATAATAATAATAATAATAATAATAATAATAATAATAATAATAATAATAATAATAATAAT
>JAQQZY010000007.1:20300647-20324146 GCA_030068375.1 Ostorhinchus rueppellii | reverse complement strand
CCCCACTTTTCAGTTTTTTATTTGTTAAAAAAGTTTAAATTATCCAATAAATTCCGTTCCACTTCACGATTGTGTCCAACTTGTTGTTGATTCTTGACAAAAAATTTAAATTTCATATCTTTATGTTTGAAGCCTGAAATGTGGTGAAAGGTTGCAAGGTTCAAGGGGGCCGAATACTTTTGCAAGGCACTGTAGCTTATACTATATTAAAATTCTACATTTTTTCAGTGTAGAAGTCTCCTGTATATGAAGAAGAGATAGAAAACAGGTTAAAGTGTGGATGGAAAAGGCTTACTAGATATCCAACTCCTTATGGTTTTGGCCCACAGTCCGTGCTTCTGTTGTTAGAGAATTCAGAACTACAGCTGGGTAAATGAAATATTTCTCCACACACTGAAGCCATGCATACAGCTTCTCAAACCACATCAACTGAGCAGCATCTGAAAAACACAAAGAAAAACAATTTTTCACACTTGTTGAGGCTGCCAGTAGTAATATCACTGAACAAAAATGAAATAATTAAATATTTATACTTTGATAACCATTATGGCTTCCGAACAACATTGAATCTTTTATAACACTCAGAGATAAAAAGAACTCATTTTATGCTGTTTATTTAAAGCTCCCTGGGGTGTTCATGAAGACTGTAGCTCGGAGTGTGAAGGATAATTTTCATTTAGTTCAGGCAGGTTTTTCTCATTCTGCTGCAACTATGTTGTGTGTATATTATATATACATTTTAAAAACACTCTGACACTTACCTCGAACCTCAAACTGACTGTACTCTCTAGATCGGAGCACAGGATGAGCCAGGCAGAACCATGGCAGCTGTTTACGAAGCTGAGGCAAGAGATAGTGTGTAATGAAGCCTACAACTCCTGCCAGGATGTACAATACGAAGCTGAGGGCAGGCTGAGGAAGAAGAGCAAATTGAGAAAAAAAAATGAGTATGTAAGAATTTGGGGGGGGGGGGTACTGAAAAATGTGCCATTTCTGTAGGGTCATGAACCCATCATCAACTAACCTGAAGAGCAATGAAAACTGTACTGGCACTAATGGCGAAAGTAATCACAGCCATGAGAGGACACATAACAAGATCTGAATGAAGAATCTCTTTCTACAAGAAAACAGAGACACATTTTAAACTTAATCAAACAAAGAAAGTCAAAGTTCAACCATTAACAGTACTGGAATATACATATTTTTACTCAAGTGTTCAAGTACCTCAATCATGTACTTGAACATTTTATACCACATTCTGCTGCATCTCAGAGGAAAATAAACATTTTACTCACTGCATTTGTTTTTCAATTCTCATCCTCCTATTCAATGAAAACCACATATCTCAATGTTTGATTTTGCTTTTCATAAACTGAAGGATTAACTGAGAACTGAGAAAATTAGCCTTCTTAAGATAGGCATTGTATATACAGTACTCTTTAAAAACCCTCTTGGATTAACAGGAAAATCCAGTCAGAAAGGTGAAATAGGGTTTGTTTTTCTATCTGTCTTTCTAGCTCAGGGATCACAAATCCTGGTCTTCGAGGGCCGGTATCCTGCATGTTTTAGATGTTTCCCTCTTCCAACACACCTGATTCAAAGGAGTAGCCTATCATCAAGCTCTGCAGAAGCCTGATAATGATCATCACGTGTGCTGCAAGAGGGAAACATCTAAAACATGCAGGATACCGGCCCTTGAGGACCAGGATTGGTGACCCCTGTTCTAGCTCATGAAAAGCCTACTTTTTAGAGCAGGGTGTCAAACTGCAGTCCCAGATGGCCGGTATACTGCATGTTTTAGACATTTCCTTCTTCCAGCACACCTGGAACCCATTATGCCATTATCAGGCTTCTGCAGAGCTGGATGATGAGCTGATCATAAATTGAAACAGGTGTGCTGGAAGAGGGAAATATCTAAAACATGCAGGATACCGGCCCTCAAGGACCAGAGTTTGACACCTGTGTTATAGAGTATGATGTATGGTGCTTAACAAATTTATGAGACCACCTGTCATGAAAACAAGAAAACAAATTAACAATTTCATTGTTATTCATTAAGAAAATGACCAATTGGAAGAACAAAATGGTCCTTGTTGACAAATAACTAAAAATGTCCATATTTAGTGTCTCCACCTTTGGTGCAGATAACAGCTTGCATTCTTGCTGCCATTGTTTTTATGTAGTTTTGCAAACAAATGCAAGATAACTAGAATTGTGCAACTTCATTACAAAAAAAAAAAAAAAAGTCATTTGAATTTGTATTTTTGGAATACATTGAACTGGAAAATTTATGCATAGCAACAACATTTATATTTAAGCATTTAAGATATCGTTTTGATAAGATCTGGCAAATACTGGTGGATTAGTTATTATAGAAACATAAGATATTTTGGTACTGTTAAATTATGGCAGCAGTGGAAAACACCTTGTACTGGGTGGTGGTCTAATAAATTTGTTAAATCTTCAGTAATATAGTGCTTAACAACTAACAGTTTGCAAAGTTTGTTCAATCTTGAACATCAGCAGTGAAATATATCACACACATTGATGAAACAGTAATATGAATCTTGAACATTGTAAGTACTTTTTGAAGTAAAGTTTTGAATACCTTATAGCTGGGAGTGCACACTGTGCAAGCAACCAAGGAGGGATTCTTACCACAGAGTTACGCAGCTTTTCAGGTAGAGGGTCCTTGATCTCCACAGGGGGCTCCTCTGGTGTTCGGTTTTCAAGTTCTGGGAATAATTTTGATCGGACTAGTGACCTGATGGAAGCAAGGAAAAAAAAAAAACCAAACCTAAGTACACAAAAAGCAAAACTTTTTCAATGAACTGTGAAGGCAATGTTCACAATATGAACCAGAAAACACAGACCACAGGATGGTGGGATCACTGCTTTGGCGGCTGAGGTGGTAGGATAAAGCCAGGAGTAGGCCACAAAACACAGAGAACAGTACTGGCACATGGGCGTCCCCCCACGGTGCCTACAGGAAAGAACATTAAATTAAGAACAGTTGATCGAAGGTCCTATACTTTTAGAAACTCAGTCACAGAAATACCACAGCCCACAACTGTACTTTCTCAAGAGAGATAGAGTCAATATCTCTGTTCTACTTACATTGATAGCACCGAGGCAAAATCCATACAGCAGTGCAGCCACCAATACGCTGCGTATGAGGCTGAACAAAGATGATAGGGGGCTGGTTGTGGCTGAGAAAAGAAACAGAGAAAAATCAAGAAAGACCTCAGCAAAGGGAATGTGCAGTGTCTAAAGTCACAGTTTTAACATTCTAACACCTCTAATTTCCTGACCGGCCATTATACAATTCCCTGTTGGATCCTTATTTCTTACCAGTTCCACCAAATATATGCATGTCGATCTGCTCCAGCAGACACATCACAAAGGTATTGACCTGAGGTAACAACCCAAACAGGAAAATGACCGGGAAACACAAGGAAAACACTGTTGGACAAGAGGAAAAATAGAAGAAACTTTTAAAACAATTCATCTAGTGTAAAGAAAGAACACACAAAATTTGATGGAAATTAATTACTTTAGTGTGAAACACTTTATTTGCTCAGACAACTGACAATGATTAAAGAAAGTTCATTATTTGTCAAAATCTTGCCATTTCATGCATAGCTCCGATTGAATTAATACAGAGAGCTTATGGTTTAATCAAAATTTTAATAGTAAATAAAAGAAAAACAAAGGACTAACCGATGAGCATATCCCTGACACAAAGCAGGAAATGTGCAGAGAAGAAAGTGACTCCATAAAGGGAGAAGGGTTGCAGACTGCCAGAGCGCCCAGTCAGGTCAAAAATCCAGATCATCACACAGCACAAGCAGAAGTAGACTGGCCGACTATATACAATGATCCAGTTATGGCCCTGTCAAAAGAGAAAAGTCAGACCAACTCCAATCTTAGTGTGATTAGTTTAGCTATGCTAACAGTACGAATATCCATAAAAGAATAATACTAAAACTTTATGTTTTTATACAAGAATGCAGTAGATAGTAATTATCTATGTGCACTAAAAATGTTTTATAAACTTACATGCATTGGTGAAGCTGCATCTGGTTGTACACTCTGAAACACAAAATCCGAAATTATAAGCCTTAGATTTTGCATTAAAATAGACACAAAGCAACAGTGATATGGGGAGGGTATGACTATAAAAATTACAAGAAAATGAAGCCTTCATTGTTAATACAAAATAATGTCAACAGTAATAAAAAAATAACATGAGAAAATTTTCAAAAGAACTTCTACAGTTCAAGTACCTTCAGTAAAGAGTACTGGCAGCTAGCAATGACCAAACAGAACTGGAAGACCCAGATGTCCCTGAAATAACCCTGGAGAAGCAACAGAAACCCCAGGAAGGCCACCAGACTGGCCAGCACCACAGCAAACACGTTCTCTCCCACACGGCGGTTTCTGGTACAACAGAGCAGAGGAATCACTTTAGAGCTGATCCAACTCCATAAATGTTTGGACAACTACACAATGATGCATTTAGTTTGATAAAGATACAATCAATGGTGCTGGAAAATGTAAAAACCACAACACATGTATCAGTACATATTAATCATACATATTATGGGAAATGGATGGAATATGGACCATCTTTCCTTTCTTCTCCTCTCCGATGAAAGTTACCTGTCCAGTAAGGCCAGAAGAGCCAATCGATCATATCGAACTCTCAGCCACTTCCCCGGCAGAACCCAAAAGCGATAGTATTGTTTAGGTTTGGTTTTCTGCTCAATCATCTGTGTATTTTCCTGGGATTCTTGCAAAGACTCATGGTCCAGATCAAACTACAATTGAAATGAAAAAGGAGCCATGAATACAGAAGGAAAAGTGACAAGAGCAATCTGTCACCCTTTCCTCTTGGTAGAAAGTGTTCTGGCATCTTCATGTAAACTCTATCAAGAATAACTTGGCTCAGAATCATCAAAGACTGCTAACCTCAGGCATTTCCAGTGGCACCCTGCGCACCTGCATGCCCTGTAAGACCACAGGTCTGGGTTGGAGCATGGACAAGACTGGTGCACCCTCTGGCACCTCAGTGGAAGTGAAACTTGAGGACTGGGACTGTCTCTCCCTTTCCCTAAAAGTGTGAAATATATTGCATAAAAATGTTAGATTAGTTTGAAAAATCAAGAAAACCAAGCTTCTAGCTGTAGAAGACAACTTACTGGACTGGGTCTTCATATCCACCACCAGCAGGTCCAAATGTGTAGGACCTCTTTACTCCTACAGCACAACAGGAAGAGCACAAAACATGTCAGCTCATATATACAACTCAAAATACTCGGACATGACAACGGAATGATGAGAGGATACCCTTTGTCATTACTGCACAATCTAATTGCTACATCTATGAAAAAAATATAACCTCCCCATTGCAATGCATGTAGTCAAGCAGTTTCACTGAGAAACATCAGTATAACCTGCTATAAACCCACCACTCTCATCATAGAAGTAGTGCACTGCCCCCTCTGATGTGTCATCAAAGGTGGAAGCCTCATGGATGCCACTGCGTGGCAGCAGGAGTGAAGAGGCAAACTGTAAGGCTGAGGGAAGTGTGCGGGTCCGTGAATGTGATGAGGTCCGAGCCCGCTGTAGGTCCTGGAGGCTACAGGGAAAAAGACATCAAGACAGAGAGCGTGTACTTGTGTACTACAGTATCAACTGTACAGAAACAAATTCTTTGTATACAATTTCATTATCACCATACAGATCCTATAAGAAACTTTAGCTAAAGTTGTTCTATGTGCTGTGTTGCCTTCTACTTCATTTCAAAAAGAGAAGGCACTGATAGTCAGTCAGCCAGAGGACAGCTGAAGCTGAGCTAGCTGAGACAAGGCATCAGCTAGATTGTTCAGCAACTTTTGCTTAGTCGTCTAACCTGGGAGGCGATCCCATGGTGGATGGTGGAGGTGTAGGATTGCTCCCAGCATTGTGTCTCCTGCGGATGGCCTGGGTCCTCTTAACACTGCTGACTGAGTCATGTTTGCCCCCGTCATCTGGAGCCATGGCTACAGAAGGGTTATCAGTTACATCAGTTCAAGGGATTACATTACAGTGTCAAAATACATGATACAAGCCACTTTCTGAATCTACAAGGGCACCAAAAATAAACTTATTATTTTGAAGTAGTCAATGTATTATTTGAAGGAAACAGTGAGACACTTCTATTTCTAAGGCTACAGCCAAACAATGTACCTAACAAAGTTCAAACTCTATTTCAATATCATCTAAGAGTATGCATTGTCCTACTACAAAAACTGTCCCCAAAGCATGCGTTTCTTTACATTACAGAATCATTTCACTCATGTCATATCATTTAACTGCCAACAATTGCACAGAATTTCTGTCCAAAATATTATTTTTTGGACCCACTCATATGTGATCTGGTGGTCAATATTTATATTACTGCTCTGTTAAGACAATCTAAGGTCAAAGACAAGCTCCGATATCCGCTTTGACAGGCAAGTATAAATGCTTCTTAGCTTGCTGTGTTTAATTTTCTTTTCTGACAGACAACTTGACTAGAAGTGTGATTCATAGATTGCATCGAAAAGACCATAAAATGATGTGCAGAGCTTGATGAAGTTTATTGTTTTACCAAGTCAATAAGCGAGTGTTTAGCATTAGTGTACTCATGATCCCTCGTGGTTTGTTTGTCCCTATTCCACTTTTGTCTAAATATGGTCACTTCCCAGTTCAAACAGGTAACAACCACCAAATTGCATTAATGGATTCAAAGGAGCAGTTCAGAAAGCTTCATTTATATACAATTATATACAGTCAATGACTACAAGTATGATACATTTCACACTTGTAGAAAGAACTGTTCAAACTTGTTCTCTCCTCTCAAACCTTTTTGGTCAAGCCTTGAGTCACAGATATTTAGCATGGAGCCAGAGAAGGTGAAATAGAAAATATATATATTATTTACTGATCTTGTCACAGTGGCAAGTCTAAAAACACAAATAAATAACACCCACACTGTAGCAAAACTCAAGAATATTCGGGAGGCAAAATACAACAGAAACACAAGCTTCCTCTTCTGCTGTTTATAATGCTGACAACTCTGTTAAAGGTGATAGGCTGAAAGGTCTGTGTGTGTGCTTTGCCAAAAGTTTTGTCTCTGAGACAGACAGACAGAGACAGAGGGGTAAGAGAGAAGAGCAGAAAGAGGCGGGCACCAGAATAACCAGAGCTGCTTCCTTTTTATATCAAAGGATGCCGTTATTGGCTGAAGGTAAAAATTCAGTGCCTGAAGGCTGAAGCCCTGATCACACCAAAATGAGAAAAATAGAAAATAAAAACGTAGAAGGCAGGGTCTCTGAAAGAGGGTCAGAAGAGATGACTGAGAATGATTATTAGTCTTTCGTTCTTTTAAAAGAAACTAACACTATTTTTACATTTGCCAATTATATGTATTAATTTTTTATTTGAAATCTCTTTCTACAAATGTTTTTACATGTCTTAGAGATTTTCTTTGACAATTGTCAAGAAATACAGCATGTAAACACCACCTTGTTCAATTTACCAAAAGACAAAATCACAAACAGAAGCTGAAGTGAAGTAACATTTCCAAGAAATTATTGAGCAGAGACTCCCTTTACTGACGACAAAACTAGACAAGAATTTGAGTATTGGTATGGTGAACTCACCTCCTCCAACAGCACCCTCTTCAACCAGTTCCCCTGCCCTCCACCCCATTTGGTTTCCAGTCCAGGATCCCCCAAGGGAATCCAGCCGATGGTGATGACCTCCAGGAAAGCCATCAGTATGGATAGTGCGAGCCTCCAGATCAGACTTTGAGATGGTGAGTGTGCGAGGTGCAGGAGTCGAAGTGGAGGGCATTGCAAGCAGAGTAGAAGGCAGAGCTGCTGAATTGTTCTGGCTTCCACCTGCCCCATCCATACTTAGCACTCTTGCATGAGTCTTAGCACTTGCTGTACTAGCAGAGCGTTGAGCAGCACGAGAATGTGAGGGGCCAGCAGTTTCAGGTAAATCCCCTTCCCGTGGAGTGGGCAGTTGAGCAGCAGGGGGAAGTGGGGATGTAATGCCAGTGTTAGTGAGGTCTGGGGAGTAGCAGGAGGTAGAGGAACTTGAGTCATCATCATCATCGTCATCATCATCTGAGCTATATCTGCGCTGAGAGCCCAGACTTGAGCCAGCACTCATGTCACTGCCATCGTCCTCATCACTAGAATCCTCAAAAAGGCTTTCACTGTAAGCCTTTGTACCCAGTCGGTTACGCACCGGGATGTAATCTCTGTGTTGTCTGTGATTGTGATGACGCCTATAAGAGCCACAGTCAAAACTACTACTTCCTGCTCCAGCTCGCCTCCGTGGGGCTTTCCTTCTGCCTGGTCTATGCCCCACACTACTGCCACTGGCCCGCAGCAGCTTTAAGTCTTTAGGGCGCACAACCTGCTGGGTTTGTAGAGCTGGCTGGTCAGACAATAAGAAGGGGGTAGAAGAAATGGGCAAAGCAGGCTCAGAACATACCAGACCCAGGGCCAGCCCTGTGGGCACTGAATTAGCTTGCCGAGGAGGGGGTAGTGGAGGAACTGGGATGTTCCTATCTAAATCACAGACTTCTGATTGGCCACTACTTGAAGGGGAAGAGTTTTGGAGAGGAGGAGGCTGTGCAATTTCAGAGGGTATCGAGGGCAGATCCTCTCCTTCAACAAGTGTCCTGTCTAGTCCCTGGCTGAGGGAGAATTCTTTGGAAGGGGAGCGAAGTAGCACGCTGTCTGAAAGGTTGTCAGTATCACTGCCTCCCTGTCCTGCTCGATCCTCTGTGGGGTCAGGGATGTTTGAGCCTAGCGCTGGTGTTGAAGCGGATGCCTGTCCATCTGTAGGCCTTGGCTGGCTGAATGAAGGGCTTTCCAGCTGAGTGGAATCAGTTTTTTCACTGCGGTAGCTGCTAACAGTGCTCAGTGTCTCTCGGTCTGTGGTGGCTCCACCTGCACTAAAACAACTGTCTGTTGATCCAGCAGCAAGTGCTACTCCACTGCGGCTGCCTGGATGCTCAGCCCCAGGTGCAAACGCCACAGGGTCAAGGCCCAAACCTAGAAGATTCTCACTCAACTCCTCACTTAAGCTGCTCTTTATAAGAGGGCTTAGGGGTGTATCCCCAAGGCTCTCAGATTCAGCAGATGGGGCGAGAGGAGAATAAGCACCCAACCCTGTATCCTCAGGAGTCACTTGTAGACCCACTTGTTCTGGTAACTCCTCAACATCCTGCAACTGTTCTTTCTCGCCTCCATCTTCCTGGCTAGAGGGGGAAGGGGGGATCGACAAGCAGTCTCCAGGTTCACCGAATCCTGCTGACATTCCAGACACTCCCATGAGACCTTGAAATTCACCTCCCAGTGCAGCAGCAATGCAGGACTGGGCAACATTAGGACCCCCTATACAGTCAGACAGACCACAGTTAAAATAAAATATACATAAGATTTTGGAAGGTAGTTCTGAATCCATTTTGTCTTCAGAGATTATTTGCTGATTTATTGAATATTTAGATGCATGACAAACTCTCTCTCTCTTTATAATATATTAAAAATAAATAAATAAGTAAATAAATAAATAAATAAATAAATAAAGGTATTGAGAACTAATATGGCAATATCTCAGGTTCAATGAATGTCAGATGCTTTTTTTTTTTAAAAAGCAGTATTCATTGCATCTGATGCATGCTTCTATTGGCTGAATAGTAACACTTACTAATGGTATCCTGTGAACTCTGGCGTAGGATCTCACGGTGAGCTGATGTAACAATCATATTATTGCTTCCCTGCTCCCGCATTAGTTCCTTGATATCTGAAATGAAACAGAGGAACAGACTCACAGTAAAATAAAATAAAAACAAAGCAACTGTGGATATTAACGTTGAGGAGTTTTATTTGAATTATACATCTATTCAATGAACAAACTAATCACAGTCAGCAAAAATAATTAAGGTCATATTTTATCTCCACAATTTCTTAAAATAAAAATCGCCTTGATTGTGGTGTTAAGATACATACCCTTAGTCCCACCTGTGTCCTCAAGCTGGGGTAAGAACTCCTGAGGAATACAGAAAAAATAATTGAAACTAAATTTTAAAAAGACTAAGGGATTTTACAATACTAAAGAACTGCTAATTCCATAAAGAGAAAAACTTAAATCTGCACTTTTTCTTTAAGAACGTAAAAAAAAAAAACCACACACACACACAGGAGAGTGATTTATATTAGAATTACAGATGAAGGGATAAAGTAAGGAAATCCTTACCGAAACTTGGTTCAATCCAAACAAAGAATGTTGGGAACTACAGCGTACTGGGGGTGTTGAGTTGACCTTCCTAAACACAGTCATCTCTACACCAACATGACTATCCCTGTGAAGCAGTCAAAGTAAAAACCATTAAGACTGTCTACCACAGCATTGTGGTTTTATGCAGTTTTACTCAAAAGTGACTGAAAAACACTTCGATCCTCTTACCTGTGTTGATTCCCATCATGCCCACCTGAACCTTCATCTCCTTCTTCTGTCTTTGGGACTTCAGCTGTAAGTGAGGCCTGCTTCTTCTCTACAATCTCCCCAAGATCAAACATAGCATGAAGCCGGTAGTTCACTACTTTGATGGCTGTGAAAAAGACAGCCACCACAGCAGAGTACACACCTGCAACCACCAGGCTAGGAGGAAGGGCCTAACAACAAGAAAAAGGAAATTACAGCAACAGAGAATGAATATAGAAATTAGAAAATAAATTAGACCAAAAAAAAAATTGCTCAATATAACAGCTATAAATTTGTAAATTGAAAGAAATAACAACACACATGAATCGTGGTATGTGTACACATCTCAGAGCTCCTTTCACTAAAGAAAGTTCAAATTTAAATGCACATTAAATCCTTCAGATTTTATCGCAGTCACTTTACCTCACTAAATCAGACATTTGATGGCTGTACAGTTTTAACAGTCTCATTGACTTTCCTGAAAACTAGTGACATTTGCTTTTTGGACTTTTAGGTAAAGTTAAATTTATTGGTGCCTCCTCATCTTCAGTTCCCAGCCTTAAACTTCATTGCTAAATGCTAAAATTTAGTAAAGGTTAAACACAAGAACAGAGTTAAAACATTTTGCAGCTTCTATTGTTACAGAACATAAACTAAATATATGAATATATATCATATTTGTTTCTTTGAAATGTGATACAGATTTTGATGCAATTCTGCATTACAAGTATAAACAGTTGTCTTGGTTGGTTGGATAAATTTAAAAAAATCATATTTAAGGTTGTGTTATCTTTGATTGTTTGCCTTCTGTGAAAATGCGCTCACCATGTACAGCAGAAAAGGGAAGGCCAGGAGAAATATCCAAAGGTAAAGGTGGAAGCAGTTGGAGAACGTGCTCTGATGGGGGTCCACATACCAGCCTCCAGTGAGCGAAGCCCACACACCCTGCCGTAATATCTGAAGAGCTTGGGAACCCATCTCCTCCTTTAGGTCTGGTCAACCCAAAGTTGAAATACTCCCCCCAAAGCTGCAGCTCAAAAAACTGTGCAGCAGTTCGAGCCACAGTATCTTGCGTCTATGATGGCACTTCCATTGGGTATGGCAGGGTAGCCAAGACTGTTTCATCAAGCACAACAGTTCAGGGTCTTGGATATGTATATTTTAGTTGTGTTCAAAAGTCCTTGCATATTCCTGTGCCATTATGTACTCTTGCCCTGCATGTTGCCACACTCTAACCTGATCCTTGCTGGGTATGGAGGAGAGTGACTTTTTGGCACATTGGTAACCCACTGAATGCACAAAAAAACATTCATCTGTTAAAAGAAAGGAAATAAGATGAAGCTAGTTTGTTTGCCAAGATGAAAGCAGACACAAATTCTCAAGTTTTACCGATGTAATCTTGGGCAAAAACAATATACAAAATATATTCAGAATGATATACAGTTTGTTCAGATAAGACCTTTACTCGTTTTTACTTTGGTTTTATCAAGAGATCACAAACTAAATAAAATTGGACAACATTGTACTTAAGTAACCTGAAATGAATCATCCTTAAATCAATAATCAGAGATACTCATCAAACTAGCTTCAATTATAGTAAATATTAGTCCTATAAAAATTAAACTGATCACTGGCACAGCTAAGACCAACATAAAAAGAAAAAAAAAAAAAAACACTGGCACGTATATCGGTTTGTTGAACTAAGGGTGATTCAAGCCAGTACAGGAAACCTAATAGAAATACATAAGCAACACAAAAGGTGATGTACCTTTATGTCTGATGTGATCCATGTTAAAACACCTCGTTTTTATCCTAATGCGTCTAGGCCAGTGCTGTGCCAGCTAGATTAAGTTTTCTGATTGACATTAGCAAGCTAACAGATAATTTAGCTTAGCTGACACATATCACCATGTACGTGTCTTAAAAAGGTAGAAATCCCCACTGTTAAACCAACAGTGCTCTCAATGACCATTGTGAATACAAAACACATACTCGACAACAGCACTTAACGCCAACATACTAACTGACAAGCACTAACATCCTAAGCTAGCCATCATTACATTGCTAAGTGCTAGTGACCGGCTAATGCTAGGCCGCACATATCAGCATTTCAACCTGGTAATGTCCCTGTCGCTAGCTCAATACATGTAACGACAGACTACAACATCAGCTTAGCTTTACCATTGATCGGTTGTGTAAATCCAACTGTTCCGCGTTAGCTTATTCCGTTAGATTAATTTAACTATACCCATAGTGAAATGTTTCCATATTTGGATCCCAGCGTAGTTAGCTTACTATTAGCATTAGCTGTCCAGCTTGCCTCATATCCTCCTTCCGCATCCAGTTCTTGCAAAATCTCAGCGCTTTCCTTCTCAGGATGCTGAGAAGTCGCCTGTCCAAAAACTGTAGCGCTTGCTTCACTTTCCGTTCCCTTTGCTAACTTATCATTGTTTTTCTTAAAGTCCCTCACCCTCTTTGGCATGAAAGCTTTACAGACACGGATCGGCAGCGAAGGTCCTTCATCATAATGAAAGACAGTTGTTTCTTGGCATAAACGGTGCCTGTGCGTTAAAATGTTTCAACAAGCTAGCTATGTAGCTAGCGTTAGCGAACAACTAGTTGACACACACGCACGCGACGCACGCACGCACAGGGAACGATCAAGCAGGAGAGAGAGATTCCCATGATGCTGATTGGCTGTTTGCCATGACGTCATGCGGAAGGTACGATATATTTTCTATTATTTCAGTCATGCTCCACAGATACACAGCTACCCTTCCCATTTGTGGAGACATTAATACAGTGGTCTTTGTAGGATACTTATATATGTTCTGTTAAAATCCTGCTTCATTCATGTTTTGTAAAATCCTTATTCTACTGTGCTTCCTTATCCAAAACTGAGTGTACAGTGCTTACTCCAGGCTGACCAGATCAAAATGCATACAAAAGCACTGCACTGCTTTTGTTCCACATTCAGTGTCCTACATTTTCTTTCTGAAGAGAATACATGAACTCAAGCAGAGAAAAATTTGTTCTTTATCAAAATGCATGGTAAATTTTGCGTGAATTTTGCCACAATTTTCCATTAGCAAAATCAAATTCTGAATTTCTGTATATTTTCAGCAACTTCTTTTTATGAATGTCCCTTTTGGAATGCTGGACTATAAAAGGCTATTGATTACTATCCACTTTGTTAAACGAACTATGTAACTATAACTTTAATTTCCTAACATTTAAGATAACAGATGACTGAACACAAAAATCAGTATTATTGATTTCTTTTATTCATTGTTGGCTTTCACATTAAAGAGCTTATTAATTAACTCATAAGGACCCAATGTGACTTTTGTGGCAGTTTCCAAATTAATTTTTCTCACTATGTAACCTTTCCTAAGTGATTTATCGCCATTTATTATATTATTGTCCTCTGAATTTATCATTTTTTCCAATGAAGATCATATGTTTTCCTATGTTTAATTGACTGATCATGAAGATGTTCATTAAAGCTCAGAGTCTATATCCCCTATTTAACCAGGTAAAAAAAGCCCAATTGAAATTGCAAATATCCTTTTCAAGAGTGACCTTGCCAAGAAAAACAGCATCACACACAGTTTCTGACAAGACAAGACTATAATCAACACATAACACAAAAACTCGATAGTGACAAAACAATCATTTGTGCAAATTTAAAAACAATCACATTGACCAAGCTCACTAATTTCATGTTCCTTTAAAATAGCTTTAAATTCACCAATAGTAACAAGTTCAGATAGATTTTGGTTGTTTTGTAGGCAGACTAAAGTCAAAGGTTATTACGTCAAAACAGGAAAAACTGAAGAAAAGGTGACTTTTTCAGTAAAATATATCACTAACTGCATAAAAAGTGAGTGTTTCATCCACTGTCATTGATCCAACTTCATTGGTTTTACTGGTGAATCAATGTTGTAGAAGATGACAGTGTTTCCACAGTAACTACAGAGCCTCTGAATGTCCAAATGGGTCACATCTAATGACCATGAAAAGACATCCAAGTTGCAGGGAAAGCAGCCTCAGCAAAGAAAGCCCAGACAGCCCTCTCCCCAGCCACTTCCACCAGCTCTTCCAGGTGAATCCTGAGACGTTTCCGGGCCAGCCGAGAGATATAATCCCTCCAGCGTGTCCTGAGTCAGCCCTGAGGTCTCCTCCTGCATGGACATGCTCAAAACACCTCCCCAGGGAGGCCTCCAGGAGGCATCCTCACTAGATGCCCGACCCACCTCAACTGGCTCCTCTTGATATGGAGGAGCAGCGGCTGTACTCCGAGTCCCTGCTGGATGTCCAAACTCCTCATCCTATGTACATAGATAAATTACCAATATTTTTTTGGGGACTTTCATGAATGTGTTTGTGAAGTTCCTTTACTTTTACATCACATTTTGAAGTCATTAGCATTGTTTTTGTACATTATCTTCTCATTTATCAAATTATATGAAACTGTCACAAGACTGCAGTGAAATAACATGATTATCTACACACAGGCAACTGCACTGAAATGTATAGACCTAATGTTCACTCACTGTATCATGATGCCATTGTTTTAGTAAGTGAAGTTTAATCATGGTGTTGTACTTGTATTATGAGTTCATCTGTCATTTCAACCTCAAGTCATTATGAACAATTATTGACCATCCTATGCAAAGAAACTTTACATTTTCAAACTAAATTACACATTAAATCTGACATAATTTAGTTCTCCCTTTAGAAACTACCACATAAATTGTTTAAAAATGTACTAACCTAGTGCTTTAATACCATAATAGGCTGCAAATGAATATGATAAATGAACAACATACTGTTTGATTCTGCCATTTTCAGTTCTGCAGCTACTATGTTACTTGAAATAACACTGACAATGACAATACACTTAAAAATTTGCTTTAGGTTCTGGAATGACCGTTTCATAATACTTAAACATAGGTCAAATACTTACAGTATCCAGAAAACCCGGACTGGATGCTACAGGAGCACTGTAAATCAGAGTGGATATATCATAGAGTTGTCATTCAGGCCTTGTGTCAGAACTGTTTTGTTAAATTAGGCATGTGACATCGCAGCAATGCTCAGTTGTGGCTTCTCATATCCCGTAACCACTTTCCTTGATTCACAGTGTCAGCACAGATCAGACTTCACCAAACATCAGACATAGACTGACACTGCACCTCACCCCGCCTGCAGGATCATCCTCCATCACGTCTCACCAAAAACAGGCCAAGGGGACAGATTACCCTGCTGGCTTGAAATAAAAGGTCTTGTCTTTTGAGGTAAACCCAAGCAGCTCTCAAGGGAAAACTGATGTTTGCTTCAGTGACAACAACTATGTAATATCATGTCCTCCCTCCGTCTTATTCAGTGATAGATCTCAGCTTTTTCAACATGTTACACTTCCATATGATCTCAGCAGGGGGTAGTCAAACAACACATTTACTGTCAAGCAGACAACAGATTATTGATTGGATCCAAAAGATGTGTGAACATTTCACACTGTACACATATGGTGACATAGTATTCAGATAATTTCTATCATGTTGTACCACTGCCTTAAAAAAAACGTACTGTAGGCTATATTATGAGCTAAATTAGAGTAGTTAGAGTATGAAGAGCAAAACCAGGTATTGCAGTGAAATGTTTTCTGTCAGTGTTTTTACTACAATAAATGATACTTTTGTATGAATATTGTCGCTGCATAAAGTCAATCTTGCATCTTACGGCTGTAGATGTTTAGGATTAACCTGCTGACACCCATTGTCGCAAATTTGCATCAAACCCCCTCCGCTCCAAAATGCTATCTACTTGAAAACAAAAACACAAGTGAACTTTTTTTTTTTTTTTCCATAATTGGAAATAAATTCAGGCGTCAAGGGCTTAAGCTCCTTATTTCTTATACAATGTTGTGTTAGTTTAATCTACAGCAATACATATAAGATCATCATATGTTTGTAGCTTTACTATCCTGTTAGAACCATGCATATCACCAAAGCTAACTTTACTTGAGCTCTTTGATGTTTTCAGCTAATTTTAGCCATGATAAATTTAGTTTTTAATTTTTTTTTTTGTATGTAGCATAGGGAGGAGGAGAATTTTCTCAATGCATAAACAGCCACTTCTTTTCAAAATCACCATATTTTGAGATATATGAATCCACAAGACAGGAATATTAAGAAAAAGTGTAATCTGAAATCTAATTTATGACGTCAGACAAGCATATTGGATTAAAAAATGTTATTTACAACAGAGGTCTAAATCAGCATAAAATGGAACTACATATACATGTAAAATACAAACATGTAAAATGTGCCATTACATAGTCACACTGTACTACTGGACTTATTTATGTGGATATTTAATTAATAGTTGGTATATATGAAACCCCCCCTTCCACTCACAAAGTGTTTTATCTCCCTGTGATGCTAAATTTTTACTATAAACCTATTTGACATTTTTCACATTTCTGTGTAACAGGAATAAAGTCTTGTCAAATCATACATGAGTGGAAAAAAACTGCACATGCATGCTACTGGGGCTAGCCGGCTAAGGCTACAAGACTGAGGTGTCCTGGTTTTTATGTGTCTAGATCCAAAAAAAAAACTTAGAACCAGAGCTTTCCATAACATAAACTGACAGCACCTTCTGTTCTCACATACTCCAACAGTGGTGTGAGACAGTGTGTTTCTGTAATAGAAATCTGTGTTTTTTTCCCCTCAAAACCCAAGTTATGTTACTTCACTGAACCCAGATGTGAAACACCCCCCCCTGCTAGACCTGAATCTGTGACCGGGTCCACATGCTCTCAGCAACTAGTAAATCTTCAGTTGAACTCAAGAGTTGAACTGGATTAATGAATTCAATTAGTTTTAAGTTACTTTACTTCAAGGAGTTATCATTACCTGACAGCAACTGTAGTGGAAACCGTAGAAACATTCATTTCATAATAAATAATGGACATCCAGGCATTACTAATACACCGGAGCTAGGCAGTGCCTGCCATAGAGCGAGAGAGAGGGAGAGTAGATGATGAAACCCAAGTGTAAGAGATATTTTTAAAGTATATCATGACCAGCAATTTGTGTGAAATTCAGTTTCTTCACGTTTAACATGTTATTTAACTTGTGAGCAAAATGTGACCTGTGTAGAATTACATTTTTATAAAGTCATTACATCTCTTTTAACAGAGGATTCACACAAGTAGAGTAAGGTTAAGATCCATATTACATTTACCTGTTAGAGTTAATATAATGGATTATATGTTTCTGTGTTACTGTACAATAATGCAACATTTAATAATGAACTAGAAAATTTTATAATTTCCTAACTACAACAGCTGGTATGTTCCTTCTGCACAGTCTTTTCATTTCATTTTCTGTTTACCCACCTTAAAGTTTTTTTTAATCAAAGCTTCTATAAAGTGTATTTTACTCATATGGAATATACTACAAACAACACACAACACAAGTGTGTACAAAGTATATAATCAAGTGTATTTTCATCTTTATCCACGTTCTGTACACATAGTAAGATCCATTTCACATGAACACTATACAATAGCAATGAGTGAGGAATGGAATTTTTCTGAGCACAGAGCCGCTCATGTTGAATGGCACTTTCATAAGAAATAAGAGGAAATCACAGAGCATGAATAAGTAAATGTAGACATAACTCAACAAAGAAAATGGCTTTATATTATCAGATCCCATGAGTAACAGATTCAGCACATATAAAATGCACAATGCAACAAAACAAAACATTTGTTTGTTCCATCGTTGTGTTTTCTCTGCATAATCTGATCTTTAAATAATGCAAAAAGAAATAAAATGTTTGCAGCTATCAGAGGAAAAGTGTGCTTTTTGTCTGGATTTAAGTAAAAGGCAATCTAAAATGTAACATGTTAAGAGGAGTGGTAATAAGATACATTGAAATATCAGAGAAATATCAATACAATTCACAAACCTTCAATTAGTCATCTCATAGAATAGTCTTCAGTAACTGATAGAAAAAACAATACATGTTTGGCTGTTTTACAAGGAATATCTATGTCTCAAAGATATGTTTACATTTTCTGTGTGCTTTTGCATTATCCCATGACAGTTTTGAGAAAACAAACGTGTGAGCCGACCTCTTCATGTGAGGCAGTAGGGTCTCCATTTCAACCACGAACACTTCTTCAAAGATGGTTCTGTGTTCATGAAAACGCCGGTGAAGTTCGAGCCACTGTGGTTTTGTATTGTAAAAGCTGTGGAGGTGGGGCAGAGCATCTCAGACGTTAATTCTTCTTCATATCTATCCCCCTGCTTTCGGCTTCCTAACCTCTATATGTACACATGAGCAATGTTTACAGAGAAATACTTTCACTGGTGTGGACTGACTTTTTCACAAGTATCCCTACTCAGAATGGTGTGGCACACTTATGATATCTCACATGAAAAATTATTTGATCCATCATATTGTTACGATCACTGGGCAGAGTATGTTGGGTGACTTCATAATCCCTTTTAAATGCCATTTTTTTCAACAGAGAGCTAAATGTCATGCTTCATTTGTGATACTGCAACAGCAATTTTAACATCATCTTGTGGACAGATGCAGAGTGACTGGGGAGTTATGAAACCACATAACATGATGTGGAAGCTGCAGATATGATGTCTTGTCCAAATACAGACTTTCTTATCAAGTGTAGTCAGAATTGTTGGGGTGCTCTCGGCTCATCTACCGTAAAAATTCAACAACTGGTTTGTTCTGCCTCATATATCATAATGGGGACACGGAAACTTGAGATAGAACATTACAAAGAAGTACAAAGAAAACATTTAGGCAAATCTGTCTGGATGTTCTCAGCGCTCTCTTCACTGAGTCATATCCATGCTATATACAAAGCCAGAGTGGATATGTCTCTTCCAAGCTTGTTAAAAACATAAAAATGATACACATACAAAGAACCGGTGAATGCAGTCTGAGTGTACGTTGTGACACAGAGGATGAGTCAGATCTTTTTTAACACGAACAGGAACCGGGCAACCTCAACTTTTGAAGAATATGTAACTGTTCGTACAATTGCTTTGAACAGTTGTTTTTTGTGTCCTGTGGAACTTCTCTGATGGGCAACCTGACAAATAAGGGAAGCAAAACAAAAGCATCCTCTCTCATCCTGGCATCCCTGTCCACACTTGCCTACTCTCCTTCTTCAGACGTAGTATTCCTTGTCTTTGTTCTTTTTGCCCTTTGTGATTGCCTTGGCCACAGAGGCCGTCGGTGTGCTTTTGTCTTTGACCACTGCTCCGTTGCCCTCAACAGTGGAATTGTTGGCAAAATTGTGGCCCTGGTCTGCCGGGTAGGAGCCTTCGTCCCGGTTGCGGTACTTGTACATGGCATAGAGGAGGATAAGAATGCAGAGAGCAGCAGCAGCCACGATACCAACCACCATCCCCGTGGTGCTACTGGACTCCCTGATCACTTCCACGGCACCGGGTTGGCTCTTTTCATCAGAGGCTGTGGGGTTGGCTGTGGGCACATGGGGAAAATTGGGGGGGTAAGTTAGTCCTGGTGTGTTTCGTGAGGATGGAGGAGCAGGGGGCAGAAGCACCTGGTCACGGGTGTTCATTTTGCCTGCAGGGATGTGGAGCTGGTCAGGGTTGGTGGTGGGGACATAAGGAGGTAGGGGGCGGGGTTTCTGGACTCCACCCTCACCAGCAGCTGGGGGTGGAGGAAGGACTGTCCTGTCAGTGACCATGGGGGAGTTATTATTGTAAAAGTCCTCGTCATCTGATTCCGTCATCTCCCCAGAGCCGAAGGCCGACACCTCCACAGGGTCACCACAGTCCTCCTGGTCCGGGGGGCAGGAAGGATGGGGAGGGAGTATAAGGGACTCTTTGGTGGTCTCGAGTGGGGAGAGGATGGTAGGAGGAGGAGGGATGACGGGGAAACGGGTGGCGATGGATGGGGGCTCAAGGGAATCCACTGTTATTATAGGCAACACTAATTCACCTCCTAGAAAGAAAACAGAAAAGGTAGGGTATCCTAAATTAGAACAGCATAAACAGTGAAAATCTGGCTTGTGCTCATTAAAGCAGACACACAATCTGCTCATTATGCAGAATAATACTGAGGAATTAGACTAATATTAGCTGGCATATCAGGGATATTATTAAAAGTAATCAAACATATTATGCTGATTTCTATAATGTGAGGGAATTAACATCAATAATTGGCACCTGAAGAGGAAAACAGAATCACCATGATGTTGTTTTTCAATGATGTATGCATTTCTTGATTTTAATGTGCAGTCAGTGTGTGGGTGTGCAGATTAAGGGTATTTAGTATGACAGAGATAGGATTCAAAGGCAAGAACATAACTGAGCTCACATGTAGACACAAACATACAAGATGACCCATGAAAGGCGGCAGCTGAATGAAGAGCATACAACAAACAAAGCACATAACAGACAATAAATTAAAGCGCCGTGCAGAGTTATGCCCATCTGCAGGCAGGCAGCAAGGGTGACAAAAGAAATCGCAAACAGGTTATTTGATGTATGAACCAATTTTCTGTGACATCTGAAAGACTGTGGCTCACTAACATCAATCAGAGATGTTTAATCATAATAATAACAACAATACATTTTATTTATAAGGCGCCTTTCAAGGCACTCAAGGTCGCCGTACAACAGTTCATAATCATAACAACAATGTATGCTTTTAAAACATAAAAAACTCCCTGATGTATATATTTACTTCATCCCACATGTATACTGTTTGGAGCGACTGTGTCATGTACAGTAACTGACATTTTACTTATGAAGGACTCAGTTTCAGTCTGAGTTTCTCTTTCATTAGTATGTGAGTCACACTTTGCAGGGCTAGTCAACAACAAACAATCCTGATAAGGTCATATTAATAATTGAGGCTCCCATAATAAGGGCACATTCCGTCTTAAGTTCCACAGCTTGTTCCGTCAGAAGCCATATCTACTGCCATCCCATTACACCGCTGCGATATACTTCATCATTTTTTATTTTTTTTCTCCATCCAGTTTAGTAAGTTAGGGATGTGATTTAAAGCCTCGTACGTATATTATAAACAGATACGCCTATCCAAATAAGGATAGCCCCTGGATAAATGACTGTACAGACGGCTGCAGACATATGAGACCGGAACTGAGAATTGCAGATGTGGAAATAATGATTGCTGTCTGGACTCTGTACGTTCTATCAGTTTACAGTCTTTGGTAAAATGACATAAATATTTGTTGATAAAACACTACTTCTGTTTCGTTGCCTCTGCTCACCCACCTGTTCCTGGTTCACACTCCTCCAGGTCCTCGTCGTCACTGGGACACTCTGCTGATGCCACCAAAATATCATCAGAGTTTTGCGGCTGAGGAGAAAACCCAGATAATTGTTTATTATTTTGTGTCCGACATTGAAAACAGTGAACGCAGTCACATTTTTGAGTGTTATTCTTCGCTGTCTCTCTGCAGCGGGCAGCACTGAACCACTTTGTGCTTGGAGCAATGCAAAGCAAAGCTGCATATCCAAAATGAGCCAGTTTGCGGTTGCTTTTCATGCTTTACAACTGTGGCTGACCTTTTGTATGTTTACAAACAAAGTAAGAGCACAGCTGATGGAGAGGAAATAGTCAGAAGGCTAAATGCTACACATGCTTATATTTGATTTCACACACATACAAAAAAAAAAAAAGCTTTTGGTCCAAATCTTCTATTTCAGTGGGTAAAAAAACCCCCCACTGTCTAAATCAGGCTTTTCAAAATGTCTAAAAAAAACCATTTAACATTATGTCAGAGAATACCTGGGTGAATAGATAGTTCACTAATGGATTATTTGGATGACTTGAAAAAACATAGAAGATAATTTCAGGGAAGCTGAGCAAGAGACATAGGATAATAAACACAATCTGTGTTTTTACTGAGAGTGGTGGTGGGGGGGCTTTTGTCTTTTAAAACCTCAGCATTCCAAGTACAACCGCTGAAATCCATCCAATTTGGCAGGTTTACAGTATGTGGATTAAAATAGACCAATTTGAAATGGTGGTTGGTTGCAACTGCCAGTCAGGATGCAATATTCTGACTTTTCAATCTTGTCCACAAATTTATTCAAGGCATTTTAGCTGCGCTGTTTCAATAACACATTCAATAGTAAATGTCATTATTATTGTCTTATGACTATATTTGAAAACCCGATATATGCCAGCACATCATACTTAGTTGATTTATCTACAGCACTAATTAAAACACTGCATTTTACCTAAATAGACAATGTAACAAATTTAATTGTTCAAGTAGTGGAGGACTGTTAAATGCTAAAGCCATTAGAAAAACTATACACTACATGTAGTAGCAGCTATAACCAAGACCACATGATTTCAAACTTAATACCAGCTTTTGCTATTAAAAAAGCAGACTGTTATTGTCTATCCTACCTCACATGTTCAATTCAACCCCCACACAATATAAATCAGTTAACCTTCTCCAGAGATGCAACTATTCATCTATTCTGAATTAACTTTGGAACGAGAAGAACCAATCTGATCGTGTCTGTTCAGCCACTTCTACTAAAAACTTTTTAATTTGAATAAAAGTGTGGGAGGTTATTTTGAGTGCCATGGCCACTGCATGAAGAGAAACAGAAACATTCAAAAGCAATATTTCTAATTGACCTTGGTTATTTTATTTTCTTAACACAGGATGCTATTCAACAATGCAATTATGAATCCAATACCAATGGAATCCTGAAAGCGCAGAATTATTAAAATAACTCTGGGCAGAATCCCCGTAAAAGGTCTTGGCATGTTACCCCTACAGCAAAAAAATACACAAAATACAACCTGAAATCAGAAAATCAGGTGGTTCAGAAAATGGATGCAAGGATTAACTGTGGAAAAATCATGTACTGTTTGATTTACTCAAAGTATTTGAATTATCTG
>JAQQZY010000007.1:20277511-20299207 GCA_030068375.1 Ostorhinchus rueppellii | reverse complement strand
ATATTGTACATTGTATCATTTTTAAAGGTGAATATTATATGAAGACTTACATTGTTGATCTGGAATGCCTGTTTAGATTATTTTATTCTTCTGGGATGAGTGGTGGCTTTTATAATGTGCATTTGTGTGTGAAGCTGTAGTTTATCAAGTATGTTTCTAATGTTTGGAAATATAGTCATATTTTTATACACCACTGACTGAGACAAATTACTCAAATTGTACTGTTCTTCTGGTCTATTAGGGTGTAGTAGGTATTACATCTAATTAAAACGCAGAAGGTCCTGGGTTCAAGCCCTAGGGGAACCAATGTGCTTTACTCCACTGTTTGGATTAACACCACTTTCTATTATAAGATGAATGCTTTTAAATACTAAACATTCAACTATACACAGTGTGCTCTACTTTAATACCCGATACCTATA
Source organism: Ostorhinchus rueppellii (assembly GCA_030068375.1). Classification (NCBI taxonomy): domain Eukaryota; kingdom Metazoa; phylum Chordata; class Actinopteri; order Kurtiformes; family Apogonidae; genus Ostorhinchus; species Ostorhinchus rueppellii. The sequence goes on along the minus strand of JAQQZY010000007.1, from coordinate 20,298,785 downwards.
TGAAAAAAGAGAATACTGATTTACAGTAAAGTATGGAAACATTGGTATACTGTGTTCAATATATAAGTAATATATAAGTGCATGTATTTCTTCACTTTTGCACTGGAATATTGGACTATATTAACCTCCTGTCATTTTTATCCTGAGGCAAAGTTGTGTTTTTGTAATATGTAAGAATGCAAAAAACTCAATAACAATAACTAACAGAGTTTCTTTGTGAATAACCCAATTCACTCCGATTCTGTTAAAGATTATTCTGCACTTGCTGACCTTTGAGATGCTCTCCCTCAGACTGGGTGAGCGCTGCCGGCGGGTGGTGGTGGTAGCCATAGTGGTGGTAGTTTCCATGATTGTGGTAGACATGTCAGACACAGCCAGCGGGGTGGCAGACGTTGTGTCTGTGGTCAGCACCGACAGCGAGTCTCCAACCAGGCGCAGGTTTCCCTCCACCTGAATGCTGGGATCATTTTCTGCTGCCAGTTTGAGCACCTGCAGACCGTTGTAGTAAAGCCCCGATATCTGACCCTGGAAGGGCCGACCTTTATCATGACCGCCAATTTTAATGGCTGCCTGGCTGTTAAAGATGGTCAACTGTCTCCCTACAGTTAGGCAGACACATAGAAACAGGAGGACATGGAAAGAAGGAGGGAATAGTAAAGTCAAACGAGAGCTTGAACCAGATCACAAAATGAACCAGGTGGGGTTTAGTCACAATTATGATAGTTAGATGCGTGTGTTTGGTTTAACTGGATTTGAATGTTAATATTAAAAGGGAAAGGCTAGTTAGCAGCAGCTTTAAACTTAGACTTCATACATGCAGATAACAGATTAAGTCCGTATTTAATTGCCTATTTAATTAGTTTTGCTCGGACAGGTCTAATAATTGTGAGTTGTCATTATATATGTTGGCAAACTGTCTAGTGGGAGAATGGGACAGATGTTTTTCTACAATATTTAATTATCTCTTAACTCTAGGATAGATGGAGCAAGAATGCGTGTCTTATGACTTCTTTTTACAGAGATGGGCAAAATATTGAAAATGCAGCCTTACTATGCTTTTGCTTCATCACCCATTAGTCCATTAAAGCATGTTCTCCTGTGGATTCCCCCTAGCCCAATTGTTTCACCTCCTGAAGGGGGCAATGATATCTAACAGCGGCACTGTCAGCAGTTTCACTGATAAGCAGTGTTACATCAAAGGGGGAGGACTGCAGTAATGGGCCGATCTCAGGAGAATACTTATTAGCAAAGTTAATGGCTGCAAACAGTGATCCACTTTACTAGCCTGTCAGGGCTGTTTTGTCACAGCAAAAAACTTCAGACTGAGAGTCTGAGGTGGTCATTGTAGTACAAAGTAACACAATACAAAGCTGCAGGGGAACAGGGGAGGGAAATGGATTTGTTTGGTGGGATAACATTGAGTAGTTAGAGATAAAATTTGTGGTTTAGAGGCAACGAGACCTGGAATTATGTCACATGTTAGTTTCATTAGTGTTAGAAGCATTTTAATTATTTTTTACGTAGAATAATTACACACAGTATCTAATTACACACAGTGATTAGGGAGGACGTTAGAGGGTTAGACAAGGGTTATGTGTTTTTAATTTAGTTTAAAGAGGTGCAGTTTTTCCACAAGATGCAAGGATGACAAAGAAGAAAAAGCAAGTATGCTACGTCACTGTGCTTTGAATTTAAACTCATTATTTTAAACTCCACTGAATGTTGTAGTTTTTTTTTTCTTTTTTATCATCATTAAAAGTCACACTGAAAAGGAAGTCCAATTAAAAAGTGGAAACACATTTGGGTAAAATTACTCGATCCTTGTCACCCTTGTCTTTTGGCACTGCACCCATCATGGGAGAGGTTATTTAGTAGTTATTTCATAGATTAATTCATTAATTAATCAATTATTTTTACCTTTATCGAGTAGCCACTCGTCAACTACCCGACCAAGTCTGTATGGGATTCTTTGTCTAGCAATAGCCAGTCGTTCATTATCATAGTGTCCTTCAAAGAATTTGGAGAGACAGATTAAAGGTTAAAGTCTGCAAGCTGAAAGATCACATGGTTAGAAACAGAGTTATAATGCCTAACAGGTTTAACAAGTTATCAATTTTAACCCAGCTATGAGTTAAAAGAAACTTGTGCTTTACTTGATGTTATCTTGTTATTACGAGTAACAATGTTTATGCTAATTAGAATGAAGTTTAGGCTATTTATAATGCTACTCTAGTTAGTGTCGTTTAGCTATTTTTTTATGACAAGCATTATATTCAGCAAATATCACTTACAGTAAAATGGAAAATCATTTTATGCACTGTATAGAAAGAGAAGTTACATCCGATAAACATGCAGTAAACACAGTATTAGACATTACAATAAAAAAAATAAAAAAAAACATTCACACATTGATACAACAATATACTCTCTTCAATCTGACTGGAATCAACAGAGAACCAAAGAGACACTCCACTTCAGGACTTGACAGTGTAGTTTTATGTTTTCTGCATAAAATACATTGTGTTTTCACATCAGGACCCATGAGATATGAAATATGAATATGTCAAAGACTTGAAAACCTATAGGAGCTATTATTGCTGAATTAATAAACACAACAGCAAACGATATAGTTATGGTTATAGCCTTGTAGAAGATGTTCAGACATTAACAGCTGCAATAGCAGATAAACACTTGGTTCAGAATGTGAGAGAAGTACATAAATATACATATGATCTATTTAAATCTATAAAATATTACAACTGCAAAAATACACTGTGGAGTAATTTAGAACTGGTGAGACTCCAGCTTCCCTCAAGTGAGGCAAGACCTCAGCGCTCTGGGTGACAGTATTAATCAATGAAACCTACTGTGGGAATAATATAAAACAATAATTCAGCAGCATGAATGGCTGATTAAGACCCACTCTTTAAGTACTCTTCACTCAGCCTTGTATATATGTAGCAGTGAAACCCGATCAGTCATCGGCTTAATGCAAGGTTTTATATTACAATCTCCTTTACAATATTTATAAATGTCGACATATTGTATGCCTGTAAAAAATGAATAAATATCAGTTAGTTGTCACCTGAGATATTGGACATGGGATATTAATGAATGGATAAAAAGGATTAGGATTATGGTGCAACATGGAAAAGGAGGCACAGTGCATGGCAATTTAAGTGAGGCTTACGTAGAAAAGGTTTTTGCATGAGATTCAATGTACACAGCGAATCAGAAGCAGAAAACCTGCATCGTAGCTTCATTTCACTTCACAACATATTGTGTTAACGGCTGCAGCTGTTTGCTTAAACCATTTACTGATAAAAACACATGACTTACAGTTGACGCTGACAATATCATGGCGGTTTGATGTTTATGTGGAAGTGTGACATGGGTGGATGTGTTTTGAGCACCAGCTGGAGGCAGAGAGGGGAAGGTGGTTTCTTCTACTGTGCCAGCTGGTGCACCTGTTCTAAATAGAGGTAATTGGACGATTGGCTTGGAACAGGTTAACACATGCCATGTAGTGATCGCATTATGTGTTTTATTCTTTTTTAGACACATAAGGCATGAATTTATAAATGTATTATCTCCTGTGTCGCCTCCACATGAGATACACACTACACTACACAACACATTGAACGGCTACACTTTAATACACTTCCCAAAATAATATGTTGATTATATCTTTGTTTGCCTTTGCAGTTACAGGTATAAACTGTATCTACTCTGAGTTATTAAAAAATCCAATCAGAATTACATACTTAATATGAGATGTCAAGACACTGATGTTACGGGTATTATGTCCACTAAAGGACAGACGAATGTGTCTGTGGGCTTATGTGAAGTCATGTCAAAAGAGTGTGTAGTCAGTTACATTATGCTTCGCGCTAAGAGTAAAAGTCTTCCTGTTTGTATTCAACAAAATTTTAAGTTCAGAGAAAGACATTATAAGTTAAGAGGGATGTTTGTGTTTGACACATGTAAAGTCAGAACAAATGGTAAATATCGCTGTGTTTCTGTTATTGGTGTCAAATTATGGAACCAACTGAAGGATAAATTGAAATTGTCTACCTTGTTGTCGATTTTTAAAAAGACTAAGTTGTGAAATACTCAAGGGTTATGAAAGTGCAATAAATTCTATGTGACTTAAGAAACTGAATGTAATTTAAATTTGCATAATTTTATATTTTTATGCAACTTCAGATATGAAGTTGGAGTAAGGATGGGAGTAGGAGAAGGAGAAATAAGCCTTGGGCTTCAGCTTCTTCCTTTTTCAGTTAAAAAAAAAACTGTGCTGTGTGTTCTTTACATGTATGTATTTTTGCATATAACTGAAATAAAATATTCATTCATATATTTATGTCAAAGAGTCACATTGTTAAAACGGCCCTGGTTAAACTGCCAGTTCAGGTGAGCTTTGTTTCATGCTGTTCCTACTTTCACTTGTTAAACTATGTCATTGAAACCCAATGACACCATTTCAGGTGGCACTGTCTGTTTGGTTTGACTTCAGATGTTAAAAAGGTTAGAAAAATTCACAGTATGCAATTTGTGCTGTAATGGGAACTCTCAGTTAAAAATAATAATAAAAAATGCAGTAGTAGATGATAATTTAAAACGTGGGAGTTGTTTTAACCATTACTGCTAATTAAAATCTATGACTGACTCATGATGAAGTATTGAATAAAGATTAAATTCATTATTACATTTGGTCAAATATACTAACATTAGAGTAAATACAAACAGGAGTTAAAAGGAATATGAAACTGAACATTGCTGGAAATATATCATATCATATAAATAAACACTTTGACAGGATACACAACATAAGACTAGTTCTGATATTTTGATGTGGAAGAGTCATATATTCTAAGTGATCACATATGATCTCATACTAAATACTGTAACTGCTGAACATTAAAATTCAGCAAAACATCTCATGGTCCTACACTCATTGAGTAAATATTTCAATCATCTGCAGGTGTAGATTTTTTTCCCAGATGTTCTCTACTCCCTTCAATGAAGATGACATGTTGTGAATTTTAGATTATTCAGGGTAGATAGTTTTTTTTTTTAGTTGTATACATGGGGAAGAGAAGGTAGATGAAATGCAGACAGTGAATGTAAAAAGGTCCCTGGTCAATTCACTGTATAGTTCAAAGCGAATTAAAAAATTTATGTTTGATGGGCAAACGTGCAATCCTGTCTCTCCATGCCACTGCTATCTAACATATAACCACCTGTTCTTCCTGTGCATCTTACCTGGGGGATAGCGCTCAATGACCGGATGGTTGTCCACCTGGAGTGTGGCATTGCCACCGCTGCGTGTGAAGCGTACAACGTGGTACTTGCCGTCGTTTACTATGACAGCAGGCTCATCAATGGTAATATCATCTGTGCCCACATTGAAGATAACACCAATTTTTCCTTGATCCTGCAAGTGAAAAGCAAAGCAGGAGGAGAAAAAAAAAAGGATTGTGAATTGCAGGCCTTTGATACGATAACCACACAAAGGGTGCAGACTGTGCTGTGAAATTATAAAGTGATGGATATCCCATCCTTTGGCTGCTTCAGGGCTGTCGACACACAAACCTTGTTAAAGCAGTAATAGCGTATCTCTTGTGACATGGACAGTGTGTTTGGTTCTTTCTTTAGGGTTCAGCTTCATTCTCCCTCAGCAGCAAGCTCAGGTTTCCTGATGTGGATCATTCTTGACAGAATCCTGCTGTTTCTCTTTTGGTTGACCAACTTCTCTTCCTGCCAGCCTCTCTCTGCTCCTGAAAACCTTCCTAAAAGGTCAAAGCTGCTTCCCAACGCAGCTTTTGGGTGGCACTAATAAGAAAGACTGGAAACAAACTGCTCCTGTCTGGCTTTTGTTCATGGGCTGCCTGGCAGTCTTTCTAAATTCAACACAAGGTCAAAGTGCTAATGTTGTTATAAAAGATACCATGAGAAGCAGCTCACAAATCTGCAGGGTACACAGAGGACCACATTACTATTTTAACATTCTGCTGACTATTGCTTAAAAGTTAGATTGGAATAATGTTTAAAGTTACAACACTGGCAGTAAAATGAAAACCAGGGCACATAATTCTCAGACGGATCTAATGTTTTACATCATCACTATGACCTGTTTAAGTTTTAGAGGTATTTCAAGCACCAAGAATGGGGTTTACTGACATAAATTCATACACTGAGACACACTAAACACATGAAACCCACTACCTTTCATACCTAACCTACGAGCAATGCTATGCATGATGAATTAATTGTGCTTATTCTGTATTTTACATATAAAAAACAGAATTAGTGCGATTCTCTGTGAGAATCCATCTACTGTACTATATGGGGCCAAGAACCTATGTAACCCTATATATTTACATCTAAAGATAAGACAAAATGAATGAATATTCACATTAATAAATATGCATATGCATAATTCATTGACACATATATTCCTTATAATTAAGCCAATCAGCATTTATTTCATCTTTGGCATTCAGCTCTGGTTACTATGGTCTGATTTAAGAGCTTTGGAGCAGGTGAATTGTAGACAAACTACACTGTACAGGAGGAGACAACCAGGAAGGAGAGATTAGGCTGCAAGTAATATTTGGGCGGCTGTGGCCACATGTCAAAGTGTCCTTGAGCAAGACACTGAACCCCAAATTGCTACCAGTAGGGTCTGGCAACGCCTTGCATGGCAGCAACCACCGACTGGTGTATGAGTGTGTGTGTGTGAATGGATGAATGTGAGGCTTTGTAAAGTGCTTTGGGCACACTGAAGGTATAGAAAATGTGCCATATAGATGCAGTCCTTTTAGTATTTGAATTAGCTGAGCAACAATCATACTGACATTTTTAGTTAAACTACAGAAATGAGTAGATTTAGTTTTACAGCTTTCAGTTTGCAATACAAAATACTAGTCCAGATTTGTGCTTTTAGCTCTTACTTCTACTGCATATTGAATTAATTCATTATTTTTTATCGTCCATAGTAACATGTTTTGAGAGCTACTAGACATTTGGTTTTAACAATGATGATAAAGTGTCTGTTTGTCTGCCAGTGCATTCAGACCAACAGTCCACTCTTCTTCTTACACAATTTTATTAAACTACAAACAGCAAACTATGACCTATGTTTTCTTCCTTTTTGTTATTTGGTACCATAGGCTAGTTTAATCACTGTCAATATGTTAGAAATATCTTACTTGTCATTCGTCAGTTATTTAGAGATGGTGACTAGTTTAGTTTTTTATGTTACCATTGTGAATTAGAAGTTCCTAAAATAGGCAGATGACTCCAAATAAGAAAAAGTAAGGATAGTAAGGAAGATAAATGACAGGAAAGGATGATTTTCAGTGTCACTGAGCATTATTCCATAATTATCTTTCAGCATATTGTAATTAAAGTGTCTGAGAGGACATGAGGCTTCTGCATCTGCTCCTTGCATATGTTTTGGGCTGTATAAAACCCACCCTGTGTCATCAAGGTTTTGCCCAATCCAAGGCAAACAAGTATGTTAAATATGTGACTAACAGCTCTAATAACCAGTCTGGTCCAAAATGCTCTTGTTCATGATTGAGGATGCAAGTTTGTACAGGGGCCCTCACTTTGCTTTAGCATCAGATCAACTGTACTTAGGCTGAATCCCAATTCACCCCTTAGCCCTAACCCATACCCCACTGTTTTGTGTGTTCACATGAAGGGGTAGTGTTGTCCCGATTCTCAATTAGACGGAGGGGAAGGGCTAAGACGAAGGGCTGTATAGGGGTCAAAACCACGCTACGAACAAAAGGGTAGAAGGAGTTTCACATAATTCTGTTTGTATCATTGGCAGATGGAAGTAAACACAGCCAAAACATGCAGCAGGGATGAAAGAAACACACAAATGTAAGTACATCCTTCATAAACAACTTAATCATTTCATCGACCATTTAATGCCGTTTCAGTGCGTCATAGATCGCATTTTTATTGTTTATAGTTGATAGTCGTAAAAAGATGACCAAAGCCCATGGAACAGAAACGGTTACAGCTGCTGATGGTATGGTGAATAGTTTCAGAAGTTTTCACATCTGTTTATAGTGGCACCAAGGACCGCTGATGACGTAACAGTTCGCGAAGTGTTGTCCCATTTCATAGGGGAATGTTTTAACCCCTACCCCTTCCAGCTCCAGTTCACAGAGTAGTGCCAAGTGTAAGGGCCAAGGGGTGGGGGTAAGGGTTAGGGCTAAGGGGTGAATTGGGATTGGGCAATATATTTGTTTTTTTGATATGGACTAAGGGGAGAAGCAGCAGAAGGAAGGCATTACGCCTTTTTCTCATGATTTCTGCTCCTACAGCTTTAAGTTCACTTGACAAATCATAAAAAAAGGTTGTGTTCATACCGTCTCCAATGAAACACAAACCAAAGCAAATTACTTTATTATTTATGAAAATTGGTGCGGTAGTTTTTGCCTAATCCTTGCTGACAGACAGACAGACAGAGATGACTTAACCTTCACAGTTAATGTAATAAAGATGAGACACAAATCATTACATTTCATAGTCAGTTATCTTCAGTGTTCTGTGGCAGTCATTTGGGCATTATAAAACACCATATCTTCACTGCTATTGAAAATACATGTGCAGTTATGCATGTGTTCACAATGTGCAGTACTGTGCGCATTGCTAACATGCCGTTACTTTTATTTCTCCCTGCAGGACATCCACTCTCAGCCTTAAAATTTTCCTTTTCATATCTTCATATAATTTACTCAGCTTTATATTATCTCTGACCCTGTTCTGCATTTTTAGCCCAATGGCCCAAAGGTCCAAGGATATTGATGGATGCTGCTTGAGTTCTCTGAATGTTGCGATCTTCCTGTGCCGTGTCTGTTAGATTACGACCGACTTCATTCTCTGCTCTGACGACTGAAGCTTTCGTGAAATCTCAGGTGCTGAGCCTTTGTATGAAACCTACCACTGGTATCAATTGTTGTCCTTCCATCCATCTGGCTGTAAACAATTTTTCAGAAAACTTCTTCTATGACACAGTCAGTTAGAATGATTTGATATTTCTTGTGGAACATCTTTGGGGTAAGGTCTATCAAGTTTGTTAAAAGAACTGGGAAACATACATTTTTGAATTCCTTATGAATTATATATATATATATATATATATATATATATATATAGTTCATAATGGGACATATCTCAAAGGGCTATAACTTGAAAACAATTGAAGATATTGATATAATGACCATTAGCAATAGATAGGAAGTCACATATGAGCTTTCATTTGGTGCCATGACCTTTGACCTTGACTGTCCTTTAAAGGTCAAAGGCAAGGCCACCCATGTCCAGGTTTCTAGAAACTTCTTCCCCAAATTGTCAGCCTGAACTTGTTGAAATTCATAGCAGAGGTTCCTTGGGGCAAGGTCTACCAGATTTGTTAAAAAAAAAAAAATTGGGAAATATCGATGTTTGAATCTAATGAATTTTTGAATTTTTACAAATCCCCATTGGTTTATGGTGGGAAAAAAATTCAAGTTCTATAACTTGAACTTGATATAATTACTACTGAGAATAGATAGAAAGTCATATATGGGCTTTCATTTGGTGCCATGACCTTTGACCTTGATAGGTCAAACGCATGTCAGTTAAAGGCTTTAAATATGGACTACAAGACCCTATTTCTGTTTATTGAAACCGCACTCCAGCAGATGCTCTGCCTGCACATCACACCTTTATCCTGAGAGAAAAGAGGTAGTAAACACTGGAATTGACTGGCAGAGCATTTTATTGGAGTGAAACCCACTGGTCCTTGACATGAATCTCATGATGTTTACTGGCCTTTCTGACATGATGTAAATGTCTTGGAGAGTGGGTCCTGCATTGTTTTACAAATTCCCTGCTTAAACTGTATTTTAATAACACACTGCCAGAGAGAGAGAGAGAGAGAGGACTTATTTCACACAGCTTAGTTTTTAATATGTGCAATTTAATAAAAGTGATTGTTCCCGTCCTCTCACACTTCAAATGGTGCAGGACAGATTGAAGCTTGAATATGTAGACAGAAAGACTTCTTTTCTTGCCTCGGTAGTGGCTGCTATTGTGTGATGTAAAACCTGTCACAAAGCTTTGCTCTTACCCCTAATCATATGTAAAATCCTCTTAAAAAATCTTTTGAATTTGGAATAATTATTCACGCTAACACGGCTGGTATTAAGTGTGGTGGTTTTTTTTTTTTTTTTTTGAGGTCAGCTGTGAGCTTCTGTGTCTTAGAAGTCTTTTTCAATTCTGCAAAAGGAAATATGACTGATTTATGACCAATGAAGCTTCTATCGACATCATCTAAATTTACAAGTCAAAAAGAAGTCAAGATGTCTCCTCATGATAAAGTGTCTACTCACTCAGACATTCTCACCATAAAACCTGTGTCTTCGTTTAAGTCAGTGTCGGTACAGGTTTGCACGAGAAGGTGTTATTCCTTACTGTGAAACACCTCCCAAGTCAACATTATAATGCAAAAAAAAAAATGTTGTGACACCATATCTTTGCTATTTATTCATTTATAATTTATGAGCCGTTCCACTTGTAAGTATTATATCTGTGATCCCCATATAAAAACTCTAACTTGTCATTTTTGTTCAGTTATTTGACTGTAATTGCTTTCCACCGTGATAAGTATTCATTAGGCAATTACATGGCAGTGCAGCCTCAGGTCAGCCAATGTCGTCCAGTCAACGATTAACATCTCCAGGCCTAAAACGTGTCGCCGTGGGGCTTGAGCTGGAGTGTTGCTTCTATTACGCTTACTCAGTTTAAGTACGATTACAAAACAGCCCCAAAGCTCCTTTTGACAGCTGGCAAAGCAACTGTTACTGCACACCAGATTTAGTAAACACAAGCATGGCCTCTCCTGTTCTCTGTTTCTCTTTTGCAGGATGCTACACAGCGCGTTTGGTTCTAAAGCGAGTCTGGCAGATTCTCACGGAGAGCTGAGTGGTCTCCTACCTAGATGTTTTGACATGAACGTTCTCATGTTGCAGAACATTTTTCTTTGATTCTCCTGAAATTTCAACACAAGGTTTAGATTCTAATCTCAGCTGGAAATGACTGTACAGAGGATGCCATTTATTTTAGAGGAAAATGACAAACTCTTCAAATCTCAAATAAATAGAATTAATTGACAATCTTCTACGAGGAACAAACAAACAAACATTGCCATTACTATTTTTGGTAATTTCTGCATACTTTATAAGACAGTGAGGCAACACTCTCAGGTCCACAAGGTCTGCAAGGTCTACATCTGCAGTGGCTGTAATTGCTTCATTAGGTCCCATGAAGTAGTAATATAAGTAAGGATGTTCAAAAATGAACACTATATTGTTTAAATTTACTCCTTCGATTTTTTTTGGGTTTTTTTTGCCATTTATACGCATAGATCCAAATATGGTAACTTCATTGACCTTGATGATCTACATAATAAAAAAAATTGAACATATTCCCAAAGTAATAAAGTCTTGTTGTGTCCTCCAATAACACTACAAGGTTGAAAGTTTGACATTTTAGACAATTTCTGAGCGCCCTAGAAAAGGTTAATACATATTTTATTGGACATAAGTGGATTTCTCATGATCTTTTTAAAAGACAGAAGAGCATATTTCTCTCTCTTCTGGTTTGTTACCAGCCAACTGTCATTCTCAGTTTTCGATATCTTTACTGAAATCTTTATCAAAGCTTTTTAAAAGCCAGGTGGGAGTTCCTTCGACAGTGTTGGGAGATACGCCATGTTTACAACAATGATACAGACACACTGTCATTCCTATTCCCTTCAGAACATAAAGTACCTTTCCTCTTTATCTTCTACATTTTACATGAGGCTAGGATAAAAAGGAAAACTTATAGAAAAAAACAACATCAACTTCTTTTAATCCCTATCACTTGCATTATTTTGCAAAGCACAATCCTGGAGAGAAAAAACAGGTCGTTATAAATATTTTAATAAAAAATTAAACTTGCTCTGTGTTCTATAATGCAAACTGTTTTCTAATTCCTTTGAACTGTTTCACATTTCCACAGTGATAAAAAAGGCACAAATTTAAATATTGCATTTATTAGTGAAACATTTATTTCACCTTCACAATCTGTTAAAAAAAAAACCTTGACAATTAGCATCAAAATAAATGTTCTGTTTTAGTTGACTTTACAGCTCACAGCCTCAGATTTGTACCCAAGTTATGCATCATAAATTAGAAATGAGGACTCCTACAAACAGGAGAACAATCAGATGGATGATCACACTCTGTCTCTCTTCTTTTTACTTGTAACAAAACACTGTCCTGAAATGCACACGTTTATGAGTTTTGTGAGAATTCCCATGTCTACAGAAAAGAGGCAGAATTTACCAGTAAGTTAGTAAGTCCATTAAATATTTTTGCTGCAGCTTCCAAGAGTCTTTCTCTTCTGTAGTTTATTTGATGCCATTTTTCATACTAGTTTTCAGTGAAATTCAAGTGTTTTCCATTATTTATTAGGGTGTAGATGCTCATAAATGTTAAAAGTAAATTCAAGAGTTATTATTTTATTTGAAATAGATATCTTTTGGCAAAATTTATCTTTAATTGAGCATATAAATGTGTCTACATGTCATTTGTACATTTACATGGGTTTTATTGGTGTTTCCACATTCACTACCGAGCCTCTGAATGTCCAAATACAGATCTGGAAAAAATGAAGAGACCACTGCAATTTCCTCTGATATCAGCATGTGTGCATGTATGACAGCCATTCCATTCCTGTGTCTGTTGAATTGCAACACAAACACACCTTATTCTACTGAATAAACACCTGCTCCATGTCTTATTTATAGGCTTTACACCGATCATATCAGCTATATCGGATCGGCTGATAATTGGCATTTTTTGAAATGTTCGTGATTGGGCGTCATCACCGATCCGATCAATGACGTCATGGTCGTGTTGAAACTTTTCTAATCTGTCTCATTTACTCCAAAGTAGTTTCACAGCATTGACATGTTTATTTGTTTGGATCCGAGAGCTAATGATTCAAAAAACTTCATTTTCATCTTCGTGCCTCTTCTTGTTTTGAGTACTGTCACTATTTGACGGACAATAAAGTTTCTTTGAATCTTCACGACAGCAACATCCATGGGCGACACAAACAAACATGCCGGAGGTGTGGAAGTTTTTCAAAGTGAGAGAAACGGACATAGCACAAGCTATCTGCGATATATGCAACGCAACAGTACCTCGTGGGGGAACGTCGGCAAAAAAATTCAACACGACAAATTTAATCAGGCACTTGGAAAAGACACACGGAGGAGCATGTGGAGTTCAAGAAACGCAGCGCGGAGGGAAAAAAAAGAAAAGCAAACTCCAAAACAGATGCTAAAGCAAACAACTTTAGACAGTGCTCGTCCGTATAGTCGGAAAAGTGAGAAGGCGAGGGGTGGCACAAGGAAGCTGGTGGAGTTTATTGTGCTGTCTGACCTGCCGTTTAATGTTGTGGAGAACCCTCATTTCAACGGCTGCTAACTTACTTTGATCCACCCTACCGCCTCCCAGGGCTCACGTCCTGCAGTGGGACAGGTCTGAGTGAGCAACAACGGGATGTCCATTCATGTGTAGAGAGCCTTCTGATGGAAGACATACTCAGAAAACAGCACATAAGTATATAAGTACATGAACAAGTAATTTAAATATTGCTCCTCACGTGATCGGATCGGTAATCGGTTATCGGTTTATTTAAACTCACTGATCGGTGATCGGCACAAAAATCGTGATCGTGTAAAGCCTACTTATTTAAGAAGGAGAAGTATAAACACCACTACTATGACCATCACTATCTTCTTATAATACACAAAAACAGTGCTATTAGTACCACAATCGTAATGAGAATCCAAAAATAACTCTTCAAAACTTCTGGACTTCTGCTCTGACAATGTTCCCAAACTCTGAGGACTGGTTCTTCTATCAGGACAATGCTCCTGGCCTGAGCTAGGTCAATAAAGGTGTGGATGACGGACCACCAGATGAAGACCCTGCCATGTCCAGAACAATCTGCAGACCTGAACCCACTTTGAAAACTTCTGGAGGAGCATGGATGGTCCAAACCATTGAACATGTCAGAGCCTCTTGAATTTCTCTGCCAGGAGCTGCATAAAGTCATCCAACAGCAGTGGCCGAGAACCAAGACACATGAAAGCTGTCACTGAAAATCTGTGTAATTCCACCAAATACTGATGTGTGAACTTTTACCAAGTTACAACATTAGTTTGTGTTGTTTACAAATGAATATGATCTGGTTTTCTTTATTTGAAGTCTGAAAACACTGCATCTTTTTTTTTGTTATTTTAACCATGTGTTGTGTTCTGCAAATACATGCTCTAAATAATTTTTTTTTTTTTTGGAATTTGGGAGAAATGTTGTCGGTAGTTTAGAGAATAAATCAAAAATGTTCATTTTATTCAAACCGATACCTATAAATGTCAAATCAGAGAAAGTAATCATTTTGCAGCTGTTTCTTATTTTTTTTTCAAAAGCCGTAGATCATGTCTATTATCCGAAAAACTGAGAAACTGCATTTCACCTGAATTATTTAAATACATTAATAGGATCAATGGTTAAAAGTTTACTACACATCTTGTATTAGTGAATGCTTTTGGTTGCCAGCCCATGTTTCGGTCTTTAAGGGTAACAAAAATAACTTCAGCAAAAAAGAGAGCTTGAGTTGATGCATCAAAATGCAGAAATCACTTTATGGATTTATCAAGGAGGGAAGTAAAGACATACAAAAACTTTGTTATATGTAATTTTCTTGAGTGTCTCTACTGCCTTTAGCCTCACCCCCTTTAGCTTTGACAATAGAATACATTTTCCTAAATTTTCTTTTGCAATGTCACTCTAAATATCACATCAATCACGCACTAAACAGTAAAATATTTGGCTGTAAGAATAAAATATGCACCAATCTCACAAAAATTGACACCTTGTTTGTGGTGTTAAACTATGAGAATAAATGCAGACGAAAAATAATAAAAAATATATATATATATCTCACATCAATAAATGTCATCTACACTTACACTAATTCAAGATCATGTGTTAATGGATGATTTGATCCTGATAAATCTCAACATTGGGATCTTAGAAAATGTCTGTGTCATCAAGGAAGAAAAAAATCCACTGATATTTAATTGTGGTCATTCAGTATCTTCACGTTCAGCTGATTTCATATTCTGGACTGTGCATTGTGAACCTAGACCTGACCGACTGAATCGACCCCAGATCATAACACCGTCCCTGTAGGCTTGTACTGTAGGCACTAGGCATGATGGGTAATCACTTTGTCCACCCTGATGTACCCATTACTCTGTAACAGGGTCAAACAGGACTCATCAGACCACATGACCTTTTTCCATTAAAACAGTCGCATCTTTATGTTTTCCATCAAACTGATAGTTGTTAATGAAAGGAGAAGTTACTCACTGCATCACATACTTTTAAAGAACTGAAACATATTAATCACTGCAATAATTATCTAACATAAGGATCTTAAACTACTTGCATAAAGCCAAATTTAACACATTTTATGTTTACTCCCTTCACTTTCACACAAATGCTTGTTTTTTTTCCCCCAACTCATTACATTTTCAGGTCAGGATTTTAACTTCAGCTTTGATGCTTTTCAGGTGAATTACTGTTTACTTTCAATTTGCATCATTGTGCACTTTCCTAAGATCATGAGTGACTTGGAAACAAATAAATAGCACAACACATGCATGAGAAAAAAACAATCCACTGGTGCACATCATACACAACAAAGAAGATAACGACTTAACCTTCCTCTTCTGGTAGCATTAGCACCAACCCATATTGGGTTTGAAATACATAGAAGAACCATATAAAATGTGTTTATTGCATCAAGGCAACCTCTACTTCAACAAAATAATACCTTTTTTTTTTTTTTTTTCTCACTAAATTATGCTCTGGTTGGAATTATGACCTTTGTGTTGTTAGGGTCGGTTTCAACCCAGTTCTAAAAATAAGATGATAAAGCGATAATTAGAGCCAAAACTGAAATTATACGTGCACTGTCGGCAAACACACTGACAGCTAGCTCCTCTAATAATCATGTGAGCTTTTGGGGAGTCTCATTTTGCCATGTTATCAAGTAAACCTGCACAAAACCAAAACAAGCACAGACGGGCATGTCCACACATGTGAGATCAGTTCAGTTTGGAGTTGGTGACTGGCAGAGTGCACACTGAGAGGTATACTGACAAAAGAAAGGTCCAGAGGCCCACACCAAAAATATTAACCAATATTTTCATGGATAAAGAAGCATAACAAGGTAACCAAGGGATGCAAGTTGGATGATAGGTAATTGTTTTCAGTGTATTTTACAGCTGATTTAAGACATAGGTCAAAACCGACCCATTAACATAAATACAAGAGGAAGGTTATAAAAAAATGATAAGACTAAAGAGACATGAAAGGGAGACTGGATTGCAGAGAAAAGGAGTTATAATGTTTCAAGTTCTGTTCTGTCACTGAAAATTGCATGTCAGATTGAAGTTAATATTTTATTTTATTTCATAAATTTAGGGGCACTTTACGGGGTAACAATCCGGGCTGAAAAATGCAAAATATTTCATTGGATGTCCATATCGTTTAGATGGTAACAGTGTTTAGTGGGGTTGAAAATGCAAAAAAGTGAAACCACCCTTCAGAGTGGAAATCTTAAAAATGCTCCACCCTCGTGTCACGTAAAGGATGAAAAGCACAAAACTGTGTTTCTCCTCACATAGAAATGATGTGTTAGTTCACTATCTGCCCCTCACAGTTGAGCAAAAGCTCAAATGTCCAAACCAAATTGTCAGATTTCTTCTTCTCCATGTTGTTACTGTATTTCGTGCGCTCGGCGTGAACAGGTAGAAGAGAAGTAAAAAGATTCTAGGCAGGCACTCTTGGGCGTGTTGCCACCAAGCCATCTGGCGTGTATACTGCATCGATATATATGAAATTTCACACACATTTGCATTTCCATTTACACACAGATTTCACCCAGAAACACCCGTCTAAATGCAGAGTTAAAAGTGAGAACGAAATGCCACTTTTGCATTTTTGGTTGTGATGGTTTTTGTGTAGATGTAGCCTTAATCTAAAGAGAAGGGTTTAAAAGACTTGTAGCATATCAGTAAGACATGGGATTCAGCTTCACACAGAAACAGCTAGTAGCAATGTCCTTCAAAGGGTTACTTTCTAGTTTTAGTATATATAAGTGCATTTTCCATTTTGCTGTATTAATGAATGTGTGTATCCTTACCATGTCTGCCAAAAACCTACAGGTTTTTGTAAAGCTCCACATCTTTTTGTGCTACTTTTCTTTCACGTCTCTGAAAATGCTAAATGAAGACAATTAGGCTTCATTTTCCGTATTCCACTTTCTGTTTTTGTTTTATCTTGTCACGACTCATTAAAAACATGACCATTTGAAAGTAGCATTAGCTCCTCTAATATAGTCTCTAATGAATATGGAGGTTTATTTCCTTTGTTCAGATTAATTGGACTTTGAAGCTGGTGTGTGTGCACCTTCCTCCAAGTTCCATTTCTAGTTAAGCTCGTGATTGTATTGATCTAGAAATTGTATGTCCAACATGAGGTTATCTGTAATTAAAAGTCTGTTTTAATGAACATTTTGCAATCAGATGCTACTTTTGCATTTGCATATTGTCTAAATTATATGGAGAGTAAAATCTAGTGGTAGCAGACAGTGTTATCTTAACCCTAAAAGACCAAAACAGCCAAAAGAATCCACTGAGCTAAAATGTTTAATAATGTTTCAAACCATAATCCTATCCATAGAGTTAAATAATTCTGGTAAAATCCAGATTGTCAGGTTTTCAGTGGCATCAGATCTGACCCATTTGGACATTCAGCCGTTCAGTGGCTCAGTAGTGAAGGTGGAAACAGTGTCATCTTCTGCCGTACCAAGTTATCAATAAAACCCATCTGTTTTGACAAATAGCAGTGGTTGTAGATGCTTGTTCTGATTTATTTTTCTGAACAACTCACCTTTTCTTCAGTATTCCTTTTCTCATATAATAACCTTTAAATATACTCCGAGCTTTTATGAACATCTACATTGTCAATACACTAAATGTGGGAACATTTTTGCGTCTAAACCGAACTCTTCCATATGTATTTTCTGCACATTTAACCTATCCTAAGTTATTTATCACAATATATTATATTATTCTCTAAATTTTGCATTTTTCTGTGAAAATCAGGTCTCCTCGTATATTTAATTTAGTGATCCTGTGGATGTAAATTTAAAGATTATTATATTAAAACACAGAAAAGTGAGGAATAAGTGACTTTTTCTGCAAAACATGACATTCATTGAGTCCATTTTACCTGAAAGTGTATTTATAGGATTAGACATTCAACAGTTATTAATTATACTGAGCAGAAGATGGTTTTGGTCGCCTATAACTATTTAGATCTTGGCTGAAGTCATGTATTGCGTTCCGTGAGTTTGACACTTATTCTTGAAATCTCAAATCTGATTATCGGTCATCTTGGATTTTTTCAATGAAAAGGTTCAATTTATACGAAGCAAATTCAGTTCTAAGGCACCTTGTCTGAAAAGCCCAAATCCCTGTAGCATATAAAAGTCATATATCATTTGTTTCGCCTTCTATTTTCATCTGTCCCTTGTGGCTGGTGTTATTTTGACCAGTGTACTGATACTCTCTCTCTACCTAGTTTTCAAAGTCTTCCATAAGGGAGGAAGAAGGAATCGGGATGTGAAAATAACTAGAGACTTTAAAACACATACACTGTAAATGTGTAATTATGAAATACAAATATATTACAAGCATCAAAAACTTTCTACATAGCAAAGGTGGGAAAGTACGGAAACATACAAATAAAATCATAATAAAAAAAAGATTCAACATCCTCTGAGCCCTTTTTGATTTCTTGCGGCTGAACATTAATAAGGTGTCAAAATAAGCAATCTGTCAGGGTGCAAGGACTTGGCAGATGAAGGGAAAAAAAATCGTTTCAACTGGTTTTGCATGCGGGCAGCAGTCTTTTCATTTACTAGCGGCAGTCTGAGACTGGCAGGGTCAGCTTCACACTTTTGAAACAGGGAATACAATTTAAATGAGACAGTCTGAAAAACATCCAGGGGAGGATTTTCTGTGCCAAATATGTCTAGCAGCTGATATGTGCACTACTTACATGATGTTATGCAAATTACAGAGGCACACTGTGGATTAGATTTTTTTGTACTGTGTTAAAATGCAAAGATCAGATTTAGATATAATGTCTCTTTGAATTAAAAAAATATACAGGCAAAAAAAAACTCTGCTGGTTTCAGGTTGGAGGACTTAAATGTATTTATGAATAACCCATTTTAGCTCCTCAGATCTACTTCACACTACACTTCGCCACCTGATGTGGAACATAAAAATGATAGGGTTGAAACAATATCCAGATTGCAGTTATTGTGTTCAAGGTGATGTCATGTGGAGAACATTAGTGTTTGATGCCAGCTCTGCCAGCTCCAACAAAATGAACAAAAAATTATATATAGTTAAGAAAAAAAAAAAATCAATAAACCAACGTGAACAAAATGATATGTTACACGGTGTACAAAATAAGCACGAAAATAAGCAAAAAAAGAAAAACCAACAGTAAAATGAGCCAAATTATCAACACAATATGCAAAATAAGCAATAAAATTAACCTAAATGAACAAAATGATCAACACAATGTAACAAATATGCAAGAAAATGAACCAAACTGGGAAAAAATACTGAATAAAATTAACAAAATAGTCAAAACAACACTCAAAAAAGACCAAAATGAACAAAATAGTCAAAACAATGGAGAAAATAAGCAACAAAAAAAAAGCAACAAAAGATCAACCTTTCATTTTTTATATCTCCTGTACTCTGAAATGATCTGCAGAATAAATATTCAGCATTTCTCTCTCTCTCTCTCTCTCTCTCTGTCAAAAATAAAAATAAAAACACTTTGTTATTGATTCTTTATGCAAAACATTCAAATTGAAATTAAATTTTGGCTACAAATATGTACTTTACAGCTGTTTTAGAATGGAATGTATTGCACATGCACATCTCTCAGAAATTGTGTAAAAATAAAAAAAAAAACCCAGAAAATAAGTCGTTTACACTCGATTATATGAGTTTAGAAAACCTTTAGACAACAAAATCGAAATTAATTACAAAGCCCTAATCGTTATTTTCTCTTCTGCTGGTGTTAAAGTTTAAGGCGTTAGTCCAGAACCTTGTATGAGGATTTACAGAATTAGTAAAACACCCTTACATTCTATTATAGTTGGGTTTTTTCTGTTTAAAGACCAAAAGACAGTAACTTCAGATTCAGAGAGCCCTCACCTTCTAAATCTGTTTTTTCTCATGTTTTCTGATTGATTCATTAAAGTTGATCATAAAGAGGGATGTAGTTTGTTTGTGCAGTGATGTTCCATAACATAAAAGGAGGTGTAATGCCAAGAGTTGGAGTAATATCACCAAAAATGGCTCTTTATTGAAGATCTGAGCGTGCTGCTGTGAGTATGTGTCTGTAGAAGCTGCCTGTGTTCCGTGGTTTTGTTTAAATGTGTGTTTTAGGGTCAAAACGGGGTGGAATGACAGAAAAAGACAGAGGAGTTGAAGTTTGACAGGTTTTTCCTAAATAAGGCGCTCAGAATGTGCATGAATAAGAGATTTAGGATGCTGAACATCAACTGTGAACGGGAACACACTGAACAAAAACAAGTGTTTGGATTTTGGTGCAGTAGTTTTTGTTTTCGGCTCTTTTTTCTAAATCAGTCCAGCTGCTTTTTGACTTCTGGTTGAACTTCAAAAAGCAGTTACATAGTCAAAACTCAGTAAAATCACAGAAAAAAATAATAAAGAAGAACTATGACAACACTGCAAACAACAGTAAAAGTTAAAAAAAAAAAAAGGAAAGGAAAATGGTGGTGGTGGGGGGGGAGAACCATCTATTTTTATGAGTCTGTCTCACTCACTGCTCTGTTTGATCCTCCTTTACACAAACAGCAGGGGGTGCACTGAGCATGCTCAGATGTCTATGGAAAGAAAAAGGTCTATTCTATCAGCGCGTTTTGAAAAATTTTCTATTGAGCAAACAGTTGAATTTTTCTGAATACAGTGGTACCTGTACTTACGAACGACTACCTACGAAATTTCCAGGTTACGAAAATCCTT